>JBAIZL010000376.1:8707500-9425000 GCA_036971475.1 Prosapia bicincta | reverse complement strand
GATAGTTTTCCTGGGCTAGACATTGTTCTGCCTGGACCTTAGAGAAGTACAGGACAAATTTTATAAGCTGGCATTTGGGTCTTAGGCAGAAATTGTGTATTCGTTGTCTATAAAACACCAGGCACTGTCGTCAACCCTCATCGGGACCATAAATAGCGGCCTACCCTTCCCAACCCTTAGACAATCCTATTAGCACGCTTCTGTGAACGTCCTATTTACATTTGTTGTTATTTCTACTATACATTAACAAATTATTAGAATTATTATTCTAGAAGTTAAAATTCCATTATAATCGTCAACCTCCAGGATAGGGCAGTAAAGGAATGCGAACTACTTTAAGGCAAAACTTCGAGCTACAGATCAAATTAATGAAAATTTTAGGGGTTTATTTCATAACCGGTTCAGGTTGTATTAGAAGTGACGCAATTACAAAATAAAATTGCCTTCTTTTAAAACTAAAATAAAGTGGGCGACATTTGAAAAAAAATAATTTAGTATAACTTTGTGAAGGCTCTTTTACATCTAGGGTGGTGGCAGTCAAAAATATTCTTTGCCCTAGGGGAACCAAACCCTTATATTTTTTTTAAATTCCTTCTATTACCTCACACTCTCCTTCTTATATATAAATATCTTGTACAAAATTGTACATCTTGTAATAAAATACGTTTTTATTCATCTAATCATGTTCAAATACATGAACATTTTTTTAAACTTTTAGTGGATGACAATTGATGTTAATAAAGGTTTTAGAAAAATTTATTTATTATTTCAAATTTAGAAAGCTTATGTCTCAGTCGGATTCAAACTGAATGACTCCATGTTTGAAGTCCAGAACTTTGCCACTGAGCCAACCTTCTTGGCGTTAGAAATTACTTAAATATATAAATGAAATTATAAAAGAAGAGTTCCTTGCAATAATGAAGCATTAAAAGAGATGGATAGAATGAGAAATTTTAGATCTGTCATATGTATATACATATTTATTGTAATTATAAAATAAAAACTAACTAAAATAAAATATTTCTTTGTTGATCTCAGTAGGAATTGATGAATTAAAAAAAAATTATATTATTTTGTTCTTGAAATCAAATCTAGTCTGATTAGGCCCACTAAACAACAGGACGATCATATTGATTTATAAATTGAACAAGTATTATTTAAAAAAAAGCATAATGTATATTCATTATTTAATGAGATTTATCGGAGATAAATATATTATAAGTAACGTGATATAAAGTTAGTTAATGCCAGCGAGTAGGAGCGGTTGTAGGTAATACAAAAACGTTGTGAGTCGGGAGCGTAACAAGGCTTGATGCGGTTTAGCAGGAAGAAAGCTTAAAAAAATAAGAAGTAAAATTTAAGGTAGACTGTAAGGAAATAAATGAGCAAGCAGTCGTAACAATAGAAAAGAGAGAGGGGGAGAGGAGTTATTTTGTAATTCCAAGGCGATCAATCAGTACAACTACTATCCCCTATGAAAAATGCGACATTTTGGGGTACAAGCCCCTTGGTAGACGATACTATCCCCTAAGGTGGATCATGGCATCACGCGTAAAAGGTTGGGTATTGAAAGCAGACCTACTCTAAAAATAGGCCATAATAAGGCTGTTTGCTTGTAAGAAGACGAGATAAAGAAGGATTACAGTCTACAAGTTTCTAGTAAGTAACAAAATAATAAGTCAACCCTATGAGTCAGCAGAAGTCCAAGTATTTTAAAAAACGACCTGCGAGCACCACCACCCTCCCCTCGTCCTCGGCTTCTCGCCAAGGTTCGCCACCCTCAAGTGCTTGCTTATAATGTTTTACCTATAGACCGACCCAACCTTCAGTTTTCCAACCTTGAACCTGAAAAGAAAAGTGATTTGTACGTGTGATTAAGGTAGGGCCATGAAGTTCTTTTGTAGTAGCAGAAGAGAAGAACGATAGTTACCGTTTGCAAGTAAGCTCTCTAAAGTGTACCTACTCTCTTCCGGAGTATACACGTTATCTAATTATACCGGTTGAAAGGTTTAGCTGTGAAAATGAAGACTTGTTTTGAATGTGAAGTTCGCAGCGATCAAGCGCCTCTTTTTGACTCCAGTTGAAAACAAATTTACTTCTGTAAGCTACTCTGGTCACCCATTTTTAGAACTAGAGGAACCACCTGTTTCATCCTGTAGCCCCTAGTATTATTATGTAACAGTTCCCTAGTGTCTTCTTCCTAACTCCCCAGAGAAATGGTACTATGTCTTCTCTCTAAATATCATAAAGTATTCTAGAGCTCATTCCATCTTTCGTCTTTCAACAGGTTTTCCCCCCTCCTTTCTTCCCCAATTATTTCCCCTTAATCATCTGTTGCTATTAGAAAAGGCCTACCTTTCATTCATTTCTCTAGTTTAGATGGACTCCAGTTGGTCACATGCTAATCCATGCGTTTTCAGCTCACCTGTCCTATTCATTTTTATTAATCTCTTACTATCTATAAAATTTGCGTGTGTCTCTACGTCCATACTTTATTGACGTCTTTATTTGGAATCTATTAACCATGTAATTCCCAATGTCCTATCCAAAAATATTTTTATGGCATTTTCCAATTTTCTTTTGTTGATCGCCGTTAACTCTTCTTCATATGTCACGATACTTTGTACTGCGGAATTACAAATCATTATTTTCATGTTATTCTTTTCTACTATATGACAGGGTACAATTGCCTCATTAGCGCTCTTATTTGTTCGAGTTAAGAAAGGACACACATCCCAAATGACGGACTATTGTATTCTAGTTTGTTAAGGAAAATAAAACTGTAATCGACATTTGATCCAACTTATTCTAACGCGAAGGTTGAAATAACACCCGAAAGACATTGTTGATTCATGAATAAAAAAAAACATACTACATTAAGATAACCTGATCATTAAAAGAGATTAATTTTGTTCTTAAAATATTACGTATTAGGTTATATGTTCCTGAAAAAGTAGAAACACACGATTATTAATAAAAACAAACTTTATAATCCCCAATATAATCATATTTGCTACTATTGCGAATATTGGTATCCATTTGAGTACTTATTCTATTTCCTAACAACAAAACGTTGTCCTTCGTTGACGGGTTTCAGGTTACCTCCAATATCAAAACTTTAAACTGTATTCAAGTTTAAACTCTATGAAATTTTATAATAATCGCAATGTTCTTAATAATATTTTATATCGCAGTTTACATATTTTAGATCGTGGCGCAAATACTTTACACAAATTGTGAAAATACGACAGATTTTTTCAGTCGAAATTAAAAATCGAACAATTTTTAATTATAGACTTTATGATTTTGTCAAGGAGGGAATAACATTCAGTTGACTGATCGGTACCAAATCTTTTAATCTCTTATTTAACTGGATAGTCTTTGAAAAATATGGAATATTTTGTTATGTTTAGATCTATACACTTCAATACGTAATACAAAGACAGTAAGAAGCAAAGATAATGTAATTGGGTAATTTGTTTCTGGTTTTGGAGTTCTAGTTTTGGTTACGATATTCTGTTCTATTATACTGTAATGTTTTAAAATTCAATACTTATTTACGTATCGGCAAAAACATTAGTTGTAAATAGCACAGATTGCGGCTAACCGTATCCTTGAATGGACCTCTGCCGCTGGCCACAACCGCCATTTGACCGAACGATAAGTCTAAACTTCACGATAAACCGAAAAAATGTAAATCACATTCGATAGTTTTAAAATTGAAAACACAGAAATCAATAATTGTTTATACTGTAATCTAAAATCTCATAGAATACGTTTTAATGTCTCTAGTTACGGAAGGAATACAAGCAAAATTATTATCATACTCGTAAGTGTAATAACATTTTGGTTGGAAACAGGAAGTTGAATGTTGATATATATATATATATATATATATATATATATATATATATATATATATATATATATATATATATATATATATATATATATATAAAATATGTTTTCTTGTTTAATAATCTAACACAACATAGGTTATTCAAATACAAGATTATATTCTTGTATTTGAATAACCTATGTTGTTATATGTATAACAATATTTTATTATACTATATATAAATAGTAAAAATATTTTATTAGATAATTATTTTCCTGAAGATGCTGGTATTATTTTATCGGCGAAAAGCTTTGAATAAATATATTCATTAAAAGTATTCTTGTTTTTGTAATACTTTAAATTTATTAACTATATTACAAGAAAACATATCACCATATTTAATATATTTAATATATATATATATAGCCTATATATGCATATATGACAAATAAAAACGTATGTTTTTATGTATTTGTCAATGACGAAATTTATTTATTTCAAAGACAATTCGTGTATTTTAATGTTCCTTTTCTTTTATATAAGCATTAGCTTGCCTATTTTTCCAGTTATCTTTTCAAAGTTACTTGTCGTTTCCTCGTTTTTCCACTATTAATCTTTTTATTGCTGAGCAATCTTTCTTTTTTTTCACTACTCTATCTTCAATCTTTCTCCTTATATAGACGTTCCACTAACGTCTTCTTTTCACCACTTCTTTTTGCGGTCTTGTGTTAAACACTTGTGACTTTTAACATTCAAGCTGCAGCCCGTTTAAAATACCCATCTTGTGTACTATGGCGATCCTACGAACAATAACACGCGCCACGAAGCAATAAAACTGTTATTATAATAACACAATAAAAGAAACAACGATGCCGATATTAAATTTCGACAATGTTTCAAATCTTTTAATAAGAAAGCAATTAAAGTGCACTTGAAATAAAGGTCAGCTGTTGGTGATTATCAAGTTAATTATAATTAATGACGTTTTTATAACGGTTTTGATTTCTTGTTACGTAATCCAATCGCGCGATAATCAAGTGTAACAAAAAGTGGAACGTTATCTGCATTGTTGAAATAAAAACTCTTGGTTATAAATAAATTCATAGTTCATTCACTACTTACATTTCTAGATTGTAGGTCCTACTAGTTAAACAAAAGTAACATAAACAAAAATAATGAAGATAGCAGAAAGTGGAGTCAAACTCTCTAATACGCTTTAAAAAAGTACCCATAAGAACTGATTATAGGACAGCAATAGCTTAGTAATAAAAAGATTATATATTATTTTTGTACATAAACACATATAAGAATAAAATGCAGAATACCTACAGTATGTTTCTACCATGTGTATGAAAATGTATCAATTTTTTTAAAATAGGAAAATACAGTGTTATACTTAACTTACGTGTTTTGAAAGTACGTGTTTAATAGAATGTATCCAATTCATCAATTCAAATGGAAAAGTGACATGAAGTGAAAACAAGTAATATAAACAAACATGTTTAAAATCAATTCCTACTTAGGTGAACAAAGAAAACTTCGATTTTAGTTACTCTTTAATAAATAATTAAAATTAATATAAATAAAGTTGCATAGCCTATGCGTTAAAACAACTACCACATAACCTATAACATAAAATCAGCTGAATTATGATATGATATGTTATCACTAATTTTAATCCAAATGGGATGAAATAAATATATTGCATACCTCGCCCTCTTTGTGTAAAAGTTTTTCCCCCATATAATATAAAAATTAATTAATTTTAAATTTAATTGATGAATTATTATTTGGAAAACTGTGGTTAATATCTAATTTGAGTTATTTATCAACAATTGAAGATTTGAAGAATATATATATATATATATATATATATATATATATATATATATATATATATAATTAATACATTAAAAATATTTCATAAAGAAGAATACTTTTAATGAATATATTTATTCAAAGCTTTTCGCCGATAAAATAGTACCAGCATCTTCAGAAAAATAATTATCTAATAAAAGATAATTAAGATTTTATTAGATAATTATTTTCCTGAAGATGCTGGTACTATTTTATCGGCGAAAAGCTTTGAATAAATATATTCATTAAAAGTATTCTTGTTTTTGAAATATTTTCAATTTATTAACTATATTACAAGAAAACATATCACCATATTTAATAAATAAATAAATAAATATATATATATATATATATATATATATATATATATATATATATATATATGTAGATATGAAAGGTGAAAGCTAATAGTAGGAATTGAGAAAAAAACCCTTTTTAAGGCTGGATTTTTAAAAATACCTTTTTACACTTGAGAGGAAATCAACAGGAGTAATTAAAACATTTCTCTGTAACAATAAATATTACATAAACAAAAATAAGTCAATAATAAGGATTCGAAAAATATTTTAAAATTTATTAGGCGCTTTAAAATTTTTCTCTTTGCTATTAATTTAACACCGAATCAACTTTAGGATTAGTAATGCAATGAAAATCCTCTTTAATGTAAAGATTGCTTCAGCTCTTGAACGTATTAGTAAGTAGAAATTATAAGGTTACAGACCTTGTTGTCATAGTGACATTCCAGGTACTTTTGCTTCATATTGTTAATGAAGGATACGAATGTCAAATGTACAGTCAGTGTTTCTAACCTTGGACATTAATTTGTCATATGTCGTCATGGTGTGGCATACCACTTGATCTGGCAACTATTATAGTCAGAGATCGCTATAGCTGATATGTGTAGCTTAGACGTTCTGAAATATTTAACGTGAAAAAAGTTTATCTTATTAAAATAATTATGTTAGTGGACTGGAAGACAAAAATAATACCTATAAATTATAAGACACAAGAGCATCACGTTCTTCATCTAGCATACTTGGTATACGTATAGGTCTACATAATTTGGCACGAAGCTCAAAAGGTGACGTCTGCGATTTTTCTTTTCTTTATGGCTGAGACGTTTTGACAGTCATTATCTTCAAATTACAAAACCAATGATGTTATCTATTCCACCTTATATTATTACAACTTTCGTCTTTTAAATTTTATTTAAAAACTTTTTATCGTCCGCGTTTATTAAATACCGTTTTGTTTGATTGAAAGGGGGAAAGCAAAATTCAATTGTAACGCCTAAAATGGATTCACCTAAACATTTCTGGTTGTAGTCTACTGGTGTCTCAAAGAAAAAACAGTTTAATACAACACATAGGCGAAGAAAAATATAGATCTGGTGAGAACTCTTGTAGTTTGATACACATGTGATAGCAATGTACAATGTCCCTGAAGTACACAACTTTAAATTTTTAATTGTGTGTGTGTGTGTGTGTGTGTTTGTGAGTGTGTGTGTGTTTGTGTGCGTGCGTGTGCGTGTAGGGGGATGCAGAGATGAAAAGGAGAATGATTTTAATACCCTTAGTATTTAAACATGGAAGAGAATCAACAGCCTAGAGGACTGTTCGCAACCTTTAATGTTTAAAAATAAATGGGGTTAATTCCACGTTAAACCTATTTTTAGATTTTACTTATTCCACTAACATCTATCCGATTAAAAAAAATTATTCCTAGCCGTAACCTTTTTCATCTGTTTGTCGTCATTCTTACCACATAGAAATGTAACGGTCACACTTCAAAAGAGAGTAGGTACGCAGTTACTAAACACGGGGGAAAATAGTTCCTTATTTCCCAGACTAGGATATTATGAACTACCCCTAACCCTACCTATTTCCACAAACCTTTCCTTATTGTTTTAAAGGAAATATTAGTAAACATCTGGCCGCCCGAAACCAATAAAAATATATTAAAGCAATCGCCGTCTATTTTTTACAACGCAACATAATAACAAAAATTAATTAATACAATTCAAATCACAATGTGGCACGCTATGAGAGAGGAGTAAAATAGAGCCAATATCCACATCGTTTCGTAGTCGATGTCTCCCCAAGAGCTATAAAGTGTAGTGATGTAGGTTTTCATACATTAGTGTTTATGGGATTTTTATGTATGTATTTATAAAACAAACCATCTTTTATATAAGACATCCTCAAAGGATACAGTATGAGTTCGGAAAGCTTATTTAAATGCATTACTTTAAAGAACAGTAAAGGTCTATTTATATTATATAAAAAAATAAGCAAACTTTATAAATAATTCCAGTTGATTCTAAAACTCAATCTTATTTTAGAAATATTATACATTTTTATTAAAAATACACATATTCTATACTTTAAAACAAAATAAAAATGGACTACGTTCGAGGAAAGTTTTAGAAATGTTTTGCAACTGTTGCCATCATCAGTAATTTATTATGAGGCGACGTAGTTTCCGAAACTTGCTTGTAAGATTAAAACATTAGTCTGATAATTCTATACGTTTTTATACTATACCGCCATATAAATTTATACACCCAATGGATATTGTGTTTAAATTCAACAAATTAATTTTATACAAATTTAGGCACGAAAAATTCACTAAATCTCTATCTAAAATGTAATTTTTACTATAACGTAACTATAGAAGGGTATTAGTATCATGGAGTTTGAAAGGAGTTGTCTATTTTAAAACTGATAAATGTAAAAGAATTACCAATGATAATGCTGTTAAAACATTTTATTATAATAATGATTATATTATAATAATATTTTATTATATTATAAGATGAAAAACAATTAATTTTATTTACGAAGAATTTATATTTATTTAATTAAATATATTTTACATAGCTACTTTTTTGGTTTACCATATGGCCACTTTCCTCAGAAAAACGCCATCACTCTTAAACCATGAGACCTAACCTAAAAATCTTATCACTGAGCTAATATCATCAAATCTACCTATTACCGATTCATAATCTAACCAACTATATCATTCATAAATTTTGTTTTTAAAAATAACTCCCAACATACTATACTTACTCACTGGCCCTTAAAATATACTGTTGCAAAATGTTTAAAATCACAAACAACGAAACAATAATTAATTCTTTTGTAAACAACTATCATGAGAGCATAGACAATTGGCTGGGCAGTGCAGCCAACTCACCCATCATATTTATACAAACAAAATTTCCCCGTCCTTCTCGAATCCGTTACAGGTTGAAATCAGCAGTTGGATGTAATCGAAGTGCATTATTATCTTTTTATAAACGTATTTTTTCAAGACTATGGATCACAAAATACTTCAGGAAAACACTTCCTGTTTCAAATAGCTAGTATAGGCTAACCTATTTTCAATTTCTTTTCATTTCAATGAGGGTCATATTTATAAAAAATGTTAAGGTTGAATAAAAAATGGAATTTTTTTAAATAAATATTTTGTGACCACGTTAATTTGGTTAAAGAAATAACGGCGTATTGTTGTTACTGAACAACCCTCTCTCCCTAGAAAATGCACTAATTAAGCTATTAAATTGTTGTTTTCACAACTAGCTGGTCAATACCTTTAACAGTTAATAGAATCAGCTAATTGTTGCAGATATACATTGTCAAGAGTCTAATGCACTTCAGAGAATAAAGCAATCGAATTATCGATATTTTGATCTTTGAACGAACAAAGCCATCATTGGTATGAAATTTGTTTAGATAAATCGCGTAGTTTTGTTTAGATTTAGTTATATTTTTAATGAATTGTAACCTCACTTTCTTATGAAATTACATGAGGTAACAATTTGTTTCTGTTTAAATCAGCAGCTACGAGTTGAGATGGAATACCGCTGCAGCAGGAATTCCCCAACTCCATAGCAAAATGCCTACATGTTTCTACCCCGGTACCTCTTCACTGGGCGCTCTTTCCGTGTTTTGTAACTCCTTGTTTCCCTGAACAAACTCGTGACTTTTTACTTGACAAATGACTACCACATGCTTCTGTTGCGGTAGTGCCAGTCACGAAGCCAGGTACTGGATCGCTCACCCTAAGTTGTAGGATATGGAACTTACATTGGAAAGAGAAATAAGTCAGAATATTTATAAAAATACCCCCTCACATCCGTCCTCGGTTAAAAGCGTTTGTTCGGGTTCAGAGATTAGGTTTCGGTGAATAGACTATATTCCAAAACTTTTGCTTGAAACAAACATAACTAAACGATACATTAGCCAAATAAAAATTAGAGATTCACAAATAAATAGCCTAAACCTAGCTACATTTCATTATAATCAAATGAATGGTATGGGGCTACAGGTAAGTGTGTGACTTTGGATAATTTGATTTAAAATACTTTTGAAAGAAGACTTTCAAGACTTTAATTTGATTTATAAGACATTATGAACACTCTAACTTAAGACTTTTGATAGAAGACGTTTAACATTTATAAGACCGCGCGTTTTAGGAAGTTGATAAGAACGTTAACAATAAAGTTCTTATTCAGTTAAATTTTCTTTAGATATTTATTTTATATTTTAATATCCAAAAGAAAAGGCGTCAAACTCATACAATGCACAAAGTAAAATGCCTTATTTACTGTAATAATGCCTCCGCATTTTCAAACATAAATATTACAATTTAACCTATTATACTATTAAATGTTTCAATGTAACATTTTCCAGTAGGATGTTGATGGCAGAGGTGATGTTAGTTTCTCCATTTTTGATTCCTTCTAAGGCAGCTTTTGAGTCAGAAAAGATAACTAATCCTTCCGTCGACAGAAATTCCGGACTGGACAGATACAAGATAAGTGCCTCCTTAATTGCAAGAAGTTCACTGGTAAAGTTTGAAGCAATCAACCCTGTGTTTATTTTATGCATATATTTGTCTCCTTTTGAAGAAGGAAAAGAACACCAGCACCTCCCTTGTTGAGAGATCTCTCAATTATACTCTGTATATAATGATCTGTAAATACATACTCGTAGAATTAAACTTAATAAAGAAAGCTCACGTCATTTACAAGTCAGAATATTGGTTAATGTTAAACTTATTACTCTTTCGTATTAGGGAAATTTAGACTATAATTTTCCTTGACATGGTAGGCTACTGCTTATGTAAAATATAAAAAGACACAAACATATGAATAGTAAAAAAAGATGTTGTGTGAAAACACAAGTTATCATGTAATTTAATGAAATATATACGATATTTTTAAGTAGAGGAAATAGCATTTCTTAAAATGTAAGCATGCCCTGCAAACAATCTCTAAATAAAGGTCAAACAGCTGCTAGTATTAACCAACCGCCATGTTTTGCATTCGCAATTATTCCGAACAAATTTCATTAATCCCTGGAATTCTAAGCGCTTTCTTGTGAATTCCTGTGTGATGACGTTATACTCTATCGATTTACTCCTATGTAAGTTGTCTGTAGGATCCGCCACAAAATATTACTCTTAAAAAAAGTTGATATAATATTTGTACTCACTTTTATGAATATTTATTAATAATTCTAAGTACTTTCTCTATTTACTTTAACTATTTTCGTCATTTTTAGACCTCTTCTGAAATCTTTCTTTATAAATGGAAGATAAAGAGAGAATTTTTTAAAAATACTTTTTTACATTAGTTCAGTATCATTTTGCTTCTTTACTTTTAGTCCATACTCGTCACTATATACTCGTCCATACACTATATATCCTATAGTCTACACAGCTTGAAGAAATTATGGTAAATTATCCGGCCTTTACTAATAAAAAGACATATTCTAGTTGGACCTCTTCCGTACCACTTAGAAAGCTTTTCCAAATTCCGAGTAATTGTAAAATATTAGATTCTTGGTAGAACGTTCGCCTCGTCCCGGCCCAAGTCTACGTTTGGTCGTCGAACTCTTACTTACTGGGCCTGGGGCCTGAAGATCGTGATTACAGCTATTAAAATACAGCAATAAAGAGTCTTTTAGTTTTTAAAACTCTATTACTTTGTTTAGTTTCAATGCAATCATTCAGCATGACTTTTATCGCTTTCGTGGGTTAGGAAAGGATTGTGTACACCAGTAGGGTAGCAAATCTCCATGGATCATGACTTCACCTGTATAGGTTAGAGAATCAAGTAAACCTACTTTACATCGCGATCATCAAAATATTTATTTTTTAATCCCCCTAGTAAGAAAAAGAATAAACAAAGGACGTTGGCGAAACAATTTCCCCTACTGGGAGTAGGGGTAGCTTTTAGCAACCCGTGGGTAGGGTCCACCATCCAAAACAGATTTGCTTTCAATAGGTAAAAAATGTGTCTACCGGCTACCCGGTGAGTTTGAGGTTAGCTCATGGCGGTAGTGGTTACGCATGCTGAATTTTATATAATGAATATTACGCTTTAACCGTGAGCTTTCGCATCGATATGCTTCTCTCTTCCTCTCTCCATCATCTTTATATTTTTCTCCTTTCAACAAGCATACTTTTATACTGTCCTCTATGTCTTAAATGTTTCAATTCTATTTTGGACACATTTCAATTTCCGTTTTTCCCATCTCTTCCAGTAAATGTCTATGTTCTGGTCTCTCTTTTAAAAACAATGTCGCAATACTTTATTTTATGCGTTTGAATTACGTTGTACCATATCCTTGGCAAGGACTCTTTTTAATTATCTAGTCTATAGTATTTTTCTTATTTTTTTGTTCTCCTAGTAGGGGTGATATATATTGTACACTTTGAGCTTCAGTTTTCTTGTAGACATTTCTATCTTACTTAAAAAAAATTATTCACACATATATGTATGTTTGAATGTGAATTTATTTCATTTGACTAGTTTAACTCTGCGATAGTAAAGTGTATATGAGACGGTTAGTCGCGTAACGTTTTAACTCTAACAATCAATCGATTGGTTGACACCTTCGAGCTATCACAAGAACAAGTTGTTGCTTCCAAATAACTGTTGCTTTACAGTAGCAGTTCCAGTGTCAATACTCGTTGAGCTTAGCTCATGGGTTTGCTTACGTTGTCCATTCCACTACGTAATATCTGTTACCTGGGATTGTGTGCAAAGGAACATTTTGGTCTATCACTACGCACTCAAACTAAATACAGATTAATATAGTTTATTAGCTGCCTAAACCGAGTCACTGAATCTTTTACTTTAAATATGCCAATGATTACTCATTCAATTGATTTTTAGTTTTTTGATATTATAAGTTCAGTAGTTCACCTGTGTTAGTCATTAAGCAGTTAGACTGTGATACTGAGTTAGATGCGAGACTGTAACACTGTCTATCTAGATTCCTTAGATAACATCAGAATAAGTGTGCGTGCTTTTGTGTATGTGTGTGTGGGGTTTAAGCGCGCGTGCTTGTGTATGTGTGTGGGGTGTGTGCGAGCGTTAATGTGTTTAGAGAGGATATTATATAGTAGTGGAAATAAATTAATAGTACATTGGTCTGCCAGGTGAGCCTTTTATTCTACTAGTTTAATTAGTTGAGAACTGTTGTTGTCTCCTTAATATTAAATGAAAAATTAGACTAGTATGTTGTACAAATTTTGTATCAGTGTCTTTATATATTTAGTAAGTGTCGTGAAAATTCAATTTGCAATTCACCAACCCCCTCGTGTGTGTGTGTGTGTGTGTGTGTGTGTATGTGTGTGTGTGTGTGTGTGTGTTTGTTTGTGTGTGTGTGTGTGTGTGTGTGTGTGTGTTTGTGTGTGTGTGTGTGTGTGTGTGTGTGTGTGTTGTGACGGAACACTGGTCTACACCAATTCAGTTATATTTGATCTCTTCAATTCACACTTGCAGACTTTTGACTTTTTTACTTCAGTTACCCAGCCAGACATTTATAAGGGGTTTTTATTAACATTCTTAGAAGACTCTACTCTATTTATAGCTGAGAGACAAAATTTTGAAAATTTTTAAATATCACTCCGCCTCATACTAAAGCATAAAATTAGATAAAGTTGACGAAATTAGTCTGACGAAATAAATTTAATTATGAATTTAAATATTCTCCGAATTTCAAGAGTACTCAAAGAATATTAAATATGAGAATATTAAATATAATATCATCCACACATACGACAGGTTGTATTTATATAAGAAATCAGTTTAATAGCTTGCAAGAAATATGAAATAAGGTCTTAGAAGGAAACATTATATGTTCATTCTTACAAACTTCAATTCCACAGTGAAACATTCAGTGTGCTTTGATAGATCGCTGAAAATTCATGCTTTGTTCTCCGTTCTCATCGATACATCCTTAGCTAGACTATTTATCTATGGTTTCAAATAAACCATATGTTATTTATCAAATATTTTGTCATCATCAAACGAGGCTACATATTATTGGAGGTAAAAGCTATAAGAAGTAAAAGGGTATCGAAGTCTTTTCGGACATTGTATACTCATACTTATTAACAACTGTCACATTCTTGAATTTGTAGTCCACTTCGTTCGGCGAATCTTAATGAATCACTTTAATAATATTTTATGAACATCCAAACTATAAATTTTGTAAATTTGTTAAAACTTACTGAGACAGAAAGTTTTCGATCGATCAGTGGCGATCTTCATCAGTGTCTTCTACTTGGAGTTGTTGGGTTAAGCGATGACGGTTTTAAAGGCTGGTTTTCTATAGTATCAAAAGTATGTGTGATTTGTATTGTGTTTGTTCGTTTAATGTGTTTGTACTTTGTGTTTTTGTGTGTCTGTAAATTTCATATTATTCTAGTGTGTTGAGATGTGGTCATTTTTTGTTGATGTGTAGGATTTCTAGGTTATGGTAAATGTCTGTGTATTTGTGTCCTGTTTCTTTTATGTGATTGTAAAATGTTGAGTTGGTGTTCAGTTTGTGTTCCTCGACTCTTTGTTTAAAGCTGCGACCTGTTTGTCCAGTGTAGAATTTGTTACATTCGTCGCAGTTCAGTTTGTATATGCCTGGTGCTTATAGTTTATCTTTGTTGTTGCTGTTGTGTTGTATTTTGTATTGTAAATTGTTATTAATTTTGTATCCTGTTTTTTTGATATTTGTGGGCTATTGTATTTGATTTTTTGTTTATGTATGGTATTGTGGTGTATTTTTTTTTTCTTTCTGTAGTATTATTATTTGCGTGTGTGTTTTTTTTTTTATTCTGCCATAGTTTGTCTATTATTGTGGTGTTGTACCCATTTGTGTATGCTAAATATTTAATGGTGTCACATTATTAACTGCAACATTCTTGTAAACTTTTTTTCGTAGGTATTCTATCTTGAAGTTAGATACTTAAATTTTCTTATGAGAGTAAGTAAATTAAGTAAACTTATGCGCTTCTTATGCGTTGAAATTAATTAAACGCATATTAAAAAAATATATTAATAATAATTAAAGTCATTATTATTTAATAATTTTTAATAATAAATATTAAAAGATTTAAAAAAATTAATAATAGTAGTTCTGTTACAGTCACCCCAAATCACACTTAGGTGCGCCTAATTAAATTAAGGGCTTGAAATGTTTTTCAACTGCTTTAATCACAAAAGCTATGGTGGATCCACGATAAATTGAATATCTTACTGTCATTAGATCAGTGGCGTAGAAACATTTACGATATGGTGTTTACTAATTCTTAATGGCTATCTCTAATAACCAAAGGATACCATGAACGGGCCAAAGATCATTTCCCTACGACCACGGAGGAGAAATATATTTATAGTAAAAAAAACGTTACCTTTAAGTTTATATTATAAGTGTTCTACGTCAAAAGTATTCATAGGATCTTGGAAGATCTTATTGTAATGTACAGACAAGTAATGGTTGCTAGTTTATTGATACACGTTATAAAACAAATATTCAATAATAGTAAGTAATTATAAATTATGTTTAATTTATATATTATTCTGTAATTGTTAGTAAACAGTTAAATAATACATTTTTTTTTATTCTCGAAAATATACTGCCTTTGTCAAGTCAAAAAATATTGTCAATTGTCATTTAGGAAGATATGAATTGCAAACAACACTGACTATCTAAGCGATGACCAATAACGACCAGCCGTTCTTCAGATTCAGCACATTTCCACCTCAGATAGTTCAGTCAATGAGCAATACGGAAATTGTAAATGTTATATCACCGACAAATAGCTGACACACGGATATGATTCATTCTAAAAATTTCCAATAATTAGTAATAATGATTTAAATCATCAGTAAGTGACCACTAAAGTGTCCAATTTGCATCTTGCAACTAAGTTATTGATAATACGTTTTTAGCGAGGTTAATTAACACTCCGACAGATTGTGCTGGAATCGTTATACCGATATGGACTACTAGAAATAGTAATTTATTTTGTAGTTTTTGCTCAGTTACAGTTTAATTATTTCTAGAATTATAATTCCGATTCAAAGAGCCTAGGCCGGATATTTACAAGTATTTATTATTATAAAAAATCAGTTAATGAGAAATGTTTCAAATTTTAAAGTTGTATTATAAAATACAAAATGTCTTCCGCTTATTTTTGCCTCTATCAGTGTGACGGGGGAAATATTTTTCCCGGTAATCAGTTAAATCGATTATCCCATAAGAGGGACGTGAAGAATTGTGAAAATACACAGCATTGCGGTAAGACTCTATCTTAATTTAAAACTCCACGGTAAGGAGATATTTGATAAGTTAAATTTTATTGAGTCAAAGATTTGGGAAGCGCTCAATGGGAAACGACCAAAGGACGAGATCAAAAGCCTAAAAGTAATAACTCCTTTATTATAGTATTATTATTTTACTTGCCACTATTGTTATGGTGAGAAGTTGCTATCTTTGTTGTGGCAAGTAGATGTTATTGGCTGACAAGTGATTTTACTTTATTTCCATTCGTTCCTGCCAAACCCCCATGGGTAAAGATACCAGCTGTAGGTTAAAGGCACGTTTGTTTTTCTTAGATTGTAACTAAAATTTAGCTAGTAATATTGTTTGCTATAATAACCTGTATTAACCTATATTGCGAATGAACTTCAGCCTTATACAGTGTTTAGATTTCATTATGGAGAAAGGATTTCAATTTCCGTAGAGAGCAATGTATTATAGTGAAACGATAACCTCGTTACGTTCATTTCGCATAAACATAGTCATAAAAGCATTTATAAGTCTGACTATTTTTATACAAGTAAAATTCCTTTTATTAATTTTAGTAATATATTCTATTTTATTTTAGCGTGTCAAACTTTGGAAAGGTATTACGCCTGTTAGAGATTAAAAAGAGTCTCACGCCTGAAAGGAAAGGACTTTAATAGGCTTTCTCGCTACATAGGGAAATTTTATAATTGACATAAATAGTTTGTATTTATTAGAAACAGAACTCTTCACCAAAATACTTAGCGTTTAAGAAAATGTACGATACGCTTATCGTCGAACGATATCACAGGAGCTGGATTAAGGCAGATATAGGTTAAAAATGGAAAGCAATTTCAACAGATTGTTCCATATTTACTACGGTCCAGACTGACAAGATACACGTGTTTACATGAATTCAAGATGTTCTAATCTAATCTGCCAAGGTCATCGAGGTCAATAGCATCCGAAACCAATATCCTTCCCTCGCCTCGCTCTAACTGCGTTTAGGGCAATTAATTTGGGAGTTAAAATGGGAGCTCGGCTTTTCGCCTGGACTTCGATTATCATATCTTCGATTTACAAGTAGTATCTTCACATATTTCGATTATTTTACAACATGTTACTTAGAAATAGATTCTAAACGGGGATAAAGTTATTTCTAATTTCGCAAACTATAGGCCTAAATTGTGCATCAGTTTTTACAAAATACGAGCCTAACCTAAACATACGCGAAAATATATAAACTGGGCCTTTCCTTACTAAAATAATCACTATTTTATAACATTTAATGAATATTTTAATAAAATTACAATTTACAACACAGTATCCTGATGCACAGTTCTGGTTATGAAATAAAATATCGAAATCTTGTTACTGTTCATGACGAGCTGGTTGTTAATTACGCATTTACACTTTTGCTATTACTTGCGACCAGACTTTTTGTCAACTAAAGGTTGTTAAATTGTTAACTTACACATAGATTAAACGTTTTCATTTTATTTAGTAAACTAATTAATAATTATTATTTATTTTATTTAATAAAATACCTATGTCCACAACTAACTACACAGAGGAACTAAACACAATCAAATATTTAGCTCACAAAAATGGATATGACAATTATTTAATAGACAAACTACACAGAAAAATACTCAACAAGAACAGTAACAACAACACAAACAACAAAAACACGAACACAAACAAATTCATCCCCCTCACATACATACACAAACTCACAAATAAAATAGCACACTAATTCAAAAAAAGCAGGATACAATGTAGCTTACAGAACAACAAATAAAAGCCAAACAGCTATCAGACACAGCATTAATAACAATACCAACGAATACAATAACCCAGGAGTATACAAACTAAAATGCAACAACTGCAATAAGTTCTATATTGTACAAATAGGCAAATCTTTCGCCGAAAGATATAAAGAACACAAAAGCGCACTGCACACTACTATTGAATCCACCTTCGCAAATCACCTCATGGACACTAAACATTCATGGAAAAGTATGGAAAATAACAAGTGCATCCTCCACACATGCAACAAAGGCCAAAAATTAAACACACTAGAACAGTATGAAATATAGACATAGGAACACACATAAAAATGACATCCTAAATAAACAAACACGGCACAGATCACACATACTCTTCGATCACATCACTTCAAACTTTCAAAAAGTGGTACCAAGGAAGCACAACTGCAGCATTCCAAAAATACGAGGCTGAAGAAGTCGTAAGACGAAAATGTTTCCTCCTAGTGTAAGTTAACAATTTAACAACTTTTAGTTAACAAAAGGTCTGGTCGCAAGTAATAGCAAAAATGTAATAAGAAATAAAATATTTTCTTATTGCTAAGGAAATGTGTTACTTTACTATAAAAGTGCTTGTCCTCTTTCTGTCTCATGGTAGGCTATGCCTAACGAGATGAAGGTTGGGTAAAGTGTACAGTCAGTCAGTCAGAGAAGGAGGGGGTGCCCCCCTCGAGGTTATACAAGGCCTGTCACGCGACACTGGCTGCTGGTAGGGATTTGGGATCGGGGCTTTTGGTTAGGGCTGGAATCCAGGAGGGATTTCTGCACGGCATGACGTTTATTGGGTTTGACGGTTAAGGTTTGAATTCTGGGGGACTTCGTAATAGAGAGTATAGGAAGTTACGATTGGTTTTGTAAAGTTGACTGACTGCAGGTTCCTGCTTTTATCGGAAAGTGAGATGATTTTCTGGATCGAATCTGCTTGTGACAGGTATTCTGACAACATTAACAATAACAGCAGTTTGACCGTTTAGTACACTTTTAAGTATTCATTTTTTTCATTTTCTAGAGTAGCATTTCCCGCTGTACACTCCCTTAATTTTCTCTTTACATTGAAACCTACAACTTTAAATAACAGAGCCCCTTACACTGGTTTCACGTTGTTACACATGTTAGTTTTAGTGGTATCTCTTACACAGGACAATGTCATTTACTATTCCAAGGCCAGCACAGTAACGATTGTTTGTTTAAAACTGAATGCAATTAATTAAATAACAATTAAAAAATATTTTATTTCATCTTCACTTGAGGGACTAGGTTTTTACACTAAAGCACGAACATATATTAATATCTTGAATTTTGTAGTCCGTTGGTTCGGTTAATCTCAATTAATCACTAAACATTAAATGTTAACAATGTTAAAGTGATTAATACATTAATATGTTCCACTTGCATATTGTAACCCTTAGTTGTTTCAGTACTGAAGATAACCGTTTCGGAAGTTGTATCCTACCATCAATTCAACCAGCTATTACGGTCAAAGTTGCCTGCAAGATATATCTCCCGAACCGGCAGTCCTCAATAATCAAAACCGTAAGTGGAAAGTATAAAACAGTTTTTAGACAAGTGTAACATACATTGATATTAGTGATATGAAATACAGTGCTTATAATCCATTCTTTATTTAAGTAACGTTTAAGAAACGTTCATCTTGAAAAACGTTAAGTACTTGACTGTAAAACACTTGGTTTTCAAACAAAAAATTACATTTAGAAAACAAATTAATGGACGAAGTAAAAATAAAAACATTAGGACGGTTACAGACTTCTAGATTCAATTTCCTTAAAATAAATACAGACAAACAAGTTGCACACTGGAACAACATCTCTTAAGTAGTTTTCTTCGTCGACAGTTTCCCCACTCTCAATGTGGGAATCAAATACACTTTACTTTAGAAGGGTACGTTTTCAGTTTAATGCAATTGCAGTAAGCGTCTCATGTCAAGTTCTCAAATATAAGATATATATATATATATATATATATATATATATATATATATATGTGTGTGTGTGTGTGTGTGTGTGTGTGTGTGTGTGTGTGTGTGTTTGTGTGTGTGTGTGTGTGTGTGTGTGGCAGTGTGTTTGTGTGTGTGTGTTCATCGGTTTGTCTAGTTCTCTCTCTCTCTCTCTCTCTCTCTCTCTCTCTCTCTCTCTCTCAGTCTGTCGATTTGACTGTTTCCTTCCTTTTCTTTCTCTCTCTATTTTAATAACTTTTTCACAATTAAAATAGAACCAGATCCTCACCTGATAACGAAAACGATTTTTTATTAAAAGAACATTTAAAAATCCCATTTAGATCAAGTATTTTCTTTTCAGTAGGTAAATTACTCAATTGCAGAGAAATTTAAAAAACCAATTGATTTTTCATAACTAGACAATAATGTTAAAATTAATGTGTTTTTACAATTCAAAATTTTGAAAATTATTACAAAACCAAAATTATACAAAACATAAGCTGTATTATGCGAAGAAACTGATATAAAGTAATCTCGATGCTCTGAAATGCTGCAACTTTTAATTAATGGCTGCTTTAGGAAACGATTGATTTATCACGAGTGTTTTTCTAATCCCACTGGCAGAAAATTCGTCTATTTGTTCCAACTTGGCTGAAGTCCCACAGAAAATAAAGTGAAATTAAAAAGGAAGACATTCCGAAATTTTGTAATCGAATCATTGTTATATATCCGAACGCTAGACGTAACCCTATTTCAAATTAGATAAAATTTCCCTAGAAAAAGGAAAATAATTATTACTTGTTGAAGTTCGCTCTTTCTCTGTGCGCGAGCATGGGTGTGTACATCATCACATTGAACCGAGTTAGTTCAAATTTTACAAAATTACCATGTAAGAAATAAAAAGTAAGAACAAATTTTTTAACTCTAGTCATTTATCTAACAAGTGTTTTTTTCTGATACAGTTATCGATCTCTTCTTTCCACTTTATTCCATTGCAACCGATCAAGCTTCGGTCGGCCAAAAGCTGTCTCGCATAGCCTTCTCGAACCCATCCCATTAGAACACATAACTGTATTTGACTTTTTTCACATTATTGGCTCCAAAGGAGAATTTATGTGCCACCATTTCCTGTGTTTATTGCTACACCATAAATAAGACAACCCTTATTTCCTATAAATCTTCCACAGTTATGACGGAGGGTCTTCTTATGTCTATATATTTTAAAGTCCAGTTTCGTTTCCTTACAGCGATTTATTACTGACACTAAACATTCCCAATAAGGTTAATTCTTAATGTATTATTTTAGTGAACCTTAATTCTACATTATATGTACAAGTTGGTCTTTGAATGAAACACGAAAATCAAAAACTTCACCACCTTATCCAGGAAATTACATCCATAATGTTAATTCTACGTGGTTGTGAATCAAATATTTTACAAAAAACCAACGTTAAAATTGGGAGATTTCTTCTTTACTATACTTTACTTCATTGAAAATTCTGTTTATTTCGTCCCTCTCCATTACTGAACATGATGAAAGATATCTCATGACATGTTTACGTGGCTATAATTTACGTCTTCCCAAATCGGTTGTATTTCGTGTATTCCGAATGTGTATTTACCACCTCTTTCCTTGTTTACTCCAATTTCAACAAAGATGCCATAAAAAGAAAGTAAAATATGAATACGTAAACACAAAACTTTAAACATTGAAACTAATCTGCCAGAAAAATTCAACATATTTCATATTAGGCTTCGGTCAGACATAGACTGACTATTCGTTGAAGTAAACCTATAAGGCGTTTCGACTGTTGAATTTATTTCTGTAACATCTGTAGCCCTACATTGTCACACAACGCCTCATTCCTCCCTTATCGTTACACTGGGTTATAATAGTTTCTTTATCATCAGAGTGGATAGTTTTTCAGGAAATATTTCACATACTTGAATCACTAAAATATCTTTAAGATTAGAAAAGTTTAATTTTATTACAATATTTTGTTGCATTTTTAATACAATCAGTCAGTATGCCTATGGAGGGTAGGAAAGCATTCTGAATATTCTCAGGACTAAGATGAAAGGAAATAAAAGCCTTTTTCAGATGAGAATATTGGGGAGGTATTATGCCATTTTATGTGAAAGTTACCCTTAAGTAGACCTACTCTCTATCGGGGCCATAACATCGTGTATGGTCCATTACACCCCTTGTAAGAGGAAGGGTAGACGGCGATATGCAAGGCTAAGGAAAGGACGTAATGATGCCCTGGTATAAGTAAGGGGACTTATGTCATCGATTTGACAGAGTCCCTCACCTCAAGTAGGCCTGCTCTGTCGGAATCTACCCGTCACATCTACAATTAGCTTTTTCAACAAGGTTCGACATAACGGAAAAAACAATAATAAAATTTAGCCCTTGTAACTGGAATCATCAACCACTTCCCACATATTACAACCGTACGCTAATTCCAATAGTTTTATCAGAAGGTAGTGCCTAGATATGAATTAATGACGTTGACGCAATGTAAGCTACCCTTTTGTTGATATAGCGTTACCATGGTGACCAACATGGTGGTTCATAACGACCCTATATCACCTGGCGTGTTCTGCCCTCAGAGAGATGTTTTAATAAACGCGATTTACGAACTTGACAATCGGTCAAATGGCATACAGCTGAGTCAAGCGGTCGATAGCTCGTTGATCCGGCTTAATTGCTTGTCTGAGCTTAGTTCTAAATAGATTTTATGTATCGAGAAAGCTCCTTTTTTATCTAGAATTAATTTTACTCAGAATAAACACTTACGCTCTTATTTAACGAATTCTAATAGTTTAACATTGGGTTAACACTCATTTATCATAACGAAACCTATATGTGTAAGTTTGTTCCCAATCTCACTCTCTCTTTTTTCTCTCACTCTCTCTCTATCTCTCTATCACGCTGACTATTTCCCTCCCTCTCTTTCTCTCTCTGTCACTTTGACCTTTTTCCTCCTTCTCTTTCTTTCTTTCCCCCTCTCTCTGCTTGAGTATGTGTCTCTCTCTGTTGAAACGCCTCTGAGAAAAAATTATTGATTATGAGTTGAGGTTCGTAATCATCTAATTATTACTTTTACTCTCAAGCTAAGCTCAATAGTTGTGTGGTGTGATTAAATCAATACTTAATGAATATTTTTGTGAATAATCAACAATATAGGTAGGCACTCAATTATTAATCATGAGTAGCGTCATTTTTCTCAGTATTATTGATCTCCTAGTTAAACCGTTATACTTGACATTCTTCGAATCTTTCAACTTGATACTCTGTAAACCAACGCTTTCTCTAGCTTGTATCTGTTTCTGTGTGCTTGGTAGGTCTATTTTATATTGTTGAGTTATTTGTTAGTGATGACCCGTTGTTATCCTGATTATCATTGGTTCTTAACTCCAAGTTTTTCTCATTTTCCATTTTCTCGGTCGGGAGAATAAAACAGAGTTTAACCATTACTAGCTGCCTGAGGTCTTAAACACTAAGCCAGTTTCGCGTTAGAAAAGATTTTTCTATTCTCGAAGTACTTTTTCTAAAAAGCATTTATGACTTTTTTCTTTGCTTTTGAGAAGAGTTTCTCCTCTGAATACTCTCTCACTATCTATTTTTTTATTTTACAATTCAATTATGTAACCTTTTTTCTTAAAATTTACTTTAGAGAGTAAATTACATTCTTAATTCTAACTATTCCTACACGAGAGCAGCACTTCACAACACCATCAAACAATTTCCTTAAGACCGTATGTTGCTTGTTCGGAACGAGCAGAACTTGACAAGCTACAGACGAAATTAAACCACGTCTAATAAAATCTTTTTATAACTTAATTATTAAAATGTATACATTTCGATCTGCAAAACGATACAAATCATGTTACTTATAAGAACTCAGATTAAGTAATTTCGAATAATAAAATAATTGTTAATTAATTCATTTAATTGTTTTAAAGAAACCTACAGATTAATGTCATGAACTGCTTCTATAGATTAAGTTTTCAAAGGATTTTAGTGAATATCGTTATTTAAAAAGCAATACGTTTCACAAGGTTGTTACTGTCTTTAACATCAGGCCTACACCGGAGTTCAAGTTTGGGGCTATATTTCAAGTTTAACCCAATGAGACCAAGAATCAAAGTTAAGTCTTAGAATAAATGGATACAAGTTGATACTGAAACTGTACGACTCCAGAACAGTTTTACAAAACTTTAATTGATGTAACTTGTTAAGTTTAATTATTGTAAGCACATGTAAACTGAATTATTTAAATTGGGGGGGGGTCTTAATTTTAAATTGGGACCCCCAGTGAAAGGTCCTACAGCCACCACTGTCAAGACAACTTTTTACTTTTACTTTACCATAGGTATATTAATAACGTTGATTAAAAATAATTAATACTAAGACCTAGACATCTAATAAATAAAGCGTTGTAGAAACAGATTTAATAAACGCCTCAAATAATTATAGAAAACTGTGTAAACATGTTTTACTTGAGACCTAGTATTTATTCAAGCAAGATCAACGCCAGTAAGCCAAGGTGATAACTAAAGGTAATTATTTTAGGTTATTATACTTATTTACTTCGCGAAGGGGGATTCTAGATTCTACTTTAAGGGGCAGTGTAGAAAGTTAACCCTCCTACCGACGACCGTACATTTAAAACCTTTTTAATAATTTGTTTCAGCCTTGTAGGCTAATAAATTTTTGTGTTAAAGAGTGGTTGGTTTCATGTCTTCCTAGTAACATAAACCCAAACAGTTATAAAGTAGATATTTGCACGACGCACGGAAAATAGAGTTGTTTGTTTCCGTATCTATGAATTCACACGGCACGCTGATATTGACAGAAAATTACACTTCAAGGGCATATTAACTGATCCCAGAAGGAGAAGCAATGTAAGGCAAATACTGCCTTTTGATTGGTCGTGTAGCACCTATGTACATGATATATCTGTAAATTATTTCTTCTACCTACCTTACCATTAGTTACAATAACAACAGCATGTGTTCCGTGTTTTATGTTTAATTTTATATCGTGTGCTGTGTATTATAAACTTATTATCTTGAACTATTTTGTGTTTCCTACTTATTTTTCTCCTCAAAATTATTATGGATTGCCTACCACCGAATTATTATTATAAAATAATGGAGGAAGGAATTCTTCCTAATATATGGTTTAAATACAAATATTATAATATTTTGACGTGAATTAAACACTCCAATTTTTTTTTTAACTACATTAATAGGCTATAAACATTTCATTTCCGGTAAGTGCAAGACTTTTAGGTATTTTACCGTAGAATGCTCCAAATTTCGTAAACAGGCGCAATTTGACGTTCTTGAGCAAATTTCAAAATTTGTTTACCTCATTTCCATAATTTTTTAGTTTTCGAGGCCAATGCAATTTATGTTGAGGCTTGCATGTTGAGGCCGAAATAATTTTTTGTAAAGGCTCTACGAATTTGACAGTTGTTGTTGGTGGAGTGGGAGGAGTTACAAGACCAATCAAAAGGCAGTATTTGCCTTAAATTGCTTCGCCTTCTGGGATTATTTAATATGCCTTCAAGGGTACACGGCTGGAGTTTGGAACCGCGGTAATTTTGTCGGAATTTGACTTGCTTAGTGTCACATTTTAGGCGCATTTTGTTAACAATTAAATTTAATAAAAGTTTTGAACAGTATCTCAGATGCTCCATACTCAGTAAATATACGGCCCTTGGAAGTACATATTTTTATTTTAAAGTTTTTAAATGTAGAACAAACGACAGTATGACACGCACACGTGTGACATGACACCAACCCCACCCTATCTAGCTTGCTATTTACCTGTACTTCCTACATCTGTTACTTTGCCACTCACTCTATCTTTGTGTATCGGTTTACGGTAATAACTATGTGTGCATCCAATTTCCTTTCGCTAAACATTTACCAAACATACCAAGTGCTCGAAACAGTTATAAAACTAATATTTTTTTAAAAAACCTTCATCAACTTTGTAAAACAATAAATCTCTTTAAAAGCTGCAATAGAATATTTAAGCTCAGTCATTCTACATTAAGAAATTAATAGTTCAATTTATATACATAAATCATTACAATAAACTATTGAAGTTTAATACACTGTGTACTATTTGTCCCATGTGTTACCATTTGTCTGATGCGGTACACACGTCCATATTAATACACTTAAGCTTCAGTTGAGTAATACAAGCATTATGAAAAACAATTATTTTCGATCATAATAAGAGAAGTGACAAAATTAATGAACACATCCTATTGGGAAACCCATAATGTGTGCATATCGTCGTTAAACTGCCAATCACTTCATAGGCTATACTGTATCGTGGCTTCTCTTTATCAGTGTTTGCTTTCAATTATTAAATGTTTCGTTACGTTTATATATTTCAAAACGCAATGCATTTATTTTCAGTCTTATTTACTGTTTTATTTACATCAGGGAAATTGAAAAGATAAATACTATTTCATTCATTATTTTCGGCGTCCATGTTGCCATCATCAGCGATAATCTTTAAAATGCATATGTATTAAATTCCCAACAATGTTGATGGTGGCATGATTGCCGAAACTAGTTCGGATAATAAACTAATCCGAGAGTAGGTTTGTTAGTATTTATTTTGTAAATTGTTCTCACTAGCTAAACGGGAATTAATAATAAAAAATTATAGGAAAATTGCCTTTATGATAAACGGAATTGGAAGTTAAATTACATCTATAAATGTCTTGTTTCTTCTTTCGCTCGACATTTCCCTGTGTTTGTTTGTTCCCTGTGTTTTCCCCAATATAATGTTTATCCTGTATAAATTTTCTTACTACCAATATTGTTACGACCACATTAGTTAATGAAAAACATAATAACAAATATCGGGACTAACCGATGGGCAATTTTTAAATAAGACAAAATAAGGAATCCACTTTTGTAATATGGCATATTATTATTAAAATATACGTAATAGACTGTC
Source organism: Prosapia bicincta (assembly GCA_036971475.1). Taxonomy (NCBI): domain Eukaryota; kingdom Metazoa; phylum Arthropoda; class Insecta; order Hemiptera; family Cercopidae; genus Prosapia; species Prosapia bicincta. The sequence continues at coordinate 9,397,948 of JBAIZL010000376.1, read as the reverse complement.
TAGGTTATTCACCTTGGAAATTAGTAAATGATCACTGAAAACTAACATCTTTAATCAGAAAAATATTATTTTTTGTTTTTCTTTAGGTTAGCTGTTATTTTAAATAGTAGAATAACATTAAGAAAGGTTTTTTTGGTAAAAGAAAATTATAGCCTAATAATACCTGGGCGCTGGTATGAGATCGATGCGCGATGTTATGTACTGAGGGTGTAATCATTCTATAAAGAGTAAAAGAGAGATTTTAGTTAATACAAAACTTAAAAGAACTGGCGTTAAAAATTAGACAACGGTCTGCAGAAAAGAATTGGCTAGTAGGAAGCTCGGTCACTTCAGTGAAGTCAAGTGAAAACTGGGATCAATATCGTAAAACCAGGATCTTAATGGTGTATATGTGTATATATAAATATATATATATATATATATATATATATATATATATATAAATATCGCAATATGTTTTCTTGTGTATTAATAAAGAACAAAAGTCAAAAGCTTTGAATTGTAAATTCAAATATAATTCTTGTATTTGTATTTTGACTTTTGTTCTTTATATATATATATTATATGGTGTAAAGGCTTATTATATTATACTCATATATATTATGAAGCCTATATTGAGTTAAACTTGAAACTTCAAAACGTACTAAGCAGAAAAACTAACATCATTACATTAAGTAAGGCTTTTTTACTTTTTTTAGGAAGGCTTTTTTACATTATAAAAATCGGATTAAAATGTCACCTAATGTATGCAACAGGGGTACTGAAGGAAGCGGGAGAATGGACCTCCCAGGCCTCTGAATAGACGGGGCATCCAAATAGCCGACAAAGGACGAAAAAAGAAAGATTTTTCAATGGCAGTGTGTACAGATAATAGAACAGTGGACTTCGTATCTTGGATTGTCAATTTAAAAGCTTATATTAAAATTGTCAATATGTTTTCTATCTCTCTACATAAAGTTATAGCTGTTATTTTAACGGCAGGGTGGTTTATAAGAGTTCAAAAAAGTAAATTTTATGATATATAACTGTTTACTTAAAAGTGGTTTTCCGTTAATTTTAAGAGTTTAGTTTTTCAAATAATTTTAATTATACACTTCCTATGATGATCACCTACATAAAGAGGCCTCTGGGAGATTTCAGTCACTTGCCTTGATAGTTGTAGGTCTTCCATGTTGTGTAAAGAGCGCGGAATTGTTTCATTGCAACGTAATTTTTAAATATTGTATAATAAAATCGGCAACTTATTACTTTATCCATAAAAGACACAACCCTAGTGTAGAGTGTCAATAAAAAGAATAAAAGCTTCACTTCATGAAAGCTTTTTTTAAAAAAAAGTAGAACAAAATTACCAAAAATATTACTCACCGCGTCGAAATATGTTTCCCTTTTGCTCCTGGAGAGGGAGTCGTTTAGATCCACAGGTGCTGAGGCCACCGCCATCATCGCCAGGCTCGCTACCAACGTCCGCACTGTAACACTAGCACACATGTTATCACTCCACATTGTCACGCTGACTGCCGAACTGATACTGGTTGTGATAATCAGTCCCGACTCATTGCCCGCGATACGGTGGATTTTCCCACCCTGCGGTAACTCACACACCTATCTCGTTGAGGCATTTTCGTTCGACGAATCCTTGCATTTTCGTTTCCTGTTATCGATTATGTCTGTATTTTGTAGGATTTCTTTCCGGGGATGGAGGGGGAGCTATGCAGTGGGGAAACGGGCGAGACGGATTTAGCGAAGTGCCAGTGGAACAGATTTAGTACAGAAGAAGCCGGGTCTAGGTTTGTTTTGCTTTTATTGCTTCAAAGATTATTTATTGTTCGAATCAAACGAGCTAATTGCTTAATTTAAAATGCGGAATAAATAAATTGTTCTATTAAAAATAGTAACTTTGTCTACTTTACAAAAGTAATCCTATTTTATAAGACAATTAATTTTACTTAAAATGTCATGTTTATCTTCTTTAGAGCCTCAATGTCTTTTCTGTTGAAAGAGACAATTTCATCCTCCAAACAAACTTAACATACATTTCTTTTAGATAAAATAACAGATTTGTTTTATTGAATGAATAAACTATTTCACTCAAAGTGGCATTTTGCATTCAAACGAATACTCAAAAATGTGTTATATTGGCATATCTTAATGGATAGCCTAAGTCTTTGATACAAAGTGACACGTTATATAAACACATTAATTTCCAACTTGGAAAAAAAATATATTTTTGAAAGTAGAAATCTGTATACTATAAAAGACTTTGAAGGACAAATTGTCTAATTAAATTTTTTTTTCTTTGTACTTAAAGTTAAAAAATAATCAATGTTTCAACAAATTGACATGTTCTAATTAAACGATAAATTCTATTTCACTAATTTCTCGATTACCTAAAATCCAATATTTCAATGTAGGCCTACTGCGTATGCTAATAAGTAAAATAAAAATCAATTGTTAACATATATAACTCATGGTATTGTATACAATAACAATATTCTAAATTTTAAACCTCCATTTACATTAATTTTCTGATAGGTATTATCAGAATTTTCATTTATTTAATAATATAGTTTCCGAAGAAAGTGTAATATATAGTTAATAGTTTAATTATTCACCTACTTTTGATATTTTGCATTAATCACAATTACTTTCTACACAACACTGATAAGCACAGTTATTTTATCTTTAATTAAAACATAGATATAACGTGCGGTAAGTTTGTGTTATCACATCTCCTGCGGAAATGTCGATAGTATTGCAAATTTGTTGTGATCACTTCACATCACTGTACTTTTAAAACAAACTATATCGTAACACATGTGTTCGTGTTTATTGTACGAGTGGGCGTGGCACACAACACTGTGCCTGTACGGTTCCCCGCATGAGACTGAATATACGGCATTGCGACCGTCGACGACTCGACACAGCGGCGAAAAAATTCCCTCGCGTTTCAGACAAAGTGAAAGTAAACAAGGACGTTTGATTCTAAAGGGACAGAAATGTATAAATCTTTTTGCAAAAAAGGATAAACTATTGATTTGTTTTGACCTTTAAAAATGATCAATTTTTTAAAAATTGTAGTGTACATTTATTTAGCAATACTGCAATTAAACAAAAATACATAACTGAAACATAACGATTCTAAATTTAAAAAGGTCGTATGGAATGTAAAGATTTTAATTGTTAACATAATATTAGATAATGCAACATAAAATAAAACTGTAACTTAGAAAAGCTGCAGGTAGTAAAGTTTTCTCTATTTGTTTCTTAGTTAATTATATTTATAAAATAAAAATAACAATTTTTGCAATTATCCTTAATCCACTTTTAATTTTTTTAAATAACAATTGTTTCGACATTACCGTGTCTTCATTAAATCGTTTCAAGGCTAACTAAATATACAAAATTATATCAGAAAAAGAGTCAAGTACTTTTGTTGTGAAAAGTGCACATAAATCATACTAGTTGGCCTAATACATTGGTTTATACAAAAACAATAATTAACAAACGAAACAAACAAACGAAATTCAAATAATATGAAACACAAATTCAATAACGGTGACGAATTCAAATCTAATTGACCACTTGATATATAATTGTTTGGATCAATTGTTTATGCTTATTAGTATATAATTTTCCCTCCATGTGTTTGTTTTCCACGAAGGAAAATCTTCGGCTTGCTTTCACGCTCATAACGTCAAACTCACGAGATGCTCTTCACATTTTAGCTCAAAATTAAATGATAACGTATAATTTCATATAACAGCTGATGTTATGTTACAGGTTTATGAAGTAGAACAGCTGTTTTAACTCAGAGGTTATGTCTCTCTAATTATTACATATTTTTTAATATTAATAGTAGGCCTAAATATTTTTATGAGTTAATACATATATTATTAAATAAATTATTAAATATATTTATTTATAAAATGAATGTTTAATGTATATACATTTCGATTACTATAGTTAATTAAATATAATGATAATGCGTTATATATTTTTATTCTAATTTTTTAAATGAAAACAATTCTCTTAGGAGACTGACGAGAAAAGAGAAAGACAGACAGAGAAATAGAGACAGACAGAGAGAGAAAGAGAAAGAGAGAGAGAGACGAGAAAGAAGGGAGGAATAAACGTGACAAAGCGACAAACAGGGAGATGGAAGAGAGAGAGAGAGACGAGAGAGAGGGGGGGAATAAACGTGACAAAGCGACAAACAGGGAGATGGAAGAGAGAGAGAGAGAGAGAGAGAAAGAGGGGAATGAAATTGGCAAACCGACAAATAGGGAGATGGGACAGAGAGAGAGAGAGAGAGAATGACATAGAGACAGACCGAGAGGCAGGCAGAGAGAGAGACAAAGAGAGATGGACAGACTGAGACAGACAGAAATAAATTGTCTGCTCGAAATTGTCGATTTCGATTACATAAAAAGTAAATAATATGTTTTAAAACTAATTACTATTAATGGTTTTGAATCTATTAGCTTTGCCAGTCCTTTAGCTTTCGAGATCAATAAATTCCCACTTTAGTACTGAATGCCCTTCGAGTGGCAAGCCTGCTTCAGTCTTTGTCTAGAAGGAGCCTCCAACTTAATTTTAATGCGAAATGAATTTTGATAAGAGAAATTAAACATTAACTGGAAGAAAAATCGAATGTTTGTAAATGTCTAATGAAGTCTGAGTAATTAATTACAGACACTACAAGTTACAATCAACAGTTCGTCTCGCGGCAATCAGGGCTTTACATTCAACAAAAACCTTAACCCGAGTAACTGTTTGCACACAACCTTAAGACCGATGTGATTAAAAGGAAGAATAAAGTTATAATAAGTGACTATAGGTCTAAAAGAGATTTAAGCAATATTATAAATGAAAGATAGAACGGAAATGAACCAACGTTTGACTGACAAACGAAGGAAACAAATTAATAAACGATTAAGCGGGTTAAGAATAAAAGAATGAACAATAAAAAAATTAACAATTGAATGAAAGTACGAACAATTAAACCATTAAACGAAAAATCGAACGAATACAAGATTCGTAGCTTAAAAAATCAAAATAATTTTAAGTACTTATACGTAAAGTCCCGAAAACTCGACATTCCGTACAACTCGACACGTCTGAGATTAATAAATATCAGTCGGCGAAAGCGAAAAGGGGGTGAGGAAAGTGCGTCAGTCTTTTTATTGTTAGTGTCAGTGCATTACTTATTTATTACAGCCTATTACTTGAGCTTTGTTAATTGATATTATTATTTGTTTATTTTGTTTCATTGATAGCTATTAATGTTGTGATTATTTCATTTTTTTCAAACAAGACAAACTTTTGTGCATTTATTTAATACTTAGTCAATTTTATAACAGCTTTAAAACATGAAACATAAAAATTAGTTTTTATGAATCGTTGTAAATAACTTAACTTGTAAATATTACACACTTTAGCAAACAATGTATTGTGTTTTTAACTTGAGTTACGGTAAACTCAACATTCATCAAACTCGGCACCCTTAAAGTCTACATTATGTCGAGTTTTTGAGACTCTACTGAATTCTTAATATTTAAAATTAAAAAAATTTTAATTAAAGGTAGCATATCTATCCTAAAATTTTGGTTTATCTTTCCACAATAATTATCAGGAAGCGAAAATGAAATTGTCTTGTAATGCTAAAACATCATATTACAAAAAATACCAATTGTAACAAATGAAAATGAGCAGCAAATAAATTCATGTGTAATTGAGTTTAACTGTCAGAAAAGAATATAAACTACGTCCTGTAAACTCTCAGGACGGAGTGTTACATTGTTAAATGTAATGCGCTTGACAACAAATTCAAATTCGTCTTATTCCTTTATCGGATAATACCGACTGTTCAGATTTTTCTGATGAGCTTCTTGAAAGTTCAGGTCGATTATAAATATTAAAGGTAAATATATGTATCACTCCACATTTCCTGTGGATTTCCAAACAACAACAAGATATTGATGACTCCTGGAGTCCTTGATGACTATTGTGGGCAAAGCAAGTATTACTTTAAAATTATTCAATACACAAACATATAAAGTAAGAAACGGTATATAAATCCCACGGGGTTGAAAGCTAACGTTTAAAGGAGCCTTAATATTTAACTAGATCCATTTCACATTAGAACTTTTTTCTGTTTTCTGTTTACTGTCAAATTATTTTTTTATACATAGATCTTTCCAGCAGTGTTATTTTTAAAAATAATTATGAGGTCGCAGCTCCAAACCCTGTCTTTTCTAGTCCTTGATCTTCTAGGTCAGGAGCTTGTATGTTCTACACTTACGTCAACCCCATATACTGTGCAAACCCCATATATCCTACCCTCGAACCTCATGCGTCATTGTCTTCTTTCGTAAACGATTGGAACCTCTCTTCCCTTCGGTTAAGAACGGGTCTCCTTCAGTTGAGCAATCCTGCCCACTTGAGGTCATATTATTCCTCTATTACCAATTTCGGACGATCATTACATCCTTCCGAAAACCACCTACCCTACCACCTAACCACAAGCGGTGAGAAGGTAAAATCGTTTTGTGAATCCGTTAGAGAGTAGGTTTCAAGTGTGAAATAACAGGATTACACACATCATGCCTTTAGACATACATCCTCCACCAGGATTTTATTTATCTACTTCAACCCTATCTATAATCTTAATCCTTTCTTATCCTTCGTAGGAGGTAATAGATATAATGGAAGACAAGAGATAATAGATATAATGGTAGACAGGAGATAATAGATATAATGGTAGACAGGAGATAATAGATATAATGGATGATAGGAGATAATAGATATAATGGAAGACAGGATATAATAGATATAATGGTAGACAGGAGATAATAGATGTAATGGATGATAGGAGATAATAGATATAATGAATGATCGCTTTACAACTACAAACATACAAAACTAGATTAAAAAGCGTTGAAAAATAAATTTATTATAAATACCCTTATGAGTACATAATAACTTTAAACTAAGCCTTAAGTAAAGGTTTATGAATTTATTTGAATGAGTACCAAATAAAATGAACTAAGAAGAAAATCAACTCTCAATAATTGATAAACATTTTTGTTTTATGTTGATGTTTGTGGACTGAAGGCAGATCTGATTTCTATGAAATCGACAGATGGACACCTGGATTCATCTGAAAATAAAACTAATAGAAAACTCATTTAGGGAAGAAAATTAGGGTTTGAAAACAAAACCGGATTGGAACGGCTCATACCTGAATACTTTGGTTCTGTCGCTACTATTCCGTTCCAGAGCTCTAGAGAATCTAGTGGGAGCGTGATGTAAACATGGTGATTATAGAATTTAGTGAGCATAAGTTATTTGTGCGTGCCAAACAAAGAGAAACATACACGTTTGTTTTGAGGCCACTTAGGGCGCTCTGATTTACAAAACCACTTTAGGTAACGTCGAAACAACTTGGTAAAATAATAGCAGATTTTAACACAATAGATTACTGCAATTAGTTTTATTTGAGTTTGTAGTAGAGGAAACACGTGGTTCCAGCCCTTGACGTGGATATACATTCGGAAACCTCCTTTCTCTAGGCTTATTCACTTGTGCTTAAGTGCAAGTACACGATCCCGTAGGAATGGAGGTCGGGTTTGATCTTCAAATATTTCTGGACACTTCGATCCCCCTAAGGAAAGGGTTTTAGGTTGGTTCATATATAGAATAATTTTTCTCCCATGATACGTTAACCTAACTCAGCCTAACCTGTGGCCAAATCAGTTATACAAACATTGCATGCGTTCAAGTACCTAATCGCATAGGAACGGGTCTCAGATGATTTCATCCATGAAAAGCTCTTCCCATGGCTAGTCGGGGGGAAATAAAGAGAAACTAGACAGGACGGAAGATCTTTGCGTCAATTTACACGGACAATAAGATTGCGCATTGCACAGGCCATAAGTCTTTTGAATACCTCAAGAAAAGTTTATTTTACGTGAAGTAAGTAATACTAAAACTAAAATGTAATACGATAAGTTAAATTAAATACGTGAGTAATTATAAATTATTGATGTTGCTTGATGTAATCTTTTTGAATTCACTGATTAAACTAATTTTAAAAATACTTAACTAAGTGAATACGTAATTTCTTACTTGCTGACGCGTTTCAAAACATTCGTTCCTTTTACGAAGCTAACCCTCTACGTTAACCCTCTAAGGTTAAGAGTAGCGAAACTAAGAGTAGCTAAGAGTAGAGGGTTAGCTTTGTAATGAAACGCGTCAGCAAGTAAGCAATTACGTATTCACTTAGTTAAGTATTTTTAAAGTTAGTATAAATTATTAATAAAGCTGCAATAAGTATATTAATTAGAGTAAGGTTAATGACAAGCCGAAAATCCTTTGAATACCTAGAGAAAGGATTATTTTACGTGAAGTAAGTAATAATAAAAACTAAAAGTAATACGATAAGTTAAACTAAATACGCGATAATTACAAATTATTATTAAAGCTGCAATAAATATATAAATTAGAGTAAGATTATTTAAATTTAAATTTTATACTCTTTTTTAAATATGTACATACAGATAAATACCTACTTATACATATAACTGAGAAGGAGTAAGATCTCGTTATGATCACGGTAGAGATCAAAACAACTTTGGGAGGTCTTAAGCTTAATCGGGGGGGAGGGCATTAATTTCGCATCCCTTACTTAAGGAATTCGAAAGGAGTAGAGTATTGTCGTTTAGGGACTCAATGATTATGGAACTATCTCCGGGATCATTTCAATTAGGACTGTCTGTTATTTACTCATTAAATTACTAGATTATATAAAAAAGGAGAACAAATGATCAGCATGTTATGTTATAAAAGTCAATATAAAATCAGAAAATGTTTTAAATTTAAGTCTCGAATAAAATTAAGTACAAAAATTACCAGATGGATTTGAGGCATTCCAAATTTTTCAACTATGAATTTTATAAAATAATAATAGAAAACATATGTTCCAAATATATAATTACCAAAGCATATTAGGAAAATTTAATATATTATCATTGTAGACCGCGACGTTTTCTTGCTTCTATTGATTGTAAAGACTTATTCTTTATTTTCTTTGGTAAATTGTTGAGAGTATATACTTAAAAAGTAACTTTGTGATAAGAGATTATAGGGTTAGAAATTAGTCGATAAGGCTGTGACAGGTGATTGAAATAAGGAGAATTCAATCAACAAACGTAAATTTCTTCTCTGATAGCATTTACGCATTTATAAATGTTGCACTTGACCCATCCCAACTTGAATCCCAGAACAGATGTGTCATCGGACAAACAAATCCAGGTAAGCGTGCAGAGCTTTAGATTCGATTTAATTTAAATGCAATCGTTTCATAGTAAAATTCATTGATAAACCAATGCAAATAAATAGGAAGTTCAGCTGTGCAGAAATGATGACAGCTGTCACTGTTTAAGCGATTAAGCTTGATAGCGCTATTTACATGTTAATTTTTTTCAGTAATCAGTTACGTGTATTCTGACATTTTTGGCTCATGGTCTTTTCCAGGTACGGGTCATCTTCGTCACTGAAACGACGGTTTCGAAACGCGTCAGCAAGTAAGTTGGTAGTTTTCAATTAGTAACTCAAACAATTACTCATAATTTATTCAGCGAATTCAAGATGTTAGCAAGAAACAAAAATGGAAGTATTTTTTTCTTTTTAATTTACTATCCTGCGTTATTTTACCTATTAATATGTTTTAAGTTTAATTTCATTATAAAGCCTTCATTTGCTGAATGGGAATCTTTATTTCTTCTTTACATCCATATTGCAATTTTATCTTTCCTTGAAGCTCTCTCGTTTTTTCGACTATTTCGGGTATGTTGTCATTCTATTTTTATACGGACACAGCTCTTGTAGTTCATATAACTGTGTAAACTATAATGTCATTAAAAAATAAACTTACACAGTGCCACAACACAAAGATTACTCACCGACAATCTTTGTTTTGGCCAATATTGCACCTTCAGTAGTGACTATCATATGGAAAATAATAAGGGTAACATTATTGTCGAAACGTGTATAACTCCTATCAAACGTTAGACTTTGAGAAGTTTTTTTAAATTTACATCCTTTATTATAATGATCTCACATGTAAACTAAATTCCTTCCTGATTTTTATTCAAGAAATAGGCGATTTACTTGCTAAGAATAATGTCTCCTTTTCCGAATCGAATTTTTTATTGTGACTCTGTTCGTGAAGTGTCTGTGCCTGAAAAAATAGCTTTTCACTGCGCCTGAAATCATTCTTAAATTTCTGTCCAACCTTTAACTTTACAACTGGCCCGACTTGTTCAACGCTGAGGCATTTTGCTCCGACTATTGGTCCAACTGGACGGATATTGTAGATGATGATGAGCAAATTCAAAGCAGTTTCCAATTTACAACCACCAATAATACCAGTGCTTAGGGTTGCTTGCCGATTCTATTGACTTTGGGGCAATAGCTCTTGTACCTTTCTCGCATGGAAAGCCAATAGCTATGAAAAGAACCGTTTCCGGTACACATACTACAGTAGAATATTATTATTATTTATTATCCTTACTAATTATTAAAAATTATTATTATTATCACTGTCACATTTAAACACCGAACACTTAAAACGGCCACTTTAAAGTTTTGACAGGTTTTTATATTTACCATTATTGTATTACGAAACAATACATTTTAGTTTATTATATTATACACTTATATAACTTATTGCTAATATACAATACAAGAAGTAACATAATCTAATACTAATAACATAACAGTGTAGGACATGATTTAATCAAATCTAATATAATCCTGAATAAATAGGAAATTAATTGCAACTAAAAAAATGTTTAAACATAACTTTCTAGTAACCTCTGAAAGGAGACGAACAGCTGTCGGAGTTAATTTACCGCCATATTTGTCTTTCGGAAATTTACGGGACAATTCGGTACTGAGACAGTAATACCATCATGTGAGCTAAAAAAGGGAAACTTTTTTCGGTCTTATTAGAATTCAGAAGTGATGACACCACATTTTAACGATTAACTACCATGTAAAGATTTTTTATGTCCTTCGTCATGAGAAATTACACTAAAAATTTAAAGTTATAAAAGTAAACATTAAATTTAAAGTATCAAAAACTTTCATTTTGGCGTGCATGGCTTTTTGGGATTTTTGTCATTTGTTATAAGGAATAATAAAGAAATACTTATTTGTTGACAAAATAAAAATTACTAAAAATATACAGTAGTCATATTATAAAGGACGGCTTCAGCACAAGATAACTTCAGTAGACATAAAATGTCTGTTAGTCGGGTTGCGTTTACGGATTTGTTATTAAGATGAAGGCGCTACCACCTAATATTATTACATTGTTCTGTACAGCACTCCTGATGAACCTTATTATTCGTAGAGGCGTATCTGACTTATAGTCATGGAAGGGTGGATTCCATGCTACAATAATGTTATTGATTATATTACGAATAAGTCAATAAATTTATTGATTTATTATTCCGCGTTGGTCAGTTTTGCTGTATGATTAATTTTATTCTAAATGTTTTCAGAACAGAGAGTATATTGAAACCCTTAAGCCAGGTTCTAAGAGCTTTGCACTTATAGGTCAAATTTTATAAGGTGGCACTTGGTTCTTGTAGAAATAGTGTACTCGTCGTTTAGAAAATATCAGTCTCTGTTGCCATCCCTCATGGGGGCGATAAATGGCAGCCTATTCGTCCAAACCCTTAGACAATCCTATTACCACGCTTCCGTAAACCCCCTATTTACATTTGTTCTTATTTTCACTGTAAATTAAAAACTATTATGGAACAAAATAATGAGTCAGTGGAAGTCTAGGGGTCGATGTTTTTTAAAATGACCTGCGAGCACCCCCACACTCCCCTCACCCTTTCACCAAGACCCGCTGCCTCCAAGTGCCAGCTTATAAAATTGTACCTATACCTAATGTCTATAATAGACGCGTTTATCAATACTTTGTTAGTTTCAGTTATTCTCAAAGTTTTTGTACTGCAGCCTGCGAAACATGGTCACTTTCAATTTACATTACTTCCAAAATGGAATGGACAAAAAAGAATGGAAACGTCTTTCAAGCTAGATAACTTCTAACACTCGTTGGATACTTGACGGTGGAAAAACGGTATAGCAAAAACGGGCACAATTTCCTAATAGTTGAATACGGTCAGAAAACGGGCTGTCTTTCACACGTTTTACCTAGTCCCTTCTTCAAAATACATTGCAAAGACTTATTCTTTACTAAATATTTACAAACATCTTTTACTATCTATTCTAACAATTAAGTATTTTCAGTGTTTTAAATCTGACATATTCACTTGACTGGAGTGGTCACCACAATTTAAAACCTACTCCTGTAGTATATCATTTTGCAGGTATAACAGAGAAGCGATCAGACATCTCTCTTCACCCCGGTTGAAAACCAACTCAGTTAAACGGCTTTGTCCTCTCTATCCGATGTTACACCCCTATTTACAGCACCAGGGGAACCTTATGCCCATTCTTCAGTCTTACCGAATTCCACCGAATTTTCTCTATTCTTCTTCTTGCAAGGAAATGTAATGGCTAGACATTTCTGTATGATCTCGTTAGAGACTAGCTATGCCAAACTGCATACATGATGCAATGGTCTAGAGGGTTTTATGATCTTCTCTTTACCCTAAATATATTCACAACCCTTTCCTAACCACCTGAGTCATAACAGTCGTTATGGTGGGTAGCTTTAAAAATATTATACCGGAAAGTTTAACGCGTGTCGCAAATAAAGAATTGTTCAGCTAGAAAACATTGTAAAATGGTGACATTATGTATTTTCCTTGTTTTAAATGCAAGGAATCATTACGAAAGAATTTACCTGTTGCAGGACAGGTTAGGTTGCACAGCATTCGGTCATTAGCTACTCGCGCCGACCGGATGTTGATTAATGCTTTAATATCCCGGAAAAATCGATAAAATGAAGAAAACCCAGAAGGAAATGGAATTTAAAATTACAAGTAACGATTCTGGTTAATTGCTATTACTATCGACATATTGGTAAAATAAGAAACAAAAACGATTTCAAACAGAATATTTACTATGTATATTGAAATGTTGTGATGATTTTTAAAATCCTCATGAAGTTCGTCTCACTCATTATTTATCTCTAGTGTTTTGACTACACCCCAAGACAGTAAAGTATGTTAAAACCAGGCGCATTGTACCCACCTGGAGAGTAGTCTAGCGTTTGGTGTATTGAGAGTTGATTAAGGTCTCCTCCGCTTTACACATGCTTTACTCTCCATTGTGTAGCATTCTGTCGCCTAACACCTGTTTAGTATGTGTTTTTAATATTTTACTTGGCTCAATTACTTACCTTATTATATTCAAACACATTCTTACATTATAACGTTTTTCGTTAAATCAAGAGATGGAGGAAGTGCAACAGACGAAATAGCTGATTCCGAGATAGTCATATTAGCTTTTATATACGACTTCATCTTTTCACTGTAAAAATATTTCTTTACTACAATGCTCAAAACATTTATCCAAACTTATCTAGCCTAACTAGTTGTTTATTACAATTAGGTGTGAAGCGTTTCCGACTAACTTCGTCACTGACAGCTTTAATTGTATTAAAAAAATGATATTACGTATGTCAATTGTCTATGTTGAATTGACAGCAATTTCAAAGCTACAAATTCTTAAATTAATGTTAGATGTTGAAGTTATAGTAATAATTTACAATTCTACTTGATAGATAACACCTTACCTCTTACTTCTTGCTGCGGGCGTCCAGGGTCGTGTGACTCTGATGGTCCGAATAAGTTGCTGCACCCAAGGTCCAAAACTGTTTATTTGTCAATATTGTTCTTTTGTTATTCTGGCCTCCCAGTGCAGAAAGCAGAGCAGCTCTTGATGGAATTGCTGAGGAGCATCGCAGGAGGATATGCTCCAGGGCCTCCTCTTCTGTTCTACAGTCGCGACACAGAGTAGATTCACTTAAATTTTATTTGAAAAGGTAGGTCTCAGTCACAATATGTCTGACCTTGCTGAAAAGGCGGCTGTGAATCTAGGAACTCCTTGATACATCTCTAGGTCATTTGGTTCTTTTGTATGGCATAAAGGTTTCTATCTTTGGTTTTTTTTCTCCAACGGTGGATCCATTTCCCTCTGACTGATGCTTTCCTGGCACTTGAACATTTATTCAGGGAGTATTGTTGTAAGAAAACCGGGCTCATTTTTGCTGCTCGCTTGGCGATCTATCTGCTTTTTCATTGCCATCGATGTCGCAATGTGAGGGGATTTACTGGAGCTGTATTTGTTCCTCATCTTTGCTAACAGTGTTGAGCAAAGTTGCTATTTTTTTAAAATCTGAACGAGTAACTTTCTGGTTCCCGTTGTTCTATCATGTGCAAGACGCTCTTGGAATCAGTAAGTAAAGCCTACAGGATTTCTCTGCCTGATATTGAAGACAGTTTACCAAGGCTGCATTTGCCAGTAACTGGATCGATTGCACCTTGGAAAATATATCTTTACCTAGCATTGTCAAATTACTAACGTAAATTACTAACGCGTTTTGGATAATTTTTTTAATCATTACAAAACACATGTTTTATAATGGTAGTTTAAAGTATGACAGAAAAACCTGGTAAAATATAACGGCAAAAAAATAATACTAAAACAGGGGCAGAATTTCATCCTGCGGGGGGATACCACTTGTGTAAAAAACTACGCGGGTGGGGTCTAACGTTACACACAAGGTAATGATAACAATAATGTAATCCATCGAAATAAGTTAAGTTCAAAGAACAATAACCGCATATTTCACAAGTAAATATAAACTTTTAAATATCCGTTTGTTTTGAAATAATGCAATTTTATCTAGTGTGTTTTGACTGTCAATGTGCCCCTTGTGCCCGCTATTGTTGCCTTGCGTTTCCAAGATATTTTCAAGCCAAAGCAGGCCTTTTTCACTCGAAGATCTTCCAAGTAATAGATACGGGCTTCACGTCTGTTCCCTTTTCAATGAAGTGTTGATTCAGTTCTGAACAAGACACAATCAAAGAGGCATTGATCACAGCCAATTCACAGATGCACTCGATTACAAACGCTTTATACCTACCTGACTTTGATATGTTCGCATTGCCCTATAAAAGGGAGGAAGTGCTTATAACTTGTGAAGATTCAATCTAAAGATGTCATTATCACTCGGAATAGTTACAAACGAATCTGATAAGAAACTGCAAAGACAGATTCACTCCTTCCTTACAAAATTTTAATATTTTAACGTCTTGTATACCAATTTAAAACAATCAAGACTTTAATGAGTTTTGAGACAATTTGTCTCCAAATAGCTATTTTGAGCTGTCTGCAGACATTTCGACCATTCAAAAGATTATGACCATTATCAAGGCTAAAAACGTTTGTAAATAAACAGTGTTGACTCTGAAATGTTACAATATACTATAATATAATATATATTAATATTATTATTACTAGTGTTACTAATACTGTACGTTATACTGCGATTACACTAATATAAAACTAATATACTATTATATTGTATAAATGTACAATTATACTGCATAAATATAAAATTATATTGCATACATGTATACATTATTGTGTAATAGAACAATTATATTACATAAATGTTTATAAGGTTGGATAAATATACAGTCATATTGTACAAACATAGTTTTATATTATATAAATGTATATATTATTGTATAAGTGTATCGTTACTTTAAATAAATGTTTATATTGTTTTATAAATATACAATTATATTGTATAAATGTAAATATTATTGTTTACATGTAGCATTATATTGTTTACATGAAACATTATATCCAACAAGTGTTTATATTATTGCATAAATGTATAATTTTATTGTATAAATACACATACAATTCTATTAATATAATATTATTTTGTATTAATGTATAAATATATTGTTTGAATGTAGTTTAAATACTATTGTACACACACACACACACACACACACACTCACTCTCACACACACACTCACCTACACACACACACACACACACACACACACACACACACACACACACACACACACACACACACACACACACACACACACACACACACACACACACACACATATATATATATATATATATATATATATATATATACACACAATGGTAAAAATATATTTATACAATGGTACAAATATACTGTTGTTTTGTATAAATGGACAATTATATTGTATAAATGTATATATTATTGCATAAATGGACAATTATATTGTATAAGGTATATGTAATTCTAAGCATGAAAACTTATGTTAATATTATTCTATAAATGTACTATTATAAATTATAAATGTATGTTATATTACATAAATAAACATTGCATAGTATTATTCTAGGATTGACAATGTACCTAATAGGTTTTTAATCTTGATATGGGCCATAATTTTCTAAATAGTCAAATGTTGGCAATCTTCAATAAATAGAATTTTAGAAACAAATTAATTTGAGATGTATTAGAGAATTGATTATTTTAAAGTTTTGCTCCTTTCAAACTGCAATATTCAGAGGAATAAGTCATTACCTCCTTTAAACAAAGATTAAAAGAAACATTTAAAGCGCATGCGCAATATTAAAACAAATATTTCGTTTCAGCAGTGAATTATTTTAATTTAAAATTAGTTAGACTAGAACTTACTAGCAAGCAAATCTTATGTAGGATGAGTTATACAAAACTTAAATTAAAGCTAAATTTTGTTTAAAACAAAAATTATAAATTAAAACAAATATTCCAATGTAATTTAATTTCCGGATCATATTTTTGAGGGGAGGACAATGCCAGTAAAGATCTGTAAAACCTGTTGTAAAATTATCAATAAAGTCTTTAGTAAAATGTATTACAACCAGCCTAAGAATTTATAGTGATATTAAACAAACATATGTTTCACCTAACTTGCAAACAGATAAACACAGGGGAACTATTGCATTATCATTGCCTATCGCGTTGTAAGCTATTTATCGCATGACACACTTCCTGAGTTTGTTCAGCTTTTCTTTATATCGATTCGATTTGCCGGTTTTTTTCTGCGTATGGAAACAGACCACTTCCTGTGGAAAATAGCGTTTGATGATCTACCTCTTCTCTTTGTATGAAACATGAATTAAACATTGCGTTTTCTTACAGTCTTAAAATGTGTAACTGCAAGAAGTGACTCAGGGGGAAAACAGAGAAAACTTTTCCTATCACGGAATCGATCCTTCTCTAGTTTGTTATAATGCGTTTAAAAAAAATAAATATAGAGCTATAATCCTAGAAGTCGATGAAATATCGATTCAAGTTACGTAAAAGGTTTAGAAATGTTTATTAAAAAAAATTAGGATTTGAATTAAAAAGATATTTTAAAGTTAAAAACTATTAATACTATTGCAACGTTTTAATAATGGCCACGTTATAGTCCTCAGGCCTTATTCCTTCTGCACTCTATTAAAAAATAGCGTCGTGACATAACCTTAGTATATGCATGAAAACAGCGCATATACGCTTTTCTAAACTCAGAACCTTTGACCATGTGTACCAGCGATAAACTCAAGTTGTAAATAGTAATAAATACAACTAGTACAAGACAGTACAACTATTTTTGAAAATAATTGTACCTGACTCGCAAGTCAACCGCTTTTATTTAACAATAATCTCTGCGCGTGTAAACATGATCAATAAAAACTATTAATTTTAAAAACCTAACAGACTTAATATTTTCTTATATTTAGACCTCGTATGAGCTTAAAAATATTCCACACTTGACCACAGCGTATCACGAATTTAGTATTTGTATTAATTTGGAAAATGAACAAATGATAATTACTCATAAAATAAGTAATATATGTTGCCATGGCAACCAAGAATGTTCTTCTTAAAGATTGTAAATCTAATTTATTTTAAAAATGTGTACGCTTATATATAGAACATATTGAAGAATTATAAAATATAGTTTAACTCAAGTGAGAACAACCTCTAGTTCTTCACTTGAATTTATTCCGCTCTACTGTCATTTGCAGTGGCCCATGATTAAGCCTATAAAAAAATTACAAATCTTGGACCGTTGCAATTATTGGCCTTACATAAAAAGGGGTTTTGCGAAAATGTTTACCATAAAATATTAGTTATTTCAATACAACGTAATAGAGACATGTAAAGCCAAAGTAAAAATTTTGTACTGTATCATCAAGAGTTTTTAGTAAAAACATTGATTATCATACAACTCCCACAAGGTATAATAGCTTTTGAATGTATTTCACTAGGAAAATTTATTTCATTGTTCTAAATAAAACGTACTATAACTTTAACACAGCAATGTAATACTAACAGCAATATGTAGAAATATTAACAGTAATAAAATAATAAAGTAATAAATAAATGATAATTAAAAAGTTTTAAAAATAATACTCAATAAAAATATTTTAAAACACCAAATAGTATATCATTGTTCTTATAAAACTAAATACTGACTGAAAATATATCACTTTGTTAATTATTCTATTCGTTTAATTGTCCTATTTGTCATATAATATAAATGTCAACTTGTCTAGTTTGGCGATGTATTAAAATGGCTTGATTTTTCAATATATTTTTGGCTCAAAATAATAGAATTTTTGTTGAAAAATCTGAAATTAGAGGCAAAAATATCATAGGTTCAAGCAATTATGAAGTACGGGTCTGAGAATCATTCACGGAAGCGGGTTAATAGGATTGTCTAAGGGTTGGGACAGGTAGGCCGCGTTTTATTGCCCCTGTGAGGGACGACAGTGCCTGATATTTTCTAGACGACAAATACACAATTCCAACTTAAAAGCCAAGTGACAGCTTATAAAATTTGACGTGTACGAATTAATTTAATCAAATATAAAATAAAACATATTTATAAAAAATATACAAATATAAAATAAAACATATTTATAAAAAATATACAAATATAAAATAATGATTGCATTGCATAAATTTTCACTTCTATCGGCAGCGACTACACAATCACATGTTGCATTTTTTGTTTTATTATTCTCCTGTGTTATTTACTAACAATTTGAAAAATATCTAGTTCGGCCAAACTATATATATATATATATTATAACGAACCTTTGCCATCCACGTTGGGCGACAATTGTTATATAACGAACCTTCACTTAATGCTTCTCTACAGGATAATTTTTACTCTTAGGAAATGAAATTAATAATCCAGCTACTTGCTTTTATAATTACATATTTATTTATCCTGAGATCAGTATTGCATTTACAGGTAGTTCATATAATTCTTTTACTAACTCTAATATTTGCCGATAGGCATCAAGACTCTTATTTTACTATTGATTTTTTTTTACAATTCTAAATTTACTTTCTTTAGCTATCTAAGGGCGTGTATAAGTTACTGCACTTGGTTTGATAAATTTTATATTTCAATTAACTATGACTTTTTTTGGAATTTCTAAAGTTTACAAGATTCTTAATGTTTGTTGCTTTAAAGAGTTGGCTTTAAGTTAAAATAAATGTATTGTTTATTACTTGCGTGATTCCTTGTTTTACTTCACTTTACACAAATTCACTTAGTAATACTTTCCTATCAATTTCACTTTTCTTAATTTCTCGAAATGCTTCTATTCCTTAACTGACTTTATTAATCACTCCCTTATTTTATTCTCACTTGTTACCCTTTAATCTCCCTCTTTATACTTCATTTTCTATTTGATAATCTCCCTGGCTACCCTTTAATCTCCCTGTATTAATCTCCCTTACTTTAGATTTCCACGTTACTTGTTTGAATTTGATATTTCTTACTAAAAACTGAACATTAGATCTCCTTGAGTCCTACCACTTGATCCTTTCGAGTACTGAAAATTGACTGTCTTTCCTGAACATCCTCTTGGATTTTATCCGTTTGTGTTTCCTCCCATCTTCAAATTTGATTGGCTCCCTTATGGCGCTCAAACTGTGGCCAGCCTATGAAATTTTGACACTTCCCTCACCTTCCCTTGGTTTCGTGGGAATTTATTGAACTTTCCCACAGGTGCATGTGTTTTTCTGTATTCTCAGGGATTCCTAGTCATAAATCTCCCTGGTCCGTGGATGTCTAGGTAAAGCTTCTCTCCCATGAACGAGGCACGTCCTGGTTTACTTAGAATGAACCCCTTTCGAATTATTTTTATTTATGATTTGCAGTTGTGTGCAGTAACTTATTTTGGCCGATAGATGTGACAATAGACTAGCTCTAGCTAGGTATATTTCACAAGTTCAAATATTTTCTAACAGTTTCTTTAACTTAATGAATTTCGTTACAATATATATATATATATATATATATATATATATATATATATATATATATATATACTTAACTTTGCAACACTGTTTTCTTGTATTCACTTATAACTTTCACTATATGTACTTAAACAAGAATCTTACTTGGTATTTATCCGACTTAACTTTCAAAGATTAATAGTATCTCCATTATCGAGCATCACTGACCGGGGGTTGTTGTAGACTCTGTATATATATATATATATATATATATATATATATATATATATATATATATATATATATATATATAATATATATATATATATATATATATATATATATATATATATATATATATATAATACGTTTTCTTGTTTAATAATTTAAAACAACATAGGTTATTCAAATACAAGAATATTTATTATTTTATATCCAAAGCTTTTCGTTGGCAAACAGTACCAACATCATCACGAATTAAAATTACAATAATGTTAGCTCATTATTGTAATTTTCATTCCATGATGATGTTGGTACTGTTTGCCAACGAAAAGCTTTGGATATAAAATAATAAATATTCTTGTATTTGAATAACCTATGTTGTTAATATATATATATATATATATATATATATATATATATATATATATATATATATATATATATATATAAAGAACTAAGTCAAAATACAAAAACAAGAATTATAATTGAATTTACAATTCAAAGCTTTTCGTTGGCTAACAGTACCAACATCATCAGGAATATTAAACAGGTTTAATATTCCTGATGATGTTGGTACTGTTAGCCAACGAAAAGCTTTGATTTGTAAATTCAATTATAATTCTTGTATTTGTATTTTAACTTAATTATTTATTAATACACAAGAATACATATTACGATATATATATATATATATATATATATATATATATATATATATATTAGGTAAGGTCCCCGGTAAAAGGGAACAACTCAAAAGCTAACTTTCAGTAAAATAAGTTTAATGTTTTACAAATTGAAAGCAGCTTAGTCTGCTTGACCCAAATTAATGCTTTAACGTCTCCAAGGTTCACATAAGCACGTATTAGCTTGTCTAAGCAATTGCTTTTTAGTGCAACACAATTCAGTTGCCATGATCACTTAACGTAACAATTAATTCGTACCGCTAGATATCTCGGAACGCGAATCACTTGACCCTCAAGGTAAGAGCAACATATACAATTATACTATTCTAACGTTTTAAGCCTCGTAGAAAATATAGTTTCTAATATGTACTACAATTTTCTTCGCTTAGACCAGTTTCTATAGATATACTGTTGACTTTTGCCATTTGGCAATTCACTGATTTTAAATCTTTTTACCGGCCTAGACATATCCCGCCATATAGGCAATAATACATCACATCAAGTACGTATTTGACACCTGAACAACCTTTTGAGATATCTTGACAAAACCGTTGTTGAGCCAGTGGCAAAGTGGCTTTACCGTATCCATGTGTATGTGAATGTACACGAGTTAAATGTAGGAACAGGAAACTCGACGCTGGCTGTCACATTATCATTTAACCAGTCGTACTATGCTAAATAATTGCTATGTGCTAACCTTTCACCTATTCCTGTTCACTCATACCTTGTTTGGATTATATTTATTTTTCATGGCCGTTTACATTTAATCATTATATTATTAATTATAAATCATTACCTTTTTTATTGAAACAAATAAGTAAAACCCTAATTAAAACTATGTATATACAAAAATAGGCCGCATATCGTTGCTGAACTTACAAATTGTTATATAGAAAACCTAATAGGCCTACACCTAAAGAACCCAATAGGGTGGATTTTGTAACACATGTTTGTAATATTTAAAATAAGGGTAGGACATAATGCTGGGGAGAATTATGGCATCGCAAGGACAGAGTCGGTTACCTGATGTAGACCCGAACGAATTCGAGAGAAGTCCAACAGCTACCCAAGTACATGCAGATAACACTCTCTTTCTCTCTCTCTCTCTCTCTCTCTCTCTCTCTCTCTCTCTCTATATATATATATATATATATATATATATATATATATATATATATAGATAGATAGATATAGATAGTGAGAGAGAGAGTATGCCCGATGATGATGACAAGGCCAGTCATTGAAAGTTAACTCGCATAAATACCAAGTAAGATTCTTGTTTAAGTACATAGTGAAAGTGATAAGTGAATACAATGAAACAGTGTTGCAAAGCTACAAATATATATATTATAACATACCTTTAGTTTAAGCTGTCCTACGGAATCTTTGACTCTAAGGGAATCAAATAAATAGACAGATACTTACGTTTTACAATAAAAGATATACTTTAATCCATAGTTCAAAGTTGTAGCAATTACAGGTAGTTATACATAAGCTTAATTTTTTTTCTCGAGCTCTAAATTGCCGGTTGGCATCACAACTCTGATATTTATTTTTCCAACTAATACAATATTATAAAATTGTCCTTAATTATCATAAGGCGTGTAGGAGTGTAGGTTACTGCACTCGGTTTGAAAAATTTTATATTTAAAATACTTATTATTTCTTAAATAATTTAATAAAAGATTGTAAAATTCTTTATTTTTTATTCAAAAGAGTTGACTTTAAATTTATTACAGATTAATACTTATAGTTATGACTCGTATTTACTGCGTTGATTTCTTGTTTCACTTCACTTTTCCACCCATTCACTTTATAATATTTTCCTTCATTTAATTTCCCCTTTCTCTATTCACTCCAAATGATTCTATGCCGTAACTGAACCTTATTTTCCTAATAGCTTCCTCACCTAATTTCACTTACTAGTTAATTATCTATTTCTCTTATTACTTTTATTGTTACTAAAATTAACGTGTTTCTTCCTCTAATCCTGGATTTGACCTATTGCCTGGTGTTTCCCTTTGGATCGCATCCGTTCGGATTTCAAATTTGATTGACTTTTTTATGTCGTTAATTTTTTTTTGGACTTGTCAGAGCGTCTCCTTCTTAGCTTTCTCTTTGGTTGGGTGAGAACTCCTGAAAATTTCCCAAGCTCCAGGTGTTGGCTGTTTGTGTTTTTTCTGCATTTTTAAGATTTTTTTCATAAATCTGCTTGGTTCCATCTATGTGTAGCTAACTCTACTCTCTAATGATCGAATCCCGCTTGGTTTACATACAATGAAACCTTTCAGAGTATATTATTATTTATGGTATACCAGGTGCGTGCAGTAAACCTTTTTGGCCAAAAGATTTACAACTGACTGCCCTTTGATAGTTAGCCACAGTTTTCTAGGATCTCTTACAGTTTAATATTTTACAAACATTTCCCCTAATTTAAATAATTCCGTTATAATATTTATATTATACGCTCTTCTACTTTTGTTGGGTTCACCTCGTCAATGCTGGATGTGATTCTAGCGAAAAGTCGGAACTGCGAATTTATGGACTGCGGAATGAACGGATGTACTCCAGATAGTAACTATTCATCATATTTTTCCATCCGTGAAGGAATGCGTATCAGTATATATATATATATATATATATATATATATATATATATATATATATATAGTAACTATGTATAGTAGTCAATTCGCCCACTAATTATGTATGAAATTCACCTGTACAAAGAATCAGATAAACTGAATAGAGCGGTGAGCCTATTTTAGGGACGTCACCGGACGTATGAACCATTAACCTCTTTCACCTGGCAGACGTAGCTTAGTAACACTGATAATCCTTCCAACATCCCTTGCCCAAGGTTACAGACTTGTGCTCTTAACCTTAAAACACACATAAAACAATCTGAAACATAATTCAGAGCTTGGCTTGAATTATATTTTATATATTGTAGTACATAAATAAAACAATAACTACAACTCTCACAAAAAACTGTTTTTACCGTAATCGGACTACTGTTTAGTGTTCAGCGACTACATTGACATCGACAGTCACTATTGTCATTGTTCATAAATATATGTTCGTCCTTTACTAATAGCATCTTATTTCCTAAACATGCGGGAATTTGGTTTTATTGTTTATGAGTATATTACGGCAACGTGAAACATATTTATATAGTAAAGTATATTTGATTTTTGCTCTGTGAGAATTTATCTGCTCCATCGACTCTAGCAGATTGTCACCAAAAGCTAATTGATTTATAACGAGGAGTTCATTAAAAAATTAGATCGAAAGGACGTCTTACCGCAAGTGAAATTCCAGTTTGGAAACGAAATTTGTATGGGAAAGTTATAAAATTCTTTTAATCATCAACAAAAAACCAAATAATTGTCGCTGAGTCCAATAAAATGAATATTTCAAAAATAAAATAAAAACTGTCCATACGGGTATACACTCATTAAATGTATTTTTAAAATATTTCTGTCATAAGTAAACACACTTAATGTTCTTACTAAACAAACGTCTACCTCGTTTTGCCCGTATTTTTGAAACAAATCTTTAAAAAAACAAATAAAAACAGGACTGATTTGTCAGTACGTATACTACAAACCAACATAGATAAACACATTCTGAAGGACAGGATATAAAACAACAAGAAATTACTTAAGGAACGAATAATGCACTCATAACCTTATGGTATTTTAAACTTAATTGTAAAATACCACAAAACGTTGGAATACCAAAATTAACAGGTAGGCCTACATTTTAAGTCTAAAACAAGGACGAACGTTAAATGTTTTGCTACATTAATTTGCAATCAGAACATTCTTACAGAGAACTGGTTTTCTTAGACGAAAGAAGAACTCTTGAAATTTGCAGTGTTTGTGTTGTACATCTTGAAGTTTTTTAAAGTTACTACTTCTATTATAACTTTCTGATATTTTTCAGCAGACGCGTTACGGACTCACAGGATTGAACAACAATGCACTGATACAGTGCGAAAGTGGTCTGGTGAAAAGTATCAGTAAGTAGTGTTTTTTTGCCAAGTGATACTAAAAGTAACAAATCTCTTTATAAAATATTTTATAAAAGTCTTCACCAATCTGGGAATGGATGCTAGACTTTAATTCTAATAGTTCTTGTAATAATATTGTCCCTATATAATAATATGTTCGGGATTTATTATTGTTTGTAACCATAATTGTAATACTTAAAAACAATTTTCTGTATTAAAACTTGCCCTTGCCTTCCATCTAAACGGTTGATCTGTGGCGTCTGATCAATCTGTAAATCTGTGGCGTTTATTCAATCTGTAAATCTGTGGCGTCTTTTCAATCCGTAGATCTGTGGCGTCTTTTCAATCTGTAGATCTGTGGCGTCTTTTCAATCTGTAGATCTGTGACGTCTATACAATCTGTAAATCTGTGGCTTCTAAGGATGCATACATTTTAGTGAACACCAGTTAGAGAAGAGATCTGGTACAAACAAAAGATTTCACCGTCACGAGTTTTCTTTATCGATTTCTACTCCACACATTCTACTCTTCTGTTTACTTTACACCCAGTATGATTGTATCAGGCATATCACCTACGAATGATAACAGATTGTGAATATAGACCGACTTATGGTGAGGACATACACCCTTTTTATCTTAACAGCTACTAGATTTAGTACTTTTATATAAAGAGTAAAACCTCTTTTATACGGCATTCTATCATCCGGAACTTTCTATTAACCGGCACATTTTCAAACGAAAACAAATCAGTACAGTACCATTCTTTGTTGTAACAAGACGTGACTCAACGGAAATACAGTTTTTGAAGAAAAATAGTTATCGCGTATCAGGCAATCAGATATCCGTAATGAATTTAAATCATTAAGACATTATAAAATCATTAGTCGTTGTAATAGAGCATGCTTTATTTTAACGTCGTATGAACAAAAAAATTTTTTTAGCAATAATTTTCTTTTTTTTGGTTTTTTTCTTATAAATGTTGAGTGCGCGAGCGTGTGCTTTGATTAATATGTACGGATATACATTAATAGGATACAAACAAATTAGGAGTTAAGATTTCAGCAGTACATTCAATTTTCCTTGATAGGTAGCACAAAGCTATGCACAGTACGACCTGTATATAGGTTAGGTTCTACGAGCCAGAAATATTTGATAAACGGCAACATGCCGACCCTGAGGGTGCCGGATATTAGAACTTTTACTGCACAGATATTATGGACAGTGGTAACAGATGAGACTTTTAAAGAAGAAATAAAAAGAGGTAGTTACAGTAAGACAAAACAATGGTAAGTAACGAGTAACCATGATCTGTAACTACGAAAACATTTGAAACAAAGTAATTTGAAGTACTACAGTATATCGGTTGATGTTATGGATAACAGGAAAAAATTAAAATATGGACTGCAACATCTGAAAAATTGACTGAAAAATCTAGTAGAGGGGAACAATTTTATGAAGTAAGAGAGAGAACACCAAAATGAGGTTTAGTACAGGGAACTATATCGATATTATTTATAGAAGGGTAAGGTGAAGTAAAAATGTAAAGGAACGAACGAGTGACTGGCATAATGGGTTAACACCTGTTTAACACATGTATATATTTGTATAGATGACAGTAACAGAGTGAGAAACAGACAGACAGAGAGAGTATCAAACAGAGTGAGAGAGAGATGAAGACTGATATATATATATATATATATATATATATATATATATATATATATATAAATATAATATACGTTTTCTTGTTTAATAATTTAAAACAACACAGGTTATTCAAATACAAGAATATTTATTATTTTATATCCAAAGCTTTTCGTTGGCAAACAGTACCAACATCATCAGGAATGAAAATTACAATAATGTAAGCTATATTTATATATATAGATATAAAATATATATATATATATATATATATATATATATATATAGATAGATAGATAGATAGATAGATAGATAGATAGATAGATAGAGAGAGAGAGAGAGAGAGAGAGAGAGAGAGAGAGAGAGAGAGAGAGAGAGAGAGAGAGTGAGTGAGACTGGAAGAAAGCGTGACAAACAGATAGAAAGACAGAGAGAGTAGGCGTGGCAAGGAGATAAAGAGATAGATAGATGAAGAGAGAAAACATTTGTGTTGACTAAATGGATCGTTAATTGAAAAAAACAAAATCCATAACTTCAAGCAACTATAAAATTTAAAATAAAAAACCACGTGCTGAATACTTGACTTTCAATAGGCGCGCAAAGTAAAAAATCTTTAGTTAGAATAAATGGGATTTGGTACAAAAACAACAAATTATTACTAAAGGTGTATCTCAAGTTGTTAGAGTACTTTAAAGCCCTTTTACAAGGTACATTTACTCTATCGTATTTTGTAAAACAATTTTATAATTTTTTAAACCATATTTGCCGTCTCACAGGTCAATTATCTCGTTGTTATGCAACAAAGGACGCCGGAAGTCTGACGTCGCGACGCCGTTATTTGGCCTCATGCCAGAGCGTTTAGAAATACACGGACTCGTTAATAATATTTCGTAATGAGGAAAACCCTCGACGGCAACTATCTCACGCAACGATCGTCATTTGGAAGAGTTTCAAACATTTCACAGTTGTAATTATTAATTTTGTTTCTTTCTTCTGAGACTTGCATGAATTACTTTATCCAAGGTGTCTAATACTACAATAAAAATAATGACTTCATGCAATTCCACCAAAGTCATATTATTCCTATAAGGAGATATTCTATATGTACAGGAGATGTAGAGAATCCTAAGTTTAAAGATCTGCAGCGGGAAATACTATTCTAGCAAATAAAGTTTGTCCATCTCGGAAACGTACCCTTATTTGAAAATTTACAATTAGATCGAGCGTTATTATCTATTTGAAAATGCCTTTTTCACACAGAAAGGAGTGCACGAAGGCATCTCATTTCTTAACAACAATTAATGATATACCTGCCTATCCACTGCACGAATAAAACTGCAACAGTTTTCATTGTCAAGGCCAGGTGTGACAAAAGCAATTTGCTTGAACGCATTATGGGTTATGAATGAACGAGCGTTTTTGTTACTGATACTAATAATACATAATCCTTGTCACAAAATGCCAATGTTATGATTAATTGTTAATGTTTTACAATCAAAAGAGAAATGAATAGAATCAATGGGAACAGAACATAAAAATGTTTGTAAATAATTTAGGCAAAATAGGTCTTTGAAACTTATATTAAAAGGGCCAAGTAAACGGGCTGAAGACCACTGACAGAAGTGAGAATTTCATTAAAGGATCTGATCCTTTGTAATTCACAAACTATTCAGTAAGAGTCAAACTAGATGAATGAAAACATCTGCGTGTAAAGAGAAATAGTTTTCAAGTGATAAAAATGTCCTCATCTAGCCATTACGAGTCTCGAATACAAGTATAAAAATAAAGATATTTTACTAGCGTACTAGAGTATGTTTAATTAAAGGAATGCTTCGTCCCCAAACATTTTAAAGAACAATATATGCTTTCTGACAGTTTCTGTCATTTATACGGATAAACGCAAATTAGGGCCTTCAAATTGAAATAGCACAGAGCCGCAAATATTTGCTTTTAGTCTAATCATGAAACAATCTCTACAAATATTGAAAAATAAAATATTTTTATCTCAAGGTTGTTTGAATAATAACCAAAGTAATCACCACAGCGCATCAGATTACACCCACTCTACTCAAAGATTCAACAGTTATCCAAGCACCCTTTAAACACGCATCAAAATTTAAGTAACGAAATTGAATTCAGTCTCTGGAACGCCTCTCAACCAGTGATTTAGTTATAAAAAAACCTCCGAAGCAGTCAGGCAGTAAAATCCCTGGGGAATAAACATTTTCTGTTTGTCCCCAACTGGAGCCATATGTTGCAAACATGTATTGGCGGATGTTACCCACTGCCACAGTGGTAAACAAACAGTGTGCATGATATTAGGAAAAAGAAACAGACAAGGTTTTGCCTCATTGAGACTGGCTTATTTAGACTTGTCACGGGCAGGCTGAGCTTTGTGGATTGATGACTTGAGCAAACAGAGCGCTTGAAGAATCCCACATGTCATGACTGCGGAAGGAAGAGACACCTTGCAAAGCACTTCGGTAACACAGACGAGAAAACACAACTTTGCATTAACCTTGGCCAGCGTCGCTGTCAAGTAGAACCTAAAACAGACAGTTTATACTAGTTAAACATTGTAGTTAGAGGTGGGACTGGTTAACAAAGATAGATACTAAAGAGTTATAATTAAACTATCCCTAATTAATAGTTTACTTATCATATTAACACTTCAGGCCCTGGATGATGGGAAAATGGTTACCGAAACTAGTTTGTAATTTTTTATAAAGTTTCATCTCTACAGTGTAAGTTTTATTTAGTTTATTATGACCAATTATAACAATAAATAAAACTACCTATAATTATAAAACTATTTACAATATTCCCAATGCTACAAAGGCCGCATGTAATAAAAGTATAATCTAAGATTAATACAAAAATACTGACAACTAGACTAAAAGAGAGTGTAGATTGATTATAATAAGCTATCTAAATTGTATTTTTTGATAATGATATGGCCATCGAAATGTACTTAAGGATTTAATCTCAGTAGTGTTATGTATTCATTACATTTGTGGTATTGGGTTTATTGTCAATAGCTTTATTGTAATTATATTACAGCGTACTGTGCTGTATTTTATATTAAATTTATATATATATATATATATATATATTGTGCTGTATTTTATATTAAATTTATATATATATATATATATATATATATATATATATATTTGTAGTTATGCAACACTGTTTTCTTGTATACATATCACTTTCACTTATGTACTTAAACAAGAATCTTACTTGGTATTTATGCGAGCTAATTGTTTAAGTACATAAGTGAAAGTGATATATATATATATAGGCCTATATATATATATATATATATATATATATATATATATATATATATATATATATTATAACATAAAGTACGAGGCTTTAGATTGAATTAAGCTAGTTGCGAAAATAAATCATCTATAGGATTTAGCAAAGAAATACAAATAGTTTTCTAGTGCGGATAAAGCAGGTACCCAAAGCAGGTCATTATTCTTTCCAGGAAGTTTATAAGTGGAGTCCGGCAAATAGACAAAGGTCCAAGGCTTGTTAAGATGGGAAATCCAGCGGCCGATATAGCCTGGGGAATTAACCATGTACCGTTGGGTTTAGCTAAATTAAGAACTGTGGGAAACTGAAAATAACGTATCGGTGGTAGTGGGAGAGATTAGATTTCATAAAAACTAAATGATCGGGAGTTTAAAAGAAAGTTGGAAGAGAGTCTCGGAGAAAGGCAGGCAGGTTGGTGGGGACAAGGATGAAAGTGTAAAGGGAGAATTTAGTTAATTTAAATAGAGTTTTTTTTATAAGTAAATTTTAGTAAAGTGCGACGTAAAAGTTTTGAAATATAAAGTAAGTTTTTTTATCAAGTGTTAGCGCGGAAGTGAACAAGCCAGGATTCCAGGGACTCTTCTGAACTATACGTATATTTAAATTATAAGTGTAGCCAACAGACATCTATCTTCTAGTTTAAACCAAATTTTAAGTTCATCAAAATTTATAAATATAATTCTATTCACCATTTCAAATTTAAAGCAAAGTTCCCATAATAGCGACCCCGAAAGCAAGACTAAAATTTTAATACTGTTTTTTTGTTATTCTATCAGAATCTAAAGTCTCAGAAGTCAACCTTTATTATTGTAGTTTAGTTAAGACATCAAGCTTGTCACTGTACAATATTATTATAAATTAGAAATAATGTGTAGAAATAATTGTAGAGAATAAATGCAAGTGATGTGTAAAAATTTGATAAGATTGTTAATTCTTTTATAAACCTGAAGGTGTGACTTCAATAGGTAAGGTGATTAAATAACTTTTTGAAAATAATTTTAATTATAACAAAAGTTAAGTTATAATATGACGCCCAACGTATTGGCAAGTTAAGTTATAATTTGGCGCCTAACTAGTTGGCAAAGTTACATAGAAATGGTGAATATAAATCATAAATTAATAAACAAATTTATTAATCTGTTGGCTTGAATAAAGTGTTAATTAAGGATATTTAATAAATAAACTGTGAACATTATTAAGACTATAGAACATTATTAGGGAAGAGACTTTAAATCATGAATAAAGTAGAAGAACAAAATTTGGGTGTGGGGACAGAGACGAATATAGGGACTAGCGTTAACACCGGAATAGATATTCTGCAGTTACTGCAATTATTAAGTGCGAAAATGGATCAAAATACACAAGATTTTAAAAAAACTTATAGTAAATTAGATGAAAAAATGGATCAAACTAACAGAAAGATAGATGAAATAATTAAGAATCAGGAGGACGTTAACGTAGAAATTAATGATGTGTTAGTTAAGGACAAGGAACAATTGAATTATGAAAGCTTAGAATTAAACAATAAAATTGATACAACACAAACTAAATTAGCGGACGAGGAATTAATTTGTGAAGATCAACAACAAAAACAAGCGGAAGATTTAAACACACTCAAAATTAACACGGGACAAGGTATTACTGACAACCTTAAGTTAAAACAGTTAGACGACCACCTTAAGCAAAACAAAAATCATTTAACTTCAATAGAAAGTCGAAAGGGACACTTTCTGTTAACATCACACCATAGTCCAGGCCAATTACGTCAAAGACACGGGATTAGATAACGGTATGAAATTAATCGTTTTGTGAAGGAGTCAAACCAGCCAAGTGTAGTTAATGAAAAACCATCAGAGCCAGGTCAAATTTGCTGTAGAAACAAAAATACCCCATTTGAGCGAGGAAAACACCTGCAAGACTCAAGGACAATGATCTCGGAAGGACAGTGCGACCCTTTGTTGAACGGTTGTTGTAAATAACCAAACTCATATAATACTTCTTGATTATAAAAATAATAATAATAATATTTGTGCTACGAAAAAAAATAATAAACAATGAATAACGAACTTAAATTTAATAAACTGCCCAAAGGGGAAATTTAATTAGGAAGTGATAAAATTATTATTTAGTTAAACAAGTAAAATGAATTGTAAAATTTTCACATTTATATTTAAAGAGGGATTGTTAATTTGTATGTTGTGATTTTGTAATTATGGAATATTTGATAAGAGAAATGATCTACACAAAAGTTTCTAATATAAATGGGAGAATAATTATATTGTTTATTGTAACTAATTAAAATGGAGGTTAATTGAGAAGGTATAACAGGATTATAATTATAAACCATTTAGGAACGTATGCATATTAATTTTAACTTCTTAATAAACTTGTAAAGCTTTCAATTAAATTACTTCATCTGTCAGCTATTTTGTAATAGTTTAAGTAAGACACTGTCAACTAAAACATTTAATCACTAAATCATTTCACCAAAACTGAGTAAATTTAATCTATAATTATAACATTATATTTGCGACACTTTGTTTTGGTTAGTATTATTAATATTTAACAATTGAATTATTTTATTCAGTTTAATAATTAATTATGCAGCATATTGAATGACATGTTTTAAAATTGTAAGATAATGATAATTAACTGTTAGTGATTTTAATATGTATTTAGCTAAACGCAATTGCTTGGTTGTTTTATTTAAAATGAATCTTAACCCTGTAACAAAATACTCGTCTTAGTAAAAGAAATTAATATTCTCCTTTTTGGTAATAAACCTTATTAAGTTGGTTATATTTGTATTAGAAATTTAAGATTGAGTGAAGAATTTAAACAAAATTGTTCTTTATGTCATAGCATTCAAATATGGTAAACAGGAAATTCTTAGAAATTTATGAAGGGCCCTATGAAATTAGGAAATGTCTTGGTAATAGCAGTTACCAACTTACTTCCATAACTAATGGTAAACTTAAGGGTAAATTTAATTGTAGAATGTTAAAAAGGTATCACAAACCCATATTAAGTAATTAAATAATTGTATAAAAGATTTTAGATTTTCATGCATAAATAATTAATGGTTAGAATCGTAGGATGAACAATGGCATTGTAAAAATTAACATTTAATTTTAAAGAAAGCGTATTAATTTGTATGACGTGAATTCATAATTATGTACTAATTGTAAGTGAAGTGTTTTAGGATATAAGAGGTTCAACTATAGTAAAATTTAATGTATTAGAAGTTTAGGATTGGTGAAGAATTTAAAACAAATTGTTATTTGATGTCATAGCATTCAAAATTGTAAAATTTAAATTTAAGAAATCAAAGAAAATTAATTTTAAAATTCTGGGGACTCTATAACATAAAGTACGAGGCTTTAGATTGAATTAAGCTAGTTGCGAAAATAAATCATCTATAGGATTTAGCAAAGAAATACAAATAGTTTTCTAGTGCGGATAAAGCAGGTACCCAAAGCAGGTCATTATTCTTTCCAAGAAGTTTATAAGTGGAGTCCGGCAAATAGACAAAGGTCCAAGGCTTGTTAAGATGGGAAATCCAGCGGTCGATATAGCCTGGGGAATTAACCATGTACCGTTGGGTTTAGCTAAATTAAGAGCTGTGGGAAACTGAAAATAACGTATCGGTGATAGTGGGAGAGATTAGATTTCATAAAAACTAAATGATCGGGAGTTTAAAAGAAAGTTGGAAGAGAGTCTCGGAGAAGGGCAGGCAGGTTGGTGGGGACAAGGATGAAAGTGTAAAAGGAGAATTTTGTTAATTTAAATAGAGTTTTTTTTATAAGTAAATTTTAGTAAAGTGCGGCGTAAAAGTTTTGAAATATAAAGTAAGTTTTTTTATCAAGTATTAGCGCGGAAGTGAACAAGCCAGGATTCCAGGGACTCTTCTGAACTATACGTATATTTAAATTATAAGTGTAGCCAACAGACATCTATCTTCTAGTTTAAACCAAATTTTAAGTTCATCAAAATTTATAAATATAATTCTATTCACCATTTCAAATTTAAAGCAAAGTTCCCATAATAGCGACCCCGAGAGCAAGACTAAAATTTTAATACTGTTTTTTTGTTATTCTATCAGAATCTAAAGCCTCAGAAGTCAACCTTTATTATTGTAGTTTAGTTAAGACATCAAGCCTGTCACTGTACAATATTATTATAAATTAGAAATAATGTGTAGAAATAATTGTAGAGAATAAATGCAAGTGATGGGTAAAAATTTGATAAGATTGTTAATTCTTTTATAAACCTGAAGGTGTGACTTCAATAGGTAAGGTGATTAAATAACATTTTGAAAATAATTTTAATTATAACAAAAGTTAAGTTATAATATGATGCCCAACGTATTGGCAAGTTAAGTTATAATATATAAAATATAAATAAATAAATATATATATATATATAAATATATAAATATATATTAAAATATTATGTATATATATATATATTTTTTTAACGATTAAATAATATACACTAATACAGGAATATTTAATTTATTGAATAATACATTCAAAGCTTTTCGTTGGTTGACATTACCAACATCCTCAGGAATTACAATACTAAGAATGATAAAAAAGAAAATTTGTATATATATATATATATATATATATATATATACACACATAATATTTTATTTATTATATTAGAATAATAAAGTATTTATAATATCTATATTGTATTTTATTTTATAACCTAAACGTAGCGTTAACACGTCGCAAATATATTACAGGAAGAGAGGTAGCAAGAACGATCTTTTAAAAATAGGACAAAAGTATAATGTATAAGATTTTATTACAGATAGAACTTGAGTGTTTGTTTTTGGTATACAACGAGTATTGGATTATTCTTCTTCATTCGTTACCAGTTGTTGCATTCGAAATATTTACATATAGTTAATATTTTCAGTATTTCTGGGCGATTTGTGTTATTTTGAATATTTCAATTTACTAACTGTTCCTGAAGAGAACTGCAATTGGAAATCGAAACCTAGAGCAATGTATTAGAACCAATTATATAATGTATCATTTATTGTCTGTAATAAAATAAATTATCCTATAGTTAATAATTTGGGTCTAATTTAGTTTTTGCCTTTGTAAACAATTTGAATACTCAAAAAATAGGAACGTCTTCAAATTATCTAGAATTATTATTTGCGCCTTTAAAATTGAATTAACCCTTAGCACGCGGGACATATAAAGGGCAAGTAACAAATTATGTGCTATTAGATAAAAAAACTTTTTTTGCGAAATGTTCAAAGTTCTATTTTATTCTGAGTTCCTGGAGATGTATTTGAACAAAAAAAAAAAAAAAATTATGAGACGTTGCGTCCTGCCGAGAATACTCGTTATACGCGCATGCATAGATCACGTAATGGTGCCTGGTTGCTAAGACAACAGAATGTGGATCGGTAGCACGTGCTCAAGAACAATAAACGTAGCAGAGGAGTTTATTTACACCAAACAAACATTTTCCCACATTTTAGTGGACTTTAAACAAACAACTAGGACTTCCATAAGCAAAATATTGTAAATAGGTGATTTCTCGTAATACGCGCTAGCAGAGATTTCAGCCTTACAAGAAATCACGTAATACGCGTGCAA
The DNA here is from genome assembly GCA_036971475.1 of Prosapia bicincta. Taxonomy (NCBI): domain Eukaryota; kingdom Metazoa; phylum Arthropoda; class Insecta; order Hemiptera; family Cercopidae; genus Prosapia; species Prosapia bicincta. Next base: position 9,362,140 of record JBAIZL010000376.1, on the reverse strand, counting down.
AGGGTTAAGTACAGTATGAGAGAAAATGAGGACTCTATGTATCTACAGTGTCTCACTTCAAGTATACGGTATTCTATTTACACGTGAGATCTCTTCTACTATGTGCGGATGTAGCTCATATTCACATCTTCTATAGCTTAAAACCATCAGTTTGGTTTGGTTTCGTTATTAAAACGTAAACTAGAAATTTAACGCTGGAGTGAATCTGACGAGGTGTACAGTCCTATAGCTGGTCACACGTAAGCTGGCCAAACATAGGCGGGGGGCGGGGGTTAGAGGGAGCAAAAGACCATTCCACAGACATTATAATATGAGGTATAATATTGATATTACAATATGTAGATTTGATAAGGCCAAAAGGCAACTATAAATATTGTTATTCGATTTGTCATATTAAGCAGATCATCTACATGAAGGTTTGAAAAGGTTTACTTATATCAGTTTTCTAAACGACCCCAATACCTGCAACTTCTTAGCGATGGCCTTTGATACAATACGCACTACAAAAAGCAATGTTTTTGAATAGGGCTAGCTTTTTGTTTTCTGTCGAACGATCGCTCGCCAGCTCATGAGTGACTAGCTATACTATAGTGAGTAGACCCTAATTATCTGCCGTTAGTTACCCTGGTCAAGAGTTCGCTGGCCCAAGGCAGGTCAAATTGTAAGGTCGCTCCCAAAAACATTTCTAACACATTATGTCAGATCTACAGAAAATTACAATGCAGAAACGGGATCATAAGTAATTTACTTTTTACACCGTTTCTTATTAAAATTAGTACGTTTACCTATCTATAATATTACTTACTAAATTTAACTACTAAAAAACTACCGTACGGTTAGGTCATTCTTGTAACTCAGGAATACATCGAAAGCGCATGCGCAGAACTTTAAACCGAGCGTAACTTATTTTTACACCAGGGCTCTTCTCGTGACGGTGACATTATTAGGCTGATGCACATGACGTACTAGCCATCCTAAACACATTGACCCATGTTGAAAGGCACTATGGACTGCGCTTTATTTGCTCTGTTACTGTAGGCCTACGTGTTTTGTAAATACTTTCAATAAATAAACACGTGCGTTAAACTTACGGCAACACAGAACAAATGACTGTGTTTTTGGCATCAAAGAACGCAAAAGAGTAGTAGCACTATACTCAACCACTCAGCCAGACAAAGAACCCGCAGTTCCACCTACCATAACGGTATTGATTTTGATAAATCAGAACTATATTGAAAGGGCGGAATAGTAGTAGCCTACACAATCCGGTTTACACTTATATAAACGGACCTGAGTAAATACTTTCCAGCCCAAACCATATTGTTCGCGTCTCTCTCTCTCTCTCTCTCTCTGCAAGCATAAATTAAAAATTGAAAGTTATTGTATAAAGATACTCCATGAATATAGTGAAATGAAACAGTGTCGTGTGAAAACCGGGATGAAAGTACCTGGCTAGAAAAAGCCCTGCTCTAAATCTTGGGAAATTTATAAATTTGTAAATGCAGGAAATCTTAGGTCCTTATACTAAGGTGTAGAGTGATACCTTGTTGGTGGGTAATACACACACACACACACATATATATATATATATATATATATATATATATATATATATATATATCACTTTCACTTATGTACTTAAACAAGAATCTTACTTGGTATTTATGCGAGTTAACTTTCAACGACTGACTTTGTCATTTTCATCGGGTATTACAAATATATATATAAATATATATATACATATAAATATATATATATATATATATATAAATATATATATATATATATATATATAAATATATATATAAATATATTTATGTATATATTGTAACGATATGTTAACAGGGACTCTAAAGAGAACGATAAATTAAGTGTGTAAAATTGAGACTACAATGTACAAGGTCAAACTGGCAGTATTATTACTTTATAGTACCATAAATTTCCAAAAAAGGCTGTCAGTTTTAAAACGCAAGGGCGCTCAAAAATCTAAAAAAAAACTTGTTACCATTAGGAGAAAGTCAGTTGCAAAAAGAAATTAAATTTTAAAATATACGTTAAAAAGTTAAAATTAAGAAATTTGACTTGTATAAACTAGGAGAGAATGAATAAGAGGTTCAGAGAGTTAGCTGGGAGAAAAATCGTAAAGGTAGGTCATCCAAGAACGTTCGATGGGAGTAGACGTCGGTCAAGTTACATCCAGTTCTGCAATTATATTAATTAAATCGTCGAAAGCAGAGAATAATAAGTAAATCGTCGAAAGCAGTGAATATTAAGTAAATCGTCGAAAGCAGTGAATATTAAGTAAATCGTCGAAAGCAGTGAATATTAAGTAAATCGTCGAAAGCAGTGAATATTAAGTAAATCATCGAAAGCAGTGAATATTAAGTAAACCGTCGAAAGCGGTGAATATTAAGTAAATCGTCGAAAGCAGTGAATATTAAGTAATACGTCGAAAGCAGTGAATATTAAGTAAATCGTCGAAAGCGGTGAATATTTAATAAATCGTCGAAAGTTGATTGTGGATTATAGTGCACGAAAGGAACTTCAGGACCACGAGCCACGAACAGGTGAACCTCAAATTTTAATATAAAAAACTTTCTCAATAATATTTGAACAATAAACTTTTTCTGTTGGTCTGCCAATCACATATAATTTTATTTATTAATCTTATTAATTTACTTATTAATTTAAGTAATATTCATAAATCAAAACTATAAAATATTATTAAACCTTAATTTTTCCAATTGCAACCCGAACCTTATACAGCGACCCTGAGATCAAAACAAATTTATGTAAATTAAGTTAAGTATAAAAAAAGTAAAAAGGTCACGAGTCTCTTGCATATTAGAATAATTGAGCGAGTCAAATTTAAATTAAATTAAGAAATTCTCATTTAAATAATATGGTAAATTTGATAAAACTTAATTGGATTAACTTAACCTGTAAATTGTGTATTATTTCAATGTAACCTAGAGATCAATATTATAAATAATAATTTCATTCTTATCAGAGATAAGTGGCGCCTAAAACCGAGTTCTCTTAATTAAAATAATCTCTGAATAAATATTCTTGTTACATTGAATGTTAAACTAAAAGAAGGTTAGATTTGGCGCCGCAACGCGTGGCTAAAGCGTTATAATATATATATATATATATATATATATATATATATATATATATATATATATATATATATATATATGTGTGGGGGGGGCGTGCGCGCGCGCGTGTGTGTATGTATGTATATATATTTATACATAGATATGAATTTCGTATGGTATAACTTTGTGTCATGCATTTCGTTTTTGCTGCATACTTTGGAATCTGGAATAATCCATGCAAAATTATATTAGTACTACCTGCGCCGCGGCTCACAGGAAGTGAGACAGAACTGTAGAGCACTTGCTTAGAAAATGTGTACAAAAATATTACGCGATCGGGCGTGTAAGCTTAAACTCCGACTCACTGTGTTTATATTGGGTAGGGCCATATCTACCAAGTGAGCGAATGAATGTCGAGTTTTGAGTGTGGGATTGATTATAAAGCCTGACTGCGCACTGTCGTAGATTTTATTTTACAAACACTTTCATGATATTTTAGGATTTATATATAACATCTTTCTATCTACTGAAACTTTCAATGCTCCTATAAATTGTTATGATCTACTGTTTGGAGTCTGTAACGAGTTTTGACTTTTTTGTTACAAAGTGAACACACTAAAGGAAGTCTTCTGGTATATGGATGAATCGGGCACATTCCAGAAGGCAGGGATCATTATTTCAGTTATGAAACCCTTGGCTGTCTCAAAATTTGTGGAAGGATTTTGTTTGTATAATAACTAATAGGCTCCATATCCTATAATTTTTTCTGATTGATTTTTTTGTAATTTCTAGAATGTTATTGTATTATATTCTTGTGTATTATATTATAAGCCACACAACAATTAATAAATTAAAATATTCAATATAATACAAATCGTCCAGAAATACTGAAAATATTGACTATGTGTAAATATCTTGAATGCAACAACTGGTAACGAATGAAGAAGAATAGTCTAATACTGGTTGTATACTAAAAACAAACACTAAAATACTAATTTTAAAAATACTGAACTAAGTGAATGTCATGTTGAAGAGTATGGAATTGTTTTCTCTCAGACAAATTCTGTATTGAAATAAAGTTGAACTGAATTTTGTATGGACAAATGGTATAACACAAAATTGCATAAAGAAGATTTTATTATATGCAGTATTTAAGTTGCTTGATGCAATCATCTTGAATTCATTGGTTAAACTAATTTAAAAAAAAATACTTAACTAAGTGAATACGTGATTCCTTACTTGCTGACGCGTTTCAAAACATTCGTTCCTTTTACGAAGCTAACCCTCTACTGGTGGCATCGGTTTTTTTACTTTGTTTTAATGTGTGTAGAACATTTAAATTAGTGTGTATGCCAGTGCGTGTGTGTTGGGTGTTTTTTAGGTGTTTTGCGTAGCTGGATTTAGGGTTGTTTGTTTTTTTTGGGTAATGTGTTCTTCCAAGCGTGTATAGTATCTATGGCCTGTCGGTTGGGCCGATGTAATAGCCGGGACAATCGTTACAAGTTAATTTGTAAATACCTGAGAGTTTGTATTTGTCAGTTTTTTTTAAAAGGTTGTATCTGCTGTGTTGAAGTGTTTAAATAACAGTCATAAATTCATTGCCGTTAGAGCCTTTACTGCTAACCGATGCCGCCAGTAGAGGGTTAGCTTCGTAAAAGGAACGAATGTTTTGAAACGCGTCAGCAAGTAAGCAATTACGTACTCACTTGGTTAGGTATTTTTAAAATTAGTTGAATCAGTGAATTCAAGATAATTACATCAAGCAACTTAAATACTGCATATAATAAAATCTTCTTTATGCAATTTTGTGTTATACCATTTGTCCACAAAAAATTCAGTTCAACTTTATTTCAATGTACAATTTGCCTGGGAGAAAACAATTCCATAGACTCTTCAACATGGCATATCTCTAGTCACTTTGTCCCTCATAACTTAGTCTTACCCACAAAGAGAAGATTATCAGTATTTATGGAGCAGAAGTGATTTAACCTACACACGAGTCCATTAGTCTGACAGGACGGATAAGCTAAATCAAGGTAACAATCACAACTGTGACACTGATGTGGGTCAATTCTTTTGTCAACAGATAGAACATGACACCTTAGTCAAACAATGTGATCTGGGATGCTCTCAAACGAGCAACAGGTAGAATTCAAACACCTGACATCTGAAATTGCAGTGCTGGAATAAAAACAGGCAAATTGGATACATATCTATAAAGTTGTAGATTTTATGAAATTTCAGCATTACAATAGACAAAACGCACAATCCTTCGTACTTACTAATGATAAAGATTTATCGCCGCTATCATTTCAGGTTAACCTTTCTGTGACTCTGAAAGAGAGAAGTTCTATTTCACGTATTCAAGCCTGCGCCCATGAACCATGGTCAATTCATAAATACCGTACCACTGTGTTTCACGGCCCTTCCATAACCCCACCCAGTGGCGGCAATAAAGCCCCCACCGAGAGAAGGACCCCCATAAAACTTTTAAACAAATCAAGCGTAAATGGAAATGGAAACAACATAGTAATCTCCGACCAATAATAGGCTCGCCTCGGGCTCAAATCTCAATCCCGCATCGTGCCAGCCACCGCTACACACAGCAAAAATATATCATTTCATATAATATTCAGATATTATATTCAGATATGGCGAAACGGCCAGCCCGTTTTTCGCACAATTTAATCAAAGACTTATTTACGTTATTATGCTGTTTATTACGTTAACGTTTAAATAGTTTTTTCGGTCATAGACAATAGTGACAAATTAGTTCACAGTAATAAGTGAAAATATTATAGGTTTTTTATTGCATCTTAAAAATCGGTTTGATACGCATTTTATTAAAGGGGGCCCCGCATTTCTTTTCGCAGGGGTGTCCTAGATCGCTTATCGCCGCCATTGAGCACCGATTACTCACCATCCTCTTCATATCCTTCCTATACAATAATAGTTCAATAATGATACATATTATCAAAACCCATCAAAAAATTCTTTAAGCCTTAACCACATCCAAAACGTCTCTGAAAATAATTTCTGGTGAGCGAGAAACTCGGTCTTAAAATGAATTGTACGAACTTACCTTGACGGAAAGTAACAACATTAATATAACTACAACAGGTTACTTTTCGACTATATTTACATGTTGGTAAATATAGTGACGTCACCAGCCAGTCAGTAACGACTCTTTTCAATAACGCTCAACACTACTCCCCCATTGTCATAGTAACATAGTAATATTAACAATCATTAGTTGTTATGGTAGTCAGACTTATCCTGGTTGGTTGCAGAAATATCCAAGTTCTTTACTTACCCGTCACACCTCTCATTAGCAATGTTACTAGCGGTAGACAGGATAAGTATATAATCAGATAGTCAGTCTTTCACCTTGAGTCTTGATGTTAGGGAGAGATCTTTGTTGAAATTGTGGATGTGTGTGTATTTTTTTACTTATTTGAAAATATAAATTCTCAGTTATACCCTATGGCAGTACATTGTTGTCAACTTGACATGTATAATAATTTAAATGTCTTTGTGTTCATTTCCTTTAAATCATAATTGATAATGACACGTCTATTTATCACCACTACATAAAGTACAACCTAACCTGACCCGCTGATTTAGGCCGACATCTTTTTTTGTGTTATATGTCAGAAACTTAGTGTTTCTGGTTGTTTGTTTTATAGGTAAATAAATTGAATTTTTAGAAAAATGTAACAATCTCTTATTAAAATATCAGCTATACACATTAGTTCTAAATCTCTTTTGATTATTAAATTAATTGAGGACTGTGTACTAATTTTTTCAACTAAATAAATAAAACCCACTAACCACAATACAAAAATCTTTATTACAGTTACTTTATGTACATTTCGAATACATGGTAATCATCTTCAGAAGTACTGAAGATGATTACCATGTAATCGGAATATACATTAAGTAATTGCAATAAAGATTTATGTATTGTGGGTAGTGGGTTTTATATATTTAGCTAAAAATCTTTTTTGAAGTAAAAAAAAATTTCGGGAGGGTAAATATGTACACACCTAAATGTGTAGAAAAACCATCATTGCTGCTAACGTAATATTATAAAAATGAATATTACCTTTTAAATATGATGTTCAAATACAATAGATAAAATCATACTAAGAAGAAACTAAAATAAGGCGCACAGAAGGAAATTAATTATATAATTTAAAACATTCTGTCCATTTGACTATCCAAATTAATAAGAAAATTACTTTTAGTTTGTACCTTTAAAGAAAAATAGAAGTCACAATTGTTTAAGAAGATTTACAGAATATATTAACTTGGTGATATATATATATATATATATATATATATATATATATATATATATATATATATATAGAGAGAGAGAGAGAGAGAGAGAGAGAGAGAGAGAAAGAGAGAGAGTTAACAACTGAATAGAGTTATTTTCTTTTAGAAGGTTGTATATAAATGATGATCCATTTTGTGTCTAAAGATGAAGGAAAAACTTTCTTATCATATTATACTTTCTTTGTTTTCAAGGTGGAGCCTCTTCTCCAGTTCCTTGAGCTGCTGTCCTCTCCTACTTCTTTACTTCTCCTAAAACGTGACTGCTCTCTTCCTTGACTCCTTGATCGCTCTTCCCTTACATTGCTTCTCTTTTTGCTATCTGGTCTATCAACGGTCTTCCTTTTTCTTATTTAGCCAATCCTAATCCGTACAGCATTTGTTGTCATGGACTTCAAAATTTTCTTTGCCCCTCTTTGCACGCAACTAGTTTTGGAAATTACTGGTTTACCCGAAAAAATCTACTTTGGTAATTGAGGGCTTATGGCTTTCCCCTTATTAATCTACCAGTCTGATAGATCATTGTTCGAGTTCCAAGTTTAGAAGTTTCTATGGATTTGAATGATTTTCACCTTATAAACTATTGGTACACCCTAGAGCCTATAGATTTATTATATATCTGTTACTATAGGTTTATCAGAACATTACTCTTGTAATAATTTTAAAAATACTTAACTAAGTGGATACGTAATTGCTTACTTGCTGACGCGCTTCAAAACATTCGTTCCTTTTACGAAGCTAACCCTCTAATCATTCGTAAAAGGAACGAATGTTTTGAAACGCGTCAGCAAGTAAGCAATTACGTATTCACTTAGTTAAGTATTTTTAAAATTAGTTTAATCAGTGAATTCAAGGCGATTACATCAAGCAACTTCATTATTCTTGTGTTTGTTCGTTTCTGTTACTTTTACCACTTTAATGTCACTCAAATATTATAGTTTTCTATTAGGGGAAACGTATTACAGGTGTTGTTCTTAATATGTATGGGGAAAAGAATTTTGGATTAACGGAGAAACATGCACTTTATTGGTACCTAAATTAAATCAGTAGGTTAAGTTAAGAAAACGATAATGGAAAATTCATAGAAACCCTTGGCTTTATCCATGAAACTTATCATAAAGAGATATTTATTCTCACCTATAGTTAGAGATGTGAAAGGAGATGTGACGTATAGTTGTAATTAATTGAGGAGTATAGTAAAGCTGCCTTTTTACGCCTTGGCGTAACATAAGCCTAACTTCCCCGAGGCGCACATTTCAATGACGTTTGGATTTACGGTGGAAAGACGTTATAAAATAAATTTAAAAAACTAGCACGTATGATTTCTTGCTAGGTCCAATTAGTCCATTCTTGTTGCAAACCTGTAATAAATTTACGCCTACACGTTTGTTTAAGTGACGTAAGATGTATGACGTCACGGGAACGGAAGCCGATTGTTTCAGCCGACATGTCCGAAATACAAGTAGCTGATTATATGGGTTTTAGGGGATGTAGTGAATTAAAAACAATATCAATGAAACAATGACCGCAAGAGGAAGACAGAAGACAAACGCTCATAACTCTACAGTACTTTGTTTTATGACGGTCGTTATTTTGTTTTTGCAAGTATCTTAGGGCCACGAGCACGCAAGAATACCGCCTGGCAAGAATAGGTTATAACAGGTATGATGAACGTAGACATGAAATTGGGAAATATAACAGGTACTGGAAAATGAAACAGGATCATACGTGTGTGGATGTGTAACTTCTCTGACTATAACCCTTAGCGTATGAGGCTTCATGACTTTAGTTGGGTTGGCCTTCCTGTTATAGAACACACATTATTTGTTTGTATTGTTTTTGTGAAGATAAAATAAAAAACTATTAGAAGGTTAGCGTATGAGAACAAACTTTTAGTTTGTTTGTAAAAAAAACATAAATTGGAAAGTTCAGTTTTTTTTGCCTAAATAGAATTTTTAAGGAGCAGTAGGAATTCTCCCGTGGGCTTATCTCTAGGTACACCACAGATTTTCAGGCACAAAAATTGGACCTTAAACGTAACTACCAGAAACAAATATCCAATTCCAATCACGGTCACGCTGGCCATGCACTAAAATGTATATCCTACCAGTAAGTGGTCAATAATTGAAGTTGGTCCGACACTGCTAAGAAATGGCTGCACTCTTTGCAACAATGTACTGAGGTGCATTCTAAAATTCTCGTGTTTGGTTACGAACGACACCAACACAGTTGTTCCTTTAGTTATGTTCTCATAGATTATCAATAGTCATACACAAGCTCTCGTAGATCAACCAGATAGCTCCAAACAGATGCAAGTATCGGATATTTTGACGAAACGTATTGAGGTGTATTTAAAACTTGACCTGTTTAGTTAGAAACGAATCCACTGCACGTGTTCCTTCAGATATGCTCTCATAGATTCTCAATAGTGATACACAAAACCATTCAAGCTCTCACAGATGAAATAGAAAGCTTCAAACATCGACAAGAATCTTCTATTGTGATGAATTTGCACGAGAATAGTGCCTTGTGTAAGGAACTATGAGCCTCAAGATGAGTAACAGCTACTTCTAATAGACAATTTTAAACAAATCTAAGTCCAAACGAAACTCAAATTACATGAATTCAAACAAAAAGGTACAGTCAATTCTTTAAGTAAACCTGTAAGTAGTAAAACATGCAACCAAGATCGCCTTAGCTGAAATGCAATATCTTTTAAACAGTATCTTTCAAAATTTAACTTAATTAGTAAAACAATTGCTTGGTGGAATTTCAAACAAAGTTCTTCGTTATTGGTCGAAACAGAAATGATGGAGGACGTGTTTAAAAACACACATTTCAAGGGTCATCCTCGTAGTTGATGCAGCTACATTTTCGTCAATGATTGTTTTTATAATGCAGTATACTCGATCCTCAACCTTCAACTAGTCTTGTGTTTCGTCAATGATTCTTGTTTATAATGCAGTATTCTTGATCCTCAACCTTCTACTATTCTTCTGTTTCGTCATTGATTCTTCTTTATAATGCAGTATTCTCGATCCTCAACCTTCTACTATTCTTCTGTTTCGTCATTGATTCTTCTTTATAATGCAGTATTCGCGATCCTCAACCTTCTACTATTCTTCTGTTTCGTCATTGATTCTTCTTTATAATGCAGTATTCGCGATCCTCAACCTTCTACTAGTCTTCTGTTTCGTCAATGATTCTTGTTTATAATGCAGTATTCTCGATCCTCAACCTTCTACTATTCTTCTGTTTCGTCATTGATTCTTCTTTATAATGCAGTATTCGCGATCCTCAACCTTCTACTATTCTTCTGTTTCGTCATTGATTCTTCTTTATAATGCAGTATTCTCGATCCTCAACCTTCTACTATTCTTCTGTTTCGTCATTGATTCTTCTTTATAATGCAGTATTCTCGATCCTCAACCTTCTACTATTCTTCTGTTTCGTCAATGATTCTTGTTTATAATGCAGTATTCGCGATCCTCAACCTTCTACTATTCTTCTGTTTCGTCATTGATTCTTCTTTATAATGCAGTATTCGCGATCCTCAACCTTCTACTATTCTTCTGTTTCGTCATTGATTCTTCTTTATAATGCAGTATTCGCGATCCTCAACCTTCTACTATTCTTCTGTTTCGTCATTGATTCTTCTTTATAATGCAGTATTCTCGATCCTCAACCTTCTACTATTCTTCTGTTTCGTCAATGATTCTTGTTTATAATGCAGTATTCGCGATCCTCAACCTTCTACTATTCTTCTGTTTCGTCATTGATTCTTCTTTATAATGCAGTATTCGCGATCCTCAACCTTCTACTATTCTTCTGTTTCGTCATTGATTCTTGTTTATAATGCAGTATTCGCGATCCTCAACCTTCTACTATTCTTCTGTTTCGTCATTGATTCTTCTTTATAATGCAGTATTCGCGATCCTCAACCTTCTACTATTCTTCTGTTTCGTCATTGATTCTTCTTTATAATGCAGTATTCGCGATCCTCAACCTTCTACTATTCTTCTGTTTCGTCAATGATTCTTGTTTATAATGCAGTATTCTCGATCCTCAACCTTCTACTAGTCTTCTGTTTCGTCAATGATTCTTGTTTATAATGCAGTATTCTCGATCCTCAACCTTCTACTATTCTTCTGTTTCGTCATTGATTCTTCTTTATAATGCAGTATTCGCGATCCTCAACCTTCTACTATTCTTCTGTTTCGTCATTGATTCTTGTTTATAATGCAGTATTCTCGATCCTCAACCTTCTACTATTCTTCTGTTTCGTCATTGATTCTTCTTTATAATGCAGTATTCGCGATCCTCAACCTTCTACTATTCTTCTGTTTCGTCATTGATTCTTGTTTATAATGCAGTATTCTCGATCCTCAACCTTCTACTATTCTTCTGTTTCGTCATTGATTCTTCTTTATAATGCAGTATTCGCGATCCTCAACCTTCTACTATTCTTCTGTTTCGTCATTGATTCTTCTTTATAATGCAGTATTCGCGATCCTCAACCTTCTACTATTCTTCTGTTTCGTCAATGATTCTTGTTTATAATGCAGTATTCTCGATCCTCAACCTTCTACTATTCTTCTGTTTCGTCATTGATTCTTCTTTATAATGCAGTATTCGCGATCCTCAACCTTCTACTATTCTTCTGTTTCGTCATTGATTCTTCTTTATAATGCAGTATTCGCGATCCTCAACCTTCTACTATTCTTCTGTTTCGTCAATGATTCTTGTTTATAATGCAGTATTCTCGATCCTCAACCTTCTACTATTCTTCTGTTTCGTCATTGATTCTTCTTTATAATGCAGTATTCGCGATCCTCAACCTTCTACTAGTCTTCTGCATACAGTGGTCGTGTTTTGGCGTCTCGAAGACAGGGAATAGGTTTAAAATGTTTAAAAAACAATATCTCTTAATTTAAAAATCTTGTCGATAGTCGAGAATAGTAATGTTCCAAACAATAATGATTTTTTTAATGAAATATTTGCAAGGTTATAAAATTAATAAATTGCAAACTCTGAGAACTAAAAAAAAAAACACAGATGAAGAAAAAGACACAGATCGTCGAGAATCCGTTTCTAAACACTCTGTTATCGGAGCAATCTACCAGCAACATTAATGTTGAGAAAAGTATCAACAGTACCTCTTTTCTCGAAGCAGATACCAATGGATCACCGGCGTTCAACTTGGCATAAGTAGAAATAAATTCAATAAAACCAAACTTACAGTTAAACTAAATTGAAATTTATTGAAATTCTAATTAAAAAGCATTCTACATTATAGAGAAAAACAATTAGGGTACTAGCAATGACGATCGAGACAACTTTGAATTCAACAAATTTTATAGATAATCGAAGTCAAAAAATTTTGTTTTGATCAAAAGGGAGAAAATATATTAATTAATCTAGCATAAAAAAAGATTCGTAACTCAATATCAATACAGAAAAAATAATAATTAAGAGTAAATAATAATTTAATGGTCAAAGAATATAAATTAAACTAATATTTTAAAATATACAATATCAAGAGCACTGTGATACAATATATTACAATGAAAATATTGGAAAGAATCCCAATACCACAAAAATAATCAAACATAACAAATAAAACAGGTTACTTACGATTAAAACCATCCAAATCAGAGGGTCTGGTTTGCCTACATCACTCTAGTTTGTAACTTCTCGTTTGCTAGATTGCATTTTGTAATTAGACCGTTTGATGATGATGACATGGTACATCGAAATGTACATTAGTGTTTAATCTTTAGTAACTTGTTTTATTTGTTATTTTTGATTATTTTTGTGGTATTGGGTTTCTTTCCAATATTTTCATTGTACTATTTTAAAGTAAAATTATGCGTCAGAGGGCTAACAGAATTGTTGTATTAACGTTACTTAAATAAATAGTATATTTTTCTTCTCTTTGCATTTAATTTGTCAATGCGTATAGAACTGATACATATTTTCTCCGATATTAATACATCTTGTACCCTACCGTGATAGCGCATATCTTATACGGCCTCGTATAATCCAAGAATACTGTTAGGGCTTAACTCCGATTGAAACGTTGAGCAACAAGGCACACCATGACTGGACCATTCTTTTGTCCAATCACTCGTCCTTGGTTACCAAAGCGCGATGGGCTTCCCTGTAGCATAAGCCGTGAATCACGCGCACTAGAAAGGACCACCGACCGGAAGTTTTGGCCGGCGTTTTGTGATTCAATGACCCCAATACTTTCATAATGGATTACGAATTACGTCAAAAGAGTGCTTGAAATACGTTTGAGAAATGTCGGTTTAGACCGAGGGATTCATAAAAAATAAAAATTTTCAATGATGAAAGAATTGTATCTATGTAGATTTCTAGAGATGTTTTTACGAGTTTTCGCATAGACGTAAGAATAGAATAAACTTTTAAATACTAAAATACTTAATATATTCATTTTCTCTTCTGTTGTGAGTATTTGCATGTTTGAATACATTTTCCTGTCTTTTCTAACATTATAATATTTTTTTTGTTGCTGGCCCGTTTCGGAATAATACCTTTCTCTCAAAATTTTAATAATTACTATAGAGTACTTTAATAAAGTACTAAGTACTAATTCTCAAGACTATTAAAGTTTTAAGAATGAAATTATTCCGAAAAGTGTTAACAAAGAAAAATCTTGTAATGTTAGTAAAGGCAGAAAATAGTACTAACTGTTTCAAATTATTTAAATACTATTTTAAAAATTAGCAATAAATATAAATAATAATAAAAATAATGTAAATCAGTACGGTAATTAATAAAGGGAATACGCTGTTGTTGTTTGAATCTAATGGATTTTTCTTCGTGTACTCGGAAGAAATTATTTCTATTGACAAATGAGATTACCATAATATCGAAGAAAAAACCTATATCTCCAAAAATACTCATTGGAATTTTTCCTTTAGGTATGTAGGCCCTATAATAAAAGCAATTAAAAATTGTCAGACTAATTTTTTTATTCAAGTGTAAAATCTTTTTTGCCCACTTTTATTTAGTTAACAATCAGCCAACATTAACTGAGTAATTTTTTATGAAAATTAAGCAATTACTCATATAAAAATTTGAAAAGTGTTTTACTTTTAATCAGCTGCAGAGCTTCTTAGCGATTCAAAAGTTTCAATTAATGTAGTAAAAAATTATACTGATCTAGAAATTTTTTTTGTACTTGAAAACAAATTTATAAAAATAGAATATTTCAAATCAAAACTTTGTATTATAACGATATGTGAACCGAGACTCTAAAGGGAACTATACATTAAGTTTGTAAAATTAAGAGTACAATGTACAAGGCCAAACTGGCAGTGTTATTATTTTATTGTAACATAAATTCTCATAAAAGGTTGTCAGTTTTAAGACGCTAGTTTTATATGAAACCAGGAACTAGGTCTACATTAGTAAAGAAGGGATAAGAGGTTCAAAAAGTTAGTTGTTAGGAAAAACTAAACAAGAGGGAGTCATCCAGGAACATTCGGCGAGAGCAGATGTCTGTCACGTTATCTCCATTTCATATACTCACAGTATATTAAGTAAATCGTCGAAAGTCAAATGGTAAGTAGCAACCTACGCTTTTATAGCAGCGTTAGAAGGTATTCAGTAGAGTTGCCGGATTAATTAGCAAATGGAATATAAGTAAATCTTCGGAAATTGGTTATCAAGTAGCAACCTACGCATTGATAGCAAAGTTACTAAGTATTCAGTAAAGTCGTCGGATTAATTAGCAAATTGAATTTTAAGTAAATTTTCGGAAATTGGTTATCAAGTAGCAACCTACGCATTGATAGCAAAGTTACGAAGTATTCAGTAAAGTCGTTAGATTAATTAGCAAATTGAATTTTAAGTAAATCTTCAGAAATTGGTTATCAAGTAGCAACTTACGCATTGATAGCATAGTTACTAAGTATTCAGTAAAGTAGTCAGATTAATTAGCAAATTAAATATTAAGTAAATAGTCGGAAGTTGGTTATCAAGTAGCAATATAATCGTTGTTAATAAAATAAAATTTATCGTCGAGAGATAATTGTGGTTATAGGCCAATAGTGACGCAACGAACGGATGGAACTTCACGATTACGAGCTAGGAACAGATGACCCTCAAATTTAGGCTTACATTTCTCCAATATCAACCTGAACCTTATACAGCGACCCTGAGAGCCATACATAATTATATGTAAATTAAGTCAAGTAGTGGAATAAGATTAAGGGTCTCTTAAGGATAATTTAATTGAGCAAACCAAAATTTTAAGTGAAGTAAGAAATCCTCATCTAACTAATATTGTAAATATTTTCTGATATAACTTAGTTAAATTATATTAAGAACCTGTAATGTGTTTGTTATTTCAATGTAATCCTGAGAATCAATATGATAATTAATCATACAATTCTTATCATTGATAATGGCGCCCAAAACCGAATCCTCTTAATTAAAATAACAATCAGTAATAATAAATGAGTCAATGCAATTTATAACACTTTCAAGTTAAGTATTAAATAAAAGTAAATTAGAAACACATCCACGATTTCAAATAGAAGTGTTACAGTATGTTCCAACGATCGACAAACCTTTAGAATTGTGACGAGTGAATATAAGTTTCGAATACTTTGATAAATTGCACAAAATCGGTTTGAGTCTGACGCAATGAATAAATCGTAAATAAAATCTGAATAATTTTTTTAAAAATAGGACATTAAATATCAAATTTATTTTTTCACTTCAATGATTGATTTAAAAGCAGTCTCGAACTGCATACGTCAGTGTTCCGACCTACGTACAGCAAACAAAGAATGACAGGTAGTATAATTCCTCTACTCAACAATAATCAATTACAATAAAACAATGATCTCGACTTCTACGACATGAGGAAAGCATTGTATTGTCGCTGAACTATGGCAACCGACAGCAAGGACAGCTCTGCATAGATTTCCTAGCCGGTTAAACAAAGACCGACAAGGTGACTGTTGCTGTAAGTACTGGATTCGTCGAAAATAAAGTACGTAGTGTGAACTCGAGGTCAGGCCAAAGAGAAATGCTTTTATAAAGGTTGACTTACACAGCGCTAGTAAAACTATTTAGACGTAATTTATTAAACCTTATTAATTACACGTGACACATAAATAAATCCTTACATGTTGAGTATGTTCAGCTTATTTCTAATCTTCAGAAGGCATATACTTATGATGAAAAAAAACATAGCTTTTATATTTCTTTTATCTGTTTACTCGTTTTGATTGTAATTTTTCTCTATAGGTACTTAAAGTAATTACCGCATGGTAACTATGTAAACCGATGTTACGAGCGGAAGCATCAGTTCATGCGAGCATTCCATTGACGGGCATCAGGTCTCCCAGCTGGATCCAATGCGAGTTTCGCCAACAATTTAAGCCTCCCCAGTACGGGTGGCAATTTTTAAAATGTCTAATCTCCCACACAACCTTCATACTTAACCTTCTTTATCGGTATTACAGAGTGAATAAGAATTAATATATTTGTGAAGTCACAAAGAGTTAGAAACATAGCCCAGAGATTCATCGCAGCTGTATTAAAAGCAATCGCTATGATGCTAGTTCAATCACTGACTCCTAGGGTCGCTACTGTACCTAAATCAGAAAATGTTGTCCGCTGACAAGGCTTGTCCCCTGTAACAGATTAGCGATTTCACTGGATAATATTTACTACAGTTTACTAAACAGTAGTATCCTAGACATTGAATCAGCTTCAAATATCTATTGCCTTTTAATGATAATGTGCTAATACACTGTTTCTATTCTCTGTAATATGGAGTATTTAATATGAAACCTTCACCATTTTCCATTCTCGCCTCAACGAGAACAAAATAGTTAAAATAAATTAGTCCAGTCAAACTACCGATTCGACCAACACTTTTAGCGCTTCTCTTAGTTTTTACTGTATTAGTTTTGGTTTTTTAGAAAAAATAGTATCACTTTTTGTAGGTATTCTTTAATTAAATATCTAATAATATAGTTTATACAGACTGCACACATGCCATTGGTTCCCAAACTGGGTGGTGCGCTCCCCCCCCGGGGGGGGGGGGCGTGAAGGCAAGTCAGGGGGCGCAAATCCAGTTAGAAGGTATTAAGATTAATTAAATATATTTAATAATATAAGAACAAACATGATGTTGCTAATGACTCAGGTTGTGCCTTTACTAGAACACAACCTAAAGTAGGCATGCTAGTGTAATAAATACAGTCTCAAGCTTCTCACTAACAGATTTTTCTCTTATCAGTTAAATTTTACCTTGCAAATTAAAACTGGAAATGTTATATCACGTATCTTGTGAAATTGTCTACAATTTATATATATATTTTATATATATATATAAAATACTTGATTTTTTCATATGCCTATACCATTTATTTATAATTTAAAGTTAGGGGGCGTGGGAGAATTTCATCTCAAGAGGAAGGGGGCGTGGACCCCAAAAGTTTGGGAACCCCTAACATAGGCCTAGGTAGGGGGAGTCTACTTATTTTCTTACAACTTTTAACAATAGAAATAATAATTTCTGTATAAGTAACTATTGCATAAGTCAGTGAATACTTTAGAATTTACTTACTGACGCGTTTCGAAAGAACCGTTTCATTTACGAATCTGACACTCTACTACACAGTAAATTCTAATGTATTCACTTTACGCAGTAATTCCCTATAGTTGGCCAGTGAATTCTAGATGATTACATCAAACAACTTTAATAATTTGTTTATTACGAAATCATATTGGTTATATTAAGTGGTAATACCAACGATCACGTTATCTGTGTTTTCAGAAATAATACAAATAAAAGTTGTAATAGTCTGTATAAGTATGTGGCCCGCCAAGTGATTTTTATAAATATTGACCCTTCATACAAGAACGTTTGAGCTTTTTGACAATTTTAATTCTTAGTAGCACAAGTTTATATTATGCAACCGGTCGTTCTTATATTTAAATTCGATTTCGGATATGGTTTTGAGATTTTTTTAAAGTATAAATTTCTCATGACTCGAACGTAAACATTTTAATAAGTAAATATTATTCACAATGAAATCAATTTCAAACAATTAAAATTTTTTAAATCGATAATTCCTTGTGACGTGTAAGTACTGTATTTGAAATTGAGTTGAAATAAAAAATAACATTTTATTTGCACAAATCATTTAATTTTAAAAGATAATTTTAATGGTCTATAAAGTATCATTGTAGCGATTTTAATTTTGTAGTTATAAGACCGTTATGGATGGCAGCCTAAGAACGATGGGAAAGGATTTTCAATATAGGTTTCACATGAAACGCCCTTGTAGGAGATATAGGGGGAATCGTGTGCAGGTACGAACCTGGAGTAGCAGCTCCCTGTCGTCATAAAAAGGTGTTTAGCCGTTACATCCCCGTGTAAGAAGTCATGCGAGCGTTAATTGGCGTAATTACGTGATCATTCATCCAACGATATGGGCCTAATTTATGGGTTTTCTTTTAATAGGTTACTTTTGTTAAGCATTCACCAACTAATGGCAATGTATAACTATGTGACAAATAAAAACTGTATAAAAGTAAATATTAAAAGATTGAAAGTGTTGTACGAAATAAAAGCATTGTTTTATAAAACCTAAGAAAATGTTTCCTATGCTGTAAAAGTGTTTTGTAAATTGTAAAACGTACTTCTTTCTTAGGCTGGGGCTCCACTTGGCGTAGTCTATCGCGCCGTAAGTTGCGTGCACTACACGCAACAGTTGGGTGGCTGAATACCAACCACAATCTACAGTGCCGTCGCAAGCTGTCTGGCTTCACTACTGTTTATTGTGGCGGTAGATGTGAGCCGGGACCGCCTTGGCTGCAGATGCGACAATACAGTCTACAGCTAGTGGATCAACCTGTTGACAGGTTCCATTTTACCAAGACACTTCACAGACTCCCACCGTTTGTTCACTGCCTCCTCATTACTCGAACGTACCAACCACACATGGTAGCGAGACAAATAATTGCAAGTGAAGGCCCAGCCTAATGTTGTAGCTGCAGACTGTCGCTAGTTGGACCACCTCCGTTTTCACTGCCTTCCCATTCCTCAGACGTACCAACCGCACTTTGTACCGCGATAAATAACTGCAAGTGGAGCCCCAGCCCAAGGTTGTCGCTGCAGACTGTCGCTAGTGGAACCACCTCCGTTTTTTCACTGCCTTCCCCTTCCTCAGACTTACCAACCACACTTTGTAGCGCGATAAATAACTGCAAGTGGAACCCCAGTTTAAGGATGTCGCTGTAGACTGTCGCTAGTGGAACCACCTCAGTTTGTTCACTGCCTTCCAATTCCTCAGACGTACCAACTGCACTTTGTACCCCAATAAATAACTTCAAGTGGAGCCCCAGCCTAAGGTTGTCGCTGCAGACTGTCGCTAGTGGAGCCACCTCCGTTGGTTCACTGCCTTCCCATTCCTCAGACGTACCAATCATACTTTGTAGCGCGATAAGTAACGGCAAATGGAGACCCAGCCTTAGGCTCTAGGCCACTGAGTGACTCCACTAGCGAAACCCTGCATCAACCTTTTACTGCGCGCTGCATTGTGAGGTGTGTCGCGTGGAAATGGAACCTTCTATTTTCGAGCTACCCTCCATTACCTGTAGACTGTAGTGTAGCGTCTGCAGCCAAAGCTGCCTCGGCTCACGTCTATTGCCACAATAAACAGTAGGGAAGGCAGCAGCGTACTACGACTACGATTGGTAGTCTATTGCCTGTGAAGTCACCGAAATGCCTCGTATATCGCACGAAACTTAAAAGCACCATAGACTACCACAAGTAGAGCCCAGCATTAAATGCAATTAATTGTAAGAGAAAACTAAATGTCAGTAGATGTTAAAGAAAGACTTTATGACGGCAGCAAAACTGAAAGAAAGTAATAAAAAGTGTGCATTTAAAAAATCCAGTTTGATATCTCTTTCAATATAAATATCACTGCGAATGTTAGATTGAGGTTCATTTACGAAAATATAAGAGAAGCGTACAAATTGAAAAAGTATTTGGTGAAACGCATTACTGGAAACGTGGTATGGGTAAGACCTTGTGCGTAATTGCGTATTCCAAATCATGTTAAAACAATTAAAAGTGATTATGCCAAAGTAACTCATAGAAAAGTGAACATTGAACAACTATGGTTACAATTAAACCAAAGAACGAATAAAAATTAAATATTACAAAAATCTAAACAACCACTGCAGTTAAACGTACCGATCGTAAAGTTCGCGTAACTTGCCATAATCTTCAACAGGTGTTCCGCAAAAGGACATTGAATTCCTTATCGAGCAAACTGACATTTTATCAAGAATTTCTGAGCACATTCACATGACCTTGGAAACAGCTGATCTGCCACCTGTTTTACTAATAACTAAATAACATAAATTCCATACGTAGGACGACTTAAAATAAACGATTGTGTTGTTCTTTAAGATTTTAATATTCCTGATCGTATGGTGCATGTTTTACAGTGAAAAGCACATTATAGGCTGAAACATATTTGCCATTACCCTTCGAATGCTTACCAAAATTGCAGATTAGGTAGCGTGGTAGGTTCATGAAACCTGGGTCTGACTGTCGATATGCAAACATCAGATTTAAACCATCGGCCACAAAACAGCAAAACGGAAACATAAATTTATCACGGATAAAGTCTCGAGAGGATTAATGTCGAAACTATGACAACAAAGGAAAACAAAAAACAGCATTAAGTCCTACATCGACTACTCCCCCTAAAGTTAAAATTTATAAATTGCTACCATTATATTTAAAGTGGCTTGTTGTAATCATCATGAATTCACTGATTAAACTATAATTAAATAATACTTAACCAAATGAATACGTGAGGGCTTATTTGCTGAAGCTTTTAAAAACAATCGTTCCTCTTACGAAGCAGACCCTCTAGTCTTAACTAAGTAAATACGTAAGGCTTACTTGCTGACGCGTTTCGAAACAATCGCTCCTTTTAGGAAGCGAAGCCTCTACCCAAGATTTTACTCTACTCTATTATTTAATTATAGCGTTATATTTAATTAATTAAAACCCGAATTATCCAAAATAAATAGATAAATCCTTCATGTTAAAACCCCTGTTTTACAAAACAAACTGTAAGACTAAATCATCTGTTGTATGAAATAATGTGTTTTTACTTAATGTTAATATATGAAGCAGATCACGGCCTGGCGAAGATTTTCCTCCTTGCAAAACATCCAAAGTGAAGCCTGTTATAAGAAATAGTAATTACAAAAAAATAAGGAATTGTGGAGAGGCGATGAATCTTTTCAATTACCGGCGCAGTTTTATTATAACGAATGTTTTTCAATAAACTTATGTGATCCTTTGTATCATTGCGAACAGCTGATACGGACTATCGTCACCTGCTTGCACACAAAACAGAAAGCAAAATAATAAAGCTGGAATCTCTATCCGTAAGATTGACTCACTTTTTTCGATTGGAAGTACTTTGTTGGTGAGATAAAGAGAATATTGCCCGCTGATTTAATGGTGCATTTGAATCTATTCTGAAGTGCAATATATCGCAGTACCAAACCAACCAGAGTAGACTACCGTACCATACACGGAAATGCCAAGCGCGTAACTCTTACCGTATTCCTATTTCTGAACAAGCAATGTATCAGCTGCAACTACCGGCATGCTTGAACTTTCTCGTTTTAACATTTTGACAGACAGCTAAATGATATCATGCTCATAAAGGACATTTGTCATTGCCAAGTGAAATATAGCGCGTTCATGGCCAAAGTGTTGCTTAAGAGGGAAAATTATGTTTCAGTTTTCCGATTGTATACATGCATCTACCTCTTTCACGTCTTCTGACTACTATTCCTCCCTCCTGAGGAGATCACCGGGAGTAAACCTCGGTAGAGGGCAAGTCTAACTCAGATAATCGATACTACCATCGCGATGCCAAAATGTACCAGATAATCTTTACTATTTATTGTCCTTAAATAATTCCACCTATTCTTATTTTTATAATGGGATGTAGTGGATGTACGTCTTTCTAACCCCGATAGAGAGTAAGTTTGCTTCGGATACGTGACCTTAAAGGCGATATGCTGCGACCCTTCTCTTTACTTAACCCCTAGGGTCTGCCTTATTTCTTCCTATGTTCGCGACTCATTCGCGACATCATTCCCTTTTAAAATCATAACCGCTAGCTGCCTTAAAACGTCACCCTAAACTACTGTTCATTACCCCTACATTCTTTCTCTGTAATATTTCGTCCACAATCTGTGCAATATTAGTTGTGCCGATATCACTTGACTCATCAACCTTATTTAAATGATGAAATTTAAATCATGATTTCTTGTTTATTTCAATTCTGATCTTTTTCAATGAGTTTAGAATTTGTTTCTATTCTGCTATTTCTTTTCTTTAATTCCTGCTCTCAAGATGTGGTTCTTCTGTTATCCCATAACGTTTCCTCATCTCCTTCTACCTTAGAAGAAATTACATTCTTCTCTTTTGTAAGATATATTATGTAATTTTTCTTTAGTTAATTAGTTAACCTACTTTTAGATAACGTTTTCTAAAGTTTTCGTTTGGTTTATGCACATTGTTATACTTGTATTTACTCTTAATTCACAAAACGTGTATTGACGATATATATATATATATATATATATATATATATATATATATATATATATATATGTGTGTGTGTGTATGTGTGTGTGTGTGTGTGTGTGTGTGCGCGCGTGCATGTGTATGTGTGTGTGTATGTGTGTTTCGTAACCCATACATTCTTGACCTATTCTTTTGTACTCAGTACAATAAAATTCTAATTTAGAATCTTTCCTCCTTTAATCCAGAGACCTACACCAAAAGCCCTGTTCCAATAATCCTTTCCACAGCCAGCGTCAAGGAAACATGGTGCAAGGAATCGATGGAACACAATTTTGATACTTAGATTATTATGAAATATGGGAGTAGGGTGCCCATTTGTTCTTGCTGTATAATCTTGTACATGTTTATGCCCGTACAATGTATTTATACACTTCAGTAATTACAAATTGGTTCTTTGTAAGTATATGATGAACATTTACCTTTTCTGTTCACGGTAGGTCCAGAACAGAAACGTAATATTATTATTATTTAATAAAAATTGTTTAAACTTTGTGGTATGGCTTTAAGTTGATCAATCGTGAAATATAAACCTACTCCACGGTCGGTGTTGGTTTTATTGATAATGTTTAAATCGGTTCCGGAAAGTTGCTTTTTGTTAGAAATAAATTAGTTTTATTTAGTTATCCTGGGAGTTATAAGATTATTGGAGAATCAAGGATATGTAAGTTCCAAATTATCGATTTACTTTAAAATTAATCCCAACAAATTACACGTAGTGGAACCCTTGATTTGATAACTCTTGGTTCATAAGGAGCATTAATCAAGTTCAAAATTTTTATTTTGGCCAAGACTTCTTTTAAAATTGTTAAAAGACAAAGAAAAAGTAGCATAATGTATTTATAAAATAAGCAAAGAAGATGGTTTTGAATTGAAATACTGGTATAAAAGACAGAATTAATTTACAATTGAAGTTAAAACCTTTTTTTCTTTATCTCAAAGTTCGTTTTTTTCAGGTTAGATTTATTTGTTTTAACTGGATGACATGAAGGCGTTAATGACGTACCGATATTTCTTCCACAGGCAGTACTGCATTATAAACCTCCTCTTCCAACCACAACTCCAAAGGTAAAATTCGTAAGGGAAAATTAGGGGCTTCCCACCATCGAGGCTGTAAAAATATGGTTCGAATGTATCAAAAGGCATAACTTAACCTTTTAACAGGTTCCAACAGTCCCTTCAAAGTTTTTAATGTTCTATCTTCTTTCTTTCTTCATTTTGTTCACCGTTTGGATTTTTCTTCCCCTTTGGTTGTATGTTTCACATGCAATAAGATCTGACTGTTGTTTATGTATATTATAACATAACGGTAGTTGCTCATGCTAATGGAGCCAACTCAACAAACCACTGATTTTGTGATGTTAAGAAATAAGGTTATTTTAAAAATTTTGAGTAAAATTAGAATTAACTCTTCCTATGTTATTAACCATTTACCGAATTTATAAATGAATAGATTTATTATTGGGAGCCAAATCTTTATTTTGAACAGATTCAATTTAGTGAAAGATTTATAGAATTTCTGGACTTACCAAAAAATCACATAATGCTGTTTTAATTACGTTCTAATGATATTAAAGAAATTACTAACAATTTACAAGTTCTTATAATAAAATTTAATGAATTTCTATCTAGCTAAATAAACCTCATCGGTTAAACAACAGAGAAGAATCTCTCTAAAATTAAACAGTTTAGTTTCAAGTCTAATATTAACTTAATGAACAGCATATATTTAATTGAATTTATCTCTAGGCGTGAGGCTACTGGGTTTTGGCTTCTGTTTCATAACATTTTTTAATATCCCGTTTCTGAATTTACTTTGTTGGCTTTAAGAGTTTAATTTTTAAAATTTTCTTTTAATTTGTACATAAGTCGAATTTGAAGTAGCTTGGTCGATCTTCATCGTTCTCGTGCATTGGCTTTGGTCCGGCGTGGTTCACTTTGTTTCTAAGATGACGGAAGAACTTCTTCATTATCTTTTTAGTTCCATCATCTTCGTACTCTACCTCAGACTTCCAGGGTTAGGCCCCCCTCTCCGGCTATCGGAGCTTTCTCTTAGCCTAAAAAAAGGTAACATTAAAATTGTCGTTTTTGTTTACAAAAAAAAAAAAAAAAATTTTTTAACAATTAAAAGTGTCAAAATATTAAATTTTAAATACAATTTATTTGCTTTTTACAATTTAGCTTCATAATTTAAAATACAAAAGTTTATCTCCTTTACAAATGTTTTGAAACAAAGCTAGGTTAATGTACGCTGGTATCCTTTATTTACTGATTTGATTGAATTGAAAAATATCGAAAAGCTAAATTTAAAAAGATACCTTGGAAAATCACTTAAACTTACATGGCTTTGTTAGGACATTAAACAATTTACACGGGCTCACGTTTATAACATATTTAAATTTTGAAAATAATTAACTAATCGTTACAAAGCCACAAAAAAATATTTATCCATTGGTAGTAAATTTTGAAAATTATATTATTAAAACTTTAATACAAATTTTAACGACTACAAGCCCATGCTATCCTCCGTCGTGAGAGAATGAGCAAAACTCAATTTTCCACAGTAACGTACACAAGATTCGAAATATCCTCCCCTTGTATATCCAGAAAAACTTTTCATTGATTCACGTATTTTTTTAACATGCCGTCATTTTGACTAGCATAGTCATAAAATATTTTTACACACACAAATTTTTTTTAAACGAGGCCGATTTTATATTAATTAAACAACGGATATTTATGCAACATACTGAATTGTAGCCAAAAGTTATGTAGCATGTTACACCCTTATTAATTTACCTGTACGTTAGCTAATTGTTTGAGTTCCCATTTTAAATATTTATATGTATTGCAATGGTTTTATTTATTTTTTTAAAAAATAACGACATACAGTGACCATAGCCTTTAGATTTACAATAGTTTTGTTATTTACGCTAAATTGCCTCGCAAAGTAAATTCACACAATGGTTATTCCTTACCAGCTACATTTGCACATACGTTTTATTTTTAATACACAAAAACACACACACACACACGTGTGTGTGTGTGTGTTTGTGTGTGTAATGCATTTTACCCCATTTTAAAGTATACTTATTGGAAAATGTATTTGCGTTTTTTTTTTTTTTTTGAAAATGGATTAGAGAATAAACACACATAGTCAATCATCATCCTACTTAAAGGGACCTGGCGACAGACAAGGGTCTTTATTTTTCACACATGAGATAGAATTAAAATTGATAGTCATGAATGATCAATATTAAGGGCTGTTAAGGGAGGGTGTGTTTGTACAATTGGCCACGGTTGAGGGAACTGGTCGCCATCTGGAGCCGCCAAGTTCACAAGTATGCCCAGCTTGTCTCATCTTCAATACGCTTTTGAAATTTTCAAATAGAAGTTATTTCTATCCAGATAAAACCTTCGAGGAACTAGAAACTAATTTACAAAATGCTAGAAACAAAATGCTAAACCGTTTTACTATAAAGCTGAAATTAGAAACAAGTTGCAAAAATGAGTAAACATATTTTTTTCAATATAAAAACATTCACATTTACCTATAAAAGAATTCACATACAAAATTAATGTAAAATAAAAAACATTACAATGTGCGTTTAAGTTATTAATACTAATAAATCAACAAAACAACAACAAAAATAATCTAATTTAATTATTAAAAAAACACTATAGAACGTGATAGTCCATGATAATAAGAGGTATAAAACTAGTAATATAAATGTGTCAACAAAATTCCCAACATATGTCAGCAACATAAGCTGTAAAAATAAATCATCATTAGACATCTGGTTCATCAAAAACTAGAATTATAAATTAATTTAAATCCTTCAATATTCCATTAACATACTAAACATGTCTAAACCTTTTATTGTTGTATGATAAACACGCAGTATTAACATAGTACCCACTTATCCTTCCCCCTTCGGATACATACCGAGCTCCCGTTAAGTAACGCGAGGTCTTACGCCTTACTCTGTCATAAGCATAAGAAAAGAAAACGTTTAATAACGGTTAAACGATATTGCACTTGTAAAATCTATGAGTTCGTTGTGAAAAATGAACTCGATGAAAATACTGTTTTATGAACTTTATTACGTTTCCCAATATGACAGTTTTTACAGTAGATGAGCAGTAAAATACATTGGTGTAAAAATTATCAACATTTTCATCGAACACAATTTCGTCACATTGGGGTATCAACGTTTTCATCGATTACATTTTCATCACATGGGATATGGACGTTTTCATAAACATTATTTTTACATAACAAATGTGACATAGGCTGCTACAAATTCCAAAGTATGTTACTTTGTATTTTTGTTTATACAAAATATAGAATCGGCCTGAATATAAAAGATAATTTTCGTTTTAGAACTTGTAAAAGAACACATAACTCTTTGTTGTACTTAAAAATTCTGCAGAAAGGTACGATGCAACCCAATAGGAATCCGTCACGTAGTAAGAATGGATTGGGGGTATAGAGCTTGCAAGTCACCTTGGCAAGTCTTAACTTTCGAACCTCTGATATAATGTAGAACAAAACCAGCATGGGGACAAAAATTACAAAATTTGTTTTTGGCAGATTTCAATACCCGACAGAATCATTATGAGTAAAAATATTAGTTTCACGAAAAGTTGTTAAATAATTTTCAGTTTGAAATTCAAATGTAAATCCAAAGAATATTGCGAATACAAGAGATAATATTAAAGTTGTACTAAAGTTTTAATGACGGACATTAGCGAGTAGCTCTTGTACAGTGTCGCTAGTGTGAAAATTGTTGAAGGTATGTAATGAATAATTTAAATCAAACCTTATTTTCTATATTATAAATTTTGCTTTCAATTAAATTAATTATATCACTAAACACATACACGGCAATAATTTCTTTTGAGTTGAATCATACAAACATTTTGCCATTTTCAAAATAACACCTGTAACGAGTTTTTAAATTATTTTACTATATGTTTTTGTGAGATTAAATCCTTTGTTTAATTGTAGAAAAGTCTTTTAGTAACATATAACTGCTCAAACATAAGCTGGCTCGCCACCGACCGATAGAAAACCTGTATAAACCCTATTAAAAAACATTGATTTTGTAGTGCGTGTTGCATCATTGGCCATCCCTAAGAAATTGCAGGCGCTGCGGTCGTTTGGAAAACTGATTCAAGTAAATTTTTTCCAACCTTCATATAAATGATATGATTAATATGACTAATAAAATAATAAATAATTCAGCCTTGTCAATTTACATGATTGTAATATAAATACTATATCTCGTATTATGGTGTCTTAGGAACGGTCTTTTGCTTCCTCTGCCCTTCAACCCGACTATGTTCGCCCTTCGAGGTCGCACGCCACCTTACGTGTGACCAGCTATAACTATGTCTAACCTTTTAGTGAAAAGGAAAATAAAGTAGGCAGACGGTACAAACCGCCTGTGTCACCTTATGAAGGACAGTAAATGTTTCAAGAAATAGTTGTCTCGGTAAGTACGGAAGTCTTAATCAAATTGATCTTGACTAATTAAATTATTTAAATTTATTTCGGGTACGTAACGGGAGGTTACATATACAAAAACTATTTTAATACAAACAAACAAGAAGGTTTGCTTTTCTGATTTCCTTTCAGATCTACCGTTTCCTATTCAATTAAATCTATATAATTTATACAAAAACATTCTTTGTGAAGGTCGTAAAGTATGTACGTGCCAATAATTTACAGTTTGCAGGAAGCTAGAACAGTGCTTCCGCCTACTTTGTCTAGACGTGCCGCGGATGGAGATAGCAAAACTTCCTCACATTCCCACAACGCAGTGCCGGCCGGTACCAACTATCGATAAGTTGCAAGATATTCCGCTTGCAGATATTAAATTTAAAAAATAAAATATCCGGACGCCATATTTGCTACTTGGCTTTCCGGAAGCGGAACTGATAGTCGAGGGGAAGTCATTAAAAAATGTGTTGTATGTAGGATGAGTGCAGATAGCGCTCCGATCAAGGGGGCTCTTAAGTAGGTCAGAATTACTGTAAAAAACAAATAAAAACATACACAAAACTCCCAAATTATTCATTTCTTTACTTATACGCGTTTCAATGACAAAGTCATCATCATCAATGAGTGTTACTACTACAAACTCTAACTTACAACTGAGTTTATAGTAGTAACACTCATTGATGATGACAACTTTATCATTGAAACGCGTATGAGTAAACAAATGAATAATTTGCGAGTTTTGTGTATGTTTTTATTTGTTTTTAACATAACCTCACAAGCTAAGCTCAAAGAATATTTGTACAGAATTACTTTTTTTAAATTGAGTATGACTTTTTGATCAGAATAATTAGTATGATGTTAAGAAAGTTTGAAGACGGAAATGTTGCGGCCATATCATCACTGAAATATCAACAAGTTTGGAAGAAACTGGAGCTGTTAATATTGGTTGGATTGTAAGGTAGAAAATTGAACACTCAAAGGGGAATAATACGTGTACAGGGTTGTGCTCTTAAAGTGAAATTGGTGTTACTCTTATAGAGGTCACAAGTCGAGTGTAACTGTTACATGACCTGTAAAAGAAAGAATAAGGAAGGATAGAGGAATTAGGTAGTATAATTTCTGCTGAAGAAATAGTAGGGGGATAATACTGATAATAGGGGGAAATTATAGCACAGTTTTTGCAGGACATCTACAAGAAGGGCGAATAGAGGTTTCTCCCTGCTATTTGCGTATAGTAACGGTAAATATATTCAAGAAAATATAAAACAAATTCAATCTATCTAAAACACTACAACATAGGTATCAGGTTTGCTTTGTACACTTCCCATACCCTAAATAAACAATAAGACCTAATATGAAAAATAAAATTTAAGCCAATTCCTATTTAAATAATTTTCAACAAAAAAACATTTATTCTAGTTTCTTTTTATTTTATAATTACAATTAATATACATATGTATATGCATATGTCAGGATAATAATATTGTGACAAAATAGAAAAAATTGTTAATTTTTTATAATTTAATTATTGAATAAATATTTGAAAAACTGTAATAATATCAATTATCGTCAAGTGCGCGTTAGGAGAAATGTATTTGAACTTCATTGGATAAATGCAAACGTATTTGATTAGCGATTTAAAATTTTTACAAGATATCTATCAGGAGAGTGTAAGCTAATAGAAGGAATTGAAAAACAAATTTCAAACTATGTTTGCTATTAAAGGTGGCTTGTGATTAATTTTTATTAAACATTTTTTTCGAAAAACGAATAAACAATAAGGTCGGATGTAGTTTACATTGATTGAAATAGTCCGGTTAACGTTTTCCATTTTTTGAAAAGTAACTTACTTTATTTATTAGTAAATTTTGTTTTCACGACTAGCATGAGTATTAGTGGTTCTATGAAGATTTAAAACGTACATTTAAAAAATATTGTCTTGTTTTTGCTCGCACTATTGTAATCTGTATCCACTTTACATGGGTATCCAAGAACGTTCCAAGATTTCTTCCTTCTTCCCTGTGGGAAGGGCATTACGAGACCTAAAATTGAGTGTTGAGCGGAACCTTTTTTTGGTTTAGACATATATCTTGATGTTAGGATTTTTTGGAGATTTGTTGACGATTAGATTTTTTTTACATACTGAGTGTTAAAGTTATATTCCGTGTTCTAAGAGCCCAATAAAGCTATTATGGACTCTACTGGACGCAGAGGATAAATCTGAACCTAAGTTTAAAACGAGTCTTATCTCGAAGTATGAATAGAATCTTGCCTCTCGTATACTATGCTCATATCAGTAGCCATAGGATGGGTTTAACACCACACCTTAGATTTTATAAATTGGATTTCTCTATTGTACTTTGGGTCTTCAGTAGTTGCCATGACTTTACAAAACACAATCGTCTCCCTAAAGCGTAGGAATGGGCGGAAGTGTCGTCAATACAGCTGCTGGTTAAAGTAAACCTGAATGTTTTTTTTTGTAATGTTGACTATTAAATAGCAGACTTGTTTTTTCGCCGGAGAAAATCCTATTTTGTTTATCATCAACAATCAAAGGTTATGTTTAAGACATTGAATTTTAAGTCAATTAAAATTACAAAGCAACAAACAACAAATATATAACAACACACAAACAACAATAAGTAAATAGTACTAACACGTAAAAAAATATGCAACAATAATTACAATAAATAAGAATATAATAAAAATAAACAATATAACAATAAATAAATGTTTCCATTATTTAATTTATAACAATACAATTTAATAAATAACGAAAATAAAAAAACTATAAATGAATATAAATAGTATTTAGCAATAAATAAATATCCATACACATAAACAAACATGTATATATATATATATTAAAACAACATTTGTTATTCACATACAAGAATGTTTGATTGTAATTTTCATTCTTGATGATGTTGGTACTATTTACCAACGAAAAGCTTTGAATATAAATTAATAATATTCTTGTATTTGAATAACCTATGTTGTTTTAAATTATTAAACAAGAAAATGTATTTTATAAATGTACTATAATATAATATAGTACTACATATTATTCTATAATTATTAAATAAGAAATAGATATTTAACTTCTCAACAGATTAGAACTATATTAAATTACAATACACAAAAATACAAGATAATAATAAGAAGAAGAATAAAAATTATATTCAATGAGGAAAAATCTAGTACACAAAATAAACATTTTTGATTACTTTATAGAAAACCTACCTTCAAAACCGTTCTCCCCTATAATAAAAACGCCTCCTAAACGCTTCAAACCTAGACAATGAAGAAGATCGCTTACTGGGATGGAAACAGGGCGTAATTGTTTCGTAAATTCATTTAAATTACAAGTCCATCAAGACATTATTTGTTGAAATATAAAAGTTTTGCCAACAATATTGAACGATAAAATTCATTAATTTAGCAGTGATTAAAATCCTGGAGGCATTTTCACTGCAGGTGAACAGTGTATTTCAAGATAACCGAAACAGACAGAATAGTTTACCACTATGTATGCAACGTGTTCTAAGTTTGCAGTGAATGTTCTCAGTGTTTCACCGTGTTTACATTGGCCGGGAGCGTGCTGTCATATGTTTCCAAATATTCGTCTTTGACATCTTTTTGCGGTTCATCTTCAAAGTGCAACGACCCTTGCTCTTGCTCTCTTGTGATGGAGACATAGTCGTCGCTTTTTGTTCGGTTTATATTTAGTTGCCACTGCCTTCAAATAGCGGCATTCTAAATAAAACGGTAGACTTTGGAAAGTTGGACAAGTTTGCAGAAGGGTTTTTGGTACAAAACTGATTTAAATGCGAGTTATAAGTGAGGTTAGAGCCAGAGAACTCCTCAGGTTAGTCAAGATAAAATATCAACCTTCATTTTTTTAAGAAATTTAGTTGAGGGCAGAAATAGGTGTGGCAATGTGTCATTTTTACTGTCAGAGTAGTCTAATTGTAGTCATGTTACTTTTTTATAGATAGCAGCACTGGAACTTATTGAACTGTAAGTGTTAATTGGGTAGATATGACCCCACCCACGACACACACAGACGACCGCTGTCCTTACTGACCGCCTAGCTCACACCATACCACCAAAATAAAATATACATACTAATAAATTTTGCTTCACAGTTATGTTCCAGGTGACGCAGGGGCACATCTCCAGGGCCGCAGCTTAGCCCCAACGGAAGTACTAATTTGATTGGATGCCTTTTCATTTTCGAGTAGGCAGCAAAAGAAGATGTGCATGTCATTCCTGCCATAGATTCATATTTGCAAGGTAGTACCTCTCCTTATTCCTTAGCATAAGGTGATCCAAGCCCCCAGGGTTCCTGCATAATCTGTCGCGGGATTTTTCCTGGCAGGGTTTCTTTCTTGCCAGGTTTTTTCATCCCGCTCTTAGCGCGACACTTTCCGTACTGTTTCATTTCACTATCTCCTAATTATCCATGGAAAGAGCTTATGAGCTTGGTACATGGGCAATCAATCCCGTTTCCTTCACTCGCGGTAGGGATACTAACCGCATGCGCATGTGAGACGGAGGTAGCTCGCTAGAGGTTGGCTGCCACGAGGGCTGGGCGGGTTTTGGGGCCTCAGACCCGGGTAAAAAAAATTTTTTAAAAAATAAGTGTTAATTTATTGCATTTATTACTCAAAACTTAATAACCAACATTAGACCATTGCGGAGATGGCTCACTCTGGTTTTAACCACCCGTTAATACCTAACCTTTGCGCCGGGTCATCAATAAATTTTTATTTTGTATACAGTAAAATAGCATAAAACTATGGTTGCTTGGCCCTGGATATTCCAGGACATTTTAGATAGGTAATGAGAGAGCGGGCGCCTTAGCAAAACAAGGGTGTATAACTCAAGGACCGTTGTTGAGGGCAATAGGCATGGCTCCTCAGGAGGGGCGCAAGAGGATCACGGCACATATAGACAAGTTATACAGGGAAGAATGGAATGCTACTTTGGAGTGCAACAAATCCAAGGGACTGTGGGGATACTCGGGAGACTTGTGGAGCAAAGAACTACTCTTTTTAAGTAGATTTCAACTCAGAGTTATTGTAGAGCTGATCACAGGCCATGGGAATCTGAGGGGGTTCCAATAGAAAATTGGAAGATTTAGGTCCCCTGTGTGCAAGAGATGCGACGAGAACCTAGAGGAAACCCAATCCACGTGCTCTGTGAATGAGAAAGTGGTTTGGTTGGCAGGTATGTACACCAGAGGATATCAGAAAATTTAGCATCAGGTGGGTACTTGGATTCTGCAAAGAGGTAGCCATCCACTAGGCTAATCCAGTGGTAGGGATGGGAAGAGAGTACAAAGGGTGTAGCTAAGTGCTCTACACCGATAAGGTCCCTCCGAGTTTTAATAATAAATAATAAAAAATGGTTGCTTTGCGCTTAGAAAACTTGGCAGTTGGTGACTTTCATTAAAAATTTAAGAGAAGGAATTGTGTATTGTTTGTTAAACATAGATCAAATATTTCTATTTATGAATGAAGTAAAACTGCAAGTATAGTTTATACCCGTTTTACACTGATCTATGACAAACTCTCAACTTTGGAACGTTCACTTAAGAAATGCTTAGATTAGATTAATTTATAAAGCTAAGTATTTTAAAATATTTTAACCAGCAGAAGGCTGGTACCAGGAGGCTAGTGGTGGTATCTTCCATCGTAGATAATTTTGAAGGGAGATCGAAAGGTTCTAATAAGGTATAACGAAATTTGTACTATATTTCTGTTGTAGTTTTAAAGCTAGTGCGACTACTAAGGACTATAAAGAATTGGAAAGGACTGTGAATTCAGGATGAACATAAAACTCTTATATTTTGAAGTCATAAAGAGGTTTAATGTAATAAAGGCCTCACACCCATTACACCCCCTTGTAAGAAAATCATAACAAGGATAGCTGGAATTAGTTGAAGGGTACGAAAGGGCAGAATGATCTATCCGAATAGGAAAACATTAAGGCCAGGGTAGCTTATATAACATAGGCCTGCTCTTATCCGGAATTAAGAAGGGATTCTACCTGATACCAAGGAGTCACGTTATTTAGCGATTGAGTGACTGAAGTATCTCTTCAAATGTTCAAGACTAAATGACTGACTGTGGAAATGAAATAACGTCACCAATACTTAAATAAATCCAGCTTAAATATATAGAATTTGCTGTGTATATATATATACAGCCGCCTCGTGTTACAGAAAACGCAACGTTCATTCTTAACGAACATCACAATTTTTAAGCAGCTTGTTTGTCTCTTGTATCAAACAGGTCCAACAATCTTCCCCTGCGACCTAACCTTACAAACTGCATGGTAACCACAGATTAAAGTCTGGGTTGAGAAGGACAGGAAGTTCTAAAAAACGAATCGCTGACAATAGATTGTTGTCGGCCGAGGACTCGATTTGCCTTGAATAATTTATGGGCACGAACAGGAAGCCCTATTGTTAGGCGACTATTCCCCTTCATTTGTGTGTTAAAATGAGTATTTTTTTATAAGCGTAATTTATGTATTTCTGACAACTTGAAAGAATTGGAATATGGAATTCGAAAAGAATAACACTATTACAAGCAACAATATAAAAATAATCTACTTTTTGAAATAAACATTTTTTTTTCATGAAACACTTTCGATTCATTTGCAAAAACAAAGAAGTTTAATGTTGATTGTAATTCTTACGACCTAGAAATAAAAAAGGTAGGAATTTAAAAAATTAAAAATCAACAAATTAAACAGAATAAATTGCAGCAATAGCATCTTTTGAGACGATGGGATTCAGCTATAAACCAAGTACGATTTTTGGGTTTTATATTTGATAAAATACTTTCATAGATTGCGTAGTGTGAAAATGAGATGCAACAAGAAATTGGATATGTTACGAGTCGTTAGTGATACGAATTGTGGAGCAAACAGGCCTAGTAGGTACGCTTCTATCGCGTGGTCGATACATCGCGCAAAGATTACAGCTATCTAGGTTATTCACCTGCAAGACCTACAGTTCTACAAATCTGGACGCAGTTCACCAATCTGAACTTAGACTTGCTACTGGTGCTTTTAGATCCAGCCCAATCCTCAGCTTTCTTGTCGAGGCTGGGGAACCTCTCTTTTCAAGGCAACGTCTGATAGTATAGTTTCTTATATATCTGGTCTTCGAACCAAACCTACACATGCACCATTCAATATCGTTTTTAAAGACTTTTGCCAGCCGTATTACGATGAACGTCAACGTTTCACCGTGTCATTCGGCATACGAACGTAACGAGCAGTGGCGGCGGTAAGCAATCGTGCCCTCCCCACCCCGTGAAAAAAAATCTGTTGTTCCTTTAAGAAAATGAGTAGCAAACCGATTTTTAAGATGCAATACAAAGGCTATAATATTTTCACTTACCATTATGCTATTATAGTAGGGGAAGGTGGGGCAAGACGGGGTAGAGGGCAAAACAGGGTAGGCCTATTTTCTTTCAAGACATGCTGTATTATATTGGCAATGATCGTAACTAGCTCGAAGGAGAAGGACAAAGCTACAAACAAAGAGGTTTTCATCTTGAGTGAAGCGTTCGTTGCCAGTGAACTAAAACGTGTTTATGCAGACCTTTGTTACAATATTTGGAATTTTTAAAGTTGTGACACGTAATTTGTGTTAATATAATTTAATATGTAATTAGTATATTCTAATATTAGGTTTTTTGCCTATAATAATACGAGATAGGTAATTGTACCTCTATTTCTAATATAAAAACATTAAAGCTTAAGCTGAAATCTGAGCCGTGGGGCAAGACGAAGATACCGCCTTGAGGGCAAGATGGGATGACCCATCTTACCCTATTAGTTTTTTAATAGTTGACAGTGGCAAAGCTGGGGGGAAATCAAAGAGTCTGAGATTCTCCAACGTAGAATCTGAATAATAATTTTTTATATGTACAGTATTCGAGAAGTACAGTATCTCTTATTGTAAGATTGTAACTCTACCCAAGTTCAGAGCCTCAACATAATTCATCGAGCTAGGGAGACTGGTGTCATTATTTAATGTTTCTCTCTCCACTGCACGCATCGGCTACAACCTTTAGAAGTTGGCCTTTATGAAGCCTTTGAGTGTTTATTATGACAAAGAAATCTCTAACTAACTGAGATCTAACCCAGGAAAAGCCGTTATAATGGCCCAAATTGCTTAAGTATTGGGGAATGCCTTTGTGATAGCTGCATCTATGACAACCGCAATAAATGGGTTTGAAAGTACAGGATTCTGACCATTTAATACTAACATTTTTCTTGATTCAGAGTTTGCAGCCTCAGCTCCACCAGATCGACCAGAAAATATTACTGATCCTGAAATAGAACCGGAGAATGTCCCTCTTTAAATTGTTCCTCTTACATTAACGCTCAGCCTGTTGTTCTCATTGGGTTCCAGGTGACCCTGAAGTCTCGAATAAAGTACAAGAAAACGAGTCTATTACCAATCAAACAAATACTTCTCAAGAAAATTTCGCAATATCTCCTGAACAAATTATGCCTCTTCCTCATGTAGGACGAACAAATGTTAAAAAAAACAAAACTTAAACAAGGTAAAAAAGTTGTGGTAACAAACTCTCCATACAAGCTTAAACTAGGAAATCAGTTGGAATGAGGATTGGCAAAGACTCAAAAAAAGAACAAAAGTCGAAAAGTAGCACAAAAAAATCGCTCTTTGGTAAATAAAAAAAATGTCAAGAAGATGAAAACTGTTGAAAATCCAAACAAATAGTGCTAGATCGTAAACAGAAAAGCAAAAAAATCAGATGAAGATAGCACTTCAGAGAGCTATGAGAAAGAAGATGCATTGTCTCTCTGTTATATTTCTATTCCCAATCTGATGAGGCGTGGGTTGCTTGCATCAAATGCAGGAAATGGGCTCACTGCTAATATCTTGGTAAAGAAGATGAGGATGACGAGGCTCATCACATTTGTGAATTTTGTAGATAAAATATTTTGAACCTATGTCAAATTATCATTTTTATAGTTGTACAATTACATAATTCTATTTTTAAAAACTTTTTTTTAACTTGCCTTTAAAATTCTTTCCAACCCATCTTGCTCCACATGATATTCCATCTTACGCCATATATGGGGTAAGGTGGGGTTTTTGTAATACTCTTTAAAAATTGTTATACTTATCTTTAAAAAAAATCTATATTTTATGGGGCTATTTTTTAATCAAAGTAAACTTTTATTTAATGTAAACTTTGGTATAAAATTTTATTTTGTAGGTTTTCTGAAAACGTTTAAAAATTCAAATTCCTAAATGGTTCCATCTTACCCCACCTTCCCCTATAGCATTAAACGATTTTAGTATAGTAGTTCTTATGCCAAAACAGTAGACGTTCTATACCGATTTGGCATAAAAGTCTACAACTGAGAATTAGGCCACGCCTCCTTACTCCCGAAGAAAGGGTGTGTATGTTTGGTAATACCGGCAGTAAGGAGGCGTGGCGAAATTCTCAGTTGTAGATTTATATGTCAAATTTGTATAGAGCTTCTACTATTTTGTCATAATAACATACTACAGTAGTCGCTCGCTATTCGCGGGTTCGGTATCCGCCGTTGGCAAATTACGTGATATCCCGCTGACACATTCGTGTTAAAAAAAAGACAACAAAGGCAGTATAGTTACTGTACAGGTTGTAGGACATTGTGTTCTCGTCTGATTTATTTTGTACTGCACTGTAGTTACTTATCATAAAGAAATCTAATTATTCTCCAAACATCCTTTATACTGTACACTACTAGGTCTACTACTCAAAGATAGGCTCCGGCCCTTGCAGCCAACTATATACATAAGTTTAGCACCACTTCTCTTTACTTACTGACAATTTAATAATTTTCGAAACTCAGACATAGATAATCGTATCCGGACCCGTAACTAACTATGATTTTGTTTTCCCACCAGGTACCAAACAGGTGTCGCATTCGCCTGTCGTGTGTGGTAGTCTTGGAAACGTCGCGTCTGCTTGTGAAATTGTCTAGTAAACGTTTTTTGTTTAGTTTTTTCTTTTCCCTTAAATTGTTTATCCAAGACATCGTGTCATCAACATCGATAGGGACAAGAAAAGGCAAAACAACGTTATGCGGTTGATTAGAGAATTAGGAAAAGGGGAATTAACCCTATAGATAAATTAAAATATGGTAAAACCATAGCGTCTGTTGCAAAGCATTTAGCGTTAACGAGTCAATGGTGCGTTAGATAAAGAATATTGAAGAAAATTTAAGGAGTGTCAGAGAAGGGCCTTGTAAATCGGCAAAAGTTATCTCTGTATGTCGAGACATAAACATCAAAAAAAAAAGCTTTGAGTGTGTGGGTAGAAGTTCAATCGCAAAAAAAGATGCCTCTGAGTTCAACTTTTATTCGAGAAAAAATTAGGCGTTTGTATGAACATTTTGTTTAAAACTGTGATAAATGTACCGACAGTCAATCATTTTCAGCTAATAAAGGGTGGTTTGGCAAGTTCAAGAGACGTTTTTTTTTCACAACGTGAAAATTGCAGGTGAATCAGCATCAGTGGATCACGAAACCATCAATTCATTTTCTACGCATTTAAAAAATCTTATTTCGGGAAAAATGCTACACAGTCGATAGGGTTTTTAACTCGGATGAGACTGGACTGTTTTGTAAAATAATGCCTTCACGAACTTTCTTATCTAACGAGGAGAAATCTGCTCGGGTTTAGGCCGCAATAGATAGTTTGACTGTTCTGCTGTACTGTAGTGCTAGGGGCTGATATTGTCTCAATAGCACATAAATTAACGGTGAAGGATTTTAATTCATTAACAGTTAAGATGTTGACAATCTTTTAAAAAGTGCGAACCAAGATTAACATAAGAAGAGCTGGAAGAACTAATTACCAAATCTATGCCTATCTCGGGTAACGACGATGAAATCGTAAAAATGTTTCGCCGAAGTTGACATTAAAATCTGTCGGTGAAATGTATGATTAGGGAAACAACAGTAGCTGTTCTGAAATTGGTCCCTCTTTAGAATGGGCATTCAAATTCAATCGAGACCTGGAAGAAGTACTGTCGTCATGTCATATAAAGAAGTGTATAGACTAGAAAAAAATCATATACAAAGTAAAATAAGTTAAAAAAAAAAATTAAATTAACAATGTTTAAAACATTATTTGTCTAAAATTAGGTGTTTAAAACTTAGTGGATAGTGTTTAACAATAAAGAATACGTGTGTCTATGTGTGTAAGCGCGCATATTTAATATTTTCGTGTTTTGGATTGAAGGGAAACGTAAAAAACAATAAAAATATGTATGTAATTATGTAGTACGTAAACGTACCATATTGTGTTACAAGTGTACAGTAGGTCTACAGCTGGAATAATTGTTAACATTTTTGATGTGGAATCGCTTTCAATATACAGTTGGTTTTAGTATTCGCGGTTTCACAATAAGCGTTAAGTTCGGGGAGCGAACCCCAGTGAATAACGAGGCATAACTGTATTTTAGTATAAGTAGATGCAATGCTATAACAGCATAAGATTTATACAAATATACTATTGAATTTATACGTGTTTGTCATAATATTGCCTTATACCTATTTAGTATAGTTTTATAATACTAAAATAGGAATGGTTTTCTTTCAGTGCAGTAGCAGCCGGCAGCACTGCCGATTCCAGCGTGTTGGCAGCACGGTCTATGGATTATATGTTGTTTCCATTTCAATTTAAGCTTGTCTTTTTTTTAATTTGAAAGAGCAGTTGGGGGCACCCCGCCCGGCGAGGGCTGCGGGAGCCTTATCGCTGCCACTGCGTACGAGTAGAATGGCTGATCTTGAGTTGTAACTTCTTACTATGATCG
The DNA here is from genome assembly GCA_036971475.1 of Prosapia bicincta. Lineage (NCBI taxonomy): Eukaryota > Metazoa > Arthropoda > Insecta > Hemiptera > Cercopidae > Prosapia > Prosapia bicincta. Next base: position 9,321,648 of record JBAIZL010000376.1, on the reverse strand, counting down.
AAAGAGCAATGTGCTATCTGCCTAAGTGAATAATAAAAACGCAACTCTGTCCAGTTATATCAAAAGCACTACCCTGATGTGGTATACCACCAGGAGTGTGTTTGCAATTTCCAGATTGCACCAACATAGTGAAATTATTTTGAGGAAAGAATCTAAACTAGACAGTTGTGTTTGGTGTGTATTTCATCATACCAACACGTAGACTGCCCTCAGCTTGCAGTGTTTTCATATCGGAACTATTTGTCCTTTTTAAAGCGTTAGCTGTCATTCAATCTCGATCGTCCCTGACTTCAATCTCGTTGTGTCTTCAAAAGTGCTCTTCAGGATGTGTAAGAACCCATTAGTTTGGGAAATTTAGTCGGCAGAACACAAACCGCTATTATGAGGTGTTGGAGTAACAATTTGCTAGATTCATGGTCACTGCGGAGTACTCGGAAACACAAAAGCGGATGAAGTGGCGAAGATTGCTATAAATATGGTGTAAATTACTCAACGAGTTATGGCATCTGATTATGTGTGTTTTACGAAACATTTATTGCTCGCGGCTTAGAATGACGAATGGTATTGCGTGTTCAACAATACACTGAGGGAAGTTAAAGATACCGTCCGTCCATATTAGTTCAACACGTAGGGAGGAGATGGTGGCTACGTATCTTCGCGGTGGTCAGTCATGGTTATCTGATGCGTCATGTATTGAGTTAGTATTTCCTACTATGTTTGAACGATCAATGTGGTATCTACATTCATTGATAATAAATACGCCACGCTTCCATTTTTCATTCTCCTGTTTAGGAATGACCGAAGTTGATGTTTTATTCAAATTTATATTGAAGAAATTTACTTGACTCAAATCATGAGGGTACATCTCCATAATGACCATGATGCTGGTCAATTCTCTGATAATTGGCACAAGATTGGCGGTAGTAGCATCAATACTAACCAGCGTAAGTGGATTTCCTTCCCTGAAAACTTTGGACAATGGTTGCTTCTGCTGAGGAGCTTCTATCAAATGTGTTTCCCGACTTGCCAGAAAATGTAAACCAAATGAAAAGTAATATTATAAGCACTATTCATGGTGAAATAACATCTTATTTTTCTATTAATTCAATTATGGAGAAAATCAAGCAATTCATTACCCAGTTGATTTTCTTTACACCTTGGAACTGCCTGGTCCCCCCCTCACAAGCTTGAATTGAAAGCGGGTATCACGGTAATGCTACTTCGGAACTTAGAGTCAATAAAGTTACGAAACGGTACCAGGTTTTCGATAAAATCTTTAATGGAAAATGTCATAGATGCTAATATTTTATCTGGTTCCGCAAAAGAGTAAGGAGTACTCATCTTCAGAATACTATTATACCATTGAACGTGCCTTTCAATTTCAAGCATTAACAGTTACGTGAAAGAGCGTCTATCAAAACTTCCAACTTTTCTATACAGTTGAAAAGGAGGGTTTTAGTGATCTTTCAGAAGTATTCGTTCCTTTATATAAGGTACGAAGGAACCGTTCAAGTTTCTGACCGGAAAATATCAGGCTTTCCGTGAACGTTTCCAAACCGAATTAAAATTAGACCGGGATGAATTTTTTTCCGTTAGGATTAATAGAGACGTCAGAAATGCACATAGTCGTGTATATTTAGAAAGTTTAGGAGGAAACATATAAGAAATTTGAAATCAACAAGGATTCGGTTACAGGTTTTGTAACTGACAGTAAAGCCAATATCGCTAAGGCAGTAAAAGAAACCTTCACGGATCATACACACATTTATTACCTCACACATTTACTGAATCTAGTTAGTGAAAAAGCAATAAATTCAGTTCCAAAACTGGAGGACATTTTTACAAACGTAAGAGCAAAAAGAAGATAGTTTAAACACAGCGTTTAAAAAGGCAGATGAGAGGCTAAGAAAGCACAAGTGAATTTCAGATGTTCGTACGAGATGGAACAGTAAGTACCACATGATTCAGAGCTTCTTGAAGCTTAGACCTCAAGTGAATACGGAACTCAGTGAATACCCGGCAGCTCCTTACATGTTATCAGCCCATGTTGAAGACCTAAAAAGTTTTTAAATGTCTAGAATTTGCGACAAGGGAATTTTCAAGGGAGAAGCACACGACGAGCAGTATAGTTATTCCTCTGGTACATAATGTGAGTAAAACGTAATCATGTTTAACGGCGAAAGGCTCGTTGGCACACAAACTTAAAAAGAGCCTCCTTAGAGAAAAGAGGACGAGATTTTCCCAAACTGAATTCATACCCACTTTTGTCATCAGCTCACTTCTCGATACCAGGTTTGAGGACGTATATTTTAATAACTCAACTGCTAACGCTGCTGAAATTAGAAAAGTAAACAACTTAATTGCCCAATACGGTATTGAGAAGGGTTCACCTGACTCGGACTCACCCTTCCCCCAAGTAGCATGTTGTCATCATTGCAAACTGTCAACATAATGCATTAAAAAAACTATCAATAATTTTCTGGTGTTGATTTTTTCCATTTGGGACCAACATGACTCCAACGTACAAGAGACTTGGAAAAAAAAGATAGGGATAATGTGTCTTCGGAAATTTCGACATACCGCCACTTTGAGAATGCCAGTGGGATGTCTAGGTGACAATCAATTCAAGATTTGGAACGATAATTCAACGCCAAACCGGTTAATACAGCCATCGGTTAGAAAATATCTGTCTTTTGTTTTATTATCCGTGTCACCAGAGAGGCGTTTCTCGACACCTGGTGAGGTTTTATCGGCTAAAAGGAACAGTCTAAGAAACCCAATCATGCAAATTTGGTGATATTCTTGGGCTATCCGGGAGGAGAATTTTAAGGAAAATAATTTTCATTTTCTAAAGAAAACAAAAAATTTAGTTTATATATATATATATTTGTAAATGTAAATTTCAAATGTAATTCCTTTGAAATGTATTTTGTTCAGAACATCATTTTAATTCTAAAAAAAAAAAAATTATAAATAACTTTTTATTTTTTGTGGTTACTGATTTTAATTTCCCTAATAACATTACATTTCCGTTTATAATAAATGAGATTTTTTTGTATTGTTTTTTACGGATATATCCATTGGTTTGAACGATAATATCTAGATATCGATTATTCCTGGTAGTTAAATCGAATATCGAATATCGATATTTTCATTTTGGCTTCCTAACCTAACTTACCTAACCCAAAATAGCTTATCAGTGAGTCAGATAAATGTAATAGGATTTGAAGATAATCTATTATCAAGGTACCAAACAATAAATTCCTAAGAGTATTACTGTGTCAGTTTCAAGTATATAATTTATCATAGTAAATAAAATTTATGTTTAAGGTTCTTTTTTTAGGATATTATCAAACTAAATGGGTCATTGGTTTCTAGTCTAACCAAATAGTTAGGTTTAGTTAGAAAAGTATTCCTGTAAACTAAATTAAAACTCCGTTATTTATTTTTAAAAAAGGTAATACCTGGCAAAAACAATTTTCACTGCTATTTAAAATATAAATATAATCAGAGAAAGAGGTTGTCATTGTGGCAAACATAACCTCAATTTATAAACTTGAAATTAAAAGTGTATTAGTAAAGACTGAGAACTAATATAAGTTTCGTAAAATGGTAATCATTTATTAAACCGATCCCATACGATATTTTGGATTATTGTTCAATAGCACGAAAAGGTACGATATCCACACGCAAAAAAATTATTTTTCTTTCAGGAAAGTTACTTTTTTTGAGTTTAAAGTAGGGGAAATTTTTTTCGGCGGAAGCACAAGTTGTGAATAGGCTCGGTGTGATACAAACCGTTCCTGTTGTCAGACTGCTGTGACGTCACGCGAACTATACGCCGCAAAACTACTTACCAGGACCAATTCACTTACAGACACTATTTCAAAACTTAAAAATCTCAAAATTTAACTTTAGGTTATAATTTTATACATGACTATATACCTACATTAAAATATACCTACGAAGAATCCAGTCAGGATAGATTTGGTTATAATCAGTTGCGGATATTGCCCAATTACATTGGTGGGGCTCATGACAAGGGGTCTCCCCAGATTTACAAGGTGCGGAGACAATTTTGAAATTTGATACCCATTTAACTCGTTTTACATTCCAAGCACCTACAACTTTTATTAAGTTATACTTATTGATTAATATTTTAACATTGCTATAACTAATAGACGTATTACGGTGTGATTTACGAAATGTTGCTAGGTTGGGTAGTTAAGTTTAGCCTATGCTAAAGCGTCGAGTACTCAACGAGTAGTGTGAATCAAGTTTTACTTTTAAAAGTATATTAGGCCACTGTGTATGCGCATCAAAGGATTTATAAATGGAAACATTGTGAGAACATTACAAACAAGCCTACAATGCTGCTTCCTAAATCATATAGAATTGTAGTAGCAGCACTGATTAGCATTTCTCAGCGCATGCGCATGACTACGGGACTCCATCCTAGGCCACCCGTAACACGCGCGTCGAATGACGTCATCGCACGGTTTTGGCTGTTTCAGCTTATTCCACGCACACTCAATGCACTAGTCTGGGGCTCTCTGCTGTGAGCCCCGCGCGGAGCTTGCGGCTAATTTCGTGCGTCAACTGCTAAATATTTTATGGTTTTAACATTGCTTAGATAATTCTAAGCTCTTCTTAACCTAATTTAAGACAAATGAATATTAATTAAACATTAATTTTTGTAATTGGGAGGGCTGCGCCCCAGAACCCTTTTGGACAAACCGCCACTGGTCAAGTATACCTATGAAGTATCCAGTCAGGACAGATTTGGTTGTAATTTTCTGCATCGGCAATATTTATCAAAATAGAACCAAATCTATACTGACTTAATACTTCGTAGGTATACTTTAATACAGGTAGATAGTAATGTTAGATAAAATTATTACCAAATCTATCCAGACTGGATACTTTGTAGGTATATTTTAATATAGGTAGATAGCAATATTAAATAAAAGGTAATTGTTATTTCGGCCACCTACAATATTTTGGAATATTGTTCAAAACCACCAAAAAAGACGATATCCACACGAAATAATTAGTCAAAGCATAAAAATTAGTGCAAAATGTTTTCTTCTCGGAGCCAAAGATAGGTATAAATGTAGTTCGCGTCACGCCAGACGTTTGTATCACTCCGAAACAATTCACAACTTGTGCTTCAGCCAAAAAAAAATTTCCCTACTTTAAACTCAAAAAAAGTAACTTTCCCGAAAGAAAAAAAAAATTTTTTTGTGGATATCGTACCTTTTCGTGCTTTTGAACAATAATCCAAAATATCGTATGGGGCCGGTGGAGTAAAGGATTACCGTTTACTACTATATGGTAATCAAAATGGAATTCCTTAAATTTCGGCATTTAAAGGAAACTTTAATTTTTTTAAGGAACTTAATTTTTCCTTTTATAATGAAAGTCGTAATCACACTTAGTCAGTTTTAGCAAAATATATTAGGCGAGGCAGAAAGTAATCAGAAATATTTATGAAAACTTCTGCTCATGCCCTAAAAATAAACAAATTTGGAAAAAAGGAATAACCCCCTCCAAGGCAATAGTAAAACGCTAATAATTCAACATTTTGGGTTTACTTTTTTGACATAGTAATTCGCAAAATGCCTAGAAATGTAATTAAATTGACTGTTAAATCTTAAAAAATTAAAAAGGTTGGGACAAAAGTGATTTTAACACCTGGCACACAAACTTTATAGTAAAATCTAACTCGCACACACCTCTTTTTTTATGTAATAGTAAGTCGGAAAATGACTCAACAAAGCAAACACATACAGACACATTTCCACACAAAACAGTAAATATGACCTTGAAAAAATACACAACTTTTATTTCTATCTTTTGCCTAAAAACTATAGAACTTACTGCGCAACGCAGTGTGAAATTGAAGTGTTAAAGTTTTATTTTTCAAAATTTGTAATTTTTGGGAATTAACAGCAAGTTTAATTATATTTTGAGGATTCGTCAAAAAAATTAAGCCAAAACGTAGACAAGGGGGATTTCTATTTCCTAAATTTTTAAATTTTGTGGCGTCAGCTGAAATTTTGTTCGTATTCCTGATGATTTTCTGTATTTCCCGGTATATTTATTTTACTAATATCATTAACATGGGAATGGGGATTGAATACCAAGAAACCTATCTCTTAATTTGGTACAGTTTACCCTATATAAATAAGTTACATAGTTGTTACATAATTACATAGTTGCTACATAAGTACGTAGTTGTTATTAGTTAACAAATAAATTTTGATAACATGTACATAAACTATATTAAACCTAATCTAGATCAAGGTGGTAGTTTCCCGTGGCATAAAATGTTTTACCAAACTCAATAATAATAATTCACCAATATTAAACTCTAAATCAATCATAAATAAATCAATATTTTGATTTATTTTTTTTCTTAAAATAAATAAAATTTTTTCACATCTGTCAGAATAAGAATAATATAGAATGTTTTTTAAAAAAATGTGTTCATTGTTATCCAACATCACATGATATTCCCTTATGTATGTGATTTTATCTTCTGTGCTCACTATTTATACACTATTATTATAATAATCTTCACATTCATAAAGTTACATGACCTTTTTGACATTCTGGATGTTGTTTCCAATAAAGGATGTCAAAATTAACTGTTTTTTTTTTTTTTTTTTTTTTTTTATAAATATTTGTATATTTTGGTGGTATTTTATATTTACTCATTTAGTTCAAAATTACTTAAATTAGACAAGTGTTTTGATAGGTATTTGTAATATTTTATCCTCATAATTATCCTTGATGTAATTTATTGGTTCTCTTATTGATAATATCCACATAATGTAATGGACTACAAAATTCAAGTCTTTTATTGAGCTGCAATCTAGATGCAACAACAATTACCCTTTATAGTTATATTGGAAAACTTCCATAGATATTATCTGGGAGGTATGCATTGACACTTTGTACTAATATCTATATATTTATTAGTGAAATCTACTTTGCTTGTTGCTGTAGCTATAAAATTAATTTCATTTTTATGAGATAGAATATCATTATAAAGACATCCAAATGGGGAAACTGTCTTTGGATTATAAACTATAATTATTCCATGGTGAAAATCTATCATTTCTTTTATATGTTTAAGTCTAGATACACAAATTATACATAATCCTATTAAATTCAGTACTACAATTAGTTGTAGTGGGAACATAATTTAACTAAAAGTGATTTGAAATTACAAATTTGTTAGTATTTTGGTAGTTAATATTTACATTTGATGGAATAGTGTGTGATGGTTGGGTTCCCTATAACTTCAAGACTTTCTAGTTTTCTTGGATACTATTATTATGTCTTGTTTCAGGTAATTAACCCATTAATGCTTTAGAATCGTGTAATTTATCTTGATATTTAGTGTAAGTGCTATCATTAAATACTGAGGATGCTTCTTGAGAGGTAGGCTTTAAATGTTTAAAGAATGACATTATATTCGATGATGGACCTTATAACCACTCAAACCTAAGACCTTATAAACACTTGCAATGGACATCCCTCCTATTCCACCGCCCAGCGAGGTTTTAACCAGTGCCAGCTCTACACAAAGGAACAAGACCACGTCTAATACATATAGATGTAACAGATCTGACTGCAGAGGATAATATACAAACAATTTGTATACTAAATAACGAAACAATTCATATTTAATAATAGTTAAAACAATAGCGACTGTTTTAATATTAATAACATCATTGTCAACACCAACAATAATTACAACTTGAAGAATAATCTTATGTATTTGGTCGTAACAAGGAGAATAAACTAGAACCAGGAATCCGTATTTTATCAGCATTCATCATCATTATTTTAGTTTTAGCAATAAATAATATACATTTAGTAACCTGTCGCAGAACACCGTTTGGCCCACCTAAACACTATTGATATCTAATTCAACACGACAAGTGACCATAAATAGTCTTTGCTCAGATCTCATAAAAACAAATTCATTGATTTCGAAATAACCAATTAGCAGTCTTGGCTCAGTTAGCAAATACTCGGATGATGTTTTTTTTAAATTTGGAAGTGATATATATACTTGAAAATCTTTAGATAAAAAACTGTGCAACTAATTTTTATCAAGTGGCATAATTATATAACTAAAGCTAATTGGAAATTATTAATTTTTATCTGAAAATGACTTCTGACAATCATTCTAACATAACAGGCTATTTTGTATTTACATTGTTATAATATTGTTTAAATTTTGACTGACAACCTTTTGAAATTCCTTCTTTTTATTATAATGAAAAAATTGTGTACAAAATTTAATACTTTTGAATACAAACATTCAACATGGTTTACAATAAATTTTAAAATATTTTCCTTAAATTCATGAAACATAATCAAATATGAAAGAACCTTATTAATGACTGGAAATAAATTTTGAAATTTCTCAATCAGAAGTGTATTGACTATACAGTATTTACAAACTAAAATTTATGCTTTCATTTAATCAAGCATAAGACTTAACTTATGAGTTAAAAATGAACAATCAATTTATACTCTTTAAATTAAGACTTAAAATTAGCAAATTAGATACAACTTTATAAACTGAGTGAGCTAAATTTCGTCTGACAAACTAATTACTTACAAGAAAGCGACATTGTCAACTACAGATCAAAAATAAAATGTCGATAATATACAATTTGATATGTGTAACAGAACATATACCAATGAAATGCTGAAATTGTGAACTTTAAGTTTTATGCATAATAGATTTATTGAGAACTATACAGAAAGGTTTGCAAAGTATTGATGTTCAATGAGTTTTATCTGTTGAGAGTTTTTACATACAAAAATTATACTGTCATCATACCCTGTTTTTTTATGAACAAAATAGCCCTCTGGGAAACCCAAACAAAATATTTCACTTGGCAAAAATTTAAGCATTTGACAAAATACCAATGAAATTTTAGTTTTTGTGATTAGCATTTTCTCAGAATTTATGATTTAACATTCAATGTGAAATTATGGTGTGATTAAATCATGTAAAATACAAGTTTAAGTTAATTGAAATATTTGTGTATATGATTACTTAATCATATATATTAGTTCTTATGAATACCTTCACCAACATCTAAATTTAGGAGTTTCTAGACGTTTAAAAAAAGTGTATTAGGTTTTTTATCATTTTGCAGATTTTTCTCATTGTTTTTGTTATGAAGTAGCAATTAATATTAATAAATAATATATGACACATAAACATTATCCTAATCCTTTATTCATATACATATAAAATAACCTTTTGTGTTTTCACTTTAATTTTTTGCAAGTCCAGAATCATGTGACTTATGGACTAATGTTAAATATTTACTGATGACTGGGATAAAAAATTGTTGTATACAAACTGTCAACAAAACACCAAAAAAAAAAGAACTAAACAAGTGGTAAATATTAAAAGAGTGTATACTCAAAATCTCATTAAACAATACTAGTCTGTATGAAGAAACCAGTGTAGTGACATTTTGAGTACACTCTTATAGAATTTACCTTTAGTGATATGTTATTAGCTAAGCTCTAATTAACAATATATAGGAAAATGATTAATTAACACCTATTGTTCTCTATCAGGTATAATTTACTGTCACCTAGACTTGGAAAACGTTTACAAAATTTTATTTTCACTACAAGATGATGAACCTTTTGGTACCCATCAATAAATGTCAGCCATTGGAGATTTCCACATGATAAAGTTAAAAGTAATAAGATGATGCTGGTATTGACACAGTATCCCAATGTAAATGGATTAAGGAAGAAAAAAACACACAAAACAGAAGAAATTATACAATGACCTGATACAAAAATTGCATTGCTTATTAACATAACGACTGGAAATGCATTTCATCAAATTCGCAGACTTTTCCACATCAATGACAATTTACAAGTAGACCAAAATGACAAAGTATATATAGTTTGTATTCTAATTGCTTACCTATTCAAAAAAATTAAAGAAATAATACAATCCTTACGAAAATATATTTATTTTAAAGCCTTACAACTATACAGCCGTATTTAAGCCGGTTAAAGCTATACAGCCTTATTATTGTAACCATGTTTAAAGCATTTTATTAAAGCAAAACCTTTTCATTATAGAGATAAATGGTGTTACCTTTGTTCTTCTAATGCTTTTTTAATAGAATTTGGACGTTATTGTGGAGATACTGAAAGCGAATGAAATAAAAGATCATCAGGTGTAGTAATTGAAAAGCTGTCATGAAATTACTTCAAAGTATAAACTGTACATAGGCAATTATTTTAGCTCACTGTTACTTTTGGAAACTTTGTCATTTCATAAAATATACTGCATTAGTGCTATGTGAAGTGACCAACAAAATAAAGCTCCACTGAAGAATTTTAGAAAGGACACTAGATGATGATCTTATGTTCTCTATTAAACATGAAACAATTTAAATAATGCTGGTGTTTCTGTGAAGGATCAAACTTCCGCTGAATCGAAAAGATGCTATCAGTCCTTATACTTGTTTGTGTCAATGGTTGTGTATATGTATCCTATTTACCAAATCTCATCACATGTTTAATTAACATACAGCCGATCAGAGGGAATTGACCGAGAAGATGGCACAACAAACTCATCATCAAAGACGATGTCATTCTTTCAACATTCAAAGCCTACCTATCAAGAAGCATCCTTAATATTTAATTGTGGCTCTTACACTAAATATCAAAATAAATTACACGGTTCTAAAGCATTAATAAGTTAATTACCAGAAACAAGACGTAATAATAGTATCCAGGAAAACTAGAAAGTGTTGAAGTTATAGGAAACCCAACTATCACTCACAATATTCCATCAAATATAAATATTAACCATCAAATTTCTAACAAATTTCTAATTTCAAATCAGTTTCGGTTGAATTGTTTCCACTACAATTAATTTTAATAATGAATTTAATAAGAGAATGTATATTTTGTATATCTATACTTAAACAAATAAACGAAATGATAGATTTTCACCATGGAATAATAATAGTTTATACACCAAAGACAGTTTCCCCATATCTTTATAATGATATTGTATCTCATAAAAACGAAATTAACTTTATAGCTAGAGCGGCAAGCAAAATAGATTTCATTAATAAATATATAGATATTAGTATGAAGTGTCAATGCATACCTCCAGGATATTATCTATTAAAGTTTTCCAATACAACTCTAAAGGGTAACCGTTGTTGCATCTAGACTGCAACTCAATAAAATAACCAATAATTCACAATAAGGATAATTATAAGGATAAAATTTTACAAATACCTATCAAAACACTTCTCTTATTTAAGTAATATTTAGCTAAATGAATAAATATAAATTACCACCAAAATATAAAATTATTGAACAAACAATAAAAAAGTTGCATGGTGTTTTCATCTTGAATTCTCTGATTAAACTATGAGTAGAGGCTTTGCTTCGTAAAAGGGATGATTGTTTTGAAACCCGTCAGCAAGTAAGCCCTTATGTACTCACTTAATTAAGTATTATTTAATTATAGCAACAAAAAAAATTAAACTAAGCAGTTAATTTTGACATCCTACATTTGTAAACAACATTCAGAATGACAAAATGGACCTTTATAACTGTTTAAATCTCAGGATTAATATAATAACAGTGAGCATAGAAGATGAAATCAGATTCATAAGGTAATATCAGCTGTTGGATAACAAAGAACAAAGTTTCAAAAAAAATATAAAAATTTCAGCTCATGCATCAAAATTTAAAAAATGTTAGGAAATAGCAATCCCCCCCTGTTTACAGCACAAGTATAACATTCCTAATTTTAAACACTATTATGCTATTATAGACTAACATTAAGTATACACAAAAAAATTAACTTTCCGTATTTTTCACGGAAAAACGTTAATATTCGTGTTCTACACATTAAAATGAGTCATTCAAAAAAAATTTCAACAATGTCAATAAGATTCGTTTATGCTATACATGCCATTACAGACCAATATTTAAAATTTAAAAAAAGTAGCTTTCCGTATTTTCCGTGGAAAAAAGTTGATATTCGTCTTCTACATATTAAAACAAGTAATCTAAACTCAAAAAAATGTTTAAACCTTCATTAAAAAACTATATTTTTACCAAAAGATAAAAATCACTATATACATATATATATATATATATATATATATATATATATATATATATATATATATATATATATATATATATTGTAACATTTTGGAATAGCAAGCAATAAAGGCACTATGTATATTGTAATATAAATATGTAAGTAAATTCAAAACATAAAATAACCAATTATAAAAAAAAGGAAAAATGTAAACTTAACCTAAATTGGCAAAATCGTAATATTTAATCACAAGTTTAGAACAATAACCACTGTAAAACAAACAATATAATAGAAACAATTTAATGTGTAACAGTTTAAAAAGAACACTAAAACAATGTAAATAAAATTAAAAGCCTTTAAGTGTTAAGAAAAGTGAAACCATTTTAAGACTGGTAGACTAGCGCATTGTGAATAGAACAGCTGATAAATTTAAACTGAGTCGGAAGAAATAATATTTAAATGCAAAGAAATTAAAATCTAGTTATTAAGAACATGAAATGTACAAAAGGCAGTGAATACAGCATCTGTGAAGCCGGTAACAACGATAAAAAAGAGGAAATAGTTTGTTCTAGCCATTTTTAAAAGCGTGGCTTAGCGTCGTTTGCAGTTCTACACACCTATTCAAGCAAGACAGCTGTATTTCGGAGTTGGCCAACAAAATTTGAAGAATTCAACTTAGTGCGGGAGTGTTAGTCTTGAATTTAATTAACACTACAGAATACTTTCAAGAAGATAAATTGAAACTATTTATTTAAGAAGATCTTATTAAATATTTTGATAAAGGCTGAAAAGTGGAATCTGCAATCTAAAACACTCAAGTATCTAGGCTAGATCCCTTACTACATTTTGAAATTTTGTAATCAGACATTTATAAAAGAAAATAAACCAGTGAATTTATTATAAATAATTTAACTATAAAAGAAAACATTTAGAGAAAATATTAAGGAACAATTTTACTTAGAAATAAATTAATTTGTAACCTAGTTTATAACATTTATAGATTAGATTTTTTTGCCCTTGTACTTTAGAGTGTCAAATAAGATTTCAGTATTCAAAATTTAAAACCCACCAGATAACCCGAGATTAAGAGAGCTTGTGCTAAAACAAAACTAAAATCAATTTAGGCTAAATTAAATAAAAACTGTTGCTGCCCAAAAGAGAAATACAATTTAGAATAATGAGACTTGTAATAAAAGAGGAAACTTATAGTAAATTTGTAAAACTTTAAAAAAGAAGAAAATTTGTAATTTATTAATAAAACTTATAATTGTTAAGAAAGTGTTTTTTTAAAATGATACATTAAACTTGTTATAAAAAAAGGAAAGCTCTAGAAAATATATTTATCTTGAAATAAATTAGAAAAGTTAATAACCTACCTTGATTGAAATATATTATTGAAAAATACATTTTAAAAACTTCATTCTTAGTATAATTGTAAGAAAAGAGGTTATTACATTTATTTTTTATAATATATAATATATTTTATTTATCTTAAAATAAATTAGAAAAGTTAATAACCTACCTTGATTGATATTATTAAAAAAAATACATTTAAAAAAATTCATTCTTAATATAATTTAAAAAAAGAAGATATTACAATATATATATATATATATATATATATATATATATATATATATACATATATATATATGAAGTTAATATATTACTATTGTAAGTAATTTTATCCACCATTAAGTGCAATGATTTTACCATGTGTGATGAAGCGCCTTTCGGTCACTTGACCATTGTCGAATGACTGATTACTTTTTCTCAATTTTTCTGGTGTGGATGTTCGGTCCGTCGTGTTGGTACTTGTTGACGTCATACACGTTTCCTCTTGAGTCTTGTGTATAATGTTTTTGAATAGTATGTCTTCTGTATATGTTGTTTGTAGATTCATTAAATTATTGTGTATGTTTTTATAAATGTGGTATTTTTAGTGAGTTTAGTTCTATTGGGTTATTATTTATTTCAAGTATGGTTAGGTTATTTTCGTAATTTGTTATTTCATGTTTATGTGATATTAGGTGTGCTGCATTACTTGATACTTTTAAAATTTTTGTTTTTGAATGCTCTATAATGTTCTTCAAATCTTATTTTAAATGATCTGGTTGTTTGCCCTCTGCCATTGCACTTAATGCTGGATAAAATTACTTACAATAGTAATATATTAACTTCATAAAGTCAGTGCAACGGAAAAACAATGGATAACGTAAAATATCAAGAATAAATATATATAGGCCTATATGTTGCGAAGCTTAAAATAGATCTTCCTGTTAATAACACCTTCAATTTCAAGTTTGTAAATTGAGGTTATGTTTGCTTTTACAATTTTAATTACTATGATTTGCCACAATGACAACCTCTCTCTCCGTTTTAATTTTAAATAACAATGAAAATTGTTTTTGCCAGATATTACTTTTTTGAAAAATAAATCACGAAGTTTTAATTTAGTTTACAAGAATTTTTTTCTAACCAAACCTTACTATTTGGTTAGACTAGAAACCAATGACCCAACTATTTAGTTACATTTAAAATTTACATTTACAAATATATATAGGCTATGTATTTAAATTTGGTTTAGAAAATGAAAATTATTTCCCCCAAAAGTCTCCTCTCAGAGAGCTCTAGAATATCACCAAATTTGCATGATTGGTGTTTTTAGTCTGTTCCTTTTTGCCAAAAAAACCTCTCCAGCTGTCGAGACATGCCTATCTACTGACAATGATAGATATGATAATGATGATCCAACAAATAATAATATATATTCACAAACCAATGGATGTAGGGACCTGTTTGGAGGGGAATTATCCTTCCAAATCTTGAATGGATTGTTGTTTATACATCCTAGTGGCGTTCTCTAATTGGCGGTATGTCGGAATTTCTGAAGAATTATTATCATTATCTTCATTTGCCAATTCTCTTGTACGATGGAGTCTTGTTGGTCCCACAAGAAAAAATCAGCACCTGAAAATTAATGTTAGTCTTTTAAAAACATTAGTTGGGTGAAGGATGAGTCCGAGTCAGACGAATCCCTCTCACCACGGCATCGAACAATAAAGTTGTTCACTTTTCTAACTGCAGCAGCCTTAACAGTAGGGACATGAAGATATGCGTCCTGAAACCTGGGATTAAGAAGTGTACTGTGACAAAAGTTATTATGAATTCAGTTAGAGAAAATCTCACCCTCATCTCTCCAAGGAGGCTCTTTTTAATTTTTGTGCCAATAAGTCTATCGCCATTAAACATGATAGTATTTTACTCACTGTGCACCAGAGTAATAGGGTATACTGCTTGGGGTATACCTCTCCCTTGAAATTTCCCCTCGCTAGTTCTAGGGGCATGTAGATATCTAAAATTTCTTTTAGGTCCTCAACATGTGCTGATATTATGTCAGAAGCTGTCAAGTATTCCCTGAGTTCCGCGTTCACTTGAGGTCTAAGTTCCAAGAAGCGCTGAACTATGTGGTATTTACTGTTTAATCTCGTACGAACATCTGAAATTAACTTCAGCTTTCTTACCCTCTCATCTGCCTTTATAAACGCTGTGATTAAACCTCTTGTTTCTGTTTTGAAGTTTGTAAAAATGTCCTCCAGTTTTGAAACTGAATGTATTATTTTTTTCACTAACTAGATTCAGTAAATGTGTAAGGCAATAAATATGTTTATGGTCCGTGAAGGTTTCCTTTACTGCCTTAGCGATATTGTCTTCGCTGTCAGTTACAAAACCTGTAACCGAATCCTTGTAGATTTCAAATTTCTTACATGTTTCCTCTAAAACGTTCGAAGTATACTCAGCTGTGTGCCTTTCTGACATCTCTATTAATCCTATGAAGATGACAAAAAGTTCATTCCGGTTTTATTTAATTCGATTAATCCAGAGCGGGATAGGAGAAAAAAACATGTTCGAATGTAATGCCTTCAGGTGGATTGATTTCACAGATGCTCGGAAAATTTCATTGCAATATTTACACAACACATTCGTACTGTCCTTCACCCTGAAGTGTTTTCTAACATCACTTTTTGGTGGTGACATCTTTAGAGATAAGAAAAATTAAAATCTAAATCACTGCATTGAATTATTTTGTTTGTTCCTAAACTTATTTACTTCTTTTTTAGAATCAAATTTCGAAACTAGACTGGCGTCTGCGACTGGGAGTAGTGTTTATAAAGCCTTGCCAAAATTTCTCGAAGGACCTCCAATGACATCTAAGGTCTGATTGGCTACCGTTGCCTCTAACTCTTTAACGACGACTCTTCTCAAACAAACTCGAAAAACCCCTCGTCGCGATAGAAATCAACCGCCCCCTCCCCTCAAGGAAACTTCTATCCAACGTACCTAAGTATGAAAGTTGTAATGCTCAAGCCCTTTTTCCTGGGGATGTTTTTTTAATCTTTATTAAAAATGTGTGTTAATTACTAATTAACAAATTAATTAGCCTTACTTACCAGGGCTTCTAGTTCTCCGTCATAGCTCAGGCAGATACTGTCTGTCTATGGCGGTCTTCTTATCTTGAAGGTAAAGACTAAATCACTAATTGCTTACGGATTGTTTAAATCACGGATTGTTTAAATCACGGATTGTTTATTTATGAACATTGTGTTTTAGTGATACGGATTCCCCTGGCTTTCATTGCTGTATGTAGTCACTAATTAGGCTGGAACGCCCGGGAACGCTTTAGGCAATGTTTTGTCGGATTCCACGACCACTGTTGCATTGGTGGAACCAAAGGAATGTGTAAAAGCAAAAGGGAGGTCGTAAGAGTCCTCTTTTGGGCCGTTTGTGGTTTTGCATTTAGGGGTAGTGCTGCAGGGTTATGCTCAATTTACTTTTGATCTTTATAGTTTTACAGGTGGAGTAGATTTATCATGTTTAGCGTTTGTCTCTATAAGTGACTTAGTTCTTTCAATATACATCTAGCACGAGTACTTTAGATCTTCTATGTGGCTTCTAACTGCATTGACGTTTAATCGTATCACTGGGTGGCTAGTTGCAGGCATTTATCAACTTAGCAATGGATTTATTTGATACCCATTGGCGCTCTCTTTTTTGCGTAGGACGTTCACAGACGTACCAGGCATACATTCCTCAGACTCAATATCCACCTGTTCAGGGATGGAATCGAAGGAAGATTTAGATTTAGGACTGGTGGTTTTACCATGCCTTCCTTTGCCAATACTTTTTTTTCACTTGGCGGTACCGATTTGCAAGCAAGTCTCTCTAAATCCTTAGTATTCACCTTAGGCTTATTTCGAGGTGACCTAATCACGGATATAATTGATTCAGGCAAAGACATCATTCGTACACCAAACCCTCCTGCGTGAGAGGTCGGTAAAGGAACAGTTCGCAGATTGAACTGAATTTAAAGAGCCGTTCGTGACTAATGTAAAAAGGCGAGTGACTTGTTCAGTAAGTACTTCTATTCTTCTTGTCAGGTTAGTACAGGATTTGGTAGCTGTCAAAGTAGCACCATAGGTATTACCGCCAACGGTTGGTTGGGTGGCTCTATTGATTTTCCTAGCCTCAGAAAACAATATCCTTTCTTTATCAATTATACCCTAGAATACCTTCACCTCCTTGATGGTAGGACAGATAAATGATTTCGCTGGGTGATCACCACCGCAGTTGGCGCACTTAGGAGCATTATTACAAAACTTTTCCTCATACCCTTCAACGATAGATTGGTTAAATACCCCCTGCATGGAACAGGGAGAACTAATATGGTCATAACGTTGACATTTAAAATATCGCCTAGGGTTAGCCATACTGTGACTCTGAGCTAATAATGCGTGAATTAATTCGGGTATCTACAGTTTGTCAAAAATTAGTGATGCAAGAGACTTTCTCGCCTTTGTCCGTCTTCATAATGAGAACAAAGTCTGTTATTGACTAATTCGATAGTATTGACTTGATTTCATCTATAAACATCTGCATCAAATCTCAACATGTAATGACCCCGTATGAGTAATTCAAGAACTTATGGAGAGCCTTAGACACCATCACTTGGTTAAATAAGATAGTCATTTTTACAAAAATAACGCGATGTCTCTCATTTGTTATAAAAATTAGTGTCCCATTCTTATGTTTCTTAATGCTATAGGAAAAATACTCTCCGAAGAGCAAGCTCATAGCAGCATCCTGGACCAGAGTTTGTTAAGCTCTGGTCTTTTCAGCACTCACAACCCAAAACTGTTCTGACCAGTCAAAATCCCTAGGAGATGATGTTAGTATAAAATGTATAGAAGTGTGTTGTTTGTTGAAGGCTTTACATGTGTGTGTGTCAATTTTGCTGCAAGTATCTGTATGTGTGGATGTGTTGTCAGAGGTGTAATGTTAGATTGGGGTACTGCGAGAGACACAAAATCCCTCTTAGTAGGTGCGGCTAGTCCGTTATCTGCGGGGTCATTTTTAAATTCTTCGTTTACGTCAGTCTATATTAATAAATTCAGTACACACAAACTGAAGAAAGAAGCAATACCTTTCACTGTCGAGTGGTCTGGGTATTCTTTCCTGAACACTCCGTTCAAACGGATTAGTCAGCTCTCTCCATTTAAGGATTTTACACCAGATCCTGATTCCATTGTATGATTTATATTTATATCTACCAATATCAATGAAACTAGTTCTTACCGGTTATAAAATTCTAGAATTCATCGCTAATGTTGAGAGTCACGCCATTTTCCACTGCCATCAACAGTTTCACTGCTAATGTACGGTCTCCGGTTTACAGTTTTCTATTTGTAGATGATTTCTGTATATAAATGTTTGCTCGTAGTAGGTTAAAGGCGGAAAGATCTTTGTAGTTAGAAATACCAAAAAGTTGCAGATAGCAATACACAGATTTGAGGATTAGTCAAAAAGGACGGGCTTTAAATTCTCTGCTTCAATGAACCAATGGGTAGGATTTAGTCATCATAAAAAACACCAGGAACTGACTATTTGTCTTGATAGGATTCAGCTGTAGATCAAGTAATGTTCAATTTTTGGGTCTTTTAGTTGTTAAGACTTTCATGGGCTTTTAATGATACGAATTAAGGAGCAGACAGAATAATTATGCTACGCTTTTATCTCGTGGCCATCAGTTTATGCATAGATTATGACAGCCCATCCAATTCAACTCCACAACCTGTTAGGATGCATACTATGATTATGAAAAAAATTGTCTTTTAGCAACTAATGTTTTAATATGTATTTACTGATCCTAAGTTATGCATTCCTCCACTACAGATAAGGAATTATTTGATTGTTTTGTCTGTTTGATGTTTCTTGTATTTAAATTAGGTTACATTGTGAGTTTTTAAAACTGAGTTTAAACATAGATTTGTTTTCCAAGGACGAATTAATTTTTGAAATAACTGAAACTAAATTTAAGGATTTATTAAAAATGCATAGTAACCTGAAACACTGCTAAAGCTATAGATCTTTTACAGCAGAAACTAAGATAAATACTTGCAATGTTTTGTGTTGTACATCTTGAGATTTTTATAGAAATTATACTTGTTTGTATTATCTAACAAAAACCACTACTGATTTGTTCAGGAGACCCGTTTCGTGCTAGGTCAGAGCATTTTTCAATGCTGTGAATTACTGACATGACTGTTGCTCAGGTATGTTGTGTTGATGTGAGTCTGTGGTGTATTTTTATTCTGTGGTGCCTTATTGTTCATACAGTAGTTGTTTGAGCACGTAATTAGTTTGAGCACATAATTAACAACTACTCTATGAACAATACCACACCACAGAATAAAAATACACCACAGACTTACATTAACACAACACACCTGAGCACCAGTCTTGTCAGTAATTCACACCATTGAAAAATGCGCTGACCTAGCGCGAAACGTGTCGCTGAATAAATCAGTAAATAGTGGTTTTTTGCCAAGATAATACAAACAAGTGTAATAAGATAAATATATTCAAAATTAGGATGCAGACGTTTATTGACAATTGAACTAGTAACAAAAGTTTCAGATGGCATTGAGGATTTTTAAATAGGTTAAATGATTTAGAAACTGTAATATCAAAAACTAATGGAGATCAAAACCTAAGAGGAGTTGGTTAAAACACAAGACAGAAATAGTAAAGTGACCTACAATATGTGTATATATATATATATATTCTTGATATTTAACGTTATCCATTGTTTTTCCGTTGCACTGACTTTATGAAGTTAATATATTACTATTGTAAGTAATTTTATCCACCATTAAGTAGGTAAAAGTAAGGTAAGTAAGGTAAAATTATTGCACTTAATGGTGGATAAAATTACTTACAATAGTAATATATTAACTTCATATATATATATATATATATATATATATATATATATATAAATTTAATAAATGAGGAATTTCTTAGAGAGCTGTTGAAACAAAAATTAGTACACAAATATGTCAACAAATTAGATACAACCACAGCAGATAATAATTTACGCATTTTAATCGAAAGAAAATTGTATTGGTAAAATTAAAGTAACAACATTTTAAGGACAGGTGAAATTTCTAATAGTAGAAAGAGTCAACTGTAAAATGAACTTAGGAATTCCATGTAATCATGAAACTCGTTTAGTCATTGATATTAAAAAAACTCATATTATTTAAATTTTAAACCAAGTGTTTTGTATATCAATAAATTTAATAATGCTAAAAGTAGTGTTGTAAGCCATAAACTAAATAAGTATAGTTTGTGTTATATGAAAAAAAAATCATTTGAATTCCCTTTTTTTGAATTATATGAATTTTTAGAAATTTAAAAATTTTTAAATTTGTTTATTATTGGAAATATGAAATTTTTATCAAATTTAAAATATATGGGAAGCTCGAATGCATCAGTTAAGATTTAAAGTCTTAAAACATAGTCAAGAAATATTTTTGTGTGCATGGTGAAAGAAGTAATCTTAGGAAAAAAAATCTGTTGAATACTCGTAATATTGTTCATAGTTCCGACACCTCGATGCCCCGTGGACACTCTTAGCTCTAGCCCTCCTAGCACTCCCAACACCCAATGTTTCTGACCAAACAAAAACCCCTAGGAGAAGATGTAAATGCTCATAGGTATAGATTATGTTACAAATGTATTGTGTGTACAAATTTCTACATTTTAAAATATAAAATTGTCAAAAAATTTTCTTAATACATACCTACATATTATAACAAATAGGCTATCCAAAATTCAAGTTACTAAGATAATTTGGCCCTCGCCATCAACAGTCAGCCTGGCCATTGTCTTTAGTCTTTCTAATTAGTATTCTGAGCACTAGTATTAAAACATTTACCATGCAAAGAAGCCGCACAAGATATTACTGTCTCACAAGCACCTTAATAGTTTTGTGCCAAGCATTGTTTCTTAACTGATAATTCTAAACATTTCCATGGTTTAAAGTGACCAATTCATTCAGTATTACTGCCAATAAAGACTAATATGAGATAAAAAACCATTAGAAATGGCGAATTAAAAAGATGGTCTTGGGAGATGAGTATATCAAACAGGTTGTGGCAGAGTTCCTTATCTGTAGCAGAGATGATCTCTACTGAGTACATAGAGGTGTATACCTATTCCCAGAAGTTTTAAGGTAATGAATTTGAGTGGGTGAAAAGAGCAACACACTTTATATGCAAATAATTTATTTTAATACCTAAAAATTAACTTATATACGAAACTGAGAATTGATAATTAACCTAGTGTTACTTAACAACAACAACAACAAAATTGAAACTTCTGAAATAATTAAGTTCTAATATATGAATAATATGTAAAGCTTTGTTTATATTATATATAGCGTGCTAATAGTATGAATCTAATATACTGCTTCTATATAGAACATTTGAAGGTTAAGTTAGTCTCACTATATATATATATATATATATATATATAGGTTAGTTCTAGTAGAGCTTAAAGCTTATTTAGGAATTATTTGGACTTGATAGGAGACTGACAGACTTACCTAAAGGCAATAGTCCAAAACTGCAATCTCTTGGAAATAAGCACATATAAAACACTTAATACACTTTTATTTGAAATATTTCGATCAACATGATCTTCTTCAGTCAAGAAAGAGAATAACCTTTCTCTTTCTCGACTGAAGAAGATCATGTTGATCGAAATATTTCAAATAAAAGTTTATTAAGTGTTTTATATGTGTTTTATATGTGCTTATTTCCAAGAGATTGCAGTTTTGGACTATTGCCTTTAGGTAAGTCTGTCAGTCTCCTATCAAGTCCAAAAAATTCCTATATATATATATATATATATATATATATATATATATATATATATATATTTGTAATGTTTGTCTCCAGAATGGGTAAGCATATGTCTTTAAAGTTGTCCTAATTGATTAGCTGTATAACTACACAGAGAACATCTGAAAGGGTTTCCTCCAGAATGGATAAGCATGTGTGGTTTAAGGTTTCTGATTGTTTAGCAGCAATACTACACTGAGAACATTTGTCCTGATTGATTAGCTATATAACCACATTGAGAACATTAGTAAGGCTTTTTTTTCAGAATAGCTAAGCATATGTCTTTACAGTTGTCCTGATTGATTAGCTATATAACTCTATTGAAAACATTAGTAACGTTTGTCTCCAGAATGGGTAAGTATATGTAGTTTAATGTTTACGGATATGTCTTTTAAGGCTTTCTGAATATTTAGCAGAATAACTACAC
This sequence comes from Prosapia bicincta, assembly GCA_036971475.1. NCBI lineage: Eukaryota > Metazoa > Arthropoda > Insecta > Hemiptera > Cercopidae > Prosapia > Prosapia bicincta. The sequence goes on along the minus strand of JBAIZL010000376.1, from coordinate 9,298,838 downwards.
TCTGAAAATTTGTAAGGTTTCTCTGCAGAATGGATACACATATGTGTTATAAGATGTCCTGATTGGTTAGCTGAACAACTACACTTTGAACATTTGTAAGGCTTCTCTGCAGAATGGATACGCATATGTATTTTAAGATTTCCTGAACTTTTAGCAGAATAACTACACTTTGAACATTTGTAAGGCTTCTCTCCAGAATGGATACGCATATGTGTTATAAGATGTCCTGATTGGTTAGCTGAATAACAACACTTTGAACATTTGTAAGGCTTCTCTGCAGAATGGATATGCATATGTATTTTAAGATTTCCTGAACTTTTAGCAGAATAACTACACTTTGAACATTTGTAAGGCTTCTCTCCAGAATGGATACGCATATGTGATATAAGATGTCCTGATTGGCTAGCTGAAAAACTACACTTTAAACATTTGTAAGGCTTCTCTCCAGAATGGATACGCATATGTGTTTTCAGAGTTCCTGGATATTTACCAGAATAACTACACTCTGAACATTTGTAAGGTTTCTCTGCAGAATGGATACGCATATGTATTTTAAGATTTCCTGAATTTTTATCAGAATAACTACAATGTGAACATTTGTATGGCTTCTCTCCAGAATGGATACGCATATGTCTTTTCAGACTTCCTGATTGGTTAGCTGAATAGCTACAGTGGGAACAATTGAAAAGTTTTTCTCCAGAATGAGAATTCATATGTACTTTAAGATATGTGTTGTGTAAAGTTGAAAAACTACACTGAGAACATTTGTATGATTTTCTTCTAGAATGGGGTTTATAATATTTTTTTAAGCTATTTAAGCATGCTGCTGAAAAATCCCATTGTAAACTTTTATAAGGTCTTTTATGAATGTGTTTTTTCAAGTGAATTACAAACTCATATAATTTTGATCCTTCATAGACACATTTTTCACAATGAAATTTATTGTTTTTCTGTCTTTCTTAATATTCGCCATGAGCCTAGACATTACTGATGCTGTGTAGTCACATATTGTGTGTCTATTCTGCTTACAAGTACTGTAATACATTACTTCTGTGTCAGACTTTGGATTCATTCGATTTAGGTTCTTCCTGTTGTTTGAATTTTATGTTAGGTTACCACACGTATCACAATACACAATATCTGAAAACTGAAGAAACATTTAGAAACTTTCATCATTTTATCAACAACTGTTTAAGTATATTGGATAAAAAATCTATTTCATTTGTATATCTGTTTGTTGTTATAAAATAAATATTATATATAAGGTAGGGTTCATAGTTTAAACATTTATTTGTAAATGTGTCTGCACAGGAGGTGTTGCTTTAGCTTTATCCACGTAGATTGTGTGTTCTAAAATAATTATTTATGAATATATTACAATAAAAATATTGAAAAGAACCCCAGTACCACAAAAATAATCAAAAATAACAAATAAAACAAGTTACTTAAGATTAAACCCTTATGTACATTTCGATGACCATGTCATCATCATCAGAGGGTCTTGTTACAAAATACAATCTAGCACACAAGAAGTTACAAACTAGAATGATTATCATTCTAGTTTGTAACTTCTTGTGTGCTAGATTGTATTTTGTAACAAGACCCTCTGATGATGATGACATGGTCATCGAAATGTACATAAGGGTTTAATCTTAAGTAACTTGTTTTATTTGTTATTTTTGATTATTTTTGTGGTATTGGGGTTCTTTTCAATATTTTTATTGTAATATATTGTACCACTGTGCTCTTGATATTGTGTATTTATGAATATAAGCAATAAAATCAAGATGATTACAATAGCCAACTTTACTTCATTTTCTTAAAACTTAAGAACTAAAACACAAAATAATTATTGATATTTAAATGAGAACTGGTTATAAGTCTGGCATAAAAATATTACCAGTAGTAGTATAAACAGAATTTACTTCTACTATAAAATAGTGCTTCAAACTAAAAGGTTAGATGATTTCTCCCATTGTCTTCAATAATTAAGATATGATTTAACAATATATTACGTAATGTTACATATTAAAACAGATTCAGAAAACAAACGTGACATTAAAATTTAAAATCTAAAATACAATTTTAAAAAATTATAAATTAAAATCCATGAGGGAGCCTGACATCTATGTTGAAAAACTGGAACTGCTATATGCGCAGCACGGGTACGCGGAAGTCAAGATACTCGCGTGGTAGCTTCGTGTCCACCTTTTTTTTCGTTACCAGGATGTGAGCTAATACACACGTATAAAGATTGAAAAGCGATGGGAAGCCTTTTGTTTTAAATTTTTAAACATGTAACAGTTTACTTATAATTTATTTATTATTTTTTTTTGATAGAAGAAATGCTATGTTAAGATACAACGGCGGACCAGATTCCAAATTACGAGCCAACATAACATGCAGAATGGTGATCTAAGTTCAGGAACCACGTTTGCTACACCAGTTTTGTTACAACACAGATAAGTTATAATTTTAAGACATTAAGGCATCAAAAAGAAAAAATTTAACTTTAAAACTTAAACCGTTCAATGGCATGATAATGCTAGTTTTTTTTTTAATAATAGGGAAAGTGCAAATTCATTTGTGTAATATAGTACAAATTTTAAAGTCGAAAAGACAAATTAAATATATTCTAAATACGCAAAACAATCTCGAATTGATGTCATGGCTCTGCCATAGAATTTTTTTTAACATTTAAAGGTCTGATAAATTAAATCTGTAAAACATTATAAAATCTGAAAGTAGGGTAACATTTCAAATGTGATTTTTTTTTGTATTATATTATATTAAATATGGTGATATGTTTTCTTGTAATATAGTTAATAAATTTAAAATATTTCAAAAACAAGAATACTTTTAATGAGTATATTTATTCTTGTTTAGGAATAATTTATTTTATATTCATTAAAAGTATTCTTGTTTTTGAAATATATATATTTCTTTTTTGGTGAAGTAGAGTTTGATTTATTTAAATTAACATTTGTCGTTTAAATTATTTATTGAACACATTCTTATTTTCAATTAAACATTTGACATTGCAGATCAACTAATTAATTATGTAACTAAACCACTGCAATATTTAATATCATTAATTCCTTAAGAATTAATGTTACAAAATATAACGTTACAATGAGACAAAACCTAATATTTTCATCATATTATCAAAAAATATTTCAGTATATTAAATACAAAATCTATTTCATTTATAAATATTTGTTGCTATAAAATAAATTATTATACATAAAGTAGCCTCCATAGTTTAAACAATAATTTGTAAATGTGTATGCCCAGGAGGTTGCTTTATTTTTTTCCACTTAGGTTGCGTGTTCTAAGATAATTATTTATGGATATAAGGAATAAAGTCAAGATGATTACAATAGCTAACTTTACATCATTTTCTTAGAGTATAAGTACTAAAACACAAAATAATTATTGATATTTAAATTAAACCGTTATAAGACTGGGATGAAAATAAAACCAGTAGTATTTTTTCACTATATGTCTTTATGTAATATTTGGTTCATGCAGCCACTGTCTAGTTTGCAATTTTAATACTTGTGCTGTAGTACAAACCAAAAATATTAATTTATGTAATAGTGTTTCAAATGTCAAGTTTGGTAAATAGCAAATAATAGGGTTCAAATCATAACAGCTCTTTTCTATAAAGAAATTATTACAACTATAGTCTATTATGCAATAAATAACAACAAAAAATAATCAGAAACAAAAATGTAACAAAAAGCATACACAATTATATAATAATAAAAACTCCATAATAAATAACATCATAGCAATATAACAATAAATAAATAATTAAAATACTAAAACAATTAGTATTCTATATTTAAAAAAGTAACAGAAATAAGGGAAGGGTCAATTGTTGCATCATTCCTCACCACCATAATAAAACTCCTTTGTATATTAACAGTGTCCACCACTTTATATTAAGGCCATGCTTCTAACCACCACAGTCAACCAGTATATGATGGATTGTGATGGTATTTCCAAAAAATGAACTCAATGGAGGATCCTTGTTATATATTCATGAGTTAGATAAAAGTGGCCGAACCGAAGGTGGGTAGCCTCCACTTTCTCCCTACAATTGAACAAATAGAAGACCTCCATAGACGGACAGCACCCTTAATTTTTCACAGCTTATTGTGAATCACACATTACCATTCATCATTCCAAGCAGCGAGCAAATGAAAGTTTCATAAAACATAAATAATCAGATATTAAAATATGTTATGTAGATAGCACCATATTTGTAGCCATTTTAGTCGCTTCATCCACTTTGTGTTACCAGGTGTTCTGCAGTATCTAGGAATCCAAGAAAATGTTACCCAAACAACCCCTAATTGAATTTTGTGAGCTACACACAAAATATTCTTAAATAAAGAGTCACAGAGAATACATCCTGAAAAGCACTTTTGGGACCGGAGCACAATAGGTGGTGTGAAGATGTAGATTTAATGACCGTTAGGGCTTTATGAATAGCAATGTCCCAAAGCTTAGTCTAGACGATCAGTTCCCAAACTCTTTTGGTGACGTACCCCTTAGTTTGTACTATGTATTTACCCCATGGCCCATGGCCTTTAACATATATATATATTATAATTGTACATGCATCATTAGTTTGCCTTTTTTTATTTTCCAAGTTTTTATATGCAATTATCATCACTCTTATGTTATAAAATCTGAATTTCAAAGATAAAATGCAATTAGAATAAAAGATCTGTAATGTATAAAAATACCATTTTATATATTTTATTTTTAGTTATCTGTGTTAAGACTTGTTATGTTGGAATAATAAAATGCAAGAAACTGTATTAATACATATATTTAATTATAATCAAATTACAATATACAAAATTCAGAATTGTGGATGTTTGCTCCATTCAATGAAAATGTTCTGGTACAGTTATTCAATGTGAGGGATGAGCTTGAATGGAATGGCTTAAACTGCTGATGGCTGGTATAATTGGGCTTAACTTGAGTCTGAGATCACATTCCACTGTTTGCATTCGGTTCCTGTATTTATTCTTGATGTACAGCAGATGTGATAGGAAGTTCGGAACGGTAGTAGAAACCCAACTGCTTTGTCAGTAATTTCCCCATACTCTGAGCGTCGTTGGATCCAAAAATCAATAAGAGTGGTTTTGTTACATACTTCTTTCAGATCCGAATCGCAGTTTAACTCAAAAAGTTCCTCTTTGAGTTTCAGAGAAAAGGTGTTTGGAACAATTTTCTCAATGTCAGCAAAAGGGTTTTTAATCCACGAGTATGAACTCAGATCTTCTTGAAAGTATTTTGTAAAGCTAGCTTGGAGGGAGCTACAATGATCTGATGTCATTCAAAATCGTTTGATTCAGGAGGAGTTCGTTCTCTTTAATAAAAGATTCAAGAGATGGGAACAATGACACTTGGCTTTTCTTTTCTTCACCTTCTACAAATCTTAGTTTTAGTTTCACACTATTGATTTTGTCCATAACTCGGAATGGGGTGTTATTGCTTCCTTATAGTTTCCTGTTAACATCATTTAATATGCTGAATATGTCTGCCAAATAAGCCAATTTGCTCATCCATAATTCATCTGAAAAACTGAAAGTCTGTATCGGATAGAAAAATCAATATTTCATGTCGAAGTTCAAAAGCTCGAGATATCACTCTTCCTCTCGAAAACCACCTTACTTCCGTGTACAAAAGCAATTGTTTGTGAATACTATCCATTTCATCACATAAGTTATGGAAAAAGCGTGAGTTCAGTGCCCTGGCTTTGATGAAATTTACAGTCTTTACTGCTTCATTCAGTACAGTTTTCAGCTCCGCTGGACATCTCTTTGTAACCAAGGCTTTTCGGTGAAGACTACAATTAATAAACTTAGCCTTTGGGCTTACTTGCTGCACTTGAGTAACAACTCCCTTATGAATTCCAGCCATTGCATTTGCCCCATCTGTGCAAATTCCTACACATTTTTCCCAGTTCAGCTCGTTTTCTCGGATAAATCTGTCTAATTTTCCAAATATTTCGTCTGCATTTGTGTGTGAAGGCAAGTTTTGGCAAAATAACGTATCTTCTCCGACTGTTTTTTCCATCTTCGTACCTAGCATAACATATTAGCTGAACCATGTTAGTTATGTCAGTTGTTTCGTCAATTTGAATGCCTTTTTATATTCATGAGTAATGTTTCCTTTACATTAGCAGCCATGTCACTTATTCTTCTTGAAACTGTATTGTTAGAAAGCGAATATGAATAAATCTGTTTAGCCTCTTTTTCTCCTAACATGGTTGACACAATGTCTTTAGTTGCTGGCAATATTAATGTTTCCCCAGTGGTATGTGGTTTGCCCTCTTGAGCAATTCTAAGACTAACTTTATAGGAAGCTTCAACCGCTTTTAAATTCAAACTGGTAAAAGAATTAATATTTATCTTGCTGCCTTTTAATGAAGCTTCCTTATTTTTGAAAAAATCCAATGGTTTATCTTTGTACCTTTCATGTTTTGTTAGGAAATGACGCTTTAAAAGAGATGATTTCATTGAATGGTGAGAAAGTGTTTCTAAACAAATGACTTATTGTGGCCTAACTTCATTGTCATGGACCTCATTACAAGTAAATCCATAAGACAAGTAGCTGATATCATATTTACGCCTTTTTGATTATACGCACGTTTGTTGAACTAATGGCGTTGCAGAACACACAGAAGAACTTTGCTCTTTTGATGAAGACATACTAGGTACAGGAGTAAAATTACCTTCTTCAAGTAACGATGAAACTCTTTGCTTCTTCTTAACGTTTGAAGACTGGCTTAACCCGTTATCCATATTGATATAACAAACACTGCCCTATGAAATAATTAATAAAATAATAAGAATAATGTTACTGTATGACACACGCTTAAAAACACACACTGTGCAGATTGGCAGACGACAGACAAACTGACAGAAAGTGGAGAGCGTCAGTGATGTAGCCACTCGGCGGGCAAAACAAAACTTCCCCTGCTTTTCCCGCAACCTGAAACCTCCCTCGCATCAGCCGGCACATATAACAAACTGGCGTGGTCCTGCTCACGTACCCCCTATCAACGTCTCGCGTACCACCAATGGGTACCCCTACCACAGTTTGGGAATCGCAGGTCTAGACCCATCAGTGAAAATAATTTCACTAAATTGGTGTGGTCTGTAAATATGTAAAAACTCCTGGTGTTAGACCATATCAGGAGAGTTGTGTTAAATAAAACTGGACACTGATATTTTTAATATCCAAGGAGGTAGATAGCACATTGATTGATCGAACATAGTAAGAAGTTCCAACCATCTGCTCCCAAATTCGTACTACAAAGGAATCGAACCATACCCAATATCTGATCTCATCTTCAAATCAAACACGAGTGTGATCTTTGAGAGTCTTTTTTGTCAAATAAAAGACCCGAAAATCTGACATTGTCTGTGGTTTGAAGCTTGCAACAACCAAATTGACTGTTGCAAAAAATGGTAATAGTATAGGACAAGGATTTATGCCAAATTGATGAATATTACCACACATTAAACAAACTAGACTAGACCAGATTAAAAAAAGAAAAAATAACAAAACTAGTTAACTAAAATTAGAGTAGATAAATTTAAATTTTATGAACAAAATTGTTTTGAATATTGAAATTTTGAGAAAATAATCTAGATTTGAAAAGAGTTCTAAAAGATAGCCTCACTTTCTAGGGATAAAAGATAGAACAAATAATAGCCTCACAACTGGTTTCAAAACTAGAAATGTAATATCATATTTATTAATAAGCAGAAAGCAAGTGTTTATAAAATCTTGTGACAAAGGCCTAGCAGTTATCTACGGAAGAATAAAGAAGGAGATAGAATTAAGTAAATCTTGACATATAAAAATGAAGAAATTATTAAAACCAACTTGAGACAAATAAAAAAATAAATCTTGTAAAATTACTGGCTGTTATGAAAGTCCAGAAGACAGAAAAACAAAGAAAACTAATGAGAAGAGGGTTGAGATTAAAAATAAACAAACTGGTTACTATGACAACGCTACTATAATTGATGGAAATAAATAAAACAGGGGTCACAAGTCATTTCACAGAGGAATTACTATTGCTTCTACCCACTCATGAAAACAATGCTCCTCGAATATACGGTTGTATATTCGAAGGATAATTAGTTTTATCGATAATTATAGATGTTTTACCATGGAGTATAAAAAGGAATCTGAACCTAATGCAGAATCCTTCGTTGATGCAAAAGCTAAACCCCCTATAGAAAAAGAAGTGTTAAAAAGGAATCTCCAGACAACCCAACAGTAAATGGTATTAATTCTATCTTCAGTTTGTATATTAGGAATAATCTATTATAAGATGTAATATCTACACTAAGTAATTATTAAAATTTGAATTTCACTAAATTCTGCAGATCGAGGAATATATATCTACATACAGTACGAAACACAACATACAACAGCTAGATAGTGACACCAATAATTAACTACATTAGGGAAGAGAGTCCATTTGATATACATATCCCTTAGACAGCATAGACATCTGGTCATGTTACACACACACAAATAAACCCTCTTGAAGCAAACAAACATCGAAGAGAATAAAGATGAGAAACTGACATGTTTGTATCACTTATGATCAGTACCACTAATGTGTTTAAAAAAATATTCTTTATCCTTAAGATGTACTGGGTTAATGTCAGCTATTTTGTTCCAAGGTCAATACTACACATAGTTACCAACTTTTGTGATACGGAGTGACTTTTCTCAAGGATCATGCTCATATTGAAATTATTAAATTGTAATAAAATCTTGAGAATATATCTTGTACAAAACATTGATTTAACAAAAATATTTAACCTCAAATACGTAAAATTCCTTTCACGTGGAACCTGCATATTATATTCCATGTTTATCTTAAAGCTTGTTCTAGCCTGATGTTCTTAATATTGTGTTGGGCTGTCATCATAATTGGGGAAGTTAACAGCAAGTTGGTAAATAAACAACAATAACCTTGGCTACAAATATTTACACATTTTTGATATATTTCTCACTAACCCAGTTAGCATCATCAGAATGTTTTATACATACTGGGTCCTAATAACCACTCAAACCTAAGACTTTATAAACACTTGCAATGCACATCCCTTCCATTTATCTGCCCAGCAAGGTTTTAACTAATACCAGTTCTACACAAAGGGACAAGACCACGTCCAACACAGACCTATACGTAACAGATCTGACTTCAGAGACAAATGTACAAACAATGTGGATACTATATATTGAAAAAAAAACATATTTAATAATAATTAGAACAATAGCGACTGTTTTAACATTAGTAACATCAATGTCAACAAAAACCATAATTACAACATTTGTAGACCATTACGTTCGATGAAACTTTATCACTCAAACAATAGTTTATGACTATCCGAACTTTAAATTTTGTAAATTTGTCAAAACTTACTGAGACAAAACGTTTTTGATCGCTATATGCCGATCTTTATCAGTGTTTTCTGCTTGGAGATGTTGGGTCAAGCGGTGACGGTTTTAAAGGTATGTTTTCGATAGTATCAAAGAGTATGTGTGATTTGTATTGTGTTGGTTCATTTAATATGTTTGTACTTTGTGTTTATGTGTGTATAAATTTCATATTGTGTTAGTGTGTTGATATGTGGTCCTTTTTTGTTGATGTGTAGGATTTCTAGGTTGCGGTAAATGTCTGTGTATTTGTGTCCTGTTTCTTTTATGTGATTGTAAAATGTTGAGTTGGTGTTCTGTTTGTGTTCCTCGACTCTTTGTTTAAAGCTGCGACCTCTTTGTACAATGTAGAATTTGTAACATTTGTCGCACTTCAGTTTGTATACACCTGGTGCTTGTAGTTTATCTTTGTTGTTGGTGTTGTGTTGTATTTTGTATTGCACCTTGTTATTAGTTTTGTATGCTATTTTGTATCCTATTTTTTGAAATTTGGTGGCTATTTTTGTTGTTGTTTTGTTTGTGTAGAAAAATTTCGCTTAAGACACTACTGATAGAACTTCCCATGGGTAGGCCATCTGGTTGTGAATAGAAGTTTGAGTTGTGGGTGAAATAGTTATTTTTTGGTGATGGTTTTGAGGATGTTTATGATTGTTTATGGTAACGTGGGCTTTAGGTATGTTGTTCTGTATTAATTGGGTTTGTAGGATGTTGAGCGTTTCGGGTATGGGTATGTTGGTGTTCATATTTGTTAAGTCGAGTGATAGTAGTGTTGAATTGTGTGATATGTTTATGTCTTTTATTTTATTTATAGAAATCCTACACATCAACAAAAAATGACCACATCTCAACACACTAGAACAATATGAAATTTACAGACACACAAAGTACAAATATATTAAACGAACAAACACAATACAAATCACACATACTCTTTGATATTATCGAAAACCTACCTTTAAAATTGTCACCGTTGACCCCACATTTCCAAGCAGTAGACACTGATGAAGATCGGAACATAGCAATTGAAAACGTGTCAGTAAGTTTATAAAAATTTAAAGTTTGGATAGTCATAAACTATTGTTTAAGTGATTAATAAGATTCACCGAACGTAATGGACTACAAAATTCAAAACCGAATATATGTTGAATCGAGCCTTAACTCTTAAACATTCCAATACTGTCCGAAGTAGAAATCGTACAACACCTTTCCCATAATTTTACAGACCGAATTAGAGACTCTGAAAGAGTACAAAACATTACTAATATAGAGAGATTCCTAGAAATTCTTACTAGAAAGATATAGAATTAAAATATGAAAATAAGAAGCAAAATGCTTTGGTTAGTAGAAATATTAGCCACAATTATTACATGAATAACCTTGATGATTTATCAAATAGTATACATGAAATTTGAACTGATAGTCACACAGCTTCTCCTTATAAACATTATCATCAATATGTGCCAACTCGACACCACATAAACCCGTAGCTTGAAAACAGTTAACCAAATTCGAACCAAACATCAGCCTATCAGAAAAATAACGACACTACACTTCAATTTAGAAGTATTCACAATAGTAATTTAGATTATCATAGAAAAAATCCAAACTATGAAACCTACCATAAAAATTAAGATGGATATAATCGAAACCAGCATAATCACCCAAAATTCAGTGATTTCCACATTAAGATGACCAATATGAAACCAGGACAGTTGCATTAATCTTACAGTTACACAAATCTCATCGCATGATCAATTAATATACAGCCCTACAGCAGAAGAGGGAATTGACCGAGAATATTGCACAACAAATTCATCATCGAATACAATGTCATTCTTTAAACATTTAAAGCCTACCTCTCAATAAGCATCCTCAATAATTGATGGTAGCGCTTACACTAAATATCAAGATAAATTACACGATTCTAAAGCATTAATGGGTTAATTACCAGAAACAAGACATAATAATAGTATCCAAGAAAACTAGAAAGACTTGAAGTTATAGGGAACCCAACTATCAATCACACTATTCCATCAAATGTATAAATATTAACTACCAAATTACTAACAAATTTGTAATTTCAAATCACTTTTAGTTAAATTATGTTCCCACTACAACTAATTGTAGTACTGAATTTAATAGGATTATGTATAATTTGTGTATCTACATTTAAACATATGAAAGAAATGATAGATTTTCACCATGGAATAACTATAGTTTATAATCCAAAGACAGTTTCCCCATTTGGATGTCTTTATAATGATATTCTATCTCATAAAAATGAAATTAATTTTATAGCTACAGCAACAAGCAAAGTAGATTTCACTAATAAATATATAGATATTAGTACAAAGTGTCAATGCATACATTCCAGATAATATCTATGGAAGTTTTCCAATATAACTATAAAGGGTAATTGTTGTTGCATCTAGATTGCAACTCAATAAAAGACTTGAATTTTGTAGTCCATTACATTATGTGGATATTATCAATAAGAGAACCAATAAATTACATAAAAGATAATTATGAGGATAAAATATTACAAATACCTATCAAAATATTTGTCTAATTTAAGTAATTTTGAGCTAAATGAATAAATATAAAATACCACCAAAATATACAAGTATTGATCAACGAAAAAACAGTTAATTTGGAAACAACATCCAGAATGTCAAAAAGGTCATGTAACTTTATAAATGTGAAGATTATTATAATAATAGTGTATAAATAGTGAGCACAGAAGATAAAATCACATACATAAGGGAATATCAGGTGATGTTGGATAACAATGAACAAATTTTTTTCTAAAACATTCTATATTATTCTTATTCTGACAGTTGTAAATGTTTTTTTTAAAGAAAAAAATTAATCTGAATAGCGATTTATTTATGATTGATTTAGAGTTTAATAATGGTGAATTATTATTACTGATTTAGGTAAAAAATTTTATGCTACGGGAACCTACCACCTTGATCTAGATTTGGTTTAATATAGTTTATGTACATGTTACCAAAATTGTATTTGTTAACTAATAACAACTATGTAGCAACTACGTAATTATGTTAACAACTATGTAACTTGTTTATGTAGGGTAAGCTGTACCAAATTAAGAGATAGGTTTTTTGGTATTCAATCCCGATTCCCATATAAATGATATTAGTAAAATATATATACCGGGGAATACAGAAAATCATCAGGAATATGAACAAAATTTTAAAAATGTAGGAAATAGGAATCCCCCTTGTCTACGTTTTGGCTTACTTTTTTTGACGGAGTAACTCGCAGAATCCTCAAAATATAATTAAACTTGCTGTTAATTCCCAAAAATTACAAGTTTTGAAAAATAAAATCAACTTAAACACTTCAATTTCACACTGTGTTGCGCAGTAAGTTCTATCGTTTTTAGGCCAAAGATAGAAATAAAAAAAGTGTGTATTTTTTTTAAGTCATATTTTCTGTTTTGTGTAAAAATGTGTCTCTATGTGTTTGCTTCGTTCTTTTAAGTCATTTTCCGACTTACTGTTACATAAAAAAAGAGGTGTGTGCGAGTTAGATATTTCTATAAAGTAAAGTGATAAAATCACTTTTGTCACATCCTTATTTTGAGAGTTAACAATATATTTAATTGCATTTCTAGGCATTTTGCGAATTACTATGTCAAAAAAGTAAACCCAAAATGTTCAATTATTAACTTATTACCATTGCCAAATTTGTTTATTTCTGGGGCATGAGCAAGAGATTTCATAAATATTTTCGTATTTATGATGACTTTCTGCATCGCCTAATATATTTTGCTAAAACTGACTAAGTGTAACTACGACTTTCAGTATAAAAGGATAAAATTAAGTTCCTTAAAAAAATTAAAGTTTGCTTTATATGCCGGAATTTAGGGAATTCCTTTTTGATTACCATATAGTAATAAACATTACGTTATAACACAAAATTCTCCTATTAAGATGAGTGTTTGCTATATTGTGAAAATCACTATATAAGTATTAACTTTATGAAACTTAAAATAGTTCTCTGTGTTTAGTAATACACTTTTAATTTCAAGTTTGTAAATTGAGGTTATGTTTGCTTTTCAAATTATAATTACTATGATTTGCCACAATGACAACCTCTTTCTCCGTTTTAATTTTAAATAGCAGTGAACCATTGTGGTTGAAATTTTTACGGCGGCCCCACACCATATTTTGGATTATTGTTGAAAAGCACGAAAAGGTACGATATCCACAAAAAAAAAATTTTTTGCTTTGAGCAAAGTTACTTTTTTGGAGTTTAAAGTAGGGGAAATTTTTTTTGGCGGAAGCACAAGTTGTGAATAGGCGCGGAGTGATACAAACGTCTCTGACGTTACGGTACACACTATTTAGACCTATCTTAGGGCTCCGAGAAGAAAATATTTTGTACTAATTTTTATGCTTTAACTAATTATTTCGCGTGGATATCGTATTTTTTCGTGATTTTGAACAATATTCCAAAACATCGTATGTGCCAAAAATAGCAAAAATCAACGTTAACTAACCCTCCACCACACACAAAGATTTATTAAAATCCCGCATTAAAACTACTTACCAGAAGCAAACAATCATTTATACACACTATTTCACGCACGAAATTCACTTACACACACTATTTCACGCACAAAACAGAAATCATTGCACTTAAATTCTACACACACCTATTTACAGAAAACCTGCAGATAGTAGGATTCTGCCGCTAAAATAAGAACATCTAGCCAATCTTCCAAATGAAAATTATTACGTACAAAACATCTGGTCGTACACTGATTTCCCAATCTTTAAGAAACAGGCTGAATGTAAAATTAATTATTATATATTCAATTAATATTCCACAGCAACCTTAATAATTCTAAACATTAACAATTAGTATTTCTCTCATAACTAAGTATAATTTTGTAATTTTCCAACATAGAAGTAAAGTTACGAATATGCACGCAAGTAATATTTTTCGAACTATGTTACTTATAATTGTATATATAACTAAGCTAATGTACATTTACTACGCAAATAATTACAAATAGACCGACTTTTGTCTTCGGCTAGTATAACAAAACTACCTTCAAAATCTAAAACATAAACGGCGAGTATTGAAAATATTATACTTCATTTTCTTGAGATATATTGATGAAAGAATAGTAATACTTTATAAAGTTCAAAAATGTTATTAAAGCACAATAGCAGCTGAAGAGAAGTTACAAATATACAGACTTATAACTTCAATTAGTATTACACAACTACCATTGAGAGTGACAAATACAAAACATTGAATATTTACTCTAACAGTTTTAATAAAAATAGTTTTAATTGAAATATTATATAATATCTCTTACATTTATATGTTTCATAAGTTATAAAAGTATAATTGATAATTTATACTAATTTATAATAATATCAAGAGTTATTATTCTATGTATAGGATCCATAGAATAGACAAATATTTAAAATTTTTGCTGGAAGTGAACAAAATGTTACGGATGCCATTGTTTTGACAATTTCATTTCCTCGGGTTATTGTGCGATAGGGAATGAGAACATTCGTTGGCAAATACAAATTTTGTTTTTATATTATTGTTTTGGTCTTTGAAATTACACAATTATCTTCAAAATTTAAAACATAGATAGAGATATTTTCCGCGGAAGAATACATAACTTCTCTGCGCGCCAGAAAATAGTCCTACATAAAAGTTAATAAGCAGGTACCTTCCACAGCCTCAAAAAGCAATATAATATTATATAGAAAAATTTTTTTATATGCCACGGATTGTTCTAACTCCCTATCGCACAATATCCCCAGGAAATGAAAATGGTACTCCTTGTCTACTCTATGACACTTATACATAGAACAATAATTCTTGATATTAGTATAAATTAATTGTACTTTTATAACTTATTAAATATATAAATGTAGGAGAGATTATATAATAGTTAAATTAAAACTTTTACAGTTTACCTCCGTTACAGTAAGTATTCAATGTTTTGGTATGTCACTCTCAATGGTAGTTGTGTAATACTAATTGAAGTTATAAGTCTGTATATTTGTAACTTCTCTTCAGCTGCTATTGTGCTTTAATAACATTTTTGAACTTTATAAAGTATTACTATTCTTTCATCAATATATCTCAAGAAAATGAAGTATAATATTTTCAATACTCGCCGTTTATGTTTTAGATTTTGAAGGTAGTTTTGTTATACTAGCCGAAGACAAAAGTCGGTCTATTTGTAATTATTTGTTTAGTAAATGTACATTAGCTTAGTTATATATACAATTATAAGTAACATAGTTCGAAAAATATTACTTGCGTGCATATTCGTAACTTTACTTCTATGTTGGAAAATTACAAAATTATACTTAGTTATGAGAGAAATACTAATTGTTAATGTTTTGAATTATTAAGGTTGCTGTGCAATATTAATTGAATATATAATAATTATTTTTACATTCAGTATGTTTCTTAATGATTGGGAAACCAGTGTACGACCAGATGTTTTGTACGTAATAATTTTCATTTGGAAGGTTGGCTACATGTTCTTAATTTAGCGGCAAGACACTGTGTGTAAGTAGGTGTGTGTAGAATTTAAGTGCAATAATTTCTGTTTTGTGCATGAAATAGTGTGTGTAAGTGAATTTCGTGCGTGAAATAGTGTGTATAAGTGATTGTTTGCTTCTGGTAAGTAGTTTTAATGCGGGATTTTAATAAATCTTTGTGTGAGGTGGAGGGTTAGTTAACGTTGATTTTTGCTATTTTTGGCACATACGATATTTTGGAATATTGATCAAAATCACGAAAAAATACGATATCCACGCGAAATAATTAGTTAAAGCATAAAAATTAGTACAAAATATTTTCTTCTCGGAGCCCTAAGATAGGTCTAAATAGTGTGTACCGTGACTCAGAGACGTTTGTATCACTCCGCGTCTATTCACAACTTGTGCTTCCGCCAAACAAAATTTCCCCTACTTTAAACTCCAAAAAAGTAACTTTGCTCAAAGGAAAAAAATTTTTTTTTGTGGATATCGTACCTTTTTGTGCTTTTGAACAATAATCCAAAATATGGTGTGGGGCCGCCGTAATAAATTTCAACCGTATATAGTGATTTTTACAATGTAGCAAACACTCATCTTAATAGGAGAATTTGTGTTATAACGTAATGTTTATTACTATATGGTAATAAAAAAGGAATTCCCTAAATTTCGGCATATAAAGCAAACTTTAATTTTTGTAAGGAACTTAATTTTCTCCTTTTACAGAAATACGTTTCTAACCAAACTATTTGGTTAGACTAGAAACCAATGACCCAACTATTTAGTTAGTTAATATTCTAAAAAAAAACTTAAACATAAATTTTACTTACTATGATGAATTATATACTTGAAACTAACACAGTAATACTCTTAGGAATTTATTGTTTGGTTTCTTGACATTAGATTATCTTCAAATCCTATTACATATCTGACTCACTCATAAGCTATTTTAGGTTAGGAAGCCAAAATGAAAATATCGATGTTTGCTACCATCGATTTAGCTACCAAGGATAATTGATATCTAGATATTATTATTGTTCAAACCAATGGATATATCTGTAAAAATTAATAAAAATAAAAATCTCATATTATTATAAACGGAATTTAATGTTAGTAGGGAAATTAAAATCAGTAACTACAAAAAATAAAAAGTTATTTATAACTTTTATTTAGAAATAAAATGTTCTGAACAAAAAACACTTTAAAGGAATTAAATTTATAATTTACATTTAGAAATATATATACAGTAGACTCCCGATTATCCGTGAGCGGATTAATCGGTTTGCGGATTATCCGGGATCTACCATTGTTTTACAAATATCCAATTTTTATTCCAATCAGATTCATGTGTTTAAATTTCCAAACGGTGAATTACGACGTAAATACATTTAAGGCTTAATAGAAGTTAAGATGAAGGGAATAGATATGTAAATATGTACGTACTAATTTTTACATTGAAAGGAAGCATTCCGACGCGAGCCAGCAAAATAAAAGGGGCAAGCAGACTACTGTATAATAAGAGACAATGACAAAAGCTTGGAACCCCGAAAACCTAATGTGTATCATAAGATTGTAAACAAATGTCAGCTAATCTCGGCTATAAATTGTCTAGGACGTGACATATGCATTATCCATGTCTGTCATATACATTATCGATCTTTATGGCTTTGTGACACACGTGACTCAAGTAGACATTGTGCGAGAAAATGGTTCTCAAGAAACTTAGATCGCAAATTAGCGCTAAATCAATGCTCACAAAAAAAACAGACGAAAGTGGCAGATTTTTTTAGTCAAAAAAAGTGAAAGTATTATGTGTAAAGGAAATTACATATGTACATACATACTTACTTTTGACATATACTTATGTACGTATTGTAAATAGTTAGGCATATAAATGTACATGTTATAATCCGTCAAATACATCGACATTTTAAATTAGTTTCTGTATTTATTTTGTCCTCTGAAGATTATTTGTGATTTGCATTAACCGGGGTCATTATTTTTGTAACTTATGGTATAATAATCGATTATCGATCGTTTTGCGTATTCTTTGTTCATAGCCGATTATCCGGGGAATTCGTTATCCAGGCCACCCTATTCCACGGATAATCGGGGGTTTACTGTATATATATATATATATATATATATATATATATATATATATATATATATATATATATATAAGTTATATGAACATTTTATGTGAACATTTCATAATTAAATGCGTGCTAGGAAAATTCCTGCTTACGCAGCTTTTGTATTATATAGGTGGCGAGAACAGAGCCCCGGCAGTGTGTAAGTCGCCTCTGTATCGCACAGACGTTTTCCACTCCGATTGAGTGCATATCAATTGTATTGTTTTATTAAGTAAAATTTATGTAACAGTTTTCCAAATTGATTGTTTATTAAATTCAAAGGTTTGTAAAAATAAAAATCATTTTTAAAAACCTTTCGTGCTTAATATAAAACGTAACTGGCGCAGTCGGTAGGACATCTCGGGAAAATTAATGAACATAATTTTTTCGATTTCAATCGTTAACCGAGATACTGCAAACACGCGATTCGTTACAGAGCGCATATCTGTAACGACATCAAGAAAACGGTAGGACACCTCAAGGAAGTTAGTGAATATAACGTCCGTCGGTTTTAACCGTTAATTGAGGAAACTTTAAGTACAGTGAATATCTACAACCACTTAATAGAGCGAATATCTATTAAGAGCACGAGTGAATATCGTGTAAGTGAAAAGTGAAAAGTGAAAATTGTTCAAATGAGCAAAGTATTTTGGATCAACTTGTAAGTAGATCTTAAGATATAGAATTAAGAAAAAGTAGAGTAAATACTTTTTAATTTTATATAATTGATTTTTAATTTTATTATTTTAAAGAAAATAATTTTTTAAAATGGCAACGCCAACATTAAAGAAGGAATATCTTGATATGATTCCTGAGTATAGTGGAGAGCCTACTATGCTCCACAGATTCATTTCCATATGTGATAAAGTAGTAAATAAATTTTATGTAAGCGAAAATCCAGAGGATTTTCAAAATGAATATCTATTTTCTTCTATACCAGCTAAGTTAAAAGGCCAAGCATTAGAAATGGTAGTAAACTCAAATTCATATAATTGGTATGAGATTAAAAAAGTATTATTAACCAGCTATTCAGACAAAAGAGATTGTTTTACTTTAAATTTAGAAATGGCTGAGTTAAAACAAGAGAATAACGAATCACCTTTTAAATTTTATGAGAGAAATCAAAAACTATTAAATTTACAGATTTCATTTTTTGTTAATAAAGAGCCACAAAGACAATTGGCCAAAGATGTTTTAATAGAATATGTACAGAAATTAGGGTTAAGAGTTCTCCTTAGAGGTTTACATGAACCCGTAGGATCGCTAATGCGAACAAAAAATCCAGATTCTCTTAGCGAAGCACTTAATATGCTTACTAACTATTTTCAATTTAAAAATAACAAATTATTTCAAAATATTAAACAGAACATTCCACCTAGGACCCCACAATACCCGCCTATTCGCAAACCCCTTCCTAACAAACAAACCTTCCCAAATTACAGGCCAAACTACCAAAGTAATCCTAACCAATTTACTAAACCTAACTCATACGTACAGCAAAATCAACAACCGAGACAGTCTAACAATTACACACCATTAAAAGTTCATCAAAAATTTGAACCAGAACCAATGAGCATTTCCACACGTCAAACAGGGAACACAATTAGACAAAATAGACTTTATCAGATGACAGGGAAACCAATAGAAGAGGAAAATTACGATCAAACTATGAATCGATTGACTGAACAAATGACTAACTCTTATCTGACCGAACAAATAGATTATGAACCGCAAGAGGACCCTGACAGCTACATAGACTTTGATGATTCAACGCAAGAGGAAAACGCATGCGGATTCACTCAAGAGGACAATCATACCCAAAATCATTTTTTAGGACTAACCACAATAAAAAGACATTTTCCATAATGCATATAGAAGACGACACAAACGAACTACCGTACATCCACGATCCCAAGACCAATTTAAAGATGCTGATTGACACTGGAAGCACGAGATCATTTATTAAAAAATCAATAGCTTTCCAATTTTTCAAAAACACTCTAAAACAAGAACCATTTGAAGTGAGTACAGCTCATGGAGTATCAAAAGAAAAATACAGTTGTACGCTACCACTTTTAGGAAAAGAAACAACCAAATTCTATTTATTTGATTTCCATAAAGATTTTGACTTACTCCTTGGATTAGATAACATAAAATAATTAAAAATTAATTTAAATTTTGTGAATGATAAATTAATATTTCGCAATAAGCAAATCCCGATTAAATATTTTAACACAGAAGAACAAAATAATAATAATAATAATAATAATAATAATAATAATAAAAGCGAATGTCAGGAACAGAAAGCAAAAAAGGGAACAAGTTAGATATACAAGCCCGCGCTAGCCAAATGATTAAATTTAGAATACAAAATATTCAAGATGGAGAAGGACTCTTACCATACAAAAACTTAAATGGATTAGAAATTCCGCAGTGTATAGTCTCAGTACACAAGGGAGAAGCCTACTGCCCTATAATAAACAACACAGAAGTAAATGTAGAATTAACAGTAAATGAACCATTAGAATTAAAATCTTTAGAAGAATACAATATCCTTAGACCTGATGCAATGCAAACGAACGCTAATTTCAATTTATTAGATTATAAACAAAAAAATTCGAGAAGAAAAAATTTAGATTTATCAAAATTTAGAATGGAACATATGAACTCGGAAGAAAAATCCGCTATAACAAGTTTAATAAAAGATTATGCAGATTTATTCCATATTGAGGGAAACGATTTAACTTTTACCAACCAAATAAAACATGTTATTAGGACTACTGATGAAATTCCCGTATACTCCAGAAATTATAGATATCCAGAGATTTACAAGAACGAAATTAATAAACAAACTGAGGACATGCTTGAACAAGGAATTATTAGACCTTCAAATTCTCCATGGAACTCTCCTGTCTGGATTGTACCCAAAAAACAAGACGCTTCTGGCAAAAGAAAATTTCGATTAGTAATAGATTTTAGAGGATTAAACAAGAAAACAATTGACGATAAATTTCCCTTGCCAAACATTACCGACATATTAGATAAATTAGGACGATCTCAGTATTTTACAACTTTAGATTTAGCCTCAGGATTTCACCAAGTAGAAATGGATAAAAATAGCATAGAGAAAACAGCGTTTTCAACAGAAACGGGACACTACGAATTTTTAAGAATGCCCTTTGGACTAAAGAATAGCCCCCCTACGTTTCAAAGAATTATGAATAATATTCTGAGAGGCATCCAAAATGAAACATGTTTAGTTTATTTAGACGACATTATAATTTATTCTACTAGCCTCCAAGAACATATACAAAGACTTAAAGAAGTTTTCGACAGATTACGCAAAGCCAACTTTAAAGTACAGCTGGATAAAACAGAATTTTTAAGAAAAGAAGTGGCATATTTGGGACATGTTGTGACACCAGATGGCGTAAAACCTAACCCAGCAAAGATTTTGGCAATCAAAAACTATCCAATACCCAAAACCACCAAACAAATTAAAGGATTTTTAGGACTAATAGGCTATTATCGAAAATTTATTAAAAATTTCGCCAAGATAACAAAACCGTTTACTAACTGTTTAAAGAAAAATGCAAAAATAAATATAGAGAATCCAGACTTCATAGAATGTTTTGAAACATGTAAAAATATATTGACTAACGAGCCCCTTCTACAATACCCAGATTTTGAAAAGGAGTTTACTCTAACGACAGACGCGAGTAATTATGCACTAGGAGCGATTTTAAGCCAAGACAAAAATGGAAAAGACCTTCCTATAGCGTATGCCAGCAGAACTTTAAACGACAGCGAAACTAATTACTCCGCGATTGAAAAGGAATTATTAGCGATCGTATGGGCTACCAAACACTTCAGGCCTTATTTATTTGGGAGAAAATTTAAAATTTATACAGACCATAAACCTTTACAATGGTTATTTTTAGTTAAAGAACCAAATTCCAAGCTTTTAAGATGGAGATTAAAATTAGAAGAATATGATTATGACATAAGATACAAAAAAGGAAAATTAAACCAAAACGCAGACGCTTTGTCTAGAATACAATTGAATGTTACTGATAAAAGGTCAACAAACACCCAACACACTGTAGAACCAGACCTTGAACTATCTCCAGCCGGCTTACTTCAACGTTACTTCCCGGAACTGAACGATAGAGATAACGAATCTATGGTCGTACAACTCGACGCAACAGATAACGCCAACTTAGAGTACAATCAAAAAAATGACAGTCAAACCGTGCACTCCAATTTTGAAGGAAACACCCAAATTGAAATACCAATTTCCGACGAGCCTGTAAACTTTGGAAAAAATCAAATATTTTTATCATTAGTAAGATATGAGCCAAAGAAAGTAAAAATTATAAAACTATTTGGAACTTCAAAAATCCGTTTAATAGTCGAAATATCAGAAAATAATTTTAAAGAAGACATAGTTAATTTTGTAAAATCATATTTGGTGCCCAAAATAAAATATAATCTATATTTTGAAGACGATTTTTACGAGAAATTTGCATCATGCGTAGCCAAAACTTTCAAACAAACTGAACTAAATTTGGTTAAGTGTAATAACAAACTCTTAGACCTAACTTCGGAAGAAGATACCTTAGAAACGATAAGTAATTATCATGTCAGCAAAACCAATCACCGAGGGATACAAGAAACATACGAACAAATTAAGCGAAGATATTATTGGCCCAATTTAAAATCACTAATCCAAAATTTCATAAATCAGTGTGACATATGTCAAAGAACCAAATACGACAGAATTCCCTTAGAGCTAGAAATGAACTTGACACCAACAGCTGCAAGGCCTTTCCAGATAATTCACATCGACACTATCTCTTTAGAGAAGAATTCGTTTATCAGCATTGTCGACAGTTTCACAAGGTATGCTCAAGCTTATCGCTTGGGAAGCTCTCAAGCTACAGAGATTGCAGACAAGTTATTAGATTACTTCGCGCAGTTCTGCTTACCAACAGTTATTATCTCAGACAATGGAACGGAGTTTAATAACAGAATTGTGAAGGAGATATTAGACCTGCATAAAATCAACATCCATTTTATCAGTACACAAAACCCCCCAATCAAACGGATTATGTGAAAGATTTCATTCCACCTTAATAGAACACATAAGGCTGTTAAATAATCAAATCGAATTTAAAAAAGACAGTATAATTAAGAAAGTTAAATATGCTATAATCGCCTATAACAATAGCATACATTCAGTCACAAAATTAACGCCGTGCGAAGTCTTATTTGGACACATAAATTCAAACAATTTATTAGATATAGATTTAGAAAAACAAATTGTAAATGACTACGTTTTAAACCATAAAGAAAAAACAAAAATACTTTACGAAAACATTAGGGATAGCAACCAAAGAATTAAAGAAAAAGTTTTAGAAAAAAGGAATGTAAACAAAGAACCACTTCCAGAAATACCATCTGAAGTTTATATAAAGTCAGTTCAGAAGCAAAGCAAAACGAAAAACAGATATAGCAAGGAAGAGAGATAGCTTCAATAAACAAGGAAAGAAAAACTGGTAAAATAAAGCCTAGACATCATAACACAAAAGACAAGATACATTTGTCGAAAATTAAAAGGCCTAAGAAGATAAAAAATGTAATTAATGACCAAAATCCTTCTTGTTCATATTCAACACAATCAAATTAAAATCCCTACCATACCTTTGTCCACTAATTCTATGCAAGAAACTTTATTAAACTTTAAACAACATTGTTTCATTAATTGTATGTGTTACAAACTTTTGTAATTTATTAAGTGATATGTAACTAATTATGGTAATAAATATTGTTAATAATTTGAAATATGTTAATCACAAAAAAAATTGTAATCGAAGAAAATTAGAAACTATACTCTTAAAGAGATAACAAGACAAAAAGAATTCTTATAAACTGACTAGAATCCCTTATCAAATCTATAACAGGCAATTTGAATGTAAATGATGGTAAAAATTATGAAAAATTATATAAAACTTTTATTGTAATCAATGTAAATTTTGTAGAACAAAAAAAAAAAATTAGATTCTGATAATAATTGTATATGTTATAAACATTTTGTATCTATCCTATGATAGAAAAGACTCATTATAAATTGTATTAATCAATTCCAAATACTTTTGCTCAGTTGAATTATATTGAACAGATAATTAGACTGTAAAATGCCCATCATCAAAAACAATAACGCCTACAAACTACGAGGATACTTCGTTGGAAATCGCAGACCACCCATTTAACTGGATCTTGGAAATCAACCTTTGCCTGGTGACTTTCTCCAGTGAAGAGGACTTCAACCCATGCCGAAAATTGCCCTTTACGGAGGCCTATTCAGCAGCTTATATACTTCGCCCTCATCAACAAGATGAAGAGGACCTCAACCGATGCCGAAACTTCGCCAACCCCCGAAGTTTTCTTTAGGGATGGAGGAGTTATATGAACATTTTATGTGAACATTTCATAATTAAATGCGTGCTAGGAAAATTCCTGCTTACGCAGCTTTTGTATTATATAGGTGGCGAGAACAGAGCCCCGGCAGTGTGTAAGCCGCCTCTGTATCGCACAGACGTTTTCCACTCCGATTGAGTGCATATCAATTGTATTGTTTTATTAAGTAAAATTTATGTAACAGTTTTCCAAATTAATTGTTTATTAAATTCAAAGGTTTGTAAAAATAAAAATCATTTTTAAAAACCTTTCGTGCTTAATATAAAACGTAACTTATATATATATATATATATATATATATATATATATATATATATATATATATATATAAACTCAACTTTTTGTTTTCTTTACAAAATGAAAATTATTTCCCCCAAAATTCGCATGATTGAGTTTTTTAGTCTCCTCCATTTAGGCGATATAACCTCACTAGCTTCAGTAAATCTTTAAGGCAATTAATGTGTTTATAGTCCATGAAGTTTTCCTTTACTGCCTCAGCGATATTTGCTTTGCTGTCAGTTACAAAACCTGTAACCGAATCCTTGTAGAATTCAAATTTCTTACATGTTTCCTCCAAAACGATCAAAATATATGACTGTGTGCAGTTCTGACATCTCTATTAATCCTAACGGAAGAAAATTCTTCCCGGTCTAATTTTAATATGATTTGGAAAGGTTCACGGAGGGCCTGATATTTTCCGGCCAGGATCTTGAACGGTTCCTTCATACACGGTTTCTTATATAAAGGAAAGAATACTTCTGAAAGATCACTAAAACCCTCCTTATCAACTGCATAGAAAGGTTGGTAGTTTTAATAGACGCTCTTTCAAGTAACTGTTAATGCTTGAAATTGAAAGGCAAGTTCAATGGTATAATAGGTATTCTGAAAATGAGTACTCCTTACTCTTTTGCGGAACCAGATAAAATATTAGCATCTATGACATTTTCCATTAAAGATTTTATCGAAAACCTGGTACCGTTTCGTAACTTTATTGACTCTAAGTTCCGAAGTAGCATTACCGTGATACCCACTTTCAATTCAAGCTTGTTGGGGGGGGGGGGGCAGGAGAACAGGCAGTTCCAAGGCGTAAGGAAAGTCAAATGTGTAATGGACCGCTTGATCTTCTTCCATTATTGAATCAATAGATATATAAGATGTTATTTCACCATTAATAAAGTTTATAATTTTACTGTTCATTTGGTTTTCATTGTTTGGCAAGTCGGGAAACACATTTGGTTGAAGCTTCTCAGCAGAAGCAACCATTGTCGAAAGTTTTCGGTGAAGGAAATCATCTTACGTTGGTTAGTAATAATGCTACCAATGCCAATCTTGTGCTAATTATCAGAGAACTGGCCAGCACCATGGTCATTATGGAGATGTACCCTCATGATTTGAGTCAAGTAAAATTGTTCAATATGACATTTGAGTAAAAACATCAAGTCGGTCATTCCTAAACAGAAGAATGAAAAATGGAAGTGTGGCGTATTTATTATCCATTGATGTAGATACCACATTGATCGTTCATACATAGTAGGAAATACTAACTCAACGCTATGCATTATGCTATGTACCATATATATGATGAATGGACTAGTCGAAAATTGACACTCATCATATTGTTCGCAAAAATTTTATAAGAACATTTTGAATGTCACATGATTAGGTTTGCTTCGAAAATCAGAAATCTATAAAATCTGATGTCTTGAAAGGGCAGCCTCGGTAAGAAGACTAGGGATTGAGCTAGATCTAAAAGCATCAATAGATAGTCCAGAGTAGTCGAACGATTCAAGAGTTTTCAGAACTGTAGGTAGTGCTGATGAATAGGCTAGACAGCCATAATCTATGCACAATCTAACGACTGCGCAATAGAAGCATGCCATACTAGTTCTGTCTGCTCCCCAATTTGTACCACTAAGGATTCAGCATATCCAATTGTTTGTTGCAGCTCATCTACAAATCACGCTCATGTGGGATCCATGATAGTCTTTTATCAAATAAAGGACAAAAAAATCAAACTCTGTGGTTAGAAGCTAAATTCCATCAAGTTAAAGGATAGGCTCCTGGTCTTGCCTACGATGACTAAATGCTACACATTGGGCCTTCAAAGCAGAGAATTTAAAGCTGTCTTTTTTCACCATTCTCTATTCTGTATAATACTAGCTGCAAAGATTTTTCTACAGTTGATATACTACGAACAGGTACACATATACAGAAATCATCAAGAGAAAACAGTAAAATAATCTGAAGATGTTTTAAAAACAGATGCCTTGGTTCCTTTCTACTGGTAGGAGTACAGCTTCTGCAAACATGGGTTCCCCTTCTGGGTTAATTATTTCCATATAATTGCAGACAATACTTACATTTTGGTAGGTCTCATCAGGGATGACATGTAAAAGCATGTTATTATGATAGTTTATACCGAAACACCACCAAAAATCAAATGCTCGTATATAGAGCCTGCCAATTTATATGAGATCACGAAAGAGGATACATTATCCTAAAAATCTAGGTCAGTGTTGATCGGTCTACACAATGGAATACAAAAAGAAAAAAACACCAAAAAATGAAATATATTTTAGAATCAACATTCTGAAAGAAAAATAAGGTTTCTCATAAATACCTATAAAGGTTTAATAAGATTATTTCAGTTGGTATTTGGTTTCCGTTATAGACCCAAAATTATCTCATGGTTTGATAATTATAAATCAACGTAAGCAAGAACAATAGCTGAACCTAACTTTTAACCAAAAACCGAACCGTACGCCGTGTTTACCAATGTATGAGTGTTTATATATATTTTATTATTTTATAAAAGATTGTTTTATGTATGATTGTATATATTTTATTTTATATTTGATTATTTTGTTTTTATTTTTTTAATTAGATTTTTATTTCTAGTTAATTCATTAACACTTTTAAATATTAATAAACTTGCCTATAGTAGCACTTACTTATATTTGTTGAGGACGGCCGTTTCAGGAGATGTGTCTCATTGTCAACTCAGACCGTAACTGATCTCAAGGTTTACGTCACTAGTAGCTCAAGTGAAGTAGTTTGATTTATATCTTTGAAATGATTTCAATTAATAATTGTAATGCTGCTTTAACAAGGGACATAAATTTATTTGAAAAACAAAAAATTCAATTCAAGGAACTTAAATTGTAATATATATTTTAATAAACAAGGCATTATAAATAATATTATTCCGAAATATGCAAAAATTAAAATAAAAAACAAAAGTGATTGTGCCCAAAAGACATGTAAACAAGCAGAGAAATTATGGATAAAAAATGGAATAAGAAATATAAATAAAAAGCAAAATACTTCAACTACTGAAATATTTATTACACTATTGCTATTACTTGCGACCAGATTTTTTGTTAATTAAAGTTTGTTAAATTGTTAACTTAGACTTGGAGGAAACGTTTTTGTCTTACATCCGACTGACGAGGCTAATTTTAAATTAGCTTCTACGATGTATAATATAAAATGGGAAGAAAAATACAAAAAAATGAACTTTATGATAAAAAATATTACAAATAAAAAAACAAATAATACCACCAAAAAACTAAATAGTCTGAAACTTGAAAAATAAATGAAAGCAACACCTGAAATTAAATATCATAGTTTTTACTCTAATTATGTCAATTTATCAATACTAAATTTAATAATAGTGAAATAAAGTACTTCAAAATAATAAAATCATTATAAAAAAAGACATAAATTAGGATATTAATAATATAATAATAGACACAGAAATAGCTATAAGTAAATTAAATAAAAATATACCCATAGACAAAGATTTTTAGAAATAAGAGATTTAATGGATAAACTACAATATAGCAATACTATTACTCTAAAAACTGATAATAGTAATGCTATTGTGATTATTGATAAAAACGAACATATAATTAAAACACAAAATATATAAATGAAAATCATTTTAGTAAGTACCTGAAAATCCTACAATAAATTTCAAAATGATATATAAAAGTTAATAGAATATTCTTAAAAATTATTTATTAAAAATAATACTTATAATTATATAAATAATAATCCAAAAAGGATTGAAACTAACTAGGATTGAATAATTGAAACTAAGTTTAATGATTTATAAAAATGTATAGTATGTTCAAAACAGATGCTAAAGCTATAAATCTTTACAGCAAAAACTAGGTTAAATACTTTTAACGATATAATATAAAGAATAGTAATGGTACCTACAATTTATATCAGATTAAATACTCATTTAAATAGCACAGCATTATTAGATATGGGCTTTCTATAAATTTAATAAGTAAGGAATTTCTTAGAGAACTGTTAAAACAAAAATTAATACAAAAATATGTCAACAAATTACATACATTCACAGCAGATAGAAATTAGAATTTACATATTTTAGTAGGAAGAAAATGACATCGTTAAAATTAAAGTGAAGAAATTCTAAAGGCAGGTGTAATTCCTATTAGCAGAAAGAATTAATTGTAGAATGATCTTAGGAATTCCGTGTAATTATGGAACTAGTTTAGTGATTGATATTTAAAAAAACTCATTATGTTAATTTTAAACTAAGTGTTTTGTATATCAATAAATTTAATAATGTTAAAAGTACTTTTGTAAGCCATAAATTAAATACGTATAATTTGTATTACCTAAATGAAAAAGAATCTTGACTTTCCTATTTTTGGGTATATATGAATTTTTATAAATTTTAAAATTTATTGTTGGAAATATGAATTTTGTAACAACTTACCTACAAATATGCGGACACTCTTTTAGCTCTCAACCTTTTAACACTCGCAACATGCAATGGTACCAGTCAGAAATCCCTAGGAGAAGATGTTCATTTGTATAGATTATGTTGTAAATGTTTTATATCTACAAATTTCTACCTTTTAAAATAAGTAGTTATCAAATTTTTTTCTTGATACATACTTACATAATGTAACAAATAGGCCTTCCAAAATTTAAGCTACTAGCTTTTATTATTTGGCATTTATTAATTGCCATAAGTGTTTCTAAGTAACTTTGATATCCTGAGCAAGAGGGATAGAAAGTTGTCCGCACAAAGAAGCCGCAAAATCTATTCTTGCCTCACAAACACCTTATTAGTGTATTCTTAGTTTATAAATAGATAGTGTTAACATTTCCTGGTTTTAAATGACCAAGATATTCAGTAATATTGAAAACAAAAAATAATTTGAGATCAAATAAACAATTGGAAATAGTCCATTAAACAGATGGTCTTGGGAGATGAGTATATTGAACAGGTTGTGGCAAAGTTCCTTATCTGTAGTAGAGATGGTCTCTACTAAGTGCATAGGTACACCTGTAAGAACATATATAATCTGTAAATAAAAGTCAGCTATCAATGTTCTATAGAACACATGATAAACTAAATATACTATTTAATATTATTTATCAGCTGATATTTTTTCTAAGAGTCTATTTAAAACAAACAATGCTAGAGTTGTTGTTCTGAACTAGTAAAGCTAGATTGAAACTTATTATTAAACAATGTTGGTTCTTTATAATTTAAATTATGTAATTCTTAAATAAATGGCGACCGTGACAGGATTTTACAGTTTACAATTACAACTAGACTAGTATTTTGTGAAATGGCCTAGGTCTAATTCATGTGATGGAAGCTGTAAGGAAGAAAAGGACAGTTTTAAGGGCAGCTTTTAGCTGTAATTGTAATGCACCGCAGAAAACAATTAAAGGTCTGAAGATGATTATGATGAATTTTCAATTTAAATCAAGTCTTGTGACATTGGGAGGAAAAAATTAGGTAAATGAAGACATTTTTAATTTGATATTAGAGGAGAATGCTACTGAAGAAGAACTGGAAAATGAATTAAAACTATCAGATGAGTACAATATTAAGTTTCAGGAAATACATATGACTGTGCAAAGATTATTAAGTGAGGAAAAGTCATCGTTAAACAGCCAAAGTCGTGTTATTATTAAGCATAAGTTTAAATTGCCCATGCTTGAACTGACAAAATTTGATGGAGATGTACAACATTGGCTAAAGTTTTGGGGACAATTTAGGACAATTGATGAGTACCCAGACATTGACGATGATGACACAAATTTCTATATTTGCTTCAAGCAACCGTGCCTGATTCTAGAGCTAGGGAAATTGTATTTACCAATTAGTAGCAATTATAAGAAAGGACTAGATAGCCGAAAGACCAGTTTCGGGAGGGATGACCTATTAGTTGATTATTATGTTAGAGAGTTGCTTAAACTAACTTTAAGTATGAATTAAAGTAAACATTTGCCATCCAAAAAAAGTAACTTATATAAGGACAAACACAAGATGATTTAGATACAGGAAAACTTAATACTAAACAAAAATTGTACAATGGGGACTGCAACTAATTTCTTCAGTTTCAAAGCCATAAGGAATTCATATTTTGTAAAGGAGCTCATCAGAGTGCTGACTGTTTTAAAACACAAGACATGACATATGAAGATAAAAAGGGAATATTATGTAAAAGTAACTGTGGTTTTTTTGTCTGAAACCTAGGCATATATGTAAAATACACATTAATGTATTATATATGTGGAAAAAAACTAGGTCTATATGGAAAAAACAGGTCTTGCCACTGCAAATAAAGATAAAGAGTTGACTAGAAAATAACTTGGCTAGTTTTAATAATGAAAAATTATTTTTTCAAACCCTTGTGTAAACATTTTTAATGAAAATATAGTCAAGCAGATTAGAGTTCTTATATGGACCCTGGCTTTCAGCGTTCATATGTTCGCAGAGATGTAGCTGTAGAAATGAGATACAAGTCTACTGGTGAAGAAAAAATAATACAGGGATTATATGAAGGTGTGCAATGGAAACCTTGTTTTCACTAGTCGCATAAGGTAAGTTTAAGGAGCATGAGTACATTGTATGAGTAATTTTGATGTATTCGTAATAGAAAACATTTGTGGACATGTTCTAGTGGTATAACCAGGTGAATGGTTAAATAATCCGAAGGAAAAAGGAATTGATTTTACAAAAATATTGATGGATCAAAAAAAGTACACGGACTTTCTTAGGTTTTTATAGGTGAATGAAAATGGTGAACTAAAGATTTTACGATACATTCATGTAGTGTTTGGACTAACAAGTAGCATTTTTATTTTAGGATCAGTCATCGAACTGCATTTAAATAAATGTCTTAAAAATCACTTATATTCTACTAATGCAATAGAACTGCTTTTAAAAATTGTCTATGTCGATAATATTGTAGTCAGTTTACAGGAACTGGTTGGTCTAAACCATTCTCTTCCAAAAACGTGATGAAGCTTTGAAACATGTCTTTAGATTTATGACCCTGGTTTGGCATAAATGTTACAAATCTTTCTACAGGTGTGGACTCCTCTAAATACCTAAAAACCAAAGAAAGCTGGTCAATGTGTCCTTCATCTGCAGTTGAGTGTAGAGATATGGAGTAGTACTTTGACTGCTTAATTCGGGATATAATTTCATTAAAAACTCTTTAACCAATTATTTGCAAAACGTCTTCGAAAATCGTAGATGATAGGTAATTTGTGTGGCCACTTCCACGGTTTCCATGTGGCCACACGGTTTAAAGGGGAATCTCCAGACAACCCAACAATAAATGGTATGGATTCTTCCTTCAGTTTGTATATTAAAAATAATCTATTATAAGATGTAATAACTACACTAAGTAATTATTAAATTTTAATTTCACTAAATTCTGCAGATCGAGGAATATATATCTACATACAGTACGAAACACAACATACAACAGCTACAAAGTGATACCAATAATTAACTACATTAGGGAAGAGGGTCCATTTGATACACATATCCCTTAGACAGCACAGACATCTGGTCATGTTACACACACACAAATAAACCCTCTTGAAGCAAACAAACATCGAAGAGAATAAAGATGAGAAACGACATGTTTGTATCACTTATGATCTGTATCACTAATGTGTTTAAAAAAATATTTGTTAACCTTAAGATGTACTGGGTTAATGTCAGCTAGTTTGTTCGAAGGTCAATACTACACATAGTTACCAACTTTTGTGATACACTCACGGAGTGATTTTTCTCAAGGATCATGCTCATATTGAATTTACGAAATTTAAATAAAATAAAGAGAATATATCTTGTACAAAACATTATACTAAGACATTGATTTAACAAATATATTTAACCTCAAATACATGAAATTCTTTTCACATGGAACCTGCATATTATATTCCATGTTTATCTTAAAGCTTGTTCTAGCCTGGTACCTAGCTACTCAACTTCCTGAGGGTCTTAATATTGTGTTGGCCTGTCATCATAATTGGGGAAGTTAACAGCAAGTTGGTAAATAAACAACAATAACCTTGGCTACAAATATTTACACAACGTTTATGTATTTCCCACTAACCCAGTTAGCATCATCAGAATGTTTTAAACATACTGGGTTCTTATAACCACTCAAACCTAAGACTTTATAAACACTTGCAACAGACATCCCTTCCATTCCTCTGTCCAGCAAGGTTTTAACTAATGCCAGTTCTTCACAAAGGGACAAGACCACGTCCAACACAGACCTATACGTAACAGATCTGACTTCAGCGACAAATATACAAACAATGTGGATACCATACATTGAAAAAATACATATTTAATAATAATTAAAACAATAGCGACTGTTTTAATATTAGTAACATCAATGTCAACACCAACAATTATTACAACTTGAAAAATAATTTTTGAATTTTGTAGACCATTACATTCAATGAAACTTTATCACTTAAACAATAGTTTATGACTATCCGAACTTTAAATTTTGTAAATTTGTTAAAACTTACTGAGACAGAACTTTTTTGATCGCTATGTGCCGATCTTTATCAGTGTTTTCTGCTTGGAGATGTTGGGTCAAGCGGTGACGGTTTTAAAGGTATGTTTTCGATAGTATCAAAGAATATGTGTGATTTGTATTGTGTTTGTTCATTTAATATGTTTGTACTTTGTGTTTATGTGTGTATAAATTTCATATTGTGTTAGTGTGTTGATATGTGGTCCTTTTTTGTTGATGTGTAGGATTTCTAGGTTGCGGTAAATGTCTGTGTATTTGTGTCCTGTTTCTTTTATGTGATTGTAAAATGTTGAGTTGGTGTTCTGTTTGTGTTCCTCGACTCTTTGTTTAAAGCTGCGACCTCTTTGTACAATGTAGAATTTGTAACATTTGTCGCACTTCAGTTTGTATACACCTGGTGCTTGTAGTTTATCTTTGTTGTTGTTGTTGTGTTGTAGTTTGTATCGTAACTTGTTATAACATTCGTATGCTATTTCGTATCCTATTTTTTGAAATTTGCGGGCTATTTAGTTTGATGTTTTGTTAATGTATGGCAATGTGTTCTATTTGTTTTCCCTGTCTGTAGTGATAATTTTAGTGGTTTTTTGTATTTTGTCCGTAGTTTGTCTATCCCTGTGATGTTATATCCATTTATGTATTCTAAATATTTAATTGTGTGTGAAGAATAATGTTGTGTATTTGGTCATAACAAGGAGAATAAACTAGAATCAGGAATTATATGCAAGTGATTTATATTGAAAAATTGCTATAGATTGTTTAGTATTTTTAGTTTAAGAAAAAAACATTTTATAAATCAATTTAATTTATTATTCAGTTTCTTAAAACAATATGAAATATGAGGTGGTGTCATGTAAAAACCAAATCAAATATAAAATTCTTTAAAATGTGAAGAACCGCAAAGAAAGGCCATAAAAACATTTCTTACAAGATACTTTTATTCTTATATTTTATTGTGACCAGTATTTATAAATATATTGTGTGAAGCAGTATTTACAAATATATTGTGTGAAGCAGTTGTCTGGAGATTCCCCTTTAAACACTTCTTTTTCTATAGGGGGTTTAGCTTTTGCATCAACAAAGGATTCTGTACTAGGTTCAGTTTCCTTTTTATACTCCATGGTAAAACATCTATAATTATCGATAAAACTAATTCTCCTTCGAATATACAACCGTATATTCGAGGAGCATTGTTTTCATGATGCGTGGGTAGAAGCAATAGTAATTCCTATGTGAAATGACTTGTGACCCCCCGTTTTATTTATTTCCATCAATTATAGTAGCGTTGTCATAGTAACCAGTTTGTTTATTTTTAATCTCAACCCTCTTCTCATTAGTTTTCTTTGTATTTCTGTTTTCTGGACTTTCATAACAGCGAGTAATTTTACAAGATTAATTTTTTTATTGTCTATGTCGGTTTTAATAATTTCTTCATTTTTATATGCCAAGATTTACTTAATTCTATCTCCTTAATCTTCTGTAGATAACTGCTAGGCCTTTGTCACAAGATTTTATAAATACTTTCTTTCTGCTTATTAATAAATATGATATTACATTTCTAGTTTTGAAACCAGTTGTGAGACTATTATTTGTTCTATCTTTGGTCCCTAGAGCGGGAGGCTATCTGTTAGAACTCTTTACAAATCTAGGTTATTTTCTCAAAATTTCAATATTCAAAACAATTTTGTTCATAAAATTTAAATTTAGCTACTCTAATTTTGGTTAACTAGTTTGTTTTTATTGTTTTATGTTTTTATTGTTATTTTATGATGTTATTTATTATGGAATTAAAAAAAAAAAATTACAGCTGGAACAGCTTTAAAACAGCTGGAAAAGAGCTGTTATGATTTGAACCCTATTATTTGCTATTTACCAAACTTGACATTTGAGACACTATTACATAAATTAATATTTTTGGTTTGTACTACAGCAGAAGTATTAAAATTGCAAACTACACAGTGGCTGCATAAACAAAATATTAAATAAAGACATATAGTGAAACATGGGTTTTATTTTTATCCCAGTCTTATAACGGTTTAATATAAATATCAATAATTATTTTGTGTTTTAGTACTTATACTCTAAGAAAATGATGTAAAGTTAGCTATTGTATTCATTTTGATTTTATTCCTTATATCCATTAATAATTAATTTAGAACACGCAACCTAAGTGGAAAAAACTAAAGCAACCTCCTGTACATACACATTAACAAATTATTGTTTAAACTATAGAGGCTACTTCATATTTATAATTTATTTTATAACAAAAAATATTTATAAAAATGAAATAGATTTTGTATTTAATATACTGAAATAGTTTTTGATAATATGATGAAAATGTTAGGTTTTGTCTCATATATTGAAGACAATGGGAGAAATCATCTAACCTTTTAGTTTGAAGCAATATTTTATAGTAGAAGTATATTCTATTTATACTACTACTGGTAATATTTTGATGCCTGTCTTCTAACCAGTTCTCATTTAAATATCAATAATTATTTTGTGTTTTAGTACTTAAATTTTAAGAAAATGAAGTAAATTTAACTATTGTAGTCAATTTGATTTCATTGCTTATATTCATAAATAATTATTTTACGAATTATAACATTTATGTGTTTTTTAAACATTTACGAATTATTGTTTAAACTATGAATCCTACCTTATATATTATCACTGCTGGATTTAAGAAC
This sequence comes from Prosapia bicincta, assembly GCA_036971475.1. NCBI lineage: Eukaryota > Metazoa > Arthropoda > Insecta > Hemiptera > Cercopidae > Prosapia > Prosapia bicincta. The sequence goes on along the minus strand of JBAIZL010000376.1, from coordinate 9,262,650 downwards.
AGGCAAATAAGGCGTGCGCCTAGGGGTCCCCTCCACAAAAAAAAATATTCGAATTTCAAATAACTGGTCTGCAGCGAGTCGGGCATGATAAGTCAATAAATCAGAGCAGAGCTCATGCGAGTGGTGATGTGTGTATGTAGATTCAGTAGTACGTAGGGAATCTCCAGATCCTGAAGTTCAACCAGCTGAATTTGAAGCGACTGAACCAGAACTTGACCCAGGATCTAGCAAAGATGTTTTCTTGGAAAACGACATTGGGAAGTGGCCGAAACTTATGATTGCTGCTGAGGTAGATTACTGCATTAAAATCAGTGCAACAGCACTTTAGAACTGCGATAGTGGTGTATTTGAGAGAAAATCTTTTGTTCAATTTGATAGTGGTAAAGGTTCAGATAAATCTTTCAAAAGAAAATGTCAAGCAAGTTTTTTTGTGCGGAAAGCCACAAACGGTGAGGTTATAAAACGTTCTTGGCTGTGTTTTTCCTCTAGTAATGGTCATGTTTATTGTTATGTGTGAAAGCTTTTTTCTACATTTCACTCACATTTTACCGATGACGGTTTCTGTGACTGGAAAAATGCTACCTGACGTCTAATTGGCCACAAACTCCCAAAGCACATTTAAATTCTGTAATTGTTTTTGCAGGACGTGCTAAGGAAATAGGGCAAATTGATGAAGAATTGACTCATCATGCAGAAGATGTAGCAAAATATTGGTGAGAGGTTCTCAGAAGGTTGATAAGTGTGATAGTTTTTATCAGTGAAAGAGGTCTACCATTTAGAGGAGAAAACGAAATACTTGGGTCACCGAAAAATGGCAATTATCTAGGATACTGGAGCGTGTAGCACAATATGATGAATTTTTGAGAGACCACATAAAAGCACATGGAAACCGTGGAAGTGGCCACACAAATTACCTATCATCTACGATTTTCGAAGACGTTTTGCAAATAATTGGTAAAAGAGTTTTTAATGAAATTATATCCCGAATTAAGCAGTCAAAGTACTACTCCATATCTCTACACTCAAGTGCAGATGAAGGACACATTGACCAGCTTACTTTGGTTTTTAGGTATTTAGAGGAGTCCACACCTGTAGAAAGATTTGTAACATTTATGCCAAACCAGGGTCATAAAGCTAAAGACATATTTCAAAGCTTCATCACGTTTTTGGAAGAGAATGGATTAGACCAACCAGTTCCTGTAAACTGACTACAATATTATCACCATAGAAAATTTTTAAAAGCAGTTCTATTGCATTAGTAGAATATAAGTGATTTTTAAGACATTTATTTAAATGCAGTTCGATGACTGATCCTAAAATAAAAATGCTACTTGTTAGTCCAAACACTACATGAATGTATCGTAAAATCTTTAGTTCACCATTTTCATTCACCCATAAAAACCTAAGAAAGTTTGTGTACTTTTTTTGATCCATCAATATCTTGGTAAAATCAATTCCTTCTTCCTTCAGATCATTTAACCATTCACCTGGTTATACCACTGGAACATGTCCACAAATGTTTTCTTTATCTAATACATCAAAATTACTCATACAATGTACTCATGCTCCTTAAACTTACCTTATACGACTAGTGAAAACAAGGTTTGCATTGCACACCTCCAAATAATCCATGTATTATTTTTTCTTCACCAGTAGGCTTGTATCTCATTTCTACAGCTACATCTCTGCGAACATATGAACGCTGAAAGCCAGGGTCCATATAAGAACTCTAATCTGCTTGACTACATTTTCATTAAAAATCTTTACAACAAGGGTTTGAAGAAATAATTTTTCATTTTTAAAACTTGCCAAGTTATTTTCTAGTCAACTCTTTATCTTTATTTGCAGTGGCAAGACCTGTTTTTTTCCATATAGACCTAGTTTTTGTCCACATATATAATACATTTTAGATATGTTTTACACATTTTACTTATATGCCTAGGTTTCAGACAAAGAAAAAACAGTTACTTTTACATAATATTCCCTTTTTATCTTCATATGTCATGTCTTGTGTTTTAAAACAGTCAGCACTCTGATGAGCTCCTTTACAAAATATGAATTCCTTAGGGCTTTGAAACTGAAAAAATTAGTTGCAGTCCCCATTGTACAATTTTTGTTTAGTATTAAGTTTTCCTGTATCTAAATCATCTTGTGTTTGTCCTTATATAAGTTACCTTTTTGGATGGCAAATGTTTACTTTTACTTCCAAGTGAAAACCCCTTTTTCTACCAAGCAAATTCTTTCCTCGTTTTCTACTTCATTCTTAAGGAATATTATTAAACTACCTAATTTTTTAGTAGTTTCTGTGTTGCTTCCAGTACTGCTCTTTTGGCATGTTCTAAGTACATCGTCAGACATGATCGAATAATGGAAAGAAAATGGCACCATACTTGTCTGCTATGACACCTAAAGTTTCTAGCGATCTTAGCTGAGTTTCAACTTTGATTTAAAGACTTGACAAACTAATCTTGGACTGACTAGAATTCATACTTAAAGTTAGTTTAAGCAACTCTCTAACATAGTAATCAACTAATAGGTCATTCCTCCCGAAACTGGTCTTTCGGCTATCTAGTCCTTTCTTATAATTGCTACTAATTGGTAAATACAATTTCCCTAGCTCTAGAATCAGGCACAGTTGCTTGAAGCAAATATTGAAATTTGTGTCATCATCGTCAATGTCTGGGTACTCATCAATTGTTCTAAATTGTCCCCAAAACTTAAGCCAATGTTTTACATCTCCATCAAATTTTGTCAGTTCAAGCATGGGCAATTTAAACTTATGCTTAATAATAACACAACTTTGGCTGTTTAACGATGACTTTTCCTCACTTAATAATCTTTGCACAGTCATATGTATTTCCTGAAACTTAATATTGTACTCATCTGATAGTTTTAATTCATATTCCAGTTCTTCTTCAGTAGCATTCTCCTCTAATATCAAATTAAAAATGTCTTCATTTACCTGATTTTTTCCTCCCAATGTCACAAGACTTGATTTAAATTGAAAATTCATCATAATCATCTTCAGACCTTTAATTGTTTTCTGTAGTGCATTACAATTACAGCTAAAAGCTGCCCTCAAAACTGTCCTTTTCTTCCTTACAGCTTCCATCACATGAATTAGACCTAGGCCATTTCACAAAATACTAGTCTAGTTGTAATTGTAAACTGTAAAATCCTGTCACGGTCGCCATTTATTTAAGAATTACATAATTTAAATTATAAAGAACAAACATTGTTTAATAATAAGTTTCAATCTAGCTTTACTAGTTCAGAACAACAACTCTAGCATTGTTTGTTTTCCATAGACTCTTAGAAAAAATATCAGCTGATAAATAATATTAAATAGTATACTTAGTTTATCATGTGTTCTATAGAACATTGATAGCTGACTTTTATTTACAGATTTTAATTTTCTTACAGGTGTACCTATGTACTTAGTAGAGACCATCTCTACTACAGATAAGGAACTTTGCCACAACCTGTTCAATATACTCATCTCCCAAGACCATCTGTTTAATGGACTATTTCCAATTGTTTATTTGATCTCAAATTATTTTTTGTTGGCAATATTACTGAATATCTTGGTCATTTAAAACCAGGAAATGTTAACACTATCTATTTATAAACTAAGAATACACTAATAAGGTGTTTGTGAGGCAAGAATAGATTTTGCGGCTTCTTTGTGCGGACAACTTTCTATCCCTCTTGCTCAGGATATCAAAGTTACTTAGAAACACTTAACGCAATTAATAAAGGCCAAATAATAAAAGCTAGTAGCTTAAATTTTGGAAGGCCTATTTGTTACATTATGTAGGTATGTATCAAGGAAAAAATTTGATAACTACTTATTTTAAAGGGTAGAAATTTGTACATATAAAACATTTACAACATAATCTAAACAAATGAACATTAACATCTTCTCATAGCGATTTCTGACTGGTACCATTGCATGTTGCGAGTGTTAAAAGGTTGAGAGCTAAAAGAGTGTCTGCATAGTTGTAGGTAAGTTGTTACAAACTTCATATTTCCAACAAAAAATTTTATAATTTATAAAAATTCATATAATCCCAAAAATAGGAAAGTCAAGATTCATTTTCATAATACAAATTATACTTATTTAATTTATGGCTTACAAAAGTACTTTTAACATTATTAAATTTATTGATATACAAAACACTTAGTTTAAAATTAACATAATGAATTTTTTAAAATATCAATCACTAAACTAGTTCCATGATTACATGGAATTCCTAAGATCATTCTACAATTAATTCTTTCTGCTAATAGGAATTACACCTGCCTTTAGAATTTCTTCACTTTAATTTTAACGATGTCATTTTCTTCCTACTAAAATATGTAAATTCTAATTTCTATCTGCTGTGAATGTATGTAATTTGTTGACATATTTTTGTATTAATTTTTGTTTTAACAGTTCTCTAAGAAATTCCTTATTTATTAAATTTATAGAAAACCCATATCTAATAATGCTGTGCAATTTAAATGAGTATTTAATCTGATATAAATTGTAGGTACCATTACTATTCTTTATATTATATCGTTAAAAGTATTTAACCTAGTTTTTGCTGTAAAGATCTATAGCTTTAGCATCTGGTTTGAAGTTACTATAAATTTTTATAAATCATTAAACTTAGTTTCAATTATTTCAAAAGTTAATTTCTCCTTTTTGGATTATTATTTATATAATTATAAGTATTATTTTTAACATTTGTTGATTCCATCTTCGCGTGAGCTACTAGTAATCACTTACACTTTGTTTAGTCTGTAGAGAGACTAAAGTTAGAACAAAACGAGGTGAGATACAAAGTATTGGCGGTAAGCTTACTAGAAGTTGCTTTAAACTTGAGGAATTACTGAAGAAATTTAAACCATGAGTAACATGTACAAGTTTCACCTTACAAAGGCACTTACAATTTGCATACCACGCGGCTACGCACTAAAGTTTCACAATCGGTGTAACCGAGCTACACTTTAACAGAACGACGAATTATAGTTCAAAATGGTAATCGACACTGTCCGAACTTTTACACATATTATTAAATGCTCGCGGTACGTTTAAATTGGCTACTAAGACAAAGCCAATGCGGAAAAGAGCTGCGCGGTGTAACCAAGGACTGACCTAGTCGAGTGACGAAATACATCATGTATTATACATGCTAAGACGGAAAAACTGTACAGAAATTGTAGAAGAAAGAAAGCGGTAATACCAACTTGAGAACGCCAAATCGTTGACAACGCCTTTAATAAAGTTGCTCTGGCTAAAATGCTGGCCACAGGTCAAACGTCAACGAGGATCAAGAGACCAGTTGTACAGCTGAATAATGTCGCGGCAAATACGAAAAAATACAAAACCTGCACTGAACACACTTTTTAAAAAATGTTACGGTCTGAGTTGACAAAGGGACACATCTCCCGAAACGGCCGTCCTCAACAAGCAAATTAAGTGCTACTATAGGCAAGTTAAAACATTTTTTAAAAAGTGTAAGTATTATTTTTAATATTTTTCTATCAATAATCACAATAGCATTACTTTTATCAGTTTTTTTACAGTAATAGTATTGCTATATTGTAGTTTATCCGTTAAATCTCTTATTTCAAAATATCTTTGTCTATGGGTTTTATTAATTTCATTATTTTTAATTAATGTTTTAAATACATATGCTGCTTTGATGCTAGTATTATCTTGTATATTTTAATTTAATTTACTTATAGCTATTTCTGTGTCTATAATTATATTATTAATATCCTAATTTATGTCTTTTTTATAATGATTTTATTATTTTGAAGTACTTTATTTCACTATTATTAAATTTAGTATTGATAAATTGACGATATTAGAGTAAAAACTATGATATTTAATTTCAGGTGTTGCTTTCATTTATTTTTCAAGATTCAGACTATTTAGTTTTTTGGTGGTATTATTTATTTTTATATTTGTAATATTTTTTATCATAAAGTTCATTTTTTTGTATTTTTCTTCCCATTTAATATTATACATCGTAGAAGCTAATTTAAAATTAGCCTCGTTAGTCGGTCGTAAGACGAAAACGTTTCCTCCAAGTCTAAGTTAACAATTTAACAAACTTTAATTAACAAAAAGTCTGGTCGCAAGTAGTAGCAAAAGTGTAATAAATATTTCAGTAGTTAAAGTATTTTGCTTTTTATTTATATTTCTTATTTCATTTTTTACCCATAATTTCTCTGCTTGTTTACATGTCTTTTGGGTACTATCACTTTTGTTTTTTATTGTAATTTTTGCATATTTCGGAATAATATTATTTATAATGCCTTGTTTATTAAAATATATATTACAATTTGTGTTCCTTAAATTGAATTTTTTGTTTTTCAAATAAATTTATGTCCCTTGTTAAAGGAGCATTACAGTTATTAATTGAAATCATTTCAAAAATATAAATCAAACTACTTCACTTGAGCTACTAGTGACGTAAACCTTGAGATCAGTTTTGGTCTGAGTTGACAATGGGACACATCTCCTGCAACGGCCGTTCTCAACAAATATAAGTAAGTGCTACTATAGGCAAGATTATTAATATTTAAAAGTGTTAATGAATTAACTAAAAATAAAAATCTAATTAAAAAAAATAAAACAAAATAATCATATATAAAATGAAATATATACAATCATATATGAAATAATCATTTATAAAATAATAAAATACATATAAAAACTCATACATTGGTAAACGCGGCGTACAGTTCAGTTTTTGGTTAAAAGTTAGGTTCAGCTAGTTTTTGTTGTCTTTTTCTTTTTGTATGCCATTGTGTAGACCGATCAACACTGACCTAGATTTTTAGGATAATGTATCCTCTTTTGTGATCTCATATAAATTGGCAGGCTCTATATACGAGCATTTGATTTTTGGTGATGTTTCAGTATAAACTATCATAACATGCTTTTACATTTCATCCCTGATGAGACCTAACCAAATGTAAGTATTGTCTGCAATTATATGGAAATAATTAACCTGGAAGGGGAACCCATGTTTGCAGAAGCTGTACTCCTACCAGTAGGAAGGTACCATGGCATCTGTTTTTAAAACATCTTCAGATTATTTTACTGTTCTCTCTTGATGATTTCTGTATATGTGTGTCTGTTCGTAGTATATCAACTGTAGAAAAATCTTTGCAGCTAGTATTATACAGAATAGAGAATGGTGAAAAAAGACAGGCCTTAAATTCTCTGCTTTGAAGGCCCATTGTGTAGTGGGTCCTTTATTTGATAAAAGGCTATCATGGATCCCACATGAGCGTGATTTGAAGATGAGCTGCAACAAACAATTGGATATGCTGAATCCTTAGTGGTACAAATTGGGGAGCAGACAGAACTAGTATGGCATGCTTCTATTCCGCAGTCGTTAGATTGTGCATAGATTATGGCTGTCTAGCCTATTCATCAGCACTACCTACAGTTCTGAAAACTCTTGAATCGTTCGACTACTCTGGACTATCTATTGATGCTTTTAGATCTAGCTCAATCCCTAGTCTTCTTACCGAGGCTGCCCTTTCAAGACATCAGATTTTATAGATTTCTGATTTTCGAAGCAAACCTAATCATGTGGCATTCAAAATGTTCTTATAAAATTTTTGCGAACAATATGATGAGTGTCAATTTTCGACTAGTCCATTCATCATATATATGGTACATAGCATAATGCATAACATTGAGTTAGTATTTCCTACTATGTTTGAACGATCACAGTAAATGGTATCTACATGAATGGATAATAAATACGCCACACTTCCATTTTTCATTCTTCTGTTTAGGGATGTTCGAAGTTGATGTTTTTACTCAAATGTCATATTGAACAATTTTACTTGACTCAAATCATGAGGGTACATCTCCATAATGACCATGGTGCTGGCCAGTTCTCTGATAATTAGCACAAGATTGGCATTGGTAGCATTATTACTAACCAACGTAAGATGATTTCCTTCCCCGAAAACTTTCGACAATGGTTGCTTCTGTTGAGGAGCTTCAACCAAATGTGTGTCCCGACTTGCCAAACAATGAAAACCAAATGAACAGTAAAATTATAAACTTTATTAATGGTGGAATAACATCTTATATATCTATTGATTCAATAATGGAAGAATATCAAGCAGTCCATTACACATTTGATTTTCCTTACACTTTGAAACTGCCTGGTCTCTGCCCCCCCCCCCCAACAAGCTTGAATTGAAAGTGGGTATCACGGTAATGCTACTTCGGAACTTAGAGTCAATAAAGTTACGAAAAAAACTAAGGTTTTCGATAAAATCTTCAATGGAAAATGTCATAGATGCTAATATTTTATCTGGTTCCGCAAAAGAGTAAGGAGTACTCATTTTCAGAATACTATTATACCATTGAACTTGCCTTTCAATTTCAAGCATTAACAGTTATGAGACTAAAAAACTCAATCATGCGAATTTTGGGGGAAATAATTTTCATTTTGTAAAGAAAACAAAAAATTGAGTTTATATATATATATATATATATATACATTTCTAAATGTAAATTATAAATTTAATTCCTTTAAAGTGTTTTTTGTCAGAACATTTTATTTCTAAATAAAAGTTATAAATCACTTTTTATTTTTTGTAGTTTACTGATTTTAATTTCCCTACTAACATTAAATTCCGTTTATAATAATATGAGATTTTTTTTGTATTAATTTTTACCGATATATCCATTGGTTTGAACGATAATATCTAGATATCAATTATCCCCGGTAGTTAAATCGATAGTATCAAATATCGATATTTTCATTTTGGCTTCCTAACCTAAGATAGGTTATGAGTAAGTCAGATATATGTAATAGGATTTGAAGATAATCTAATATCAAGGTACCAAACAATAAATTCCTAAGAGTATTACTGTGTTAGTTTCAAGTATATAATTTATCGTAGTAAGTAAAATTTATGTTTAAGTTTTTTTTTAGAATAATAACTAACTAAATAGTTTGGTCATTGGTTTCTAGTCTAACCATATAGTTTGGTTAGAAAAGTATTCCTGTAAACTAAATTAAAACTCCGTGATTTATTTTTTAAAAAGGTAATACCTGGCAAAAACAATTTTCACTGCTATTTAAAATTAAAACGGAGAAAGAGGTTGTCATTGTGGCAAATCATAGTAATTAAAATTTGAAAAGCAAACATAACCTCAATTTACAAACTTGAAATTAAAAGTGTATTACTAAACACAGAGAACTATTTTAAGTTTCATAAAGTTAATACTTATATAGTGATTTTCACAATATAGCAAACACTCATCTTAATAGGAGAATTTTGTGTTATAACGTAATGTTTATTACTATATGGTAATCAAAAAGGAATTCCCTAAATTCCGGCATATAAAGCAAACTTTAATTTTTTTAAGGAACTTAATTTTATCCTTTTATAATGAAAGTCGTAGTCACACTTAGTCAGTTTTAGCAAAAAATATTAGGCGATGCAGTCATCAGAAATACGAAAATTATTTATCTTGTTCATGCCCCAGAAATAAACAAATTTGGCAATGGTAATACGTTAATAATTGAACATTTTGGATTTACTTTTTTGACATAGTAATTCGCAAAATGCCTAGAATTGCAATTAAATATACTGTTAACTCTCAAAATAAGGTTGTGACAAAAGTGATTTTAACACTACTTTATAGAAATATCGGTAAATGTTTAGTTCGCTAAACCGGGCCTATATTTGCATGAGACATTCAAAAACATGTAAAAAGGCTGTTTTCATGGAAAATTAGATAATTATTCAAGGTGAAAATCTATCATTTCTTTCATATGTTTAAGTGTAGATACACAAATTATACATAATCCTATTAAATTCAGTACTACAATTAGTTGTAGTGGGAACATAATTTAACTAAAAGTGATTTGAAATTACAAATTTGTTAGTAATTTCGTAGTTAATATTTACATTTGATGGAATAGTGTGAGTGATGGTTGGGTTCCCTATAACTTCAAGGCTTTATAGTTTTCCTGGATACTATTATTATGTCTTGTTTCTGGTAATTAATCCAATAATGCTTTAGAATCGTGTAATTTATCTTGATATTTAGTGTAAGTGCCACCATTAAATATTGAGGATGCTTCTTGAGAGGTAGGCTTTAAATGTTTAAAGAATGACATCGTCTTCGATGATGAATTTGTTGTGCAATCTTCTCGGTCAATTCTCTTTGTCCTGCTGTAAGGCTGTATATTAATTGATCATGTGATAAGATTTGTGTAACCGTAAGATTAATGCAACTGGAATTTTGGATAGTCTATTTCTTATAATATGTAGGTATGTATTAAGAATAATTGTTGACAATTTTCTATTTTAAAATGTAAAAATTTGTACACACAATACATTTGTAACATAATCTATACTAATGAGCATTTACATCTTCTCCGAGGGGTTTTTGTTTGGTCAGAAACATTGCGTGTTGGGAATGCTAGGAGGGCTAGAGCTAAGAGCGTCCACGGGGCATAGGTGTCGGAACTATGAACAATATTACGAGTATTCAACAGATTTTTTTTTCCTAAGATTACTTCCTTCACCATGCACAAAAAAATAATTCTTGACTATGTTTTAAGACTTTAAATCTTAACTGATGCATTCGAGCTTCCCATATATTTTGAAGTTGTTATAAATTTCATATTTCCAACAATAAACAAATTTTAAAATTTATGAATTTCTAAAAACTCATAATTAAAAAAATAAGGAATTCAAATGACTCTTTTTCATATAACACAAACTATACTTATTTAATTTATTGCTATTTATACTATTTGATAAATCATCAAGCTTATTCATGTAATAATTGTGGCTAATATTTCTACTAACCAAAGCATTTTGCTTCTTATTTTCATATTTTAATTCTATATCTTTCTAGTAAGAATTTCTAATAATCTCTTTATAGTAGTAATGTTTTGTACTCTTTCAGAGTCTATAAGTCGGTCTGTAAAATTATTGGAAAGGCGTTGTACGATTTCTACTTTGAACAGTACTTGAATTATATGTTTAAGAGTTAAGGCTCGATTCAACATATATATTCGGTCTTGAATTTTGTAGTCCATTACGTTCGGTGAATCTTATTAATCACTCTTAACAATAGTTTATGACTATCCAAACTTTAAATTTTGTAAATTTTTATAAACTTACTGACACGTTTTCAATTGCTATGGGCCGATCTTCATTAGTGTCTACTGCTTGGAAATTTGGGGTCAACGGTGACAATTTTAAAGGTAGGTTTTCGATAATATCAAAGAGTATGTGTGATTTGTATTGTGTTTGTTTGTTTAATATATTTGTACTTTGTGTGTCTGTAAATTTCATATTGTTCTAGTGTGTTAAGATGTGGTTCTTTTTTGTTGATGTGTAGGATTTCTAGGTTATAAATAAAATAAAACACAAACAATATCACACAATTCAACACTACTATCACTTGACTTAAGAAATATGTACACCAACATACCCATACCCGAAACGCTCAACATCGTACAAACCCAATTAATACAGAACAACATACCTAAAGCCCACATTACCATAAACATCCTCAAAATCATCACCAAAAAAAACTATTTCACCCATAACTCAAACTTCTATTCACAACCAGATGGCCGACCCATGGGAAGTTCTATGAGTAGTGTCTTCAGCAAACTTTTTCTACAACACATAGAAAACACCAAGATACTCACAAACAACTCACACGCACACAAAATCAATTAACTGGCACAGATACGTCGATGATATTATAACACTATACAGAACAGAGGCCAAGTCGATGCGAAAAACTCCCCACCTATACTAATAAAATACACCCAAAACTCCACTTCACTTCAGAAATTGAAACCAACTGATTCCTAAACTACCTCGACCTAACCATAACAAAAAGCCACACACAAAAACACAGCTTCAACATTTACAGGGAACCTATAACGGCAGACACACTAATCCACAACACCTCAAACCACCCTATCCAACACAAACATGCTGCATTAAGATCCATGCTCCATAGACTTACAGAAGTCCCAATGACCACAGAAAACATAAACAAAGAACTAGACACAATTAAATATGTAGCATACACCAATGGATACAACACCACAATAATAGACAAACTATGGTGCAATATAAAAAAAAAAACAATAAAATTAACAATACAGACAGGGAAAACAAATACATCACAAAACACAAACAAAACAATAACAAAAATAGCCACCAAATTTCAAAAAATAGGATACAAAATAGCATACAAAACTAATAACAAGGTGCAATACAAAATACAACACAACACCAACAACAAAGATAAACTACAAGCACCAGGTGTATACAAACTGAACTGCGACGAATGTAACAAATTCTACATTGGACAAAGAGGTCGGAGCTTTAAACAATGAGTCGAGGAACACAAACAGAACACCAACTCAACATTTCACAATCACATAAAAGAAACAGGACACAAATACACAGACATTTACCGTAACCTAGAAATCCTATACGTCAACAAAAAAGGACCACATATCAACACACTAACACAATATGAAATTTACACACACAAAAACACAAAGTACAAACATATTAAACGAACAAACACAATTCAAATCACACATACTCTTTGATACTATCGAAAACCTACCTTTAAAACCGTCACTGCTTGACCCAACATCTCCAAGCAAAAAACACTACACATCAACAAAAAAGGACCACATATCAACACACTAACACAATTTGAAATTTACATACACAAAAACACAAAGAACAAACATATTAAATGAACAAACACAATACAAATCACAGATACTCTTTGATACTATCGAAAACTTACTTATAAAACCGTCACCGCTTGACTCGACATCAAGCAGAAGACACTGTTGTAATTATGGTTTTTGTTGACATTGATGTTACTAATATTAAAACAGTCGCTATTGTTTTAAATATCATTAAATATGTATTTTTTCAATATATAGTATCCACATTGTTTGTATTATTTGTCTCTGAAGTGAGATCTGTTACATATAGGTCTGTGTTGGATGTGGTCTTGTTCCTTTGTGTAGAACTGGTATTAGTTAAAACCTTGCTGGGCAGAGGAATAGAAGGGATGTCCATTGCAAGTGTTTATAAAGTCTTAGGATTGAGTGGTTATTAGGACCCAGTATGTTTAAAACATTCTATTGATGCTAACTGGGTTAGTGGGAAATACATCAAAGTTGTGTAAATATTTCTAGTCAAGGTTATTGTTGTTTATTTACCATCTTGCTGTTAACTTCCCCAATTATGATGACAGCCCAACATAGTATTAAGACCCTCAGGAAGTTGAGTTGCTAGGTACCAGGCTAGAACAAGCTTTAAGATAAACATGGAATATAATATGCAGGTTCCATGTGAAAAGAATTTCATGTATTTGAGGTTAAATATATTTGTTAAATCAATCTCTTAGTATAATGTTTTGTACAAGATATATTCTCTTTATTTTATTTAAATTTCGTAAATTCAATATGAGCATGATCCTTGAGAAAAATCACTCCGTGAGTGTATCACAAAAGTTGGTAACTATGTGTAGTATTGACCTTCGAACAAACTAGCTGACATTAACCCAGTACATCTTAAGGTTAACAAATATTTTTTTAAACACATTAGTGGTACAGATCATAAGTGATACAAACATGTCGTTTCTCATCTTTATTCTCTTCGATGTTTGTTTGCTTCAAGAGGGTTTATTTGTGTGTGTGTAACATGACCAGATGTCTGTGCTGTCTAAGGGATATGTGTATCAAATGGACCCTCTTCCCTAATGTAGTTAATTATTGGTATCACTTTGTAGCTGTTGTATGTTGTGTTTTGTACTGTATATAGATATATATATTCCTCGATCTGCAGAATGTAGTGAAATTCAAAATTTAATAATTACTTAGTTTAGATATTATATCTTATAATAGATTATCCCTAATATACAAACTGAAGGAAGAATCAATACCATTTATTGTTGGGTTGTCTGGAGATTCCTCTTTAAACACTTTTTTTCTATAGGGGGTTTAGCTTTTGCATCAACCAAGGATTCTGCACTAGGTTCAGATTCCTTTTTATACTCCATGGTAAAACATCTATAATTATCGATAAAACTAATTCTCCTTCGAATATACAACCGTATATTCGAGGAGCATTGTTTTCATGATGAATGGATAAAAGCAATAGTAATTCCGCTGTGAAATGACTTGTGACCCCTGTTTTATTTATTTCCACCAATTATAGTAGCGTTGTCATAGTAACCAGTTTGTTTATTTTTAATCTCAACCCTCTTCTCATTAGTTTTCTTTGTATTTCTGTTTTCTGGACTTTCATAACAGCGAGTAATTTTACAAGATTTATTTTTATACTTGTCTAAGTTGGTTTTAATAATTTCTTCGTTTTTATATGTCAAGATTTACTTAATTCTATCTCCTTAATCTTCCGTAGATAACTGCTAGGCCTTTGTCACAAGATTTTATAAACACTTTCTTTCTGCTTATTAATAGATATGATATTACATTTCTAGTTTTGAAACCAGTTGTGAGACTTATTTGTTCTATCTTTTATTCCTAGAACGAAAGGCTATCTATTAGAACTCTTTTCTAATCTAGGTTATTTTCTCAATATTTCAATATTCAAAACAACTTTGTTCATAAAATTTAAATTTAGCTACTCTAATTTTGGTTAATTAGTTTGTTTTTAATCTGGTTTAGTCTAGTGTGTTTAATTTGTGGTAATATTCATCAATTTGGCATAAATCCTTGTCCTATACTATTACCATTTTTTGCAACGGTCAATTTGGTTGTTGCAAGCTTCAAACCACGGACAATGTCCGATTTTAGGGTCTTTTATTTGACAAAAAAGACTTTCAAATATCACAGTCGTGTTTGATTTGAAGATGAGATCAGATATTTGCTATGTTACGAGTTCTTTTTAGTATGAATTTGGGAGCAGACTGTTGGAAGTTCTTACTATGTTTGATCAATCAATGTGCTATCTACCTCCTTGGATATTAAAAATGTCAGTGTCCAGTTGTATTAAACACAATTCTCCTGATATGGTCTAACACCAGGAGTTTTTACCTATTTACAGACCACACCAATTTACTGAAATTATTTTCACTGATGGGTCTAGACTAAGCTTTGGTACATTGCTATTCATAAAGCCCTAACGGTCATTAAATCTACATCTTCACACTACCTATTGTGCTCCGGTCCCAAAAGTGCTTTTCAGGATGTATTCTGAGACCCTTTATTTAAGAATATTTTGTGTGTAGTTCACAAAATTCAATTAGGGGTTGTTTGGGTAACATTTTCTTGGATTCCTAGATACTGCAGAACACCTGATAACACAAAGTGGATGAAGCGACTAAAATTGCTACAAATATGGTGCTATCTACAAAACATATTATAGTATCTGATTATTTATGTTTTATGAAACGTTCATTTCCTCGCTGCTTGGAATGATGAATGGTAATGTGTGATTCACAATAAGCTGTGAAAATTTAAGGGTGTTGTCCGTCTATGGAGGTCTTCTATTTGTTCAAATTGTAGGGAGAAAGTGGTGGCTACCCGCCTTCGGTTCGGCCACTCTTATCTAACTCATGGATATATAACAAGGATCCTCCATTGTGTTCATTTTTTGGAAATGCCATCACAATCTATCTTATACTGGTTGACTGTGGTGGTTAGAAGCATGACCGTAATATAAAGTGGTGGACACTGTTAATATAAAAAGGACTTTTATTATGGTGGTGAGGAACGATGCAGCAGCCGTTGACCATTCTCTTATTTCTGTTACTTTTTTAAATATAGAATACTAATTGTTTTAGTATTTTATTTATTGTTATATTGCTATGATGTTATTTACTATGGAATTTTATTTATTATATAACTGTGTATGCTTTTTGTACATTTTTGTTTCTGATTATTTTTTGTTGTTATTTATTGCATAATAGACTATAGTTGTAATAATTTCTTTATCGAAAAGAGCTATTATGATTTGAACCCTATTATTTGCTATTTGCCAAACTTGACATTTGAAACACTATTACATAAATTAATATTTTTGGTTTGTACTACAGCAGAAGTATTAAAATTGCAAACTAGACAGTGGCTGCATGAACCAAATATTACATAAAGACATATAGTGAAAAAATACTACTGGTTTTATTTTGATCCCAGTCTTATAACGGTTTAATTTAAATATCAATAATTATTTTGTGTTTTAGTACTTATACTCTAAGAAAATTATGTAAAGTTAGCTATTGTAATCATCTTGATTTTATTCCTTATATCCAATAATAATTAGAACACGCAACCTAAGTGGAAAAAACTAAAGCAACCTCCTGTGCATACACATTTACAAATTATTGTTTAAACTTTGGAGGCTACTTTATGTATAATAATTTATTTTATAACAACAAGTATTTATAAATGAAATAGATTTTGTATTTAATATACTTAAATATTTTTTGATAATATGATGAAAATATTAGGTTTTGTCTCATTGTAACGTTATATTTTGTAATATTAATTCTTAAGGAATTATTAAGGACCTTATTGCCTCAACGGACTTGAATTTATTTGAAAAACGAAAAATTCAGTTAATGAACACAATTGTAATATATATTTTAATAAACAATGTATTATAAACAATATTATTCCAAAATATGCAAAAATTACAATAAAAAACAAAAGGGATACTGCCAAAAAAACTTGTAAACAAGCAGAGAAATTATGGGTAAAAAATGAAGTAAGAAATATAAATAAAAAGCAAAATACTTTAACTACTGAAATATTTATTACACTTTTGCTATTACTTGCGACCAGACTTTTTGTTAATTAAAGTTTGTTAAATTGTTAACTTAGACTTGGAGGAAACGTTTTTGTCTTACGTCCGACTGACGAGGCTAATTTTAAATTAGCTTCTACGATGTATAATATTAAATGGGAAGAAAAATACAAAAAAATGTTCTTTATGATAAAAAATATTACAAATATAAAAACAAATAATACCACGAAAAAACTAAATAGTCTGAACCTTGAAAAATAAATGAAAGCAACACCTGAAATTAAATATCATAGTTTTTTACTCTAATATTGTCAATTTATCAATACTAAATTTAATAATAGTGAAATAAAGTATTTCAAATTAATAAAATCATTATAAAAAAAGATATAAATTAGGATATTAATAATATAATAATAGACACAGAAATAGCCATAAGTAAATTAAATAAAAATATACAATATAATACTAGAATCAAAGCAGCATATGAATTTTAAAAAAATTAACTAAAAATAATGAAATTAATAAAACCCATAGACAAAGATATTTAGAAATAAGAGATTTAATGGATAAACTACAATATAGCAATACTATTACTGTAAAAACTGATAAAAGTAATGCTATTGTGATTATTGATAAAAACGAACGTATAATTAAAACACAAAATATATAAATGAAAATCATTTTAGTAAGTACCTGAAAATCCTACAATAAAATTTCAAAATGATATAAAAAATTTAATAGAATATTCTTAAAAATTATTTATTAAAAATAATACTTAAGCAATCCCTCAGAACTGAGAAGATGGGAACTATCATACCAGTGGTATACCAACTCCAGAGAATCCCCTAACCTCAACATCAGATAAATCCATTAATTTTTAAAAATTTTTTCTATTAATTTTTTTTCCCTAATAGCCTCAGATGTCTCCAATCTCTTTTCCCCTGACAGACTTATATAAACTATAATCACTCATATGCTCATGGAAACAATATATATATCTTTAATCTGTGCATCTGTGACATCCGATTTCTACTCTACACAATCTGTGATTACAACTTATATTTATTTTATTTCATTCTCTCATATTTCTTTTTGTGTTTTCTCTTTGATTGACAAAGACCACTGTGTGGTTGAAATATATCATTTGTTAAGTGCTTTTATGTGTTCCTATTTCAAGACTACAGAGTGGACTCTTACCAAGGTAAGTCTGTCAGTCTCCTAGTCCAAAAAATCTACACACACATATATATATATATATATATATATATATATATATATATATATATATATATATATATATATTTATTTATTTATTTATATAATACAAAAAAAATCACATTTGAAATGTTACCCTACTTTCAGATTTTATAATGTTTTACAGATTTAATTTATCAGACCTATAAATGTTAAAAAAATTCTATGGCAGAGCCATGACATCAATTCGAGATTGCTTTGCGTATTTAGAATACATTTCATTTGACTTTTCGACTTTAAAATATTTACTATATTACACAAATGAATTTGCACTTTCCCTATTATTAAAAAAGAAAACTAGCATTATCATCCCATTGAATGGTTAAAGTTTTAAAGTTAAATTTTTCCTTTTTGATCACTTAATGTCTTAAAATTATCACTTAGCTGTGTTGTAACAAAACTGGTGTAGCAAACGTGGTTCCTGAACTTAGATCACCATTCTGCATGTTTTGTTGGCTCGCTCGTAATTTGGAATCTCGCCCGCCGTTGTATCTTAACGTAGCATTTCTTCTATCAACAAAAAATAAGAAATATATTATAAGTAAACTGTTATATGTTTAAAAATTTAAAACAAAAGGCTTCCCATCGCTTTTCAATCTTTAGATGTGTGTATTAGCTCACATCCTGGTAACGGAAAAAAAGGTGGACACAAAGCTACCACGTTAGTATCTTGACTTCGGCGCACCCGTGCTGCGCATATAGCAGTTCCAGTTTTTAAACATAGATGTCAGGCTCCCCCATGGATTTTAATTTATAATTTACAATTTTTTTATATTTCATTTTACATTTTAAATTTTAATGTCACGTTTGTTTACTGAATCTGTTTTAATATGTAACATTACGTAATATATTGTTAAATCATATCTTAATTATTGAAGACAATGGGAGAAATCATCTAACCTTTTAGTTTGAAGCATTATTTTATAGTAAAAGTATATTCTATTTATAGTAAAGAATTAAAGCAAAAGCGTTTGTAATAAAAAAAAATTGTTTCACACTCATATATGTAGGCACGGCAGAATACAGTTTTAAACTTTGTAAAGGTATTCAAAAATTGTATACTGTTAACATATCGCTCCTATAAAATGAATTTTGTTTTTGAAAGTAGTATTACTAATAATAGAGTTTTAAAATTGAATTGGAAAGAATTTAAAACAAAATGTTTCTTCAGTTTTCAGATATTGTGTATTGTGATACATGTGGCAACCTAACATAAAATTGAAACAACAGGAAGAACCTAAATAAAATGAATCCAAAGTCTGACACAGAAGTAATGTATTACAGTACTTGTAAGCAGAATAGACACATAATATGTGACTACACAGCATCAGTAATGTCTAGGCTCATGGCGAATATTAAGAAAGACAGAAAAACTTTATTTCAATGTGAAAAATGTGTTTATGTAAGATCAAAATTATATGAGTTTGTAATTCACTTGAAAAAACACATTCATAAAAGACCTTATAAAAGTTTAAAATGGGATTTTTCAGCAGCACGCTTAAATAACTTTAAAAAATATTTTAAACCCCATTCTAGAAGAAAATCATACAAATGTTCTCAGTGTAGTTTTTCAACTTTACACAACACGTATCTTAAAGTACATACGAATTCTCATTCTGGAGAAAAACTTTTCAATTGTTCCCACTGTAGCTATTCAGCTAACCAATCAGGAAGTCTGAAAACACATATGCGTATCCATTCGAGAGAGAAGCCTTACAAATGTTCAAAGTGTAGTTTTTCAGCTAACCAATCAGGACATCTTATAACACATATGCGTATCCATTCTGCAGAGAAACCTTACAAATGGTCAGAGTGTAGTTATTCTGGTAAATATCCAGGAACTCTGAAAACACTTATGCGTATCCACTCTGGAGAGAAGCCTTACACATGTTCAAAGTGTAGTTATTCTGCTAAAAATTCAGGAAATCTTAAAATACATATGCGTATCCATTCTGGAGAGAAGCCTTACAAATGTTTAAAGTGTAGTTTTTCAGCTAACCAATCAGGAAATCTTAAAATACATATGCGTATCCATTCTGGAGAGAAGCCTTACAAATGTTTAAAGTGTAGTTATTCTGCTAAATATGCAGGAAATCTTAAAACACATATGGATATCCATTCTGGAGAGAAGCCTTACAAATGTTCAAAGTGTAGTTTTTCAGCTAACCAATCAGGAAATCTTAAAATACATATGAGTATCCATTTTGCAGAGAGGCCTTATAAATGTTCAAAGTGTAGTTATTCTGCTAAAACTGCAGGAAATCTTAAAATACATATGCAAATCCATTCTGAAGAAAAGCCTTACAAATGTTCAAAGTGTAGTTATTCTGCTAAAAATTCAGGAAATCTTAAAATACATATGCGTATCCATTCTGCAGAGAGGCCTTACAAATGTTTAAAGTGTAGTTTTTCAGCTAACCAATCAGGACATCTTGTAACACATATGCGTATCCACTCTGCAGAGAAGCCTTACAAATGTTTAAAGTGTAATTTTTCAGCTAACCAATCAGGACATCTTGTAAGACATATGCGTATCCACTCTGGAGAGAAGCCTTACAAATGTTTAAAGTGTAGTTTTTCAGCTAACCAATCAGGACACCTTATAACACATATGCGTATCCATTCTGGAGAGAAGCCTTACAAATGTTTAAAGTGTAGTTTTTCTGCTACCCAATCAGGAAATCTGAAAAAACATATGCGTATCCATTCTGCAGAGAAGCCTTACTAATGTTCAAAGTGTAGTTATTCTGCTAAATATGCAGGAAATCTTAAAACACATATGGATATCCATTCTGGAGAGAAGCCTTACAAATGTTCAAAGTGTAGTTATTCTGCTAAAAAGTCAGGAAATCTTAAAATACATATGCGTATCCATTCTGCAGAGAGGCCTTACAAATGTTCAAAGTGTAGTTATTCTGCTAAAACTGCAGGAAATCTTAAAATACATATGCAAATCCATTCTGAAGAAAAGCCTTACAAATGTTTAAAGTGTAGTTTTTCAGCTAACCAATCAGGATATCTTATAACACATATGCGTATCCATTCTGGAGAGAAGCCTTACAAATGTTCAAAGTGTAGTTATTCTGCTGAAAATTCAGGAAATCTAATAACACATATGTGTATCCATTCTGGAGAGAAGCCTTACAAATATTTAAAGTGTAGTTATTCTGCTACCCAATCAGGAAATCTGAAAACACATATGCCCATCCATTCTAGAGAAAACCCTTACAAATGTTCACAATGTAGTTATTCCGCTAAACACTCAGTAAGCCTGAAACTACACATGCATACCCATTTTCGAGAAACTGAACTATCAGAAACCTGAAACCACACATGCTTATCCATTCTGGAGGAAACCCTTTCAAATGTTCTCTGTATAGTTATACAGCTAATCAATCAGGACAACTTTAAAGACATATGCTTACTCATTCTGGAGATAAACCTTACAAAGGTTCTCGGTGTAGTATTGCCGCTAAACAATCAGAAACGTGAAACTACACATGCCTATCCATGCTGGAGGAAACCCTTTCAAATGTTCTCTGTGTAGTTATACAGCTAATCAATCAGGACAACTTTAAAGACATATGCTTACCCATTCTGGAGATAAACCTTAAAAAGGTTCTCAGTGTAGTATTGCCACTAAACAATCAGAAACCTGAAACTACACATGCCTATCCATGCTGGAGGAAATCCTTTCAAATGTTCTCTGTTTAGTTATATAGCTAATCAATCAGGACAAATGTTCTCAGTGTAGTATTGCCGCTAAACAATCAGAAACTTGAAACTACACATGTTTATCCATGCTGGAGGAAACCCTTTCAAATGTTCTGTGTGTAGTTATACAGCTAATCAATCAGGACAACTTTAAAGACATATGCTTACCCATTCTGGAGATAAACCTTACAAAGTTTCTCAGTGTAGTATTGCCACTAAACTATCAGAAACCTGAAACTACACATTCTTATCCATTCTGTAGGAAACCCTTTCAAATGCTCTCTGTGTAGTTATACAGCTAATCAATCAGGAAATCTCTAAAGACATATGCTTACCCATTCTGGAGACAAACTGTACAAATATATATATATATATAGTGAGACTAACTTAACCTTCAAATGTTCTATATAGAACCAGTATATTAGATTCATACTATTAGCATGCTATATATAATAAACAAAGCTTTACATATTATTCATATATTAGAACTTAATTATTTCAGAAGTTTCAATTTTGTTGTTGTTGTTGTTAAGTAACACTAGGTTCATTATCAAGTCTCAGTTTTGTATGTATGTTTATTTTTAGGTATTAAAATAAATTATTTGCATATAAAATTTGTTGCTCTTTTCACCCACTCAAATTCATTACTTTAAAACTTCTGGGAATGGGTATAAACCTCTATGTACTTAGTAGAGATCATCTCTGCTACAGATAAGGAACTCTGCCACAATGTGTATGATATACTCATCTCCCTCGACCATCTGTTTAATTCGCCATTTCTAATGGTTTTTTATCTCATATTAGTCTTTATTGGCAATAATACTGAATGAATTGGTCATTTTAAACCATGGAAATGTTTAGAATTATCAGTTAAGAAACAATGCTTGGCACGGAACTATGTATTAAGAAAAATTGTTGACAATTTTATATTTTAAAATGTAGAAATTTGTACACACAATACATTTGTAACATAATCTATATTAATGAGCATTTACATCTTCTCCTAGGGGTTTTTGTTTGGTCAGAAACATTGCGTTTTGGGAGTGCTAGGAAGGCTAGAGCTAAGAGTGTCCACGGGGCACAGGTGTCGGAACTATGAACAATATTACGAGTATTCAACAGATTTTTTTTCCTAAGATTACTTCTTTCACCATGCACAAAAAAATATTTCATTACTATTTTTTAAGACTTTAAATTTTAACTGATGCATTTGAGCTTCCAATATATTTTTAAGTTGATATAAATTTCTAAAAATTCATATAATTAAAAAAATAGGGAATTCAAAAGACTCTTTTCCATATAACACAAACTATACTTATTTAATTTATGACTTACAACACTACTTTTAACATTATTAAATTTATTGATATACAAAACACTTGGTTTAAAATTTAAATAATATGAGTTTTTTTTAAATATCAATGACTAAACGAGTTTCATGATTACATGGAATACCTAAGATCATTTTCTACTATTAGAAATTTCACCTGTCCTTAAAATTTTTCAACTTTAATTTTACCAATACAATTTTCTTTCGATTAAAATGTGTAATTTATTTTCTGCTGTGATTGTATTTAATTTGTTGACATAATTTTGTACTAATGTTTTTTCAACAGTTCTCTAAGAAATTCCTCATTTATTAAATATATATATATATATATATATATATATATATATATATATATATATATATTCTTGATATTTTACGTTATCCATTGTTTTTCCGTTGCACTGACTTTATGAGGTTGTGCCACACCAATAACAAAATAGAAAAACTAACAAATATATATACAACAAAGAATACTACACTCCAACATACAAACCAAACAACAAAATAATAAAATATCTTAATAACAAACCACAAAACAAATTCAGAAAAACATAACCTATCAGGAGTTTACAAAATTACATGTAACAACTGTAACGCATTTTACATAGGGAAAACAACCAGATCATTTAAAATAAGATTTAAAGAACATTATAGAGCATTCAAAAACAAAAATTCAAAAGTATCAAATGTTGCAGCACACCTAATATCACATTAACATGAAATAACAAATTACAAAAATTACCTAACCATAGGCTACTTGAAGTAAATAATAACCCAATAGAACTAAACTCACTAGAAAAATACCACATTTATAAAAACATACACAACAATTTAATGAATCTACAAACAACATATACAGAAGACATACTATTCAAAAACATAATACATAAGACTCAAGAGGAAACGTATATGACGTCAACAATTACCAACACGACGGACTGAACATCCTCACCAGAAAAATTAAGAAAAAGTAATCAGTGATTCGACAATGGTCAAGTGACCAAAAGGCGTCTCATCACCCAAGGTAAAATCATTGCACTTAATGGTGGACAAAATTACTTACAATAGTAATATATTAACTTCATATATATATATATATATATATATATTCTTGATATTTAATGTTATCCATTGTTTTTCCGTTGCACTGACTTTATGAAGTTAATATATTACTATTGTAAGTAATTTTATCCACCATTAAGTGCAATAATTTTACCTTGAGTGATGAGGCACCTTTCGGTCACTTGACCATTGTCGAATCACTCTGAGTGATTCGACAATGGTCAAGTGACCGAAAGGTGCCTCATCACTCAAGGTAAAATTATTGCACTTAATGGTGGATAAAATTACTTACAATAGTAATATATTAACTTCATATATATATATATATATATATATAAAGAACTTAAATATAATAAATAGTTCTTTATTAATACACAAGAATACATATTGTGATATTTATATATATAAATAAATATATATATACATATTGTAGGAAACTTTACTATTTCTGTCTTGTGTTTTAACCAACTCCTCTTAGGTTTTGATCTCCATTAGTTTCTGGTATTACAGTTCTGAATCATTTAACCTATTTAAAAATCCTCAAAGCCATCTGAAACTTTTGTTACTAGTTCAATTGTCAATAAACATCTGCATCCTAATCTTGAATGTATTTATCTTATTACACTTGTTTGTATTATCTTGGCAAAAAAACCACTACTTACTGATTTATTCAGCAGACGTGTTTCGCAATAGGTCAGTGCATTTTTCAATGCTGTGAATTACTAACAAGACTGTTGCTCAGGTGTGTTGTGTGCAAGTCTGTGGTGTATTTTTATTCTGCCGTGTGACCCCATCTGATTCACATCAACACAACATACCTGAGGAACAGTGTTGTGAGTAATTCACACCATTGAAAAATGCGCTGACCTAGTGCGAAACGGGTCTCCTGAAAAAATCAGTAGTGATTTTTTTCAAAGGTAATACAAATAAGTGTAATTTCTATAAAAACCTCAAAATGTACAACACAAAAATTGCAAGTATTCATCTTAGTTTCTGCTGTAAAAGATCTATAGCTTTAGCAGTGTTTTGAGGTTACTATACATTTTCAATTAATTCCTAAATTTAGTTTCAATTATTTCAAAAATTAATTTGTCCTTGGAAAACAAATATATGTTTAAACTCAGTTTTAAAAACTCACAATGTAACCTAATTTAAATACAAGAAACATCAAATTGTTTCCGAGTTTAACCTACTACAAGCAAACATTTATATACAGAAATCATCTGCAAATAGAAAATTGTGAACTGGAGACCGTACATTAGCAGTGAAACTGTTGATGGCAATGGAAAATGGCGTGACTCTCAACATTAGCGATGAATTTTAGAATGGTTCCTAGTACACCTCAAGATTTTAAAAAGTTTAATAGTCCTCTTTTCCATGCCATATCACATGTTTTGTCAAGGTCAAAGAAAACAGCAACGAGTATGTGATACAGGAGAAAGACATTTTGATTAGCAGTCTTTACAAAACCAATTGTCAACAAATGACCGTCTTTGCCTGAAACCAAAATGGCTGCTAAGAATCTCATTTGTTTCTATATACCAGACTGTGACTGCGGATTACCATCTTCTTCAGTAGTTTTCATAAAGAACTTGTACAAGAAATAGGCCTACTAGTGGGGCTGGTCTCATCTACACCTGGTTTTAAAAGAGGAATTACAATTGTTTCCAGTGATGGATTTAAGGTGGGGCTCAAGCTCCCCCTCCCCCAATATGGAAAAGTGGAAATTTGTAAAATATAAAGTTATACTATAAATGTATAATAAAATGCCATATATGATGTGCTCATTCGGCTGGAAGTACTTATTGATTAGTAAAATATGTTTGCAAACCCATATTAGTCACTATAATCCCATACTATAATTATTAATAAATATGGCACCCACAATCTAATAAATAGGTAGTTTTATGGTTTATCCTGAATTGGGGCATCTGCAATATTCATGCACGATGCATGATATAGGGATCTAAGCGCTGCAGATAGACAAATATTTTCACGTAACATTTTAACAGCGTCGACTTGAGATAGTTGCTGTGCTGGACTAACGTCTCACGGTGGAATATTAAGCCTCTTTTCATGGCCAAAATCTTTTAATCATTTGTTACTGATGCAGGAACGCTTCTTGGTTTTCAGAAACTTTATACAATCATGTTATTGCATTTTACAATCAATTGAATTAAGAACTAGGCCCTTTTTATGTAAAATAGGTGTAATTTCCTATAATGGCGAACTAATAAAGGTTTTGTTGAAATCTTCGAATATTATGTTTTTAATAGATAGAAGGCTACATGTTTAAACCTGTTTATATTTATTGTTATTTATTACCAATTTAATGTTATAAATAGTTAATTATATTTAGAATTTATAAACATTTTAAGCTTAATTAATTAATATATAAAATTTATTGTATGGTTTACTGTATGATAATGGAATAATAATAATCCAGTAATACAACACATTTGATATAACTTCTTATACCTTCTGATAACTTCTTAGTCCGACTCATCAACACTTTCTTCTTTATTACTATTGAGAATGTCAGAAGATAGTTTGTCTTGTAGGAGAAGGCTTAAGGTTTCAGTTAAGAATGGTTTGCTCTTCTTCCTCCATCTCTGACGCGAGCAGCTCAAAAAAGGATCACTATTTAAAAGTAATCTATTAAGTACGTCCCTATTACAAACTCTTCCATGCATATCGGATTCTATACATCCTGAAGTGTTTGTTACGGGCTTCAGCAGCTTCCTCAGAAAGTTGTCCAATTGGTAGGATGGCGTGCTTTTTAGTTGTAGAGCCATGCATCAAAACTTTATGCATAGTAGGTGTCATAGGATACCAGCCATAAAGACTGAAGTATAACTCAGCAGTCTCATGTGAATAGATGTTAAATCTCTCGTGATCAATGGGGTACCCGCTTGAAAATACTTCTAAAATCACTTTAAGATTTTTTATCAATTTCAAATCACCTCCTGTGATTTGAGAGGATGTATCTGGGTCTGAAAAAACCGTCTTGAGGTGTTATCATCGTTTGTGTTATCGAAGCCTTGTTTAAGGACATCCCCATTTCTTTTTTTTGCATTAGCCACTTTATTCTTATCCTCTTAACTTCTGACTTGCCAAATCTTAAGTTCTATTTTGTAGGCCAAGTGAAGAAGTGACTTAAAAAAAACGAATTCTCATATGCAAAATTGACAGGCCAAATTTTAATGCTTCTAAGTTTTCAGTACCAGTTTTATTCAGATTATTGAAATCTTTCAATGTTCCACGTACAGGAGTTTATCATCGATTGATCTGCTTGGAGACTCCTTCACCATGTCATGAAGAAGCATCCGTGATATTTCCTTTTCCATGACCTGAAAAAAAATCAATCGATAATAAAATAGTTCCTCCATTTTAAAAGAACGCCTATACACACGTAAGCTTGCGGTTAATTTACATGCAGTTAATTTGTCGGCACTAATGTTAAATTATCATTCATTAACCTTGTAATCTTTACACAAACGTCAGGCTGTTTATATTTTTTTTAAAACTCGGCTTGCAAATTTTCAATATTTAGGAGTTGAATATTCTATATACCCTGCCACTGTCTCGCCTAATTTTTGTAATATATATAGGTATAAAAAAAAAAATTAATTAAATCTATTGTTCAATCAGCAGTTACATTCTACTGGGCTAGTAAAAACATATAACAAATAATCATAAGTGATACAAAGTAAAGAACATCAAGTATTAAGAACGACATACATAGATGCTTATTGAAAAGCTAATTTTTTTAAAATACATTAACTTATAATTTGTTTTTTTGTTTTAATTGGCTAGAATATGCAGGAACTTTTATTTTTTACGTTAATTAAACACAGTATAACGAACATGATTCAATGTTTAAAGTAGGGCGACAAGACCTGACAAACATACTTAAAGCTTACTTAAACACAAAATTAAATTTGTTTCAAAATTTTTTAAATATAGGTATCTAAAAAAATCACTTACTTACTTACTTACTAGCCAACGCCCACCTTTGGCTGTCCAGCCATTTGGCGGCGCGCTGACCAGTATAATCGAGAGATCCTTGTGGCCTCTGTCTCATCTATGGGACTGTGGTCCAGCGACGAGCAAGTGCGAAGGTGTTCAGCTGTCATGGTGCCGCTTCCACATAGGGTGCATTCGGGTGATGGTACAGCATGTATCTTGTGGAGGTGCGCAGCCAGATAGTCATGTCCGGTCGTCAAGAGGAAGAGAGCCACACTCTCGTGTCGTGGCAGTCGACCGTCAATGGGACCGTCCGTTATTAGGGTAGCCCAGCTTTTGTTTCGGGATGCTTCGGTTCTAGCAGATACAGTGCTTCTCTGTAATACGCTGTTTATCCGGGCTTTCATTGTAGTGAGGGTAATGGATTGGCACGGCTGTGGTAGTGCCGCTCCTTGCTTGGCCAGTTGGTCTGCTTTTTCATTGCCTTGAATGTTTACGTGGCTTGAGATCCACTGCAGGTGAATTTGCCATTCCCTATCCTGCAAAGTCTCTAGCTTTTGGCGACAGTCCATGGTTCTGTTACAGTCTGTCACTCTATTACTAGATACACCGAGAATTGCTGCCATTGAGTCAATTAAAAAGACTGCCTGGGCGGGTGGTTCTATTTTCTCAAGTTCTGTGGCAGCCGCTAAGATAGCTGCCACTTCGCCATCATAGTTGCATTGGTTACTTCCAACAGCGACAGATCCCTCAAATAAGGTACAATGAAACCCTGCTCCCGTGTGTCCACTTTGTGGCAAGGATGAGCCGTCTGTATAAACATGTAACCATTCGTCTGGTGGGTAGTCGCTGTTGATGGTTGCTATCGCAGCTGTCCTCAGCTCCTCTGGATGGTAATTTATTTTTGCTTCAGTGATTCCGGGTAGAGTCATCTTAACCGCAGGTAGGTGATGGAAAACTCGGTATGGGTTTGTCGATGAGGCTATATTCCCTGGCTCTATATTGTATTTTTTATATAGTTCTTTATAGACAACAAGGGGGGTGATGTTGATCGCCTGCACGCGGTGCCCCCTGCTCTAGACTGAACGATCAACACAAGGTTCGCCTAAAGTGTCTAAAAAAATGTTACATCACTGAATGAAATATTTAAAAAAAAAACACTTACCTTGTTTAAAGTAGTAGGATGCTATGTTATATCAGAAGTTTCTAAGAGTTCACACATAGTTTGAGGCAGGAAAAAATAATTTTACAACTCAAGATTATTGTAAATAATCGAGCAGAAATTCAACTGTACACGACGAGGTTCAGGTTTCAACTTGCAGTAGGAACGACCGGATAAGACTCATGAGCTTCAGATAAGCACTGCTAGACGCGCCAGTTCATTAGCTTTCCAACGGTACTAATAAAACTGATGTTGAACAAATTTGAAATTTTACACTTTTTGCCATGATTTTCTGTAAAATACTCCACCGTGCGTCGGTCAGAGGTCACCGTATCTTTCAGCTCTAACTAAACAACCCCCTGATCGCCTGTGTTCGGTTGCCAGCAGCCTCGGGGAGAAGAACCGACTGTTTCCCGCGCCCGTTATTGCTATGGATTCCATGAGTGAATGATTTACACAATTGTGAATAAGTTTTTGCCTTATTGTGTAAGTACAAATTGTTCCATATTATGTATCAGTTCTTTATATAGGCCTATAGTGCCGTATTAGTAAATGTACTATTTGCATTGGTTTATTGTTAATGTGTATAGTAGAGCAGTCACCTAGTGATTTTGCAATAGTACCTGTATTATTATGAACACCTGCTACTATTTTACGAGGTGTATTTAGTGAAGATTTTTAAACGCAAGCCAACAGATATTTTATCATTCTGGAAAAAGAAGACTAGCTTGAATGAAATTTTGATTGTTCTAAAGCAGGACGAACCATAAGCCATTCAATGAACAATAACTGGAAATCAGTCTCAAATTACCTTTCCTAGTACCGATCCTCAACAATTATTTATGTAAATAACTTAATTACACGAGGTACATAAACATGTCAGTAATGTTTTTGTAAGGTCAATCTACAATCTGTCCCAGAAGATTAAGGTATAATGCCATTACAAAGACTTGGACTTCACTAGAAACATATGCGTCACTTTCCCTCGAGCTCAGAAGGTGGCCAGCAACGTAAATTTAACAATAAATGGCAGACATATAATTGTTTGAATTTCAAGTTTGTAAATTGAGGTTATGTTTGCTTTGCAAATTTTAATTACTGTGATTTGCCACAATGACAACCTCTTTCTCAGTTTTAATTTTAAATAGCAATGAAAATTGTCTGGTAAAATTTGCTAAGCTCGGCCACCTACGATATTTTGGGAAATTAATTAACACCACCAATTTTTTTTTATTGACCTAGGAAAGTTAATTTTTTTCAATTTAAAGTAGAATAAAAAATTCAGCGCGGATGTAGAAGTTGTGAATAATGCGGAGCTATACAAATGCTTCGTGATGTCACAACTGTAGTTCGTGTTTTAGCAATCTAAACTTTATGTAACAAAAACAAGCCTTTAAGCTATATTGATAACTATTATCATGGCATGTACTATAACTATTATGGCATGTATAGCTTAAACGAATCTTATTGACATTTTTGAAATTTTTTTTTAATTACTCATTTTAATGTAAAGAACACGGATATTAACGTTTTTCCGCGAAAAATACGAAAAGTTAATTTTTTTATGTATATTTAATGTTAGTCTATAATAGCATAGTATTGTTTAGAATTAGTAATGTTTTACACTTGTGCTGTAAATAGGGGGGGGGATTGCTATTTCCTAACATTTTTTTTAAAATTTTGAGCTAAAGTTTTTATATTTTATTCCATATTCCTGGTTTTCTGTATTTCCCGGTATATTTATTTTACCAATATCGTTTACATGAGAACTGGAATTGAATACCAAGAAACCTATCCCTTAATTTGGTACAGTTTACCCTATGTAAACAAATTACATAGTTATTAACGTAGTTGCTACATAATTACATAGTTGTTATTAGTTAACAAATACATTTTTGATAACATGTACATTAACTATATTAAACCTAATCTAGAACAAGGTGGTAGGGTCCAGTGGCATAAAGAATATTACCTAAATCAATAATATTAATTCACCAATATTAAACCCTAAATAAATCACTAATCAGATTAATTTTTTTTCTTAAAAAAAATTGACACATTTTTTTACATCAAACAGAATAAGAATAATATAGAATGTTTTTTATAAACTTTGTCCTTTGTTATCCAACAGCTGATATTCCCTTATGAATCTGATTTCATCTTCTATGCCCACTGTTATTATATTAATCCCGAGATTTAAACAGTTATGAAGGACCATTTTGTCATTCTGAATGTTGATTACAAACGTAGGATGTCAAAATTAACTGCTTGGTTTAATTTCTTTTGTTGCTATAATTAAATAATACTTAATTAAGTGAGTACATAAGGGTTTACTTGCTGACGCGTTTCGAAACAATCATACCTTTTACGAAGCAAAGCCTCTACTCATAGTCTAATCAGAGAATTCAAGATGAAAACACCACCAACTTTTTTATTGTTTGATCAATGATTGCATATTTTGGCGGTAATTTATATTTATTCATTTAGCTAAAAATTACTTAAATAAGAGAAATGTTTTGATAGGTATTTGTAAAATTATAAAACATACATTCTTATTAAATTCATTATTAAAATTAAATGTAGTGGAAACATAATTCAACCGAAACTGATTAGAAATTAGAAATTTGTTAGAAATTTGATGGTTAATATTTATATTTGATGGAATATTGTGAGTGATAGTTGGGTTTCCTATAACTTCAACACTTTCTAGTTTTCCTGGATACTATTATTATGTCTTGTTTCTGGTAATTAACTTATTAATTTTTTAGAAACATGTAATTTATTTTGATATTTAGTGTAAGTGCCACAATTAAATATTGAGGATGTTTCTTGAAAGGTAGGCTTTTGAATGTTGAATGAATGACGTCGTCTTCGATGATGAGTTTGTTGTGTCATCTTCTCGGTCAATTCCCTCTGTTCGGCTGTATGTTGATTAATCATGTGATGAGATTTGGTAAATAGGATACATATACACAACCATTACATTGACACAAAAAAGTATAAGGACCGGTAGCATCTTTTCGATTCAGCGGAAGTTTGATCCTTCACAAAAACACCAGCAATATTTAAATTGGTTCCAACGGTAATTTGACTGATATCCTGCCAGTGATTCAAATAATGCCACTTTTCGTATTCTGAAGAACATAAAAGATCATCCTCTAGTGTCTTTTCTAAAATTCTTTAGTGAAGCTTTATTTTGTTTGTCACTTCATATAGCACTAATGCAGTCTATTTTACGAAATGGCAAAGTTTCCAAAAGAGGCAGTGAGCTAAAATAATTGCCAATGTACAGTTTATACTTTTTAGGAAGTAAATTTCAGGACAGCTTTACAATTACTGCTACTGCTGATCTTTTATATCGCTCTCTTTCAGTATCCCACAATAACGTTCAACTTCTATTAAGAAAACAGAAGAAGAACAAAAATAACACCATTTATTTCTATAGTGAAGAGGTTTTGCTTTAATGAAATCCTTTAAACATGGTGCCCATAATAAGGCTGCATAGCTTTAAAAACTATATTTTCCTAGGGATTTTATTATTGATTTAATTTTTTTGAATAGATAAGCAATTGGAAAACAAACTATATACACTTTGTCATTTTGTTCTACTTGTAAATTGTTATTGACGTGGATGTCTGTGATCAAGACTGCAAATATGATGAAATGCATTTCCAGTCATAATGTTAGTAACCAATGCACTATTTGTATCAGACCATTTTATCCTTACTTCTGTTTTGTATGTTTTTTTCTTCCTAAATCCATTTACATTGGGGTACTCACTGCCTCAGTACCAGCGTCATCATATCACTCTGAACTTTTCATGTGAAAGAATCTCCCATTGCTGACTTTAATTGATGGGTACCAACAGGTTCATCATCTTGTAGTGAAACTAAAATTTTGCATACTATTTCCAAGCCAAGATGACAAAAGTAAATTATACCTGAAAGAGAACAAATTAATCATTTTTCTATAGGCTATATTGTTAATTAGAGGTTAGTTAATGAGAACAAATCACCAAAGGCAAATTCTATGAGTTTACTCAAAATTTCACCTCACTAAACACTTTTTTTCATACAGACTAGTATTGTTTAGTGAGATTTTGAGTATACTCTTTTAGTACTTACCATTTGTTTATTTATTTTGTTTGATGTTTTATTGACCATATGTATACAACTATTCTTTATACCAATCAATAAGTAAATATTTTACATTAGTTCATAACTCACATGATTCTGAACTTATAAACAATTAAAGTCAATATACTTTACCATAAAAGGTTATTTTATGTGTATATGAATAAAGGATTAGGATAATGTTTATGTGTCATATATTATTTATTAATATTAATTGCTGTTTAATAAGAAAATAATCTTCAAAATGATAAAAAAATTTAACACACTTTTTTTTTAAATCTCTAGAAACTCCTAAATTTAGATGTTGGTGAAGGCATTCATAGGAACTAATATCTCTGATACTTTATACACAAATAGTTCAATTAACTTAAACTTGTATTTTAAATGATTTCGTCCGACCATAATTTCACGTTGAATGTTAAATCAAATTCTGAGAAAATACTAAACACAAAAACTAAAATTTCATTGGTATTTTGTCAAATGCTTAAATTTTTGCCAAGTAAAATATTTTGTTTGGGTTTCTCAGAGGGCTATTTTGTTCATAAAGAAACAGGGTATGATGACATATAATTTTTGTACAGATAAAACTCATTGAACATTAATACTTTGCAAACCTTTCTGTATAGTTCTTAATAAACTCTCAACAGATAAAACTCATTGCACATTAATACTTTGCAAACCTTTCTGTATAGTTCTCAATAAACTCTCAACAGATAAAACTCATTTAACATTAATACTTTGCAAACATTTCTGTATAGTTCCTAATAAACTCTCAACAGATAAAACTCATTGAACATTAATACTTTGCAAACCTTTCTGTATAGTTCCTAATAAACTCTCAACAGATAAAACTCATTGAACATTAATACTTTGCAAACCTTTCTGTATAGTTCCTAATAAACTCTCAACAGATAAAACTCATTGAACATTAATACTTTGCAAACCTTTCTGTATAGTTCCTAATAAACTCTCAACAGATAAAACTCATTGAACATTAATACTTTGCAAACCTTTCTGTATAGTTCCTAATAAACTCTCAACAGATAAAACTCATTGAACATTAATACTTTGCAAACCTTTCTGTATAGTTCCTAATAAACTCTCAACAGATAAAACTCATTGAACATTAGTACTTTGCAAACCTTTCTGTATAGTTCCTAATAAACTCTCAACAGATAAAACTCATTGAACATTAATACTTTGCAAACCTTTCTGTATAGTTCTCAATAAACTCTCAACAGATAAAACTCATTGAACATTAATACTTTGCAAACCTTTCTGTATAGTTCTTAATAAACTCTCAACAGATAAAACTCATTGAACATTAATACTTTGCAAACCTTTCTGTATAGTTCTCAATAAACTCTCAACAGATAAAACTCATTGAACATTAATACTTTGCAAACCTTTCGTATAGTTCTGAATAAATCTATTATGCATAATAATTAAAGTTCACAATTTCAGCATTTCATTGGTATATGTTCTGTTACATATATCAAATTGTATATTATCAAAATTTTTCTTTTGATCTGTAGTTGACAATGTCGCTTTCTTGTAAGTAATTAGCTTGTCAGACAAAATTTAGCTCACTCAGTTTATAAAGTTGTAGCTAATTTGTTAATTTTAAGTCTTAATTTAAAGAGCATAAATTGATTGATTATTCTTAAGTCAATTTAATTAAGTCTTAAGCTTAATTAATAGAAAGCGTAAATTTTAGTTTATAAATACTGCTTCATACAATATATTTATAAATACTGATCACAATAAAATATAGAATAAAAGTATCTTGTAAGAAATGTTTTTATGGCCTTTCTTTGCGGTTCTTCACATTTTAAAGAATTTTATATTTGATTTGGTTTTTACATGACACCGCCTCATATTTCATATTGTTTTAAGAAACTGAATAATAAATGAAATTGATTTATAAAATGTTTTTTTTTCTTAAACTAAAAATACTAAACAATCTATAGCAATTTTTCAATATAAACCACTTGCATATAATTCCTGATTCTAGTTTATTCTCCTTGTTATGACCAAATACACAACATTATTCTTCAGACAAAATTTGCATTTTTGTATGCAAATTAAATATTTAGCATACATAAATGGATATAACACCACAGGGATAGACAAACTACGGACAAAATACAAAAAACCACTAAAATAATCACTACAGACAGGGAAAACAAATAGAACACATTACCATACATTAACAAAACAACAAACAAAATAGCCCGCAAATTTCAAAAAATAGGATACGAAATAGCATACGAATGTTATAACAAGTTACGATACAAACTACAACACGACACCAACAACAAAGATAAAGTACAAGTATCAGGCGTATATAAACTAAACTGTGACAAATGTAACAAATTCTACATTGGGCAAACAGGTCACAGCTTAAACAAAGAGTCAAGGAATACAAATAGAACACCAACTCAACATTTCACAATCACATAAAAGAAACAGGACACAAATACACATACATTTACCATAACCTAGAAGTCCTATACATCAACAAAAAAGGACCACATATAAACACACTAACACAATATGAAATTTACAGACACACAAAAACACAGTAGTACAAACATATTAAACGAACAAACTCAATTCAAATCACACATACTCTTTGATACTATCGAAAACCTACCTTTAAAACCGTCACCGCTTGACGCAATATCTCCAAGCAGAAAACACTGATAAAGATTGGCACATAGCGATCAAAAATGTTCTGTCTCAGTAAGTTTTAACAAATTTACAAAATTTAAAGATCGGATAGTCATAAACTATTGTTTAAGTGATAAAGTTTCATTGAACGTAATGGTCTACAAAATTCAACAATTATTTTTCAAGTTGTAATAATTGTTGGTGTTGACATTGATGTTACTAATATTAAAACAGTCGCTATTGTTTTAATTATTATTAAATATGTATTTTTTCAATGTATGGTATCCACGTTGTTTGTATATTTGTCTCTGAAGTCAGATCTGTTACGTATAGGTCTGTGTTGGACGTGGTCTTGTTCCTTTGTGTAGAACTGGCATTAGTTAAAACCTTGCTGGGCAGAGGAATGGAAGGGATGTCTGTTGCAAGTGTTTATAAAGTCTTAGGTTTGAGTGGTTATAAGGACCCAGTATGTTTAAAACATTCTGATAATGCTAACTGGGTTAGTGAAAAATACATAAAAGTTGTGTAAATATTTGTAGCCAAGGTTATTGTTGTTTATTTACCAACTTGCTGTTAACTTCCCCAATTGTGATGACAGCCCAACACAATATCAAGACCCTCAGGAAGTTGAGTAGCTAGGTACCAGGCTAGAACAAGCTTTAAGATAAACATGGAATATAATATGCAGGTTCCGTGTGAAAAGAATTTCATGTATTTGAGGTTAAATATTTTTGTTAAATCACTGTCTTAGTATAATGTTTTGTACAAGATATATTTTCTTTATTTTATTTAAATTTAGTAATTTCAATATGAGCATGATCCCTGAGAAAAGTCACTCCGTGAGTGTATCACAAAAGTTGGTATGTGTAGTATTGACCTTGGAACAAAATAGCTGACATTAACCCAGTACATCTTAAGGATAAAGAATATTTTTTTAAACACATTAGTGATACAGATCATAAGTGATACAAACATGTCGTTTCTCATCTTTATTCTCTTCGATGTTTGTTTGCTTCAATAGGGTTTATTTGTGTGTGTGTAACATGACCAGATGTCTGTGCTGTCTAAGGGATATGTATATCAAATGGACTCTCTTCCCTAATGTAGTTAATTATTGGTGTCACTATCTAGCTGTTGTATGTTGTGTTTCGTACTGTATGTAGATATATATTCCTCGATCTGCAGAATTTAGTGAAATTCAAAATTTAATAATTACTTAGTGTAGTTATTACATCTTATAATAGATTATTCCTAATATACAAACTGAAGGAAGAATCCATACCATTTATTGTTGGGTTGTCTGGAGATTCCCCTATAAACACTTCTTTTTTTATAGGGGGTTTAGCTTTTGCATCAACGAAGGATTCTGCACTAGGTTCAGTTTCCTTTTTATACTCCATGGTAAAACATCTATAATTATCGATAAAACTAATTCTCCTTCGAATATACAACCATATATTCGAGGAGCATTGTTTTCATGATGCGTGGGTAGAAGCAATAGTAATTCCTATGTGAAATGACTTGTGACCCCTGTTTTATTTATTTCCATCAATTATAGTAGCGTTGTCTTAGTAACCAGTTTGTTTATTTTTAATCTCAACCCTCTTCTCATTAGTTTTCTTTGTATTTCTGTTTTCTGGACTTTCATAACAGCGAGTAATTTTACAAGATTAATTTTTTTATTGTCTATGTCGGTTTTAATAATTTCTTCATTTTTATATGCCAAGATTTACTTAATTCTATCTCCTTAATCTTCTGTAGATAACTGCTAGGCCTTTGTCACAAGATTTTATAAATACTTTCTTTCTGCTTATTAATAAATATGATATTACATTTCTAGTTTTGAAACCAGTTGTGAGACTATTATTTGTTCTATCTTTGGTCCCTAGAGCGGGAGGCTATCTGTTAGAACTCTTTACAAATCTAGGTTATTTTCTCAAAATTTCAATATTCAAAACAATTTTGTTCATAAAATTTAAATTTAGCTACTCTAATTTTGGTTAACTAGTTTGTTTTTATTGTTTTATGTTTTTATTGTTATTTTATGATGTTATTTATTATGGAATTAAAAAAAAAAAAATTACAGCTGGAACAGCTTTAAAACAGCTGGAAAAGAGCTGTTATGATTTGAACCCTATTATTTGCTATTTACCAAACTTGACATTTGAGACACTATTACATAAATTAATATTTTTGGTTTGTACTACAGCAGAAGTATTAAAATTGCAAACTACACAGTGGCTGCATAAACAAAATATTAAATAAAGACATATAGTGAAACATGGGTTTTATTTTTATCCCAGTCTTGTAACGGTTTAATTTAAATATCAATTATTATTTTGTGTTTTAGTACTTATACTCTAAGAAAATGATGTAAAGTTAGCTATTGTAATCATCTTGATTTTATTCCTTATATCCAATAATAATTATTTTAGAACATGCAACCTAAGTGGAAAAAACTAAAGCAACCTCCTGTGCATACACATTAACAAATTATTGTTTAAACTATGGAGGCTACTTCATATTTATAAATTATTTTATAACAAAAAATATTTATAAAAATGAAATAGATTTTGTATTTAATATACTGAAATAGTTTTTGATAATATGATGAAAATGTTAGGTTTTGTCTCATATATTGAAGACAATGGGAGAAATCATCAAACCTTTTAGTTTGAAGCATTATTTTATAGTAGAAGTATATTCTATTTATACTACTACTGGTAATATTTTTATGCCAGTCTTCTAACCAGTTCTCATTTAAATATCAATAATTATTTTGTGTTTTAGTACTTCAATTTTAAGAAAATGAAGTAAATTTAACTATTGTAGTCAATTTGATTTTATTGCTTATATTCATAAATAATTATTTTACAAATTATAACATTTACGTGTTTATACACATTTACGAATTATTTTTTACACTATGAATCCTACCTTATATATTATCACTGCCGGATTTAAGAACAGGCCCGCTCCACAAAAAAAAAAATATTCTAATTTCAAATAACTGGTCTGCACCGTGTCGGCCATGATAAGTCAATGAATCAGAGCAGAGCTCGTGCGAATGGTGATGTGTGTATGTAGATTCAGTATTACGTAGGGAATCTCCAGATCCTGAAGTTCAACCAGCTGAATTTGAAGCAACTGAACCAGAACCTGACTCAGGATCTAGCAAAGATATTTTCTTGGAAAACGACATTGGGAAGTGGCTGAAACTTATGACTGCTGCTGAGGTAGATTACTGCATTAAAATCAGTGCAACAGCACTTTAGAACTGCGGCACTGGTGTATTTGAGAGAAAGTCTTTTGTTCAATTTGATAGTGGTAAAGGTTCAGATAAATCTTTCAAAAGAAAATGTCAAGCAAGTTTTTGTGTGCGGAAAGCAAAAAACGGTGAGGTTATAAAACGTTCTTGGCTGTGTTTTTCCTCTAGTAATGGTCATGTTTATTGTTATGTGTGAGTGTGAAAGCTTTTTTCTACATTTCACTCACATTTTACCAATGACGGTTTCTGTGACTGGAAAAATGCTACCTGACGTCTAATTGGCCACGAACCTCCAAAGCACATTTAAATGCTGTGATTGTTTTTGCAGGACTTGCTAAGGAAATAGGGCAAATTGATAAAGAATTGACTCATCAAACAGAAGATGTAGCAAATATTGGTTCTCAGAAGGTTGATAAGTGTGATAGTTTTTATCAGTGAAAGAGGTCTACCATTTAAAGGAGAAAACGAAATTCTTGGATCACCGAAAAATCGCAATTCTCTAGGATACTGGAGCTTGTAGCACAATATGATGAATTTTTGAGAGACCACATAAAAGCACATGGAAACCGTGGAAGTGGCCACACAAATTATCTATCATCTACGATTTTCGAAGACGTTTTGCAAATAATTGGTAAAAGAGTTTTTAATGAAATTATATCCCAAATTAAGCAGTCAAAGTACTACTCCATATCTCTAGACTCAACTGCAGATGAAGGACACATTGACCAGTTTTCTTTGGTTTTTAGGTATTTAGAGGAGTCCACACCTGTAGAAAGATTTGTAACATTTATGCTAAACCAGGGTCATAAAGCTTACCTTATGCGACTAGTGAATACAAGGTTTCCATTGCAGACCACCAAATAATCCATGTATTAATTTTTCTTCACCAGTAGGCTTGTATCTCATTTCTACAGCTACATCTCTGCGAACACATGAACGCTGAAAGCCAGGGTCCGTATAAGAACTCTAATCTGCTTGACTATATTTTCATTAAAAATCTTTACAAGAGTTTGAAGAAATAATTTTTCATTATTAAATCTTGCCAAGTTATTTTATAGTCAACTCTTTATCTTTATTTGCAGTGGCAAGACCTGGTTTTTCTCCACATATATAATACATTTTAGATATGTTTTACACATTTTACTTATATGCCTAGGTTTCAGACAAAAAAACAACAGTTACTTTTACATAATATTCCCTTTTTATATTCATATGTCATGTCTTGTGTTTTAAAACAGTCAGCACTCTGATTGAGCTCCTTTACAAAATATAAATTCCTTAGGGCTTTGAAACTGAAGA
Organism: Prosapia bicincta; assembly: GCA_036971475.1. Lineage (NCBI taxonomy): Eukaryota > Metazoa > Arthropoda > Insecta > Hemiptera > Cercopidae > Prosapia > Prosapia bicincta. The sequence goes on along the minus strand of JBAIZL010000376.1, from coordinate 9,221,977 downwards.
AATTAGTTGCAGTCCCCATTGTACAATTTTTGTTTAGTATTAATTTTTCCTGTATCTAAATCATCTTGTGTTTGTTCTTATATAAGTTACTTTTTTTGGTTGGCAAATGTTTACTTTTACTTCCAAGTGAAATCCCCTTTCTACCAAGCAAATTCTTTCCTCGTTTTCTACTTCATTCTTAAGGAATATTATTAAACTACTTAATTTTTTAGTAGTTTCTGTGTTGCTTCCAGTACTGCTTTTTTGGCATGTTCTAAGTACATCGTCAGACATGATCGAATAATAGAAAGAAAATGGCACCATACTTGTCTGCTATGGCACCTAAAGCGATCTCAGCTGAGTTTCAACTTTGATTTAAAGACTTGACAAACTAATCTTGGACCGACTAAAATTCATACTTGAAGTTAGTTAAAGCAACTCTCTAACATAGTAATCAACTAATAGGTCATCCCTCCCGAAACTGGTCTTTCGGCTATCTAGTCCTTTCTTATAATTGCTACTAATTGGTAAATACAATTTCCCTAGCTCTAGAATCAGGCACGGTTGCTTGAAGAAAATATTGAAATTTGTGTCATCATCGTCAATGTATGGATACTCATCAATTGTCCTAAATTGTCCCCAAAACTTAAGCCAATGTTGTACATCACCATCAAATTTTGTCAGTTCAAGCATGGGCAATTTAAACTTATGCTTAATAATAACACGACTTTGGCTGTTTAACGATGACTTTTCCTCACTTAATAATCTTTGCACAGTCATATGTATTTCCTGAAACTTAATATTGTACTCATCTGATAGTTTTAATTCATATTCCAGTTCTTCTTCAGTAGCATTCTCCTCTAATATCAAATTAAAAATGTCTTCATTTACCTGATTTTTTCCTCCCAATGTCACAAGACTTGATTTAAATTGAAAATTCATCATAATCATCTTCAGACCTTTAATTGTTTTTTGTAGTGCATTACAATTACAGCTAAAAGCTGCCCTTAAAACTGTCCTTTTCTTCCTTACAGCTTCCATCACATGAATTAGACCTAGGCCATTTCACAAAATACTAGTCTAGTTGTAATTGTAAACTGTAAAATCCTGTCACGGTCGCCATTTATTTAAGAATTACATAATTTAAATTATAAAGAACAAACATTGTTTAATAATAAGTTTCAATCTAGCTTTACTAGTTCAGAACAACAACTCTAGCATTGTTTGTTTTCCATAGACTCTTAGAAAAAATATCAGCTGATAAATAATATTAAATAGTATACTTAGTTTATCATGTGTTCTATAGAACATTGATAGCTGACTTTTATTTACAGATTTTAATTTTCTTACAGGTGTACCTATGTACTTAGTAGAGACCATCTCTACTACAGATAAGGAACTTTGCCACAACCTGTTCAATATACTCGTCTCCCAAGACCATCTTTTTAATTGACTATTTCCAATTGTTTATTTGATCTCAAATTATTTTTTGTTGGCAATATTACTGAATATCTTGGTCATTTAAAACCAGGAAATGTTAACACTATCTATTTATAAACTAATAACTAATAAGGTGTTTGTGAGGCAAGAATAGATTTTGCGACTTCTTTGTGCGGACAACTTTCTATCCCTCTTGCTCAGGATATCAAAGTTACTTAGAAACACTTAAGGCAATTAATAAAGGCCAAATAATAAAAGCTAGTAGCTTAAATTTTGGAAGGCCTATTTATTACATTACGTAAGTATGTATCAAGAAAAAAAATTGATAACTACTTATTTTAAAGGGTAGAAATTTGTACATATAAAACATTTACAACATAATCTATACAAATGAACATTAACATCTTCTCCTACTGGTACCATTGCATGTTGCGAGTGTTAAAAGGTTGAGAGCTAAAAGAGTGTCCGCATAGTTGTCGGCAAGTTGTTACAAAATTCATATTTCCAACAATAAATTTTAAAATTTATATAATTCTAATATACCCAAAAATAGGAAAGTCAAGATTCTTTTTCATATAATACAAATTATACTTATTTAATTTATGGCTTACAAAAGTACTTTTAACATTATTAAATTTATTGATATACAAAACACTTAGTTTAAAATAACATAATGAGTTTTTTAATATCAATCACTAAACTAGTTCCATGATTACACGGAATTCCTAAGATCATTTTACAATTGAATCTTTCTGCTAATAGGAGTTACACCTGCCTTTAGAATTTCTTCACTTTAATTTTAACAATGTCATTTTCTTCCTACTAAAATGTGTAAATTCTAATCTCTATCTGCTGTGAATGTATCTAATTTGTTGACATATTTTTGTATTAATTTTTGTTTTAACAGTTCTTTAAGAAATTCCTTACTTATAAAATTTATAGAAAACCCATATCTAATGATGCTGTGCAATTTAAATGAGTATTTAATCTGATATAAATTGTAGGTACCATTACTATTCTTTATATTATATCGTTAAAAGTATTTAACTTAGTTTTTGCTGTAAAGATCTATAGCTTTAGCATCTGTTTTGAAGTTACTATACATTTTTATAAATCATTAAACTTAGTTTCAATTATTTCAAAAGTTAATTTGTCCTTTTTGGATTATTATTTATATAATTATAAGTATTATTTTTAATAAATAATTTTTAAGAATATTCTATTAAATTTTTTATATCATTTTGAAATTTTATTGTAGGATTTTCAGGTACTTACTAAAATGATTTTCATTTATATATTTTGTGTTTTAATTATATGTTCGTTTTTATCAATAATCACAATAGCATTACTTTTATCAGTTTTTACAGTAATAGTATTGCTATATTGTAGTTTATCCATTAAATCTCTTATTTCTAAATATCTTTGTCTATGGGTTTTATTAATTTCATTATTTTTAGTAAATTTTTTTAAATTCATATACTGCTTTGATTCTAGTATTATATTGTATATTTTTATTTAATTTACTTATGGCTATTTCTGTGTCTATTATTATATTATTAATATCCTAATTTATATCTTTTTTTATAATGATTTTATTAATTTGAAGTACTTTATTTCACTATTATTAAATTTAGTATTGATAAATTGACAATATTAGAGTAAAAAACTATGATATTTAATTTCAGGTGTTGCTTTCATTTATTTTTCAAGGTTCAGACTATTTAGTTTTTTCGTGGTATTATTTGTTTTTATATTTGTAATATTTTTTATCATAAACATTATTTTGTATTTTTCTTCCCATTTAATATTATACATCGTAGAAGCTAATTTAAAATTAGCCTCGTCAGTCGGACATAAGACAAAAACGTTTCCTCCAAGTCTAAGTTAACAATTTAACAAACTTTAATTAACAAAAAGTCTGGTCGCAAGTAATAGCAAAAGTGTAATAAATATTTCAGTAGTTAAAGTATTTTGCTTTTTATTTATATTCCTTATTTCATTTTTTACCCATAATCTCTGCTTGTTTACATGTCTTTTGGGCACTATCACTTTTGTTTTTTATTTTAATTTTTGCATATTTCGGAATAATATTATTTATAATGACTTGTTTATTAAAATATATATTACAATTTAAGTTCCATAAATTGAATTTTATGTTTTTCAAATAAATTTATGTCCCTTGTTAAAGCAGCATTACAATTATTAATTGAAATCATTTCAAAAATATAAATCAAACTACTTCACTTGAGCTACTAGTGACGTAAACCTTGAGATCAGTTACGGTCTGAGTTGACAATGGGACACATCTCCTGAAACGGCCATCCTCAACAAATATAAATAAGTGCTACTATAGGCAAGTTTATCAATATTTAAAAGTGTTAATGAATTAACTAGAAATAAAAATCTAATTAAAAAAATAAAAACAAAATAATCATATATAAAATACAATATATACAATCATATACGAAATAATCATTTATAAAAGAATAAAATATATATAAACACTCATACATTGGTAAACACGGCGTACAGTTCAGTTTTGGGTTAAAAGTTAGGTTCAGCTATTGTTCTTGCTTACGTTGATTTATAATTATCAAACCATGAGATAATTTTGGGTCTATAACGGAAACCAAATACCAACTGAAATAATCTTATTAAACCTTTATAGGTATTTATGAGAAACCTTATTTTTCTTTCAGAATGTTGATTCAAAAATATATTTCATTTTTTGGTGTCTTTTTCTTTTTGTATTCCATTGTGTAGACCGATCAACACTGACCTAGATTTTTAGGATAATGTATCCTCTTTCGTGATCTCTTATAAATTGGCAGGCTCTATATACGAGCATTTGATATTTGGAGGTGTTTTGGTATAAACTATCATAATAACATGCTTTTACATGTCATCCCTGATGAGACCTAACCAAATGTAAGTATTGTCTGCAATTATATGGAAATATTTAACCCAGAATGGGAACCCATGTTTGCAGAAGCTGTACTCCTACCAGTAGGAAAATACCAAGGCACCTGTTTTTAAAAAATCTTCAGATTATTTTACTGTTCTCTCTTGATGATTTTTGTATATGTGTACCTGTTCGTAGTATATCAACTGTAGAAAAATCTTTGCAGCTAGTATTATACAGAATAGAGAATGGTGAAAAAAGAGCTTTAAATTCTCTGCTTTGAAGGCCCAATGTGTAGCATTTAGTCATCGTAGGCAAGACCAGGAGCCTATCCTTTAACTTGATGGAATTTAGCTTCTAACCACAGATACTGTTTGATTTTTGGGTCCTTTATTTGATAAAAGACTATCATGGATCCCACATGAGCGTGATTTGAAGATGAGCTGCAACAAAAAATTGGATATGCTGAATCCTTAGTGGTACAAATTTGGGAGCAGACAGAACTAGTATGGCATGCTTCTATTGCGCAGTCGTTAGATTGTGCATAGATTATGGCTGTCTTAGCCTATTCATCAGTACTACCTACAGTTCTGAAAACTCTTGAATCATTCGACTACTCTGGACTATCTACTGATGGTTTTAGATCTAGCTCAATCCCTAGTCTTCTTACCGAGGCTGCCCTTTCAAGACATCAGATTTTACAGATTTCTGATTTTCGAAGCAAACCTAATCATGTGGCATTCAAAATGTTCTTACACAATTTTTGCGAACAATATGATGAGTGTCAATTTTCGACTAGTCCATTCACCATATGTATGGTACATAATATATTGCATAGCGTTGAGTTAGTATTTCCTACTATGTTTGAACGATCAATGTGGTATCTACATCCATGAATAATAAATACGCCACACTTCCATTTTTCATTCTTCTGTTTAGGGATGACCGAAGTTGATGTTTTTACTCAAATGTCATATTGAACAATTTTACTTGACTCAAATCATGAGGGTACATCTCCATAATGACCATGGTGCTGGCCAGTTCTCTGATAATTAGCACAAGATTGACATTGGTAGCATTATTACTAACCAACGTAAGATGATTTCCTTCACCGAAAACTTTCGACAATGGTTGCTTCTGCTGAGAAGCTTCAACCAAATGTGTTTCCCGACTTGCCAAACAATGAAAACCAAATGAACAGTAAAATTATAAACTTTATTAATGGTGAAATAACATCTTATATATTTCACTTACACTTTTTAAAAAATGTTTTAACTTGCTTATAGTAGCACTTACTTTGCTTGTTGAGGACGGCCGTTTCGGGAGATGTGTCCCTTTGTCAACTCAGACCGTAACTGATCTCAAGGTTTACGTAGGTTAGGGTGGGGGTGGGATATTTTGGTGGTGTGGGTGTATTTTGTGTGTATTAGGAGTTATGATGTCAAAAAGTGCGTGTGAGTTGTAATGTAATTGTGTATTGAGTATGTGTGTAGGGTGTAGTTTGGAGTGCCTATATATTTCGTATTGTTCGGTTGTGTAGCGTTGGTTATTTCTGTGTTGTTTATGAAGAATTTGTAGGTTAGATGTTATGTCTATGTAGTCGTGTTTTGTGGAGTTGAGATGATCTGCGAAGTTTGATTGGTAGTTATTGTTTTTTAGTGCTTTTATATGTTCTTGGTAACGTGTGTAGAATGACCTCCCTGTCTGGCCTATGTAAAAACTAGGGCATGAACTGCAAGTTAGTTTGTAAACTCCAGTGGTGTTGTAAATGTCGTTGATTTTGCTGTTGGGTTTAAATTGTTTGTTGAGAGTGTTGTGTGTGGAGTAAGCTATTTTGTAGTTGTATTTTCGTAATGTGTTGGTTAGATTGTGGGTTTTGGATGATCTGTATGGTATTGCTAAGTATTTTATGGGATTGTCATCTTGTGTGTTTGTATTTGGGTTATTATGTTTATTTTTTAGGCGGTTGTATAATTTGTCAATCATTGTTGGGTTGTATCCGTTTGTTTGTGCTATATATTTTATGGTGTTTAACTCCTGGCAGTGTTCATCTTTGTCTAGTGGTGTTTTAAGGAGGCGATATATCATGGTGTTGTAAGCAGCTAGTTTATGTTGTTGTGGGTGGTTTGAGGAACTGTGTATGGTCGTATTGGTGCTGGTGGGTTTTCGGTACATGTTGAATTTATGTGTTTGTTTGTCTGTCCGTTTAATTGTGAGGTCTAAGAAGTTAAGGGAGTTTTGTTGTTCTGTTTCGATGGTGTATGTTAGTTTAGGGTGTATGGAATTTAGGTGTTTTAGAAATATGTGTGCTCTGCGTGTGTTGCCTTTATATAATGTTATGATGTCGTCAACGTATCTGTACCAGTAAATTATGTTATTTGAGTATTTGTTGTTGTGTAAAATGGTGTTTTTTTCGATATGGTGTATGAATATTTCTGCTAAGATGCTAGCTATGGGGGACCCCATAGGTAAGTCCATCTTTCTGGTTGTAGTATGTGTTATTGTAGGTGAAGTAATTTTGAGATGTGATTAATCTTGTGAGGTGGATGATTTCATCAATGTGTGTATGTGGTGTATTTGTGTCTATTAGCATGTTTTTGAGGATGTCGATGGTTTCTGGATTGGGGATGTTTGTATATAGATTTGATATATCAAAAGAGACTAAGGTTGAATTGTGTGGAATATTTACGTTTTAATTTCGTCTATTAGATTTAGGCTATTTTTTATACTACAATGATTATTAAATTTTATATGGTTTCGGATAGTTTTGTCGAGGAATTTGGCTAGAAGATGAGAAGGGGCGCTTGTGTGGTTAATTAGTGGACGTATTGGGATGTCTGTTTTGTGAAGTTTGGGCAGGGCGTTTAGTTTAGGGGCTATTGGCTTTATTTGTTTTAAGTGCTTTTTGGTGTGGTGTGGGATTATAAGTTTTGTTTTGTTAATTGCTTCTTTGATTTGAGCGTTGTATTTTGTTGTTGGATCTTCTTTTAGTGTAATGATGTTGTTATTTTGGATGAAGCTGTGTACTTTTGTGTTGAGGTCGCTATTGTTAATAATTACCGTTGTCTTGCCTTTGTCAGCTTTTGTAATGGTTAAATTTTGTTTTTTTAATTTGTTTTTAATGGATTTGGCTGCTTTTATTCTTGGGTGTTTGTTTTAGGGGGTTTAATTTGGGTTATTTTTTGTTTTATTTGGTGTCTGATTGCATCTTTTTGTTCTAACGGTGCGTTGTGTTATTATTATTACTAAAACTCGGAGGGACCTTATCGGTGTAGAGCACTTAGCTGTAGCCTTTGTACTCTCTTCCCATCCCTACCACAGGACTAGCTTAGTGGATACCTACCTCTTTGCAGAAATCAAGTACCCACCTGATGCTAGATCTTCTGATATCCTCTGGTGAACATACCTGTCAGCCAAACCACTTTCTCCTTGCAGCTCCCAAAGCAGGACACTCACAGAGTACGTGGATTGGGCTTTCCTCTTGGTCCTCGTCGCATCTCTTGTACACAGGGAACCTAGATTTTCCAATTTTGTATTGGAACCCCCTCAGATTCCCATGGCCTGTAACCAGCTCTACAGTAGCTCTGAGTTGATGTCTACTTAAGGAGAGTAGTTCTTTGCCCCACACATCTCCTGAGTAACCCCACAGTACCTTGGATTTGTTACACCCCAAGGTTATATTCCATTCTTCCCTGCACAACCTGTCTATATGTGCCGTGATCCTCTTGCGCCCCTCCCGAGGCGGCATGCCCACTGCCCTCAGCTACGGTCCTTGGGTTATACACCCTTGTTTTGCTAAGGCGTCAGCTCTCTCATTCCCTATCCAGCCAGAATATCCTGGAATCCAGGTTAGGTTGAGTGAATTATGCTTACTCAGCTCTGCTAGAGAAGCCATAGTCTCAGCCACCAACCTAGAGCTGGTACTAGCCTTACCTAAAGCCTTCAGAGCTGCCTGACTGTCCGAGCAAATCCAGATGGTCTTGCCCCTCCTGCCAGACCCTATTATTTCCTCAGCACATAGTTTGATCGCGAGCACCTCCCCCTGGAAGACAGAGTTGTAGTCCTCCAGGCGATGACAAAATCTGTCTTGGTGTCTCGGTCCACTAAATCCTGCTCCCACTCCTTCCTTCATCTTGGACCCATCGGTGAACCAGATTTCACCATGTCTGGGTCTATACTCCGCCCATGCCTCTCTTGCAGGAATAAGGATTTTGTAGTTTCCTTTTTCCCTTTTAAGAGACAGTATCTTATCCTGAGGTTCTATCCAGAGCTCCTTCAGTGAATCCCCAAATAGCTGTTTATGAAGTTTGCTACTTGTCTTGCACTGCCCAGTACAGCTTAGCCGGTATGCAGTTTTCATTGCCTCCATCCTAATTTGAAGACTCAAGGATGGAAAACCCAACATAACCCTCATGGCCGCACATGGTGTGCTTCTCCTTGTAGCAGTTATGCCTCTAAGGAAGAGCCCCTGCGCGCGGTCCAGCATTCTTTTACTTGTTTCTTTCTGTGCCCTGTCCTACCAGACGATAGAGGCAAAGACCAACCTCGGCACCACAATGGCGAAATAAATCCAGTTCATTTGACGTGGACGCAAACCCCATCTCGTGCCTATTGCTCCTCTGCATTGCCAGAACGTAGCTATGGCTTTTTTGCACTTATCCTCCAAATGCTCACGCCAGAGTAACTTCCTATCCAGAATAACTCCCAGATATTTAGCACTCTCAACGTAGCTTATTTTAGTATTACCAACTTCCATCATCTCCAGCGATTTAGTTTTATATCGCCTAGTGAAGATGAGTGCCACAGATTTCTCTTCTTGAATGCATAGTGCATTCTCCCTGCACCATGCTTCTGTTACCTTGAGTGCCTCTTGAAGCAGGTCCTTGAGGACCTCTTCAAATGGTCCCCTAACAAGGATAGCTATGTCATCCGCATATCCTACCACCTTGACACCCATTCCACTGAGTGTCCTTAGTAGGCCGTCCACGACAAGGCTCCACAGCAAAGGGGATAACACTCCACCCTGCGGGCAGCCCTCCGAGACCATCCCATTTATCGTGCACCCCATCCAGGATGCAGTGCTTATCCGGTTTTCCAAGGAACTCATAATCCAATTTATAATTCCATCAGAAATCCCATGATCCATAGCTGCTCTCTTGATGGCCAGTCTAGAGGTACTATTGAAAGCCCCCTCCACATCAAGAAAAGCCCCAATACATATTCCCTTGTTGTTGATGTGACCCTTAATAAAGTCTACGACCGACAACAGCGCAGTCTCCACTGACCTACCAGTTCGGTAGGCGTGTTGGTCCTGATGAAGCGGATACTGCTTCAAAGGTCCCTCCTTCAAATAGTAGTCCACCAGCCTTTCCAATGTCTTTAACAAGAAAGATGTGAGGCTGATAGGTCTGAAGTCCTTTACCTCTGTGTAACCTTTCCTCCCCGGTTTGGGGATAAAGATAACCTTCGTTTTGAGCCACTGCCCAGGCGTGTAACCCAAGGCAACACAGCCTCTGAGTAATCCTGTCAGTGGCCCTATTATTTCCTCCAAGCAATTTTGTAATAGTGCTGGAGTAACGTTATCTAATCCAGGCGCTTTAAAAGGCTCAAAAGACAGAATCGCCTCTCTCACCTTTTGCGCTGAGATCACCTGCCCAGCAATATTCCAGTCCGCCCTTAGCCCAGTATGTCGGAGGTTTTGAGCACCGTCCCTTACCGGTCTAATATCGGGAAAACTGTTCCTCATAAGCAGACGCAGTGTTTCCTCCGGGGTGTCAGTAAAGCTACCATCAGTCTTCTTGACAAACTTAAGCTCTCCCCTCGGTCCACTGCTAACACCTTAAACAGTCTAGCAGTGTCACTCAGTGTGCTTGTCTCTGAGCACCACTTTTCCCAAGAAGCATGTTTAACCTCTTTAATAAGATTTTTATAGAGACCCTGGCTGTCTTTATATGCCTGCCAGGTCTCCGCCGTTTTCTTCATCTTTGCCCTATTAAAGAGCCTTCTAGTCTCTTTCCGTCTTGCCTCTAACTCGCTGTTCCACTTAAGCTTACCACGCCCAGTGTTTATCCCCGAGAGAGGGCAATTTTCCTCAAACGACGTGGAAATTGCAGTCCTGATGTAGGCCTCAGTATTTTCCAGTTCGTTTGATGTACCATATCTACCACGGAAGTCAGACATCCGCCTCCTCACCGAGGATTTAAAACCTTCCCAGTTTGTCCTTCTCTGGTTTTTAAACCACACCACATGGGGAAGAACTCCTCTCATCGTAGCAGTGATGATCCGGTGATCAGACATGGAGGGCTCATCCGAAACCTGCCAGTCATGCACCCACCTTACCATTTGTCTATTACAGAAGGTGATATCTAGAACCTCCCTTCTGTTTGAAGTAACAAATGTTGGCTCGGCACCTGTGTTTAAAACCACAAGGTTTCCTTCAATCAAGAAGGCTAGGAGCTCCTCACCTCGCTCATTTGTGTCTGTGCTGCCCCACACCTCATTATGAGCATTGGCATCACAGCCCACTAAGATTCCTATATTCCTCTCCCTGCAGTACCGAACTAACTTACGTAATTCTGCAGGGGGCGATTCTCTATTGTGGGCGCAGTAAGTGGAGGCCACGATGAACTCCCTGCTCCCACTTACCTCGCCCTTGCCTCGAATTCTAACCACCGCAAGGTCTTTAGTTGAGAATTCTTGAATCAGCGTGGCTTCTAGTCCTCTGACTATCACACATGCTCTGTGCCCCTCATGTTCCCCACTTGCGTAGGTGCGCCCAGCTGCAGTCAGACCCCTTATACGGTTCCCGACTAGCCACGGTTCTTGCACCAGCGCAAGCGCTGGTAATGTGTGCCTCACATTTAAGCACCTGGTTAGGACCACCGAGGCGCTTTTACTGTGATGCAAGTTGATTTGCAGGATCATTGCTCGAGGGTCAGCCGTCTCCAACTGACCCCTACGCCTTCTCCTGATTCTCTCTCTCGCCCTTCTCTTCCAGGTCCTTAGAGTTCCACTTAAAAGTGACCTCTGCAGTCCCCAGGAAGGCTTTCCCATCTCTTGCCTTTAATAATCTGGCCGATGCCTCATCCAATCCTAGGCAGAGGAGGCTTGCAGGTCCCCGCTCAATGCACTGTAGGATCTTCCACTTCGAAGTGTCAATTTCTGGGTTTTGCATCCCGATGAACTTGACCAGCTGAGTGGCCTCCCTTTTTGGTGGTGGTACTAGCACCGTCACATTCACCCTTTTGATCAGTTCATCAGGCAGTACTAGCCTTGCCTGAGTCCCGTCCTCGAGCTTAACTGACGGTACCACTTCTCTCAGCCATTTTGCCGATTCCTCCTCAGCACAAATAAATGCTGCGACTCCATCCCTTAGGTGAGTGTCTTTGAACCGCGGAACAAAACCTCCACTAGGAGTGTCCAGAATCTGGTCCATGACGGTGCCCTTAAGGTGGTCGAACGCCGCCATCTCCATCCTCACGCCTACACTATCCCCAAAGGTCACAAAAACCCTTGGAAGGTTGGCGGAGATCGCCGAGAAAGACGGCCCTCCCGACCAAGCAGGCCTAGACCTCTTGACTCCGACTCTGGAGTAGGATTAGAAGTACTCCTTTCCTTCCTTTTCCTCTCTCTCTTTTGTCGTACTAAAGTCCTACCTGATCCACTGGCTTCCGGGACGACAGGGCGGGTTCTAGCCCCAGCCTCCGTCAAACCCTTCCGCTGCCCGGATCGGTGTTTCCTCAAAGGGGGTGGCGGTGGTTTTCTGCCCTCCGCCTCCGCCTTCTTTGCTTCCTCATGGTAGGAAAGCCAGAGTGCTTTCCTCCTTTGTGCACCACTCATTATTCCTGTTGCCTTCGCAGCTGGATTTCCATCTGTCTCTACGGGGGCCGAAGCCACCTCCATAGGAACAGATTTGTCGGTAGGTTCTAAGCCCTGACCAGTTAAATTTATTTTTTTCTCTGCCATGTGTGTTCCCACGAGCAGCTAGGGAAATAAAGGTCCGCCGCCGCAGAGCCCCGCTTACGGCGGTAAGGCGACTTACGTCGGTGTGTTGTGTTGGATTGTATTTTCAAGATCTAATATTAGGGTTTTGGTGAAATTTTGTTGGCTGTATTTAGGTGTGATGTTATGTTTTAAGCCTTTGTCTAAAACACCTAAATTCCATACACCCTAAACTAACATACACCATCGAAACAGAACAACAAAACTCCCTTAGCTTCTGAGACCTCACAATTAAACGGACAGACAAACAAACACATAAATTCAACATATACCGAAAACCCACTAGCACCAATACGACCATACACAGTTCCTCAAACCACCCACAACAACATAAACTAGCTGCTTACAACACCATGATATATCGCCTCCTTAAAACACCACTAGACAAAGATGAACACTGCCAGGAGTTAAACACCATAAAATATATAGCACAAACAAACGGATACAACCCAACAATGATTGACAAATTATACAACCGCCTAAAAAATAAACATAATAACCCAAATACAAACACACAAGATGACAATCCCATAAAATACTTAGCAATACCATACAGATCATCCAAAACCCACAATCTAACCAACACATTACGAAAATACAACTACAAAATAGCTTACTCCACACACAACACTCTCAACAAACAATTTAAACCCAACAGCAAAATCAACGACATTTACAACACCACTGGAGTTTACAAACTAACTTGCAGTTCATGCCCTAGTTTTTACATAGGCCAGACAGGGAGGTCATTCTACACACGTTACCAAGAACATATAAAAGCACTAAAAAACAATAACTACCAATCAAACTTCGCAGATCATCTCAACTCCACAAAACACGACTACATAGACATAACATCTAACCTACAAATTCTTCATAAACAACACAGAAATAACCAACGCTACACAACCGAACAATACGAAATATATAGGCACTCCAAACTACACCCTACACACATACTCAATACACAATTACATTACAACTCACACGCACTTTTTGACATCATAACTCCTAATACACACAAAATACACCCACACCACCAAAATATCCCACCCCCACCCTAACCTACGTAAACCTTGAGATCAGTTACGGTCTGAGTTGACAAAGGGACACATCTCCCGAAACGGCCGTCCTCAACAAGCAAAGTAAGTGCTACTATAGGCAAGTTAAAACATTTTTTAAAAAGTGTAAGTGATTACTAGTAGCTCACGCGAAGATGGAATCAACAAATCTTATATATCTTACAGATCTTATATATCTATTGATTCAATAATGGAAGAAGATCGAGCGGTCCATTACACATTTGACTTTCCTTACGCCTTGGAACTGCCTGTTGTCCTGCCCCTCCCCTAACAAGCTTGAATTGAAAGTGGGTATCACGGTAATGCTACTTCGGAACTTAAGAGTCAATAAAGTTACGAAAAAAAATAGGTTTTCGATAAAATCTTCAATGGAAAATGTCATAGATGCTAATATTTTATCTGGTTCCGCAAAAGAGTAAGGAGTACTCATTTTCAGAATACCTATTATACCATTGAACTTACCTTTCAATTTCAAGCATTAACAGTTATTTGAAAGAGCGTCCATTAAAACTACCAACCTTTCTATACAGTTGAAAAGGAGGGTTTTAGTGATCTTTCAGAACTATTGTTTCCTTTATATAATGACCCGTTCAAGATCCTGACCGGAAAATATCAGGCCCTCCGTGAACCTTTCCAAACCATATTAAAATTAGACCGGGAAGAATTTTTTTCCGTTAGGATTAATAGAGATGTCAGAACTGCACACAGTCGTGTATATTTTGAACGTTTTGGAGGAAACATGTAAGAAATTTGAATTCTACAAGGCTTCGGTTACAGGTTTTGTAACTGACAGCAAAGCAAATATCGCTGAGGCAGTAAAGGAAAACTTCATGGACTATAAACACATTTATTGCCTTAAAGATTTACTGAAGCTAGTGAGGTTATATCGGCTAAATGGAGGAGACTAAAAAACTCAATCATGCGAATTTTGGGGAAAATAATTTTCATTTTGTAAAGAAAACAAAAAGTTGAGTTTATATATATATATATATATATATATATATATATATATATATATATATTTCTAAATGTAAATTATAAATTTAATTCCTTTAAAGTGTTTTTTCAGAACATTTTATTTCTAAATAAAAGTTATAAATCACTTTTTATTTTTTGTAGTTACTGATTTTAATTTCCCTACTAACATTAAATTCCGTTTATAATAATACGAGATTTCTTTTTTATTAATTTTTACTGATATATCCATTGGTTTGAACAATAATAATATCTAGATATCAATTATCCCTGGTAGTTAAATCGATAGTAGCAAACATCGATATTTTCATTTTGGCTTCCTAACCTAAAATAGCTTATGAGTGAGTCTGGAGTCAGATATGTAATAGAATTTGAAGATAATCTAATGTCAAGGTACCAAACAATAAATTCCTAAGAGTATTACTGTGTTAGTTTCAAGTATATAATGCATCATAGTAAGTAAAATTTAAGTTTTTTTTAAAGAATATTAACTTACTAAATAGTTGGGTCATTGGTTTCTGGTCTAACCAAATAGTTTGGTTAGAAAAGTATTCCTGTAAACTAAATTAAAACTCCGTTATTTATTTTTTAAAAAGGTAATACTTGGCAAAAACAATTTTCACTGCTATTTAAAATTAAAATTGAGAAAGAGGTTGTCATTGTGGCAAATCATAGTAATTAAAATTTGAAAAGCAAACATAACCTTAATTTACAAACTTGAAATAAAAAGTATTATTAAACACGGTGAACTATTTTAAGTTTCATAAAATTAATACGTATATAGTGATTTTTACAATGTAGCAAACACTCATCTTAATAGGAGAATTTGTGTTATAACGTAATGTTTATTACTATATGGTAATCAAAAAGGAATTTCCTAAATTTCGGCATATAAAGCAAACTTTAATTTTTGTAAGGAACTTAATTTTCTCCTTTTATAATGAAAGTCGTAGTTACACTTAGTCAGTTTTAGCAAAATATATTAGGCGATGCAGAAAGTCATCAGAAATTCGAAAATATTTATGAAATCTCTTGCTCATGCCCCAGAAATAAACAAATTTGGCAATGGTAATAAGTTAATAATTGAACATTTTGGGTTTACTTTTTTGACATAGTAATTCGCAAAATGCCTAGAAAGGCAATTAAATATACTGTTAACTCTCAAAATAAGGTTTAAGGACAAAAGTGATTTTAACACTTTATAGAAATATCTAACTCGCACACACCTCTTTGTCTTATGTAATAGTAAGTCGGAAAATTACTTAAAAGAACGAAACAAACACATAGAGACACATTTCTACACAAAACAGAAAATATGACTTAAAAAAATACACACATTTTTTATTTCTATCTTTGGTCTAAAAACGATAGAACTTAATGCGCAACGCAGTGTGAAATTGAAGTGTTTAAGTTGATTTTATTTTTCAAAATTTGTAATTTTTGGGAATTAACAGCAAGTTTAATTATATTTTGAGGATTCTGCGAGTTACTCCGCCATAAACGTAAGCCAAAACATAGACAAGGGGGGGATTTCTATTTCCTACATTTTTAAAATTTTGTTAATATTCCTGATGATTTTCTGTATTCCCCGGTATATTTATTTTACTAATATCATTTACATGGGAATCGGGATTGAATACCAAGAAACCTATCTCTTAATTTGGTACAGTTTACCCTATATAAACAAGTTATGTAGTTGTTAACATAATTACGTAGTTGCTACATAGTTGTTATTAGTTAACAAATAAAATTTTACACAATATCAAGAGCACAGTGGTACAATATATTACAATAAAAATATTGAAAAGAACCCCAATACCACAAAAATAATCAAAAATAACAAATAAAACAAGTTACTTAAGATTAAACCCTATCTTAGGGTTTAATCTTAGACCTCTAAGAGGGTTTAATCTTAAGTAACTTGTTTTATTTGTTATTTTTGATTATTTTTGTGGTATTGGGGTTCTTTTCAATATTTTTATTGTAAAATAAAATTTTGATAACATGTACATAAACTATATTAAACCTAATCTAGATCAAGGGGGTAGGTTCCCGTGGCATAAAAATTTTTACCTAAATCAGTAATAATAATTCACCAATATTAAACTCTAAATAAATCATAAATAAATCGCTATTCAGATTAATTTTTGTTCTTAAAAAAAAACATTTACATTTGTCAGAATAAGAATAATATAGAATGTTATAAAAAAAATTTGTTCATTGTTATCCAACATCACCTGATATTCCCTTATGTATGTGATTTTATCTTCTGTGCTCACTGTTTATACACTATTATTATAATAATCTTCACATTTATAAAGTTACATGACCTTTTTGACATTCTGGATGTTGTTTCCAATAAATGATGTCAAAATTAACTGTTTTTTTTTTTTTTGTTGATCAGTACTTGTATATTTTGGTGGTATTTTATATTTATTCATTTAGCTCAAAATTACTTGAATTAGACAAATATTTTGATAGGTGTTAAGTACAGGATCCTTAACCTCACTTTCAACAGACCACGTTTGTGTACAATTCTCATTATTTCGTATAACCTAGCAATCAGCTGGTGTTTATCACAGTTCAAGTTCCACCGCCTACTAGACTTTCATTGCCGACCAGAATCTAGGATCCTTTTACTGCAAAGAAGTAGGTTTTACGATCCAGTCACCAGACGAATCTAGACTATTCATCTATGGTTTTAGACTAATTATCTGATTTAGTTACCTGTTGCTAGCATTTCCGTCTTCTCTCAAGTTACACACACTTCTTGCAACATGGCTTTCTAGTGCGGCATTCCTGGTTTCTATTCAAGTGTTTTAGCCGATTACATCGGGTTTAAACCGCGTCTGATTATTACCCCGCTTACTGATTATGTTCGATTAATGTTTTAGATGCGTTCTAACTATGAATTAACGATTTTAGCCGCGATAAAACTGTTTTAAACCGCTTTCCTTGTACAAGTGTAATTTGTTAGGTTAGCCGCGTGGTATTTCATTACACCGCAGACAATTAACTCTTTAACCTCGTGGGTGAACTATCAAGTGTTGATTAAAGCTTTTCTGTTGTGACTATTTGAAGTGCTTTTAACTTTCAATTAATTTAGTGTTTTTTTTCTTATTAATAAAGCAGACCCCATACTGCTCCAACAAAGCGTGGGTGGTCTTCCGGACGTTTTAGTGTAACCGCTAATGATTTGAACTACCCTATTTTCATTTTCTTTCTTTAGTTTTGCTACCAAAACTATACATGGTCAACACGGGCCGGATAATTTGAATCAAATAAACCATAGGATACAGTTCACTGTAAAATTCATCTTAAAAATTTCCTTAACTAATTTTATTTTGAATTCTAGTAAAAATGGCAATTAATACTGATTATTATTTGTCAAAATTAAATAATATCATTGAGGACCTGGAACAGGTTATTAACATAATTACTGGAAATGATATCCCTACAGGTCTCATTAGCGAAATCCGACGCATCCACGGCAACTTTATTGACACATACGAATATATGGAAAAAAGTTTTGAGCATGAAGTCGCTGAAACCGCAGAAAAGGCTTTTCAATTGAAAGCCAAATTTCAACTTTTGTATTTGCCCATCCTGGCTAAATGTCCAGGCATTATAAAATCTGAAGAAAAGGAAATTTCACCGGCTAACCTCACAAATAATTGCATCAGTCTGCCAAGCCTACAAGTACCCACTTTCTCAGGCAATAACAGTGAATGGACAGACTTTATCACTATGTTTGACTCTATGATCCACTCTAATGCAAATCTGACCGCAGTACAAAAATTTCAGTACTTAAAATCAACTTTAAAAGGCGATGCCTTAGCAATCATTACCGGCTTAACAATTTCAGACAATAATTATGCAATAGCTTACAACGCTCTAAGAAACCGCTATGCCAACCCACGCAGGCTAGCCGATCATTACTTCAAACAGATTCAAGAGTTCAAATCAATGCAAACCGCTTCGCACTCAGAACTCAACCGCTTTCTAACCGCACACTCTAACGCAGTATGTGCCTTGAAGGCCATTAACTTACCGGACTTGGCAGATTTTCTGTTGTTTCAAATGGCAGTTAATAATTTAGATCCGAAGACTCGTCTTAATTTTGAAACCAGGCTAGGCACCAACACTATGCCTACTTACCGCAGTTTGAATGATTTTGTAACTGAACAAGCTAGGGCAATGGAATTGCTCAACCAGCCTTCGACCTCAACCGCAGCTAGCACAAGCCAACAACCTCGAGTATTGGTGTCTTCTTTACATGAACCTGACCTAATTAATGAGTCATATCCAAACGCTGACCCACTTAACATTAATTCAAGTGGCGACTTAAATCAGGGCATTAACCCTCAACCACCTCAGTTTAAGCCAGTGCAAAATATACCTCAACCTCGCACTTTTCAGGCAAGGCCTGCCATGCAGAGTCCTATTCGACCGCAGACAGTGACGCGACCAACCATCTCACCAGTTTCTAACAGGCCGGGTCAATCAGTGTTTAGACACCGACTACCTCCATTTCACATGGCTCAAGCCAACGTATCAACCACTCATGCTGGGAAATGTATTTACTGCGACTCGGACCACATCATATTCCACTGCAATGCGTTCTTGGATTTAACTGTGCCTGAACGGAAAAGGGCCATTAACCAGTTACAACGTTGCTTCAACTGTCTTGGCTCACATTTTCAGTCCAAATGCAAATCAGTCAAACACTGCAAACACTGTGGGGATCCGCATCACACATTGTTACATGACCCCGCTCCTTCACGACATTGACTAATTCAACCGCGACACCCCAGTTCGACAGTCAAACATCAACTTGCTATTAAATCACAACCGCACGCTCTTTCTTGTAAAATTCATTCCTCTCTTGCCTTGTTGGGCACCGCACAGGTCATCATTCAAGACCATTTCGGTCAACCGCTTCTTTTCAGAGCCATCATTGACCCAGGCAGTCAAATCTCTGCTATAACTAAACATGCTAGTACACTGTTGAACTTACCCGCTCGGAAATCAAATCTTTCATTGATTGGTGTCGCATCCAAGACAACCCGCATATCTGAATATGTCACTTTACAAATTTTCTCGAGGCATGACCAGAGTGTCTTGCTTACCGCAGAAGCTGCTGTACTTCAGCACATTACTGACCCGCTTCCATCAACTGCTCTGGCACCAAACATACGTGCCCATTATACGAACTTACCGCTAGCTGATCCGCATTTCGATACACCTTCAAGTGTCGACATCATCCTAGGCGCTGACATTTTCACACAGATTCTCACGAATGGACCTCGCACCATTATCCAAGGGCAACCCTCAGCACTTAACACTAGGTTAGGTTGGGTCATCATGGGATCTATACCCTACAGTATGCCTCATCAACCGCGCGCATTTATCACTACCTTAGAGTCAATTGATGACAACATGCGACGGTTTTGGGAAGTCGAAGAAGTCACAAATGTGAATCACCTCAGCCCCGAAGATCAACTGTGTGAAGAACTGTTCGCAACCACTACTGATCGTGACGCAACGGGAAGATATATCGTAGCACTCCCATTTAAGCCGGAAGCTATCCCGCTCAAGTCTAACCGTAACACTGTTCTGGCTAGTTATCATGCGTTAGAAAAACGTTTAAACCGCCAGCCTGAGGTAGCCATACAATATCATCAGTTTATGGCCGAGTATATCGCTCTAGGGCACATGTACCCCGCCCTCAAGGCTTCTGACTATCTTATTCCGCACCATTGCATATTTAAGACAACCAGCTCTACTACTAAGCTTAGAGTGGTATTCAACGCGTCATCACCTGATTGCCACGCAAACACCCTGAACCAGCAAATGTTATCCGGTCCTAAACTGCAAAAGGACTTGGCTAATTTAATCATCTCTTTCCGTTTATATACTTACGCTGTCTGCACCGACATCAAGATGATGTACCGTCAAATTTTGGTCCGACCTGAGGATCGTTCTTACCAACACATACTTTACCGGGCTTCACCTCAATCACCGTTAATCGAGTATGAACTTGCTACGGTCACCTATGGCCTAACCCCTTCCGCTTACTTAGCTCTGCGAACGCTTGAACAACTAGTAAAGGATGAGGGAACCCGCTATCCTACAGCCTCCGAAGCAATCCTTCATCAGACCTACGTAGATGACGTCGTCGCTGGAGCTGACACGCCCGAAGCCGCTAAGACGTTAATACAAGAACTTATCGACATTTTCGCTCGCGCAGGCCTGGAACTCAGAAAATGGTCGTCAAATGAACCCTCGCTACTCGCAACGCTACCTTCCTCTCACTTGGAAAATCCGCTGTTGTTTCAAGACGAATCCGCTGCAATTAAAATATTGGGTTTGCAATGGAACCCTTCGTCAGACTCGTTCTCGTATCAAACTCAAACTTTTACGCTGGTGCCCACAAAACGCACCATCTTGTCCTATGTCGCACGCACTTTTGACCCGCTTGGCTTCTTAACGCCTATTACCTTTTGGATTAAGTCTTTTCTTAAACGCTTGTGGTTGGAGAAACTGGACTGGGACCAGCCTCTGCCAACCCCTCTGCTCGATCAATGGGACAGCTTCATTGTCCACTTCGCTTGTTTGTCTGCTATTCAAATTCCTCGCCATGTAGGCACGCGATCAGCCAGTCATCGTATCGTTGGGTTTTGTGATGGTTCCGAATCAGGCTATGCTGCTTCTATCTATTTGAGATCTGAGCTTAACGGGGCCGTCAACACCAGCCTGTTGAAAGCTAAAAGTAAGGTAGCCCCTGTTAAATTGCTTACCATACCTCGTTTGGAACTTTGCGGCGCAGTACTGCTGGCTAAGTTATACAAATCAATTCAACCCGCTCTTGATTTCATTCCAATCGCTAACACTCTCTTCTTTACTGATTCTGAGATAGTACTTCATTGGATTCAGACCCCGCCTCATCAATAGAAAACTTTCGTAGCCAACCGCATCACTGAGATTGTTTCAAGCACACAAATGGATCAATGGTTCCACGTCTCGACTAATGACAACCCCGCAGACGTTGCTTCTCGCGGTTGTCTGCCTGATCAACTTGCCACACACCCGCTTTGGTGGCAGGGACCTCCATGGTTATTGCTCTCTCCTACCACTTGGGATCTCACACGACCTAAAGGAACTAACCCAGATCAGACGGAAACAAAGGTTGAAGCTAAAGTTCATTGCACGACTGTTCAAGAACCCAACCGTCTCTTGGAAATGATCGAACAACATTCAAACTTAACCACCCTTCATCATGTCTATGCATACGTATTACGTTTCATTAACAATTGTCGTAACAAGTTCCAAGTTACCAGCCATCCTCACAACACTCGTTATAAGGCGAAGCTCGCAGTGATCAAAACCACTGCCCTTAAACCCACTCTCCAACCGCTTTCAGTGCAAGAACTTGGTAACGCAAAGACTTTGTGCGTTAAATTGGTACAAACCCATGCATTCTCTGACGCCTTGAAAAGACTTCAAGCTGGTATCCGCGTCAACGACAACTTACGCAGCTTAACACCATTTGTCGACCCCTCTGGCTTGATCAGGGTGGGCGGTAGACTTGATCATTCGTCTCTGAGTTATGACTCTAAACACCCGCTTCTGTTACCGAAACGCCATCATTACGTCAACCTCATTTGTGACCACTATCATAAACTGGCATTGCATGCCGGACCTCGTACCACTCAAGCCTTGATCAACAGTGAGTTTTGGATCATAGCTTTACGCTCTTTACTTCGACAACGCATCCATGCGTGCATTCGCTGTTTTCGCTTACAAACTAAACCGCAACAGCCTATAATGGCCTCATTACCATCGTCAAGAGTTACACCGTCGCCTCCCTTCTATAGAGTCGGAGTAGATTTTGCAGGACCCTTTGATACCAAGGCCAACCACCTGCGAACCTCTAAGCTATTAAAAGCTTATCTATGCTTGTTTGTATGTATGACAACGGCACGAACTTTACAGGCGCTGCCAATCGATTTGATGAGGTTTACAAATTTCTTGACCGCTCTAATTCTCATATCAAACGTAAACTAGCTGATCAACGCATCATATGGCATTTCAATCCTCCGGCCGCTCCTCATTTTGGGGGACTGTGGGAAGCCGCTGTCAAATCTACCAAGTCATTGCTACACCGCACTGTGGGTAACAACATGTTAACGGCTGAAGAGCTATCCACCTTGTTCATAAGGATAGAGGCTATTTTGAATAGCCGCCCTATTTTCGAAACATCTCCAGACCCCAACGAAGGATCGTCCTTTCTTACTCCCGGACACTTCTTAATTGGACGTCCGTTGCTATCGCTTCCTGAAGAATGTTATACTGAACCTCCGCTTAAATCAAGATGGTCAATGCTACAGCAAATGTCCAACCGCTTCTGGAAAACTTGGTCCACCCAATACCTACACACACAAATTCAACGGCACAAGTGGAATAAGGACTCGGCGCCACTCAAGGAGAATCAAATCGTCTTCATAACTGGTGAACATTCGAACCCTCTTCATTGGCCTATGGGTCGGATCCTCAAATTGCATCCAGGAACAGACCACGTCGATAGGGTAGCTACTGTCAAGACTGCACATGGACAACTGAAGAGACCAGTCAGCAAGCTCGTCGGCTTTCCGCTTCATCATTAGTTCTTCACCGCTTTCCTACAGGTTCTTTCTTCGGCGCTCTTGCCCCTTTTGTTTCTTTTGGTTTTCTTCGTTTTCCCTGCCACTTTTTTTTCTTCGGCACCCTCGGTTTCCGGTGCTTTAGTGGTTCTTCGCCCCCTACCCACCTGGCGGATTAAAAACATTCGTTTTGGTGGGCGGTATGTTAAGTACAGGATCCTTAACCTCACTTTCAACAGACCACGTTTGTGTACAATTCTCATTATTTCGTATAACCTAGCAATCAGCTGGTGTTTATCACAGTTCAAGTTCCACCGCCTACTAGACTTTCATTGCCGACCAGAATCTAGGATCCTTTTACTGCAAAGAAGTAGGTTTTACGATCCAGTCACCAGACGAATCTAGACTATTCATCTATGGTTTTAGACTAATTATCTGATTTAGTTACTTGTTGCTAGCATTTCCGTCTTCTCTCAAGTTACACACACTTCTTGCAACATGGCTTTCTAGTGCGGCATTCCTGGTTTCTATTCAAGTGTTTTAGCCGATTACATCGGGTTTAAACCGCGTCTGATTATTACCCCGCTTACTGATTATGTTCGATTAATGTTTTAGATGCGTTCTAACTATGAATTAACGATTTTAGCCGCGATAAAACTGTTTTAAACCGCTTTCCTTGTACAAGTGTAATTTGTTAGGTTAGCCGCGTGGTATTTCATTACACCGCAGACAATTAACTCTTTAACCTCGTGGGTGAACTATCAAGTGTTGATTAAAGCTTTTCTGTTGTGACTATTTGAAGTGCTTTTAACTTTCAATTAATTTTAAATGAGTTTTAGTTTTATGCCATTCTTCGCAAGCTACGGTTCATCACTTCAGGACTTAACCCAGGCCTGGGAAAACCGCATCATCACCTCTTCAACTACCCTGTATAACTTGGAATGGTAAGTGGCGTAGGCTTAACTTCACTCATAAAATTGAACTATTTCTTTTAATTAACGTTTAGTGTTAAATTTAAATTCAGTGTTTTTTTCTTATTAATAAAGCAGACCCCATACTGCTCCAACAAAGCGTGGGTGGTCTTCCGGACGTTTTAGTGTAACCGCTAATGATTTGAACTACCCTATTTTCATTTTCTTTCTTTAGTTTTGCTACCAAAACTATACAGATAGGTATTTGTAATATTTTGTCCTCATAATTATCTTTCATGTAATTTATTGGTTCTCCTATTTATAATATCCACAGAATGTAATGGACTACAAAATTCAAGTCTTTTATTGAGTTCCAATCTAAATGCAACAACAATTACCCTTTATAGTTATATTCGAAAACTTCCATAGATATCATCTGGGAGGTATGCATTGACACTTTGTACTAATATTTATATATTTATTAGTGAAATCTACTTTGCTTGCCGCTGTAGCTATAAAATTAATTTCATTTTTATGAGATAGAATATCATTATAAAGACATCCAAGTGGGGAAACCGTCTTTGGATTATAAACCATTATTATTCCATGGTGAAAATCTATCATTTCTTTCATATGTTTAAGTGTAGATACACAAATTATATATAATCCTATTAAATTCAGTACTACAATTAGTTGTAGTGGGAACATAATTTAACTAAAAGTGATTTGAAATTACAAATTTGTTAGTATTTTGGTAGTTAATATTTACATTTGATGGAATATTGTGAGTGATAGTTGGGTTTCCTATAACTTCAACACTTTCTAGTTTTCCTGGATACTATTATTATGTCTTGGTTCTGGTAATTAACTTATTAATTTGTTAGAAACGTGTAATTTATTTTGATATTTAGTGTAAGTGCCACCATTAAATATTGAGGATGCTTCTTGAGAGGTAGGCTTTAGATGTTTAAAGAATGACATCGTCTTCGATGATGAATTTGTTGTGCAGTCTTCTCTGTCAATTCCCACTGTTCTGCTGTAGGGCTGTATATTAATTGATCATGTAATGAAATTTGTGTAACCGTAAGATAAATGCAACTGTCCTGGTTTCATATTGGTCATCTTAATGTGGTTATCACTGAATTGTGGGTGATTATGGTGGTTTCGGTTATATCCATCTTAATATTTATGGTAGGTTTCATAGTTTGGATTTTTCTGTGATAATTTAAATTACTATTGTGAATACTTCTAGATTGAAATGTAGTGTCGTTATTTTTTTGATAGGCTGATGTTTGGTTCGAATTTAGTTAACTGTTTTCAAGCTACGGGTTTATGTGGTGTCGAGTTGGCACATATTGATGATAATGTTTATAAGGAGAAGCTGAGTGACTATCAGTCCAAATTTCATGTATACTATTTGATAAATCATCAAGCTTATTCATGTAATAATTGTGGCTAATATTTGTACTAACCAAAGCATTTTGCTTCTTATTTTCATATTTTAATTCTATATCTTACTAGTAAGAATTTCTAGGAATCTCTCTATAGTAGTAATGTTTTGTACTCTTTCAGAGTCTCTAATTCGGTCTGTAAACTTATTGGAAAGGCGTTGTACGATTTCTACTTCGGACAGTACTGGAATTATATGTTTAAGAGTTAAGGCTCGATTCAACATATATTCAGTCTTGAATTTTGTAGTCCATTACGTTCGGTGAATCTTATTAATCACTTAAACAATAGTTTATGACTATCCAAACTTTAAATTTTGTAAATTTTTATAAACTTACTGACACATTTTTAATTGCTATGTGCCGATCTTCATCAGTTTCTACTGCTTGGAAATGTGGGGTCAACGGTGACAACCTTTTATAGGTAGGTTTTCGATAATATCAAAGAGTATGTGTGATTTGTATTGTGTTTGTTCGTTTAATATATTTCTACTTTGTGTGTCTGTAAATTTCATATTGTTCTAGTGTGTTGAGATGTGGTCCTTTTTTGTTGATGTGTAGGATTTCTAGATTATAAATAAAATAAAAGACATAAACATATCACACAATTCAACACTACTATCACTCGTCTTAACAAATATGTACACCAACATACCCATACCCGAAACACTCAACATCGTACAAACCCAATTAATACAGAACAACATACCTAAAGCCCACATTACCACAAACAATCATAAACATCCTCAAAACCATCACCAAAAAAAACTATTTCACCCACAACTCAAACTTCTATTCACAACCTGATGGCCGACCCATGGGAAGTTCTATCAGTAGTGTCTTAAGCAAAATTTTTCTACAACACATAGAAAACGCCAAGATACTCACAAACAACTCACACGCACACAAAATCAATTAACTGGCACAGATACATCGATGATATTATAACACTATACAGAGGCTAAGTCGATGCGAAAAACTCCCCACCTATACTAATAAAATACACCCAAAACTCCACTTCACTTCAGAAATTGAAACCAACCGATTCCTAAACTACCTCGACCTAACCATAACAAAAAGCCACACACAAAAACACAGCTTCAACATTTACAGGGAACCTATAACGACACACTAATTCACAACACCTCAAACCACCCTATCCAACACAAACATGCTGCATTAAGATCCATGCTCCATAGACTTACAGAAGTCCCAATGACCACAGAAAACATAAACAAAGAACTAGACACAATTAAATATTTAGCATACACAAATGGATACAACACCACAATAATAGACAAACTATGGTGCAATATAAAAAAAAACAATAACATTAACAATACAGACAGGGAAAACAAATACATCACAAAACACAAACGAAACAATAACAAAAATAGCCACCAAATTTCAAAAAATAGGATACAAAATAGCATACAAAACTAATAACAAGGTGCAATACAAAATACAACACAACACCAACAACAAAGATAAACTACAAGCACCAGGCGTATACAAACTGAACTGCGACGAATGTAACAAATTCTACATTGGACAAAGAGGTCGCAGCTTTAAACAATGAGTCGAGAAACACAAACAGAACACCAACTCAGCATTTCACAATCACATAAAAGAAACAGGACACAAATACATAGACATTTACCGTAACCTAGAAATCCTACACATCAACAAAAAAGGACCACATAACAACACACTAACACAATATGAAATTGACACACACAAAAACACAAAGTACAAACATATTAAACGAACAAACACAATACAAATCACAGATACTCTTTGATACTATCGAAAACTTACTTATAAAACCGCCACCGCTTGACTCGACATCAAGCAGAAGACACTGTTGTAATTATGGTTTTTGTTGAGTTTGATGTTACTAATATTAAAACAGTCGCTATTGTTTTAAATATCATTAAATATGTATTTTTTTCAATATATAGTATCCACGTTGTTTGTATATTTGTCTCTGAAGTCAGATCTGTTACATATAGGTCTGTGTTGGACATGGTCTTGTTCCTTTGTGTAGAACTGGCATTAGTTAAAACCTTGCTGGGCAGAGGAATAGAAGGGATGTCCATTGCAAGTGTTTATAAAGTCTTAGGATTGAGTGGTTATTAGGACCCAGTATGTTTAAAACATTCTGTTGATGCTAACTGGGTTAGTGGGAAATACATCAAAGTTATGTAAATATTTCTAGCCAAGGTTATTGTTGTTTATTTACCAACTTGCTGTTAACTTCCCCAGTTATGATGACAGGCCAACACAATATTAAGACCCTCAGGAAGTTGAGTAGCTAGGTAAGTAGTAAGGGGTTTGCTGGGCCTACCGGGCGTACGCAGCCGGTTCTGCCGGGTGTACGTAAATTACGTCATCACGTTGCCCCTTCCTTGGCGGGGAGCTCCAGCTCTCCCCCCTCTCAGTTCTCTGGTTCAGACAAGTCTATCGCGTTGTGTAATACGTAAATTGACCTTGACCTTTAGTAATGTAAACAATTGCATAATTGTCCGGGAAGGTCGCGATTGTAAACAACCGTCATTTGATACGCGGAACTCATTCAAAGTAATTGCGCTGGATATGAATGCTTTCAGAGCCAAGAGAGAAATTTTGTTATTTTTTGTCAGTTCGTTGAACGACTGAAATTTGGTTATCACGAATTATTTCGTTATATTTTGTCAGTTCGTTGAACGACGCCGCGAGTCAGGTAAATATTATTTTATTAGGGTATAGAAATTTGACTCTAAAATAAAGTCTCATTTAATCAGAGCTTTTTGTAATTCGTAGTGTTTTCTAAATATTTCATTAGGGTTTAGAAATTTGTCTGTAAAATAAAGTCTCATTTAATCAGAGCTATAATTGTCATTTCGTTAACATTGTTGTCAAAAAAAAATGTTTTTCCTACATTTGCTTTTAAATAATAATTGTAATTTGTTTCATATCATTTTGTAGGTAAATATTATTTCATTAGGGAATTAGGGTATAGAAATTTGACTCTAAAATAAAGTCTCATTTAATCAGAGCTTTTTGTAATTCGTAGTGTTTTCTAAATATTTCATTAGGGTTTAGAAATTTGTCTGTAAAATAAAGTCTCATTTAATCAGAGCTATAATTGTCATTTCGTTAACATTGTTGTCAAAAAAAAATGTTTTTCCTACATTTGCTTTTAAATAATAATTGTAATTTGTTTCATATCATTTTGTAGGTAAATATTATTTCATTAGGGAATTAGGGTATAGAAATTTGACTCTAAAATAAAGTCTCATTTAATCAGAGCTTTTTGTAATTCGTTGACATTGTTATAATTGTCAAAATATTTGAATATTTGTTCTCTAAAAAGTTGTCAAAAAATGTTTTTTCTACATTTGCTTTTAAATATTAATTATATTTTGTTTCATATCATTTCAGTATGGAATTAGGGTACACAAAATTGACCGAAAATGCTTATGCTCCTGAAAAGGCAACTGTAAATGCAGCCGGTTTTGACCTCAGAAGTGCTTATGATTACGTAGTGCCTAAATTTGGAAAGTGTCTAGTAAACACAGATGTAGCCATTAAAATACCCTCCCAATGTTATGGTCGCATAGCGCCTCGTTCTGGGCTCGCATTGACATATTTTTTAGATGTGGGTGCAGGGGTAATTGACAAAGATTTTACGGGTGGTCTTAAAGTTCTGTTATTTAATCATTCAAATAAAGATGTTTTTATAAAACGGGGTGATAAAGTGGCCCAACTAATTTGTGAGATGTGTGCTTATCCCAAATTAATTGAAATAATTAATTTAGATGAAACTACGGAAAGGGGAGATAAGGGTTTTGGATCAACTGGCCTCAATTAATATATTTTTTTTTTTCCTAATAGTTATGTCGTCACAACCGTCGTCGTCGTCGCAAGCAGACAATGTCGATTTGGAAATAGTGGCCCACGAGGAGCAAGTACTTGCAGGTGGTGGTCAACATGACAAAAATGTAGTAACATTTTTAGCATTAATTGAAACTTTATTCCTCGCAGGATTAACGTCCGTTAGTAAATGGGAAATAGGAGTAGCCGCTATTTTTATTAACATACAAAAAAATAAGATTGTAGAGAATGAGTTCACCTCATTATATTTACATTTAAAGCAAATTTATATAAATCTTAATGAACATTTCCACTCTACCGTAAATTCGCAGTATAAAATACCTAAATATTTAGACAAAGAGTTAACAATTGAAGAGATTATTGAAATATTGGGTGGAAATGTTGGCCTAGCTCAAATACCTGTTAAGTTTTCTATACAAATTGTGCAGAGGGCTCTTGCCTGTATACGACCTGCTTTGGAAGAGGTTAAAGGAAATAATTCCGGTTTACTACCAAACCTAAACTTTAGTAATAATGATAGTGAAAATAGAAAACGAAAATCTAACAAGAAAATTTTGAAAAAAAATATGCCTTCGTCAAATATTGACGATATCGGTTCAGATTCGGAGGCCGCTTCAGAATCTGAGTGCGAAGAAAAATTGGAAAATATTTTTAAAAAAATTAAAAGAGCACCGACAGTTATTAAACAATATGTGCAATATCAAAAAAATGGTAGCAGACGGAAATTAATTTCCCCAGGCGAGGAAGGCAGTTTCCTTATAAAAGTTGAAGTAACTGATTGTCGCGATTTAAAAGAGTGCGTAAGCGAGTCTCAGTATTGGACGAAGGTATATAAGAAAGCTTATTTTCTGGTCAAGTCGTCAGACGACGAATTGTATAAGAAGATTGATGAGACAATATGTACTGCTGCCGAAAGAATCAGTAAAATTAAACATGTAAATAACGAAATTGTGAAGTTAGATAAAAAAAGAAATTTTTTTTAATTAGGATTTGTTTCTATTACAGTTTGTCATAAAAGGCGTTTATTATCATAATTATGGACCATGAAGGGAACGTTGCACCAATGGATGTTGATGATGACGACGATTTCGTAGAAACTGATCATGCGTTCCGAGGAAACTTAAAAACATTCCTACTAAATAACACTTCTAGCATACGCGATGTCTGTCTATTGTTAATATTCACTAGAGCGAAAATGATCCGTTTAATTAACATTATGATTAGGACTTATAATATGTTGAAATTCAATATAGTGGTTGAAGTTTCTTACATAAAACTGTTGACGCAAGAAAGACAATTAAGGTATTTCAAAACAAAAAATGTGCCTGTATTTGTGACTT
Source organism: Prosapia bicincta (assembly GCA_036971475.1). Lineage (NCBI taxonomy): Eukaryota > Metazoa > Arthropoda > Insecta > Hemiptera > Cercopidae > Prosapia > Prosapia bicincta. The sequence goes on along the minus strand of JBAIZL010000376.1, from coordinate 9,191,381 downwards.
CCAATTTATACAATATTTTAAACAATTCATTTCGTAAGATATGTGTCGAGGAGCAAGAATATATAGATAAAGGAAGCGGTTGGTCGTTGGATAGGGTTACCCGAATTATACTTCGATTTAGTAAATTTAATCCGCTAGCTCCCAGCTCATATCTGCCTTTACCTAATTCAATAAAAAATAAAAAGGCCATTATAAACCCTCAAAATTTTTATGATAATAAATGCTTTTTATGGTCACTTTTAGTCCCGTATATAAAAACAGATATCAAACATTTGAACATAGTAAATAATCGTTATTTTAAATTGTCTAATATATTTAATCTTAAGGGTATTGATTTTCCAACGCCTTTGCGTCAGATTTCAAAATTTGAAAAACATAATGTAAATACCAGTGTAAACGTTTATGCAATAAGTCAAGATGGTAATAACAATATTTATCCGTTAAGAATCAGTAAGAGTATTAAGAAAAATCATTATGATTTATTATTGTTAACTAATCAGTCGGGAAATAGTCATTATTGTTATATTAAACATTTTTCAAGATTAATGAATAGTCAAATCAATAAACATACAAAAAAATTGGTTTTTTGTAAAAGATGTTTAGTACATTATAGTGGAAAAAATAAAGATGTAAATTTGAACAATCATTTGAGTGTGTGTGAAAAAACAAAACCTGTAAAGGTAAAAATGCCTTCGCATGATGATAGTATCTTGAAATTTAAACATTATCACTATAAATACAGAGTGCCTTTTGTTGTTTATGCAGATTTTGAGTGTCTGTTGAAACCGGTAAACAAAAAAATTAGCAAGTGTGTCAAATTAAACGACATCCACGAACCAATGTCATTTGCAGTATATTTAGTTATTGATGTTGATTTGGTTTTGCCGAACGAAATTTTAGACAAATTACCTAAAAAACCGTATGTGTATAGAGGTTTAGGAGCGGCAGAACAATTTATGTCGTATCTTATTGAACTTGCTAATAATATTGGTGAAATATGTAAAACTAATAAATCAATGAGAAAATTAAGTGAAGATGAAAAGTATAGATTTGAAACAGCCAATAAATGTGAATCTTGTAACCAACAGTTTACTCTATTTAATAGTCCTGTTAAAGATCATTGTCATATTACTGGTAAATTCAGATCTGTTTTATGTAGTAAGTGCAATTTGTTGAGGCAACAACAAAAATTCTTGCCTATATTTATACACGGCAGCTCTAGTTATGACAGTCATTTCATTGTCCGACAATTGGGTTGCGATACAAATGACATTCGTGTGATACCACACACAAACGAGAAGTATATTACATTTTCGAAAAATACTAAAAATGGTATTGCATTACGATTTATTGATACATATAAATTTATGAGCACAAATCTGAGTAAATTAGTTAATAATTTGCCAAATGAAAAATTTAAATATACGAAAAAACATTTTTCTGTACACGATATACCTTTTGTGACTAGAAAAGGTGTATATCCGTACAATTATACAGATTCTTGGGAAAAATTGCAAGAAACCGAATTGCCGACAAAAAATGATTTTTATAATATGCTAGAAGCCAGCCATATCTCTGATGATGAATACAAACACGCACAAAACGTGTGGCAACATTTTAAGTGTAAAACTTTGGGCGAATATAGCGATTTGTATCTTTTAACTGACGTATTGTTGTTGTGTGATGTGTTTGAAAATTTTAGAGATTTATCTTTAACAAATTATGATTTAGATTGTGCCTATTATTTTACATTACCAGGTTTAACGTTTGACGCAATGCTCAAATTCACTCAAATTCAATTAGATTTATTTACAGATTATGATAAATTTTTATTTATAGAACAAGGTATTAGAGGCGGGATAACTTCTTGTATTACTAGATATGGCAAAGCCAATAACCCCCTATTGGGAGACGATTTTGAAATAGCCGAACCTCTGTCATATATAATGTATATTGATGCAACAAATTTGTACGGATGGAGTATGACAAAACCCATGCCGTACGCCTCTTTTGAATGGAAAAGGTCTAAAGAAATAAATACGTTTGATGTTTTGGCTATAGCGGATGACTCTCCCATAGGATATATTTTAGAAGTGGATATTGCATATCCTAGCTACTTGCATGATGATCATAATCAATTACCATTTCTACCGGAAACTAAATGTCCGCCAGGCAGTAAACAATCTAAATTATTGACAACTTTAGAAGTAAAAAAGAATTACATTTGTCATTATGTTAATTTGAAACAAGCGTTGCGTCACGGACTGGTAATTACAAAGATTCATAGGATTATGCAGTTTAAACAAAGCGCCTGGTTGTCATCGTATGTTCTCTTTAATACGAAAAAAAGACAAAACGCTAAAAACGATTTTGAAAAAGACTTCTATAAATTTGTCATAAACGCAATGTTTGGCAAAACAATTGAAAATATTAGGAAGAGAAAAAATTTAAAATTAATTAGCTCGGAGAGAAAATTGAATGCGTTGATTAGGAAACCCACCTTTTTGAATCGCATAATCTACGATGAATCTTTGTGCGCTATTGAATTGGAAAATGAATCGATTTATTTTAACAAGCCAATATATATTGGTTTTACGGTTTTAGAAATAAGTAAAACACGTATGTACGAAATACACTACGATGTTTTGAAAGATTTCTATAAATCAAAAATTAATCTTTTGTATTTAGACACAGATGGTTTATTTTATAAAATCTTTACTGATAATTTCTATAAAGATATTAAGGTGAATGATGATTTGAGAAATCATTTTGATATGTCCGATCTTCCTCAAGATCATGAAGGTTATTTCAGAGATAATGCTAAGAAATTGGGCTGTTTCAAAGACGAATGCAAAGGCGTTGGTTTGTCTGAATTCATCGGACTGAGAGCTAAATTATACAGTTTTAGAACGGTAAATAAAATTGAAAAAAAAGCTAAAGGCATCACTAAAACAGCGCTTAAGACTGTAAATTTTGACGACTACAGAAAGTGTTTAGAATCATTTATTAAAAGCAGGCGAGAAATCATTTCATTTACATCGAAAAAACATATAGTTCAAACCGTCACTGTTGATAAATTGGCTCTCAGCCCCGATGACGATAAAAGATATATATGTAAAGATGGTGTACATACGTTAGCATATGGCCATGTTATGTTAAAAGATAAATAATTCTCCTGTGTTAATGTTTGTAGATTAATAAAGAAAAAACAGCAATAGCATTTTGTGAAAAGTTATTTAATCCTATATCCTACAAATTTTTGGAAACACAAAATTATGTTATGTTAATGTTTGTAAATTAATAAAGATAAAACAAAATAGCATTTTATGAATTATCCATTGTCTATATCCTATAAATTTTGGTAACAGAAAGTGGGTCTTATAAATAAAATACACTATTTTTGTGTACAACTTTTTATTTTCTCATATTAATGATTACTACTTATATACAGCTACAATGGTAACAAAGACATCTACATAGTATTTGCTCTACAAATATCTTTTTACATTCATATATTTTTATTTCAATAAAATTTAAGTTTTTTAAAACTATAAAATAAATAAAACCTCCTAACCACAAGTCTCATTCTTGTAGTCATATCCTCTGATGACGATTCCTTTACAATAAAAAAGTACATTGTGATTAAAACTGTTTTATTTATTTATAATAAAAAAATTACACCGATTCGGCAACTACAGGTCTGCCTTAGAAGCCCTCATCAAAGGTACTTCAGCCAAATGTTTTGTACATATTTATAATTGTAATTATATAATAAAAAGTAACTAAAATAATTTTTGTCTTTGTTGACCTCAGTAGAAATTTACTTACAAAAACGTTTTTGTTATATTGCTTGTTTTTATACAGCCATTTACAGAATTTTTTAAAATTTATTTAATAAGCCTTTGTTTTTTATACCGCCATATGCTATGCCATTCAAAAAGTACAGTCATTTATTTTAAAAATTATATCATGAAATATGTCAAACCATGAGACCTGGTTAATTTGTCCCGGAATCCCTGTAAAGTCCACACATGTCATGAAATCGGCACCTCTGGTCACACATAATATTCGTAATACACACAAATACAGGAATATTCAATTTATTGAATAATAAACTCAAAGCCCTTCGTTGGTTTACATTACCAACATCCTCAGGAGTACAATACTGTAAGTGACGCATAGAATATGTATCTAAAATCGGTTGTAATGACTTTTCCATTTCATCAGCACCGTCAACGCATATTTACTAAAACAATTTATAACCTTTATTCGCTCTAGCGAATGACAGCATTTCCACAAAGTCGGCTTGGTAAAGATCATACAATCATTTCACCTCAACATGACGAGTGGGAGAATTCCTACGAGCCTGTTTATAAATCTCTCTTGCAATGCCTCTCCTCACTGTTGCAGTTGACATTGTCATTGTTGTTGTTCTGACTAGCCTAAAATGATTAAATCGTTATTTCAATTGTGTATTATTGAAGTGTGTTCGCGTATAATAAGAAAGGATTATTTGGATAGCCTTGAATTACCCACTACGATTATTAAGTGTCTGCACGAATCTTATAAGGAAGTGTTTATGACTTTAATCAAACGCAATACTGATGGATACAATTATTCATTATTAAAAAATATTATGACTATATATATACCCGATAATGAAGTATACGAATATTTAAGAGTGTATTCCAAAGAGAGTTTATTGAGTAATGATTTCATAATGTTAATGAACCATCCGAAAAACGATTATGTTGAATTTGTTTACGTTGATAATTTTATTCTATTTGAACATTTCTCCTATGATAATCGATATAACAATTTGTGCAGGGGCTGTATCACAAAACTGCTTTACAGAAGTGGAGATTTCTTATTTGACGATTTTACCAGAGTGATTATAACTTACAGATATAAAAGAGAAGATAATTGGTCAATTTTGCAAAACATTTTTTGGGACCCTAGCAGTTGGTGTGACATGTGTATTTTCGCACCGTTGTTTACAATACTCAGCGCCGAACAATACAGAAAATTATTAAGGTGGGGTCATCGTCCAAAATCAGTAATAGCAGGTATGATGGACAATTACCTGTTTTCAATGTTAGGACAATAGGAGCTGTTGTGACATGTGTGTTTACGTTCAAAATCAGTAACAGAAATTATTATAGACAATTATCTTTTCTCAATGTAAAGGTGAATAAATAAATTATTTAACACATAAATTGAAACATTTATTTTATACAAACTAATTTACATCTTTTCCTGTTTACTTATTAACTAATTTACATTTTGGTGAATAAATACGATGTTCAATAGCTGGAACGTCTTTTTCCTGTCAACTATTGAAACATTTATTTTATACAAACTAATTTACATCTTTTCCTGTTTACTTATTAACTAATTTACATTTTGGTGAATAAATACGATGTTCAATAGCTGGAACGTCTTTTTCCTGCCAACTATGAATTTGTTTTCTCATACAGTCATTTACATCTTTACAACATATTTTTTCGTTTTTATTACTATTTTCAATAAAACCCTCCAAACCGCAGTAAAGTTTTTTTACAAAACCATCAATACACGAATTTTCATCAGTATCAATAAAAGAAGACGTCATTTTTAAGTGTAATAAATTCTGCACACAATATTTGATAACTTTATTAAACAAAATCCATTCGGTGAAAGTTACAAATGTGCAATAAAAATTATAACTCTTACAATCTATTCAAACTCGGTGATTACAAAATGTGCAATATTTTTTTTTTACAAAATAAAAGTTATGTAAAACTTGTACTTTATGCCTATCACAAGGTAAATTATCTAATATTTCTAAATCCGTTTTTAAATGTTCTGGCAATCTATCATAAATGTGTTCTACATTTTCTGAATGGTTAATAATAAAACTTTTAGGTATATAATTAACTAAACAGTCTTGTACATTAGTATACCCTTTATTAAAACATTCGTTTATACTTAAGTCTACAGCGTTTAATCTATCTTTAATTAGTGTCTCACATTTCAACCATTGATTAATAACGAACACATTTATGTAAGCACAATTATCAATTGAATGATTAAATTTACACTTTTTAATAAAATTGTTATGAAAAAGTTTTTTTAAAATACTTAATGTTGGACAATTATGGTCCTCTATATTTATCACTGTAACATTAATATCTTTTAAAAAATTTTGTAAAAATGTTTGCTTCTCTACACCTTTAACAAAAATTTTACCATTAATTTTTAAATCAATAAAAATGTCCTTTACCTTGTGATAAGATATAAAACCCTGATCCCAAGCTAAGCCGTGTAAATGTCGTTCCAGCCAAATCGCTTGCTTCTGCAAATTCTTGCTTAAATCGCTAAAGTCGCTCGGCGGCTCAAATAGGAATGTCTGGCACTCTGCTTCTTCACCGTCACCGTCACCTTTTCTAACAATCGCCAATTCTTTTATTATAAAGTCATTATTTAAACCTCGAAAACCTTGAAAATCAACTACAAACTCCATTTTTCTTGTAACACACTCTCAAAGCTGCCTTCCAAAACGTCTAGAGCTTTTCTCAAAGCTTCCTCAAATAACACACAAACACAAATGTCTGGGCCGTCTCCTGTAATGTTGTTCTGACTAGCCTAAAATGAATAAATCGTTATTTCAATTGTGTATTATTTGGATAGCCTTGAATTACCCACTACGATTATTAAGTGTCTGCACGAATCTTATAAGGAGGTGTTAATCAAACGCAATACTGATGGATACAATTATTCATTATTAAAAGATATTATGACTATAAATATACCCGATAATGAAGTATACGAATTTTTAAGAGTGTATTCCAAAGAGAGTTTATTGAGTGATGATTTCATGCTAATGAACTATCCACAATACAGAAAATTATTAAGGTGGGGTCATCGTCCAAAATCAATGTTAAGACAATAGGAGTTGCTGTGACATGTGTGTTTACGTCCAAAATCAGCAACAGAAATTATTATAGACAATGTAAAGGTGAATAAATAAATTATTTAACACATAAATTGAAACATTTATTTTATACAAACTAATTTACATTTTGGTGAATAAATACGATGTTCAATAGCTGGAACGTCTTTTTCCTGCCAACTATGAATTTGTATATTACAACAAATACAAACAGCATGATCTCCAATTGAATTATAATAAAACCCAGATTGTACCATGTCGTCGACATTTGGATATGGTTTTGGCCAATTTGCGAACGTATCTCGCATTTTCTTCTCTATATCAAAAATGGACAACTTACACTCTACATAATGTTGGCCAATACAACTTAGATTTAAAATTTTGTACATTTGTTTTCTCATACAGTCATTTACATCTTTACAACATATTTTTTCGTTTTTATTACTATTTTCAATAAAACACTCCAAACCGCAGTAATGTTTCTTTACAAAACCATCAATACACGCATTTTCATCAGTATCAATAAAAGAAGACGTCATTTTTAAGTGTAATAAATTCTGTACACAATATTATAAATATTTACACAAATTTGATATATTTATTAAAAATTTCTTTACTTAAACTTAATAAAATACACACAATGTGTTTACCAGACAATCTATTATAAATATTTATTAAAAATTTCTTTTTTAAACTTAATAAAATACATACAATGTGTTAGAATTTTTCACACATTATAGGATTACAAAATGTGCAATATTTTTTTTTTTTTTATAACTCGAATTTTATGTTTATCACAAGGCAAATATTCTAAAATATCTTTGTCTGGCAATCTGTCATATATATGTTCAAGATTTTCAGAATGATTCTTGTAACACGCTTTCAAAGCTGCCTTCCAAAACGTCTAGAGCTTTTCTCAAAGCTTCCTCAAATAACACACAAACACAAATGTCTGGGCCGTCTCCTGTAAACGACTGACAGGACCATGCGCAGCTTTTGTAGTGGTTACTAGCCATATCATAGTCTTCCAAACCATAATTCTCTACATAGGCGTTGGCCTTGCTTATGTAATAATGGGCCATGGTTTTTCCGCATGCACAAAGGTTTGGATGTGACGATAATGCAAACACGCGTTCTGCTGCGGATAACATATTAGCGGCGTTGCGCAAACAATACTAAAGTCCAAGGTCCTTATGCAATTTATCTATTACACAAGGCAATAAATATTTTATTTACAATCACACCCAGCACAATTATTACAAACATCATTTTAATTGCTTATACCTGCTAAAAAATTAAAACGTTTTTATCTTTCTCTTTTGCTAAGAGACTGTGAGAATAAAATTATCTGTAGTGGTGGAGTTGAGCTTATAGTCAATTTATTTACAAACAAACAAATCGTGATAACCAAATTACAGTCGTTCAACGAACTGACAAAAAATAACAAAATTTCTCTCTTGACTCATTTATATGTATATTATTTGTTGCACAAACAATACTACTGACCAAGGTGATGACGCAATTTATCTGTTGCACAACGCGATAGACTTTTCTGAATCGGAGAACTGGGTACCCCTGAAATGCTCTTCGGACGGGGGGCCGAGGGGCTCCCCAAGAAGGAAAACATATGAGAAACGAGGGGGGCGGCCAATCGGAAAGCGGATAAGTAAATGAAACGGTGGGAGAAATGAGGGGGGCGATCATGAGCGACCAATAGAAACCGCAACATTTCCTGGTGCAATTGTTGTCTGAACCAGAGAACTGAGAGGGGGGGAGAGCTGGAGCTCCCCGCCAAGGAAGGGGCAACGTGATGACGTAATTTACGTACACCCGGCAGAACCGGCTGCGTACGCCCGGTAGGCCCAGCAAACCCCTTACTACTTAGGTATCAGGCTATAACAGGCTTTAAGATAAACATGGAATATAATATGCAGGTTCCACATGAAAGGAATTTCAAGTATTTGAGGTTAAATATTTTTGTTAAATCAATGTTTTAGTATAATCTTTTGTACAAGATATATTCTGAAGATTTTATTAAAATTTAGTAATTTCAATATGAGTATGATCCTTGAGAAAAATCACTCACATTATTGGTACAGATCATAAGGATGTCAGTTTCTCATCTTTATTCTCTTCGATGTTTGTTTGCTTCAAGAGGGATTATTTTTGTGTTTGTAACATGACCAGATGTCTGTACTGTCTAAGGGATATGTATATCAAATGGACTCTCTTCCCTAATATAGTTAATTATTGGTGTCACTATGTAGCTGTTGTACATTGTGTTTTGTACTGTACGTATATAGATATACAGGGTGACACAGAAAAACGGGAATTTTTAAAAATTTTCTAAAAATATAAGAGTGATGGAAGAAAATGGTTTTATTTATATTACATGAAATATCAAAACTTGCCATTTATGAAACACTGATGGAATTTATGAATTTTTAAAAACAACATCCTTTAGGTGGCGTCCTCCTCTACGAATGCATTCTTGAAATCTGAGGTGGAGATTCCTCATTGGCCGCTGCAACATCTCAACTGGAATACTGTGAATTTTATCCCGAATTCTCTGTTTTAACTCATTTACAGTTCTTGGTAGAGTTGTGAACACTTTAGTTTTGAGATAGCCCCACAAAAAGAAATCGCACACGGTCAAATCTGGTGATCTAGGGGGCCAGATACCAAACAATACTCGCACAGCCTCCATTGATCGCCGGGCAGTGTGTGATGTCACATCATCCTGTTGAAACCAGGATTCTTGAACGTCTGGAAAATTGTTCAATTCAGGTGTAACGAAACGTTGTAACATTTCCACGTAACGATCAGCATTGACAGTCACTGCAATCCCCCGTTCATCCTCAAAAATATAAGGTCCGATGATCCCATGTAATGAAACAGCACACCATACTGTAACCTTATTAGCGTGTAAAGGGCGCTCATGAAGTTCATTAGGATTTGTGTCTGTCCAGTATCTGTATTTCTGCTTGTTAACATAACCTGTGAGATGAAAGTGGGCCTCATCTGACGTCCACAACTTTCTTAGAAATTCATCGTCATTGTTTATGTGTGTTAACATTTGTTGGCAGAATTGCAATCGCTACTGGTAATCATTTTCCTTCAACTCTTGCACTATCTGCAGCTTGTAGGGGTGAAATTTTAATGCTAAATGAAGAATTCTGCGAACACTCTCACGGGACATTTCAACCGCAGCTGCTTGCTTACGAATCGAACGGCGTGGACTCTTCAATACAGATCGGCGTACAACATCAATGTTCTGTGCAGTACGAGCACTTCTTGGCCGTCCCGTTGGTTTCTTCTTTAAAGCTGATCCACTCTCTTCAAAATTATTAATCCAACCTCTAATGGCATGTTTTGACGGAACGGAATCATGCCGTCCTATGTTGTAAAAACGTCGGAACTCAATCTGGGCAGCTTTCAAACTATCACCGTTTTTATAAAACATTTTTATAGCTAACGCACGCTGTTGCCCGTTCCACTGGTCCATGGCTACTGTAATGGCGGCTTGTTTACTTGTACACTGTCGCTGTCCCGCAGTGCTGCCACCTGCTCACGGCTGCCACGACGCGTTACAAAAACTCCCCTTTTTATGGGTCACCCTGTATATATTCCTCGATCTGCAGAATGTAGTGAAATTCAAAATTTAATAATTACTTAGTGTAGATATTATATCTTATAATAGATTATCCCTAATATACAAACTGAAGGAAGAATCAATACCATTTATTGTTGGGTTGTCTGGAGATTCCTCTTTAAACACTTTTTTTCTATAGGGGGTTTAGCTTTTGCATCAACGAAGGATTCTGCACTAGGTTCAGATTCCTTTTTATACTCCATGGTAAAACATCTATAATTATCGATAAAACTAATTCTCCTTCGAATATACAACCGTATATTCGAGGAGCATTGTTTTCATGATGAGTGGGTAAAAGCAATAGTAATTCCTCTGTGAAATGAATTGTGACCCCTGTTTTATTTATTTCCACCAATTATAGTAGCGTTGTCATAGTAACCAGTTTGTTTATTTTTAATCTCAACCCTCTTCTCATTAGTTTTCTTTGTATTTCTGTTTTCTGGACTTTCATAACAGCGAGTAATTTTACAAGATTTATTTTTTAATTGTCTAAGTTGGTTTTAATAATTTCTTCGTGGTTATATGTCAAGATTTACATAATTCTATCCCCTTAATCCTCCGTCGATAACTGCTAGGCCTTTGTCACAAGATTTTATAAACACTTTCTTTCTGCTTAATAATAAATATGATATTACATTTCTAGTTTTGAAACCAGTTGTGAGACTATTATTTGTTCTATCTTTGGTCCCTAAAGTGGGAGGCTATCTGTTAGAACTCTTTACAAATCTAGGTTATTTTCTCAAAATTTCAATATTCAAAACAATTTTGTTCATAAAATTTAAATTTAGCTACTCTAATTTTAGTTAACTAGTTTGTTTTTAATCTGGTTTAGTCTAGTTTGTTTAATTTGTGGTAATAATTCGTGATAATATTCATCAATTTGGCATAAATCCTTGTCCTATACTATTACCATTTTTTGCAACGGTCAATTTGGTTGTTGCAAGCTTCATACCACAGACAATGTCCGATTTTTGGGTCTTTTATTTGACAAAAAAGACTTTCAAAGATCACACTCTTATAGAAATGAGCTGTTATGATTTGAACCCTATTGTGTGCTATTTACCAAACTTGACATTTGAGACACTATTACATAAATTAATATTTTTGGTTTGTACTACAGCAGAAGTATTAAAATTGCAAACTAGACAGTGGCTGCATAAACCAAATATTACATAAAGACATATAGTGAAGCACTACTACTGGTTTTATTTTCATCCCAGTCTTATAACGGTTTAATTTAAATATCAATAATTATTTTGTGTTTTAGTACTTAATACTCTAAGAAAATGATGTAAAGTTAGCTATTGTAATCATCTTGATTTTATTCCTTATATCCATAAATAATTATTTTAGAACACGCAACCTAAGTGGAAAAAACTAAAGCAACCTCCTGTGCATACACATTTACAAATTATTGTTTAAACTTTGGAGGCTACTTTATGTATAATAATTTATTTTATAACAACAAATATTTATAAATGAAATAGATTTTGTATTTAATATGCTGAAATATTTTTTGATAATATGTTGAAAATATTATGTTTTGTCTCATTGTAACGTTACATTTTGTAACATTAATTCTTAAGGAATTAATGATAATATTAAATATTGCAGTGGTTTAGTTACATAATTAATTGTTGATCTGCAATGTCAAATGTTTAATTGAAAATAAGAATGATGTGTTCAATAAATAATTTAAACGACAAATGTTAATTTAAATAAATCAAACTTTACTTCACCAAAAAAGAAATATATATAATACAAAAAAAAAAAAAAAATCACATTTGAAATGTTACCCTATTTTCAGATTTTATAATGTTTTACAGATTTAATTTATCAGACCTTTAAATGTTAAAAAAAATTCTATGGCAGAGCCATGACATCAATATGAGATTGCTTTGCGTATTTAGAATACATTTAATTTGTCTTTTCGAATGAAGAACTTGTCTTAAGAAAATGAAGTAAAGTTGGCTATTGTAATCATCTTGATTGTATTGCTTATATTCATAAATAATTATTTTAGAACACACAATCTACGTGGATAAAGCTAAAGCAATACCTCCTGTGCAGACACATTTACAAATAAATGTTTAAACTATGAACCCTACCTTATATATAATATTTATTTTATAACAACAAACAGATATAGGGGAGAGTGTTGTACCTTTGGACAGTTGTACCTCTGGACAGTTTCAGATCAGCCTAATTGAGAGGGAATTTTTGCTTTGTCTATATTTTTACAGATAGTGGCAGCAGTGACAACTAACCAGTTGGAGGGAGTTCAAAGTTAATAACTGATTGTGTTTTATGAAGAACATTGTTTTATGACTCAAAAAGTAAGTTTTTTGCTATACTTCATTAAATTTTAGTAAATGTATTTTCTGTATAAATATCCAATTTTGTATAGTATTACAATCTATAAAACATACCCTTTTTGGCAGTGTCATCTATTGATCTGTACTTAACCTCAATGTTTTTCTACATTGTTTTTATTTTTATGAGTACATTTGTTGTACCTTTGTACACTGCTCTTGTTGTACCTTTACACACTGTACTCAGGTATGATGAAATCTTTACTTTCAAAATTAAATCTCTGTTCACATTAAACATTTTATTTTGTTTAACCTGTAACATCACTATTAAAGGTCAGTGTTAAGTAATGTGCAGCTGAGTAAACTATTCCATGTCAAAATGAGACCTAACATTTTTTTCTCTTAATTATGTCAGTTTTCATTTATACCTCATAAAAATTAAAGAATAGTAATTTTAATTACTTTTTTCAGTGCCAAGAAGCAAAACAGGAGTCAAAAGAGTGAAATTGTCAAAAGAAAATGTAGATGAAGCGGTCAAAGCAGTCCTAGATGGCAAGTCTCTTCGAGATGCTGCTGAAGAATTCTCAGTCAGTAAATCTACTTTATGGAATTACTTTAAATCCCACAAACATAAAGGTAAAGAAACTGTTGATATTGTTTTAAGAAAAAATGACAGCGTTTTTACTGTAGAACAAGAAGCAGAATTAGCTTCCTACCTAGACACAGCTGCTAGACTCCATTACGGATTAACAAGAAAATCTGCAAGAACTCTTGCATTTGAATATGCTGTAGCAAATAATATTAAATGTCCAAGAAAATGGAAGGAAGACAAAATAGCATTTGAATATGCTGTAGCAAATAATATTAAATGTCCAAGAAAATGGAAGGAAGACAAAATAGCAGGCAATGAATGGATCAGAGGGTTTTTTAAAAGATGTCCTACATTGTCGATAAGAAAGCCACAAGCCTGGCGAGGTCAACTAGCTTTAACAAGTCTAACGTAAAAACCTTATTTGATAATTATAAGAACATACTGAGCCGGAATAAATTCCCGCCTAATAACATATATAATCTTGACGAGACAGGCAATTCAACCGTCCATACCCCTCAAAAAATTATAGCACCGAAAGGTATAAAACAAGTTGGAAGTGTGACTTCTGGGGAGTGTGGTGCAAATGTCACGATGGTGGCATGTGTAAATGCTGCAGGAAATCACGTACCGCCAATGTTTATTTTTCCCAGAGTCCATTTCAAACAACACATGTTGAATGGAGCTCCTCCAGGTTCGATTGGCGGTGCACATCAGTCTGGATGGTCAACAGAAGAGTTGTTTGGCCAGTATTTGGATCATTTTATTCACTATGTAAAAGCATCAATAGAGGAACCGGTTATACTGTTATTAGACAATCATGAAACACATATTTCAATAGATTCCATTAATAAAGCCAAAAAGTCAGGGGTTGTAATGTTAACATTCCCCCCACACACATCACACAAACTTCAACCCTTAGACAGGACTGTCTTTGGAGCATTTAAAAGATTTTACAATGTTGCTGTGAATGAGTGGATGCTTTCTAATCCTGGTACACCAATGATCATTTATGAGGTAAATCAAATATGTGGCAAGGCTTATCTGCAAGCATTTACTGTGAAAAACATAAGTGGTTTTGAAGTCAGTGGAATAAACCCCCTGAATGAAAATATATTTTGTGATGAAGATTATTTGTCCTCTAATGTAACTGATAGACCATATGGAAACATTGAAGACAACAATGTTGCTATGCAACCAGGACCATCAACATCCACTGATGTTTTGACAGAAACACAACTAAGAATATCTCTGCATGTCATCAGACCCTTTCCAAAAGCATTACCACGCAAAACAAAAGGAGGACGAAAAAAAGGCAGATCTATGATTATGACTGACACACCTGAAAAATTGGCAATTGAAGCAGACAAAGCTAAGAAAAAATTGAAAAATCAAACAAAAAAAGACTGGAAAAGAAGGAACTAGCCCTACGTAAAGTGAAGAAGATTTTTAAAAAATTTAGTTTTCTCAAGTTCAGAAGAAGATATGGACATAATAGAAGATGATACAGAGTCTGAAAATGAAGCATTTCTCACCCTACAAGAAGATATAGCAAGAGAAGAGGAATCAGTATTGGAAGAAAAATCATTAGAAGATGACACAGTGAAAACAGGAGACTTTGTCCTTGTTCGCACGATGGGGAAAAAATATTTTTTATTATGTGGCAGAAGTGAACAATATTTTAAGTGAAATGGAATATCAAGTGAAATATTTAAAAAGAGTGGATAAGACAGATAAAATTAAGAGAGACAGTGAAGACTTGTATCACCTCGACTTGCTGGTGATATAGAAAGAAAATTGCCCGTTCCTGTATCAGTTGGTGGTTCGGAAAGACAAATTTCTCTCTTATCATTTAGTGTGGATTTTTGTATTCTTAATGTTTATTGACAAACAAAGTTTTTTCTATTTTATTATTTTCAGTGACAATTCATAATATAAAAAGTGCCTAATAAATGAAATAAGATGTTTTAATTGTAAATTTGTTGAGTTGTTAATTTAAAATCTTATGTCCAAAGATACAACTAAGGTGTCCAAAGGTACAACTATATGTTGAACCTTTGGACACTTTGCTCTTTATTTTGTTTACCTTTGAAACTAATTAACCTTTAACTCTTCAGTAATAAGAAAAATACGCTTTAAGTGTAAAAGACCAACAAATATTTTAATTTAACCAGGTTTAAATTACAGTAAACTCTCGATTATCCGTGGGCGGATTAACCGGTTTGCGGATTATCCGGGGTCTGCCATTGTTTTACAAATATTCAATTTTTATTCCAATCAGATTCATGTGTTTAAATTTCCAAACGGTGAATTACGACGTAAATACATATAAGGCCTAATAGGAGGTAATATGAAGGGAATAGATATGTAAATATGTACGTACTAATTTTTACATTGAAAGGGAAGCATCCCGACGTGGGCCAGTGAAATAAAAGAGATAATGATAAAATGCTTAGGCGCCCGAAAACCTAATATGTATCATAAGATTGTAAACAAATGTCAGCTAATCTCGGCTGTAAATAGTCTAGGACGTGACATATGCATTATCCATGTCTGTCATATACATTATCGATCTTTATGGTTTTGTGACACACGTGGCACAAGTAAACACTGTGCGACAAAATGGTTCTCAAGAAACTTAGATCGCACATTAAAGCTAAATCAATGCTTACAAAAAAAACAGACGAAAGTGACAGATTTTTTTGTTAAAAAGTGAAAGTATTATATGTAAAGGAAATTACATATGTACATACATACTTACTTTTGACATATACTTATGTACGTATTGTAAATAGTTAGACATATAAATGTACATGTTATAATCCGTCAAATACATCGACATTTTAAATTATTTTTCGTATTTATTTTGTCCTCAAGATTATTTGTGAATTGCATAACCGGGGTCATTATATGTATAACTTATGGTATAATAATCGATTATCGATCGTTTTGCGTATTCTTTCTTCATAGGAGATTATCCGGGGAATTCATTATCCGGCGTTGCCGGGCCACCCTATTCCACGGATAATTGGGAGTTTACTGTATATTCATAAAAAATGCAGAGAAAAATTATTTTGTGAAAATTGTCCAAAGGTACAACACTCTACCCTACAAATGAAATAGATTTTTTATCCAATATACTTAAACAGTTGTTCATAAAATGATGAAAATTTGTAGTTTTGCGTCATTTCTTAATTATTGAAGACAATGATAGAAATCATCTAACCTTTTAGTTTGAAGCATTATTTTATAGTAGAAGTATATTCTATTTATAGTAAAGAATTAAAGCAAAAGTGTTTGTAATAAAAAAAAATTGTTTCACTCTAGCATATATGTAGGCACGGCAGAATACACTTTTAAACTTTGTAGCTATTCAAAAATTTAATGTATATTGTTAATTTATCACTTGTATAAAATGAATTTTGTTTTTGAAAGTAGTATTACTAATAATAGAGTTTTAAAATTGAATTGGAAAGAATTTAAAACAAAATGTTTCTTCAGTTTTCAGATATTGTGTATTGTGATACGTGTGGTAACCTAACATAAAATTCAAACAACAGGAAGAACCTAAATCGAATGAATCCAAAGTCTGACACAGAAGTAATGTATTACAGTACTTGTAAGCAGAATAGACACACAATATGTGACTACACAGCATCAGTAATGTCTAGGCTCATGGCGAATATTAAGAAAGACAGAAAAACTTTATTTCAATGTGAAAAATGTGTCTATATAGGAACAAAATTATATGAGTTTGTAATTCACTTAAAAAAACACATTCATAAAAGACCTTATAAAAGTTTAAAATGGGATTTTTCAGTAGCACGCTTAAATAACTTAGAAAAATATTTTAAACCACATTCTAGAAGAAAATCATACAAATGTTCTCAGTGTAGTTTTTCAACTTTACACAACACATATCTTAAAGTACATATGAATTCTCATTCTGGAGAAAAACTTTTCAATTGTTCCCGCAGTAGCTATTTAGCTAGCCAATCAGGAAGTCTGAAAACACATATGCGTATCCATTCTGGAGAGAAGCCATACAAATGTTCACATTGTAGTTATTCTGCTAAAAATTCAGGAAATCTTATAATACATATGCGTATCCATTCTGGAGAGAAGCCTTACAAATGTTCAAAGTGTAGTTATTCTGCTAAAAGTTCAGGAAATCTTAAAATACATATGCATATCCATTCTGCAGAGAAGCCTTACAAATGTTCAAAGTGTAGTTATTCAGCTAGCCAATCAGGACATCTTATAACACATATGTGTATCCATTCTGCAGAGAAACCTTACAAATGTTCAGAGTGTAGTTATTCTGCTAAATATAAAGGAAACCTTAAAAGACATATCCGTATTCATTCTGGAGAGAAGCCTTACAAATGTTCAAAGTGTAGTTATTCTGCTAATCAATCAGGAACTCTGAAAACACATATGCATATCCATTCTGGAAAGAAGCCTTACAAATGTTCAGAGTGTAGTTATTCTGCTAAATATGGAGGAAATCTTAAAAGACATATGCATATCCATTCTGGAAAGAAGCCTTACAAATGTTCAGAGTGTAGTTATTCTGCTAAATGTGCAGGAAATCTTAAAACACATATGCGTATCCATTCTGAAGAGAAGCCTTACAAATGTTCAAATTGTAGTTATTCTACTACCCTATCAGGAAATCTGAAAACACATATGCACATCCATTCTGGAGAAAACCCTTACAAATGTTCTCATTGTAGTTATTCAGCAAATCAAACAGGAAATCTTAAAACACATATGCGTGTCCATTCTGGAGAGAAGCCTTACAAATGTTTACAGTGCAGTTATTCTGCTAAATTTTCAGGAAACCTTAAAATACATATGCGTATCCATTCTGGAGAGAAGCCTTTCAAATGTTCATTGTGTAGTTATTCTTCTAATAATCCAGGAAGTCTTAAGATACATATTCGTATCCATTCTGGAGAGAAGCCTTACAAATGTTCACAATGTAGTTATTCCGCTAAACATTCAGGAAGCCTGAAACTACACATGCATACCCATGCTGAAGAAAAACCTTGAACATCTCCTCAGTGTAGTTATTCAGCTAATCAATCAGGAAACCTTAAACTACACTTGCTTACCCATTTTCGAGACAAACCTTACAAATGGTCTCAATGTAGTTATGCCGCAAAACAATCAGGAAACCTTAAACTACATATGCTTATCCATTCTGGAGACAAATCTTACTAATGTTCTCAATGGAGTTATATAATAGCTAATCAATCAGGACAAATGTAAAGACATATGCTTAGCCATTCTGAAAAAAAAACCTTACTAATGTTCTCAATGTGGTTATATAACTAATCAATCAGGAAAAATGTTCTCGGTGTAGTATTGCCGCTAAACAATCAGAAACCTTAAACCACACATGCTTATCCATTTTGGAGGAAACCCTTTCAAATGTTCTCTGTTTAGTTATACAGCTAATCAATCAGGACAACTTTAAAGACATATGCTTACCCATTCTGGAGATAAACCTTACAAATGTTCTCAGTGTAGTATTGCCGCTAAACAATCAGAAACCTTAAACTACACATGCCTATTCATTCTAGAGGAAACCCTTTCAAATGCTCTCTGTGTAGTTATACAGCTAATCAATCAGGACAACTTTAAAGACATATGCTTACCCATTCTGGAGATAAACCTTACAAAGTTTCTCAGTGTAGTATTGCCGCTAAACAATCAGAATCCCTATACAACACATGCTTATCCATTCTGGAGGAAACCCTTTCAAATGTTCTCTGTTTAGTTATACAGCTAATCAATCAGGACAACTTTAAAGACATATGCTTACCCATTCTGGAGATAAACCTTACAAATGTTCTCAGTGTAGTATTGCCGCTAAACAATCAGAAACCTTAAACTACACATGCTTATCCATTCTAGAGGAAACCCTTTCAAATGCTCTCTGTGTAGTTATACAGCTAATCAATCAGGACAACTTTAAAGATATATGCTTACCCATTCTGGAGACAAACTTTACAAATATATATATATATAGATTTTATGGACTAGGAGACTGACAGACTTACCTTGGTAAGAGTCCACTCTGTAGTCTTGAAATAGAAACACATAAAAGCACTTAAACAATGATATATTTCAACCACACAGTAGTCTTTGTCAATCGAAGAGAAAACACAAAAAGAAATATGAGAGAATGAAATACAATAATTGTAATCACAGGTGATTATAATTATTTTATTTTATTTCAGTCTGTCAGTCTCCTAGTCCAAAAAATCTAAATAATCTTTACCAACCAAAACTAACCTAAATATATATATATATATATATATATATATATATATATATATATATATATATATATATATATTCCCTTATGTATATATATATATATATATAGTGAGACTAACTTAACCTTCAAATGTTCTATATAGAATCAGTATATTAAATTCATACTATTAGCATGCTATATATAATAAACAAAGCTTTACATATTATTCATATATTAGAACTTAATTATTTCACAAGTTTCAATTTTGTTGTTGTTAAGTAACACTAGGTTCATTATCAAGTCTAAGTTTCGTATATATGTTAATTTTTAGGTATTAAAATAAATTATTTGCATATAAAGTTTGTTGCTCTTTTTACCCACTCAAATTCATTACTTTAAAACCTCTGGGAATGGGTATAAACCTCTATGTGCTTAGTAGAGATCATCTCTGCTACAGATAAGAAACTCTGCCACAACCTGTTTGATATACTCATCTCCCAAGACCATCTGTTCAATTCGCCATTTCTAATTGTTTTTTATCTCATATTAGTTTTTATTGGCAATAATACTGACTGAATTGGTCACATTAAATCATGGAAATGTTTAGAATTATCAATTAAGAAATAATGCTTGGCACGAAACTATTAAGGTGCTTGTGCGACAGTAATATCTTATGCGGCTTCTTTGCATGGTAAATGTTTTAATACTAGTGCTCAGAATACTAACTAGACAGACTAAAGACAATGGCCAGACTGACTGTTGACAGCGAGGGCCAAATTATCTAAGCTAGTAACTTGAATTTTGTATAGCCTATTTGATATAATATGTAGGTATGTATTAAAAAAAATGTTGACAATTTTATATTTTAAAATGTAGAAATTTGTACAGACAGTACATTTGTATCATAATCTATATTAATGAGCATTTACCTCTTCTCCTAGGGGTTTTTGTTTGGTCAGAAACATTGCGTGTTGGGAGTGCTAGGAGGGCTAGAGCTAAGAGTGTCCACGGGGCACAGGTGTCGGAACTATGAACAATATTACGAGTATTCAACAGATTTTTTTCCTAAGATTACTTCTTTCACCATGCACAAAAAAATATTTCTTGACTATGTTTTAAGACTTTTAAATCTTAACTGATATATTCGAGCTTCCCATATATTTTTAAGTTGATATAAATTTCACATTTCCAACAATAAACAAATTTTAAAATTTATAAATTTCTAAAAATTCATATAATTAAAAAAAATAGGGAATTCAAAAGACCTTTTTCATATAACACAAACCATACTTATTTAGTTTATTGCTTACAACACTACTTTTAACATTATTAAATTTATTGATGTACAAATCACTTGGTTTAAAATTTAAATAATATGAGTTTTTTTAATATCAATGACTAAAGGAGTTTCATGATTACAACTAATTCCTAAGATCATTTTATAGTTGACTCTTTCTACTATTAGAAATTTCACCTGTCCTTAAAATTTTTTTACTTAAATTTTACCAATACAATTTTCTTTTGATTAAAATGTGTAAATTATTATCTGCTATGATTGTATCTAATTTGTTGACATATTTTTGTACTAATTTTTGTTTCAACAGCTCTCTAAGAAATTCCTCATTTATTCAATTTATATATATATATATATATATATATATATATATATATATATATATATATATATATATATATATATATATAGATTTTTTGGACTAGGAGACTGACAGACTTACCTTGGTAAGAGTCCACTCTGTAGTCTTGAAATAGTGCTTTGAAAAGTGCTTTTATGTGTTTCTATTTCAAGACTACAGAGTGGACTCTTACCAAGGTAAGTCTGTCAGTCTCCTAGTCCAAAAAATCTAAATAATCTTTACCAACCAAAACTAACCTAAATATATATATATATATATATATATATATATATATATATATATATATATATATACACATATTGTAGGTAACTTTACTATTTCTGTCTTGTGTTTTAACCAACTCCTCTTAGGTTTTGATCTCCATTAGTTTCTGGTATTACAGTTCTGAATCATTTAACCTATTTAAAAATCCTCAAAGCCATCTGAAACTTTTGTTACTAGTTCAATTGTCAATAAACATCTGCATCCTAATCTTAAATGTATTTATCTTATTACACTTGTTTGTATTATCTTAGCAAAAAACCACTACTTACTGATTTATTCAGCGACGCATTTCGCGCTAGGTCAGCGCATTTTTCAATGCTGTGAATTACTAACAAGACTGTTGCTCAGGTGTGTTTTGTTGATGTAAGTCTGTGGTGTATTTTTATTCTGTGGTGTGGTATTGTTCATAGAGTAGTTGTTAATTATGTGCTCAAACTAATTACATGCTCAAACAACTACTGTATGAACAATAAGGCACCACAGAATAAAAATACACCACAGACTCACATGAACACAACATACCTGAGCAACAGTCATGTCAGTAATTCACAGCATTGAAAAATGCTCTGACCTAGCGCGAAACGGGTCTCCTGAACAAACCAGTAGTGGTTTTTGTTAGATAATACAAACAAAGATAATACAAACAAGTGTAATTTCTATAAAAACCTCAAGATGTACAACACAAACATTGCAAGTATTCATCTTAGTTTCTGCTGTAAAAGATCTATAGCTTTAGCAGTGTTTCAGGTTACTATGCATTTTTAATAAATCCTTAAATTTAGTTTCAGTTATTTCAAAAATTAATTCGTCCTTGGAAAACAAATCTATGTTAAAACTCAGTTTTAAAAACTCACAATGTAACCTAATTTAAATACAAGAAACATCAAACAAACAAAACAATCAAATAATTCCTTATCTGTAGTGGAGGAATGCATAACTTAGGATCAGTAAATACATATTAAAACATTAGTTGCTAAAAGACAATTTTTTTCATAATCATAGTATGCATCCTAACAGGTTGTGGAGTTGAATTGGACGGGCTGTCATAATCTATGCATGAACTGATGGCCACGAGATAAAAGCGTAGCATATTTATTCTGTCTGCTCCTTAATTCGTATCATTAAAAGCCCAAGAAAGTCTTAACAACTAAAAGACCCAAAAATTGAACACTACTTGATCTGCAGCTGAATCCTATCAAGACAAATAGTCAGTTCCTGGTGTTTTTTATGATTACTAAATCCTACCCAATTGGTTCTTTGAAGCAGAGAATTTAAAGCCTGTCCTTTTTGACTAATCCTCAAATCTGTGTATTGCTATCTGCAACTTTTTGGTATTGCTAACTGCAAAGATCTTTCCGCCTTTAACCTACTACGAGCAAACATTTATATACAGATATCATCTACAAATAGAAAACTGTGAACCGGAGATCGTACATTAGCAGTGAAACTGTTGATGGCAATGGGAAATGGCATGACTCTCAATATTAGCGATAAATTCTAGAATTTTATAACCGGTAAGAACTAGTTTCATTGATAATGGTAGATATAAATATAAATCATACAATGGAATGAGGATCTGGTGTAAAATCCTTAAATGGAGAGAGCTGACTTTAATCCGTTTGAACGGAGTGTTCAGGAAAGAATACCCAGACCACTCGACAGTGAAAGGTATTGCTTCTTTCTTCAGTTTCTGTGTACTGAATTTATTAATATAGACTGACGTAAACGAAGAATTTAAAAATGACCCCGCAGATAACGGACAAGCCGCACCTACTAAGAGGGATTTTGTGTCTCTTGCGGTACCCCAGTTTAACATTACACATCTGACAACACATCCACACATATAGATACTTGCAGCAAAATTGACACACACACATGTAAAGCCTTCAACAAACAACACACTTCTATACATTTTATACTAACATCATCTCCTAGGGATTTTGACTGGTCAGAACAGTTTTGGGTTGTGAGTGCTGAAAAGACCAGAGCTTAACAAACTCTGGTCCAGGATGCTGCTATGAGCTTGCTCTTCGGAGAGTATTTTTCCTATAGCATTAAGAAACATAAGAATGGGACACTAATTTTTATAACAAATGAGAGACATCGCGTTATTTTTGTAAAAATGACTATCTTATTTAACCAAGTGATGGTGTCTAAGGCTCTCCATAAGTTCTTGAATTACTCATACGGGGTCATTACATGTTGAGATTTGATGCAGATGTTTATAGATGAAATCAAGTCAATACTATCGAATTAGTCAATAACAGACTTTGTTCTCATTATGAAGACGGACAAAGGCGAGAAAGTCTCTTGCATCACTAATTTTTGACAAACTGTAGATACCCGAATTAATTCACGCATTATTAGCTCAGAGTCACAGTATGGCTAACCCTAGGCGATATTTTAAATGTCAACGTTATGTCCATATTAGTTCTCCCTGTTCCATGCAGGGGGTATTTAACCAATCTATCGTTGAAGGGTATGAGGAAAAGTTTTGTAATAATGCTCCTAAGTGCGCCAACTGCGGTGGTGATCACCCAGCGAAATCATTTATCTGTCCTACCATCAAGGAGGTGAAGGTATTCTAGGGTATAATTGATAAAGAAAGGATATTGTTTTCTGAGGCTAGGAAAATCAATAGAGCCACCCAACCAACCGTTGGCGGTAATACCTATGGTGCTACTTTGACAGCTACCAAATCCTGTACTAACCTGACAAGAAGAATAGAAGTACTTACTGAACAAGTTACTCGCCTTTTTACATTAGTCACGAGCGGCTCATTAAATTCAGTTCAATCTGCAAACTGTTCCTTTACCGACCTCTCCCGCAGGAGGGTTTGGTGTACGAATGATGTCTTTGACTGAATCAGTTATATCCGTGATTAGGTCACCTCGAAATAAGCCTAAGGTGAATACTAAGGATTTAGAGAGACTTGCTTGCAAATTGGTACCGCCAAGTGAAAGAAAAAGTATTGGCAAAGGAAGGCATGGTAAAACCACCAGTCCTAAATCTAAATCTTCCTTCGATTCCATCCCTGAACAGGTGGAAATTGAGTCTGAGGAATGTATGCCTGGTACGTCTATGAATGTCCTACGCAATAAAGAGAGCGCCAATGGGTATCAAATAAATCCATTGCTAAGTTGATAAATGCCTGCAACTAGCCACCCAGTGATACGATTAAACGTCAATGCAGTTAGAAGCCACATAGAAGATCTAAAGTACTCGTGCTAGATGTATATTGAAACAACTAAGTCACTTATAGAGACAAACGCTAAATGTAAAACCACAAACGGCCCAAAAGAGGACTCTTACGACCTCCCCTTTTGCTTTTACACATTCCTTGGGTTCCACCACTGCAACAGTGGTCGTGGAATCCGACAAAACATTGCCTAAAGCGTTCCCGGACGTTCCAGCCTAATTAGTGACTACATACAACAATGAAAGCCAGGGGAATCCATATCACTAAAACACAATGTTCATAACTAAACAATCCGTGATTTAGTGGAACATTAACAGTATTAGAAGTCACATTGAAGACATCAGAGTAATTGTAAGAGATGTGTCTCCTATGTTTATGTGGAATAAACAATCTCAAGTAAAGATTGACAACAGATATTTTAAATCTTGAAGGGGCTAATGAAGCACGGTTGGGAAATTAGAAAGCGATGTATCGAAATATCGGTATATCACAGTTAGAATGGCGATTTTCTTCACCAATATTGTTATATCCGATGTAAATATCAGAAACATCGAAATTTCAAAGCGATATCTCTATACTTGAAATATAAAGAAACTAAAATTTATAAATATAAATTTACGTACGTAAACGTACGTTAAACAACTCAAAATCCACGGGATGCAGAGCAGTGTAATTCCGGAATTTTTTATCATGTAAAAATTTTGTATTTATTATTGATTTCTAAAAGTATAGTAAACGTAGATGCATGTGAAATTGGCAACAAATATTTTATTAAAGCGTAACGAGCTTATAGTTAAAAGATGTTATTATTATAAAATATGTTGAAATAAAAGCAATTAAGTTGAGCAACAACATGTTTTATGTATCATACTTTCATACTTAGGTACGTTGGATAGAAGTTTCCTTGGGGGGAGGGGGCGGTTGATTCTATCGCACAGCGACAAGGGTTTTTCGAGTTTGTTTGAGAAGAGTCGTCGTTAAAGAGTTGGAGGCAACGGTAGCCAATCAGACCTTAGATGCGGTTGGAGGACCTTCGACAAATTTTGGCAAGGCTTTATAAACACTACTCCCAGTCGCAGACGCCAGTCTAGTTTCGAAATTTGATTCTAAAAGGAAGTAAATAAGTTTAGGAACAAACAAAATAATTCGATCCAGTGATCTAGATTTTAATTTTTCGTATCCCTAAAGATGTCACCACCAAATAGTGATGTTAGAAAACATTTCAGGGTGAAGGACAGTACGAATGTGTTGTGTAAATATTTCAATGAAATTTTCCGAGCATCTGTGAATACAATCCACCTGAAGGCATTACATTCGAACATATATTTTTCTCCTATCCCGCTCTGGATTAATCGAATTAAATAAAACCGGAATGAACTTTTTGTCATCTTCATAGGATTAATAGAGATGTCAGAAAGGCACACAGCTGAGTATATATCGAACGTTTTAGAGGAAACATGTAAG
This sequence comes from Prosapia bicincta, assembly GCA_036971475.1. Lineage (NCBI taxonomy): Eukaryota > Metazoa > Arthropoda > Insecta > Hemiptera > Cercopidae > Prosapia > Prosapia bicincta. The sequence goes on along the minus strand of JBAIZL010000376.1, from coordinate 9,165,047 downwards.
AAAATTAAAATCTACAAGGATTCGGTTACAGGTTTTGTAACTGACAGCGAAGACAATATCGCTAAGGCAGTAAAGGAAACCTTCACGGACCATAAACATATTTATTGCCTTACACATTTACTGAATCTAGTTAGTGAAAAAACAATACATTCAGTTCCAAAACTGGAGGACATTTCTACGAACTTCAAAACAGAAACAAGAGTTTTAATCACAGCGTTTATAAAGGCAGATGAAGGGTAAGAAAGCTGAAGTTAATTTCAGATGTTCGTACGAGATTAAACAGTAAATACCACATAGTTCAGCGCTTCCTGGAACTTAGACCTCAAGTGAACGCGGAACTCAGGGAATACTTGACAGCTCCTGACGTAATATCAGCACACGTTGAGGACCTAAAAGAAATTTTAGATATCTACATGCCCCTAGAACTAGCGAGAGAGGAAATTTCAAGGGAGAGGTACGACGAGCAGTATACCCTATTACTCTGGTGCACAGTGAGTAAAATACTATCATGTTTGAAATACTATCATGATAGACTTATTGGCACAAAAATTAAAAAGAGCCTCCTTGGAGAGATGAGGGTCAGATTTTCTCAAACTGAATTCATAATAACTTTGTCACAGCACACTTCTCGATCCCAGGTTTCAGGACGCATATCTTCATGTCCCTACTGTTAAGACTGCTGCAGTTAGAAAAGTGAACAACTTTATTGCTCGATGCTGTGGTGAGAAGGATTTGTCTGACTCGGACAAATCCTTCACCCAAGTGGCAGGTTGTTGTCATTCCAAATTGTTAAGTAATGTTTTTAAAAGACTAACATTAATTTTCAGGTGCTGATTTTTTCTTGTGGGACCAACAAGACTCCATTGTACAAGAGAATTGGAAAAAGAAGATAATGATAATAAGTCTTCAGAAATTCCGACATACCGCCAATTAGTGAATGCCACTAGGACGTATAAACAACAATCCATACAAGATTTGGAAAGATAATTCACCTCCAAACAGGTCCCTACATCCATTGGTTTGTGAATTTATATTATTATTTGTTGGATCATCATTATCATATCTATCATAGTCAGTAGAGAGGCATGTCTCGACAGCTGGAGAGGTTTTTTTGGCAAAAAGGAACAGACTAAAAACCCCAATCATGCAAATTTGGTGATATTCTAGAGCCTCTGAGAGGAGACTTTTGGGGAAAATAATTTTCATTTTGTAAAGAAAATTTAAAAAAATAGCCTATATATATTTGTAAATGTAAATTTAAAATGTAACTAAATAGTTGGGCCATTGGTTTCTAGTCTAACCAAATAGTAAGGTTTGGTTAGAAAAAAATTCCTGTAAACAAAATTAAAACTCCGTGATTTATTTTTCAAAAACGTAATACATGGCAAAAACAATTTTTATTGTTATTTAAAATTAAAACGGAGAAAGAGGTTGTCATTGTGGCAAATCATAGTAATTAAAATTGTAAAAACAAACATAACCTCAATTTACAAACTTGAAAATGAAGGTGTTATTAACAGGAAGAACTATTTTAAGCTTCGCAGCACACACACACACACACACACACATTTATATATTTATATATATATATATATATATATTTATTTATTTATTCTTGATATTTTACGTTATCCATTGTTTTTCTGTTGCACTGACTTTATTAAGTTAATATATTACTATTGTAAGTAATTTTATCCACCATTAAGTGCAATGACATAGGGAAAACAACCAGATCATTTAAAATAAGATTTGAAGAACATTATAGAGCATTCAAAAACCAAAATTCAAAAGTATCAAATGTTGCAGCACACCTAATATCACATAAACATGAAATAACAAATTACGAAAATAACCTAACCATACTTGAAATAAATAATAAAAGAATAGAACTAAACTCACTAGAAAAATACCACATTTATAAAAACATACACAACAATTTAATGAATCTACAAACAACATATACAGAAGACATACTATTCAAAAACATTATACACAAGACTCAAGAGGAAACGTGTATGACGTCAACAAGTACCAACACGACGGACCGAACATCCACACCAGAAAAATTGAGAAAAAGTAATCAGTGATTCGACAATGGTCAAGTGACCGAAAGGCGCCTCATCATACAAGGTAAAATCATTGCACTTAATGGTGGATCAAATTACTTACAATAGTAATATATATATATATATATATGTATATAGTGATTTTTATCTTTTGGTAAAAATATAGTTTTTTAATGACGGTTTAAAAATTTTTTTTTAGTTTAGATTACTTGTTTTAATATGTAGAAGACGAATATCAACTTTTTTCCACGGAAAATACGGAAAGCTACTTTTTTTACATTTTAAATATTGGTCTGTAATGGCATGTATAGTGTAAACGAATCTTATTGACATTGTTGAAATTTTTTTGAATGTCTCATTATAATGTGTAGAACACGAATATTAATGTTTTTCCGCGAAAAATACGGAAAGTTAATTTTTTTTGCGTATATTTAATGTTAGTCTATAATAGCATAATAGTGTTTAAAATTAGGAAGGTTTTATTTGTGCTGTAAACAGGGGGGATTGCTATTTCCTAACACTTTTTAAATTTTGATGCATGAGCTGAAGTTTTTATGTTTTTTTCCATATTCCTGGTTTTCTGTATATCCTGGTATATTTTTTTTACTAATATCGTTTACATGAGAAGTGGAATTGAATACCAAGAAACCTATCACTTAATTTGGTGTAGTTTACCCTATGTAAACAAATTACATAGTTACATAGTTGTTAACATAATTACATAGTTGCTACATAATTACATAGTTGCTACATAATTACATAGTTGTTATTAGTTAAGAAATACATTTTTGGTAACATGTACATAAACTATTTTAAACCTAATCTAGAACAAGGTGGTAGGGTCCCTTGTCATAAAGATTATTACCTAAATCAATAATAATAATTCACCAATATTAAACCCTAAATCAATCATTAAATAAATCACTAATCAGATTTATTTCTTTTCTTAAACAAAATTAACACATTTTTTTCATACCAGTCATAATAACAATAATATAGAATGTTTTTTAAAACTTTGTTCTTTGTTATAAAACAGCTGATATTCCTTTATGAATCTGATTTCATCTTCTATGCTCACTATTAATATATTAATCCAGAGATTTAAACAGTTACAATGGCAAATTTTGACATTGTGGATGTTGATTACAAATTTAGGATGTCAAAATTAACTGCTTGGTTTAATTTTGTTTGTTGCTATAATTAAATAATGCTTAATTAAGTGAATACATAAGGGCTTACTTGCTGACGCGTTTGGAAACAATCATCCCTTTTACGAAGCAAAGCCTCTAGTCATAGTTTGATCAGAGAATTTCTAGATGAAAACACCATGCAACTTTTTTATTGTTTGATCAATAATTTTATATTTTGGTGGTAATTTATATTTATTCATTTAGCTAAATATTACTTAAATAAGAGAAGTGTTTTGATAGGTATTTGTAAAATTTTATCCTTATTGTAAATTATTGGTTCTTTTATTGAGTTGCAGTCTAGATGCAACAACAGTTACTCTTTAGAGTTGTATTGGAAAACTTTAATAGATAATATCTGGGAGGTATGCATTGACACTTCATACTAATATCTATATATTTATTAGTGAAATCTATTTTGCTTGCCGCTCTAGCTATAAAATTAATTTCATTTTTATGAGATACAATATCATTATAAAGACAGCCACTTTAAGAAACTGCCTTTGGTATATAAACTATTATTATTCCATGGTGAAAATCTATCATTTCGTTTATTTGTTTAAGTATAGATATACAAATTATACATTCTCTTATTAAATTCATTATTAAAATTAATTGTAGTGGAAACAATTCAACCGAAACTGATTTGAAATTAGAAATTTGATGGTTAATATTTATATTTGATGGAATATTGTGAGTGATAGTTGGGTTTCTTATAACTTCAACACTTTCTAGTTTTCCTGGATACTATTATTATGTCTTGTTTCTGGTAATTAACTTATTAATGCTTTAGAACCGTGTAATTTATTTTGATATTTAGTGTAAGAGCCACAATTAAATATTAAGGATGCTTCTTGAGAGGTAGGCTTTGTTTTGAATGTTGAAAGAATGACATCGTCTTTGATGATGAGTTTGTTGTGCCATCTTCTTAGTCAATTCCCTCCGGTCGGCTGTATGTTAATTAATCATGTGATGAGATTTGGTAAATAGGATACATATCCACATTGGCACAAACAAGTATAAGGACCTGTACTATCTTTTCGATTCAGCGGAAGTTTGATCCTTCACAAAAACACTAGCATTATTTAAATTGGTTCATGTTTAATAGAAAACATAAGATCATCATCTAATGTCCTTTCTAAAATTCTTCAGTTGAGTTTTATTTTGTTGGTCAGTTCACATAGCACTAATGAAGTATAATTTATGAAATGACAAAGTTTCCAAAAGTAACAGTGAGCTAAAATAATTGCCAATGTATAGTTTATACTTTTGAAGTAATTTCAAGACAGCTTTTCAATTACTGCACCTGAAGATCTTTTTTTTCATTCGCTTTCAGTATCTCCACAATAACGACCAAAATTCTATTAAAAAATCATTAGCAGAACAAAGTTAACACCATTTATCTCTATAATGAAGAGGTTTTGCTTTAATAAAATGCTTTAAACATGGTTACAATAATAAGGCTGTATAGCTTTAAGCGGCTTTAATACGGCTGTATAGTTGTAAGGCTTTAAAAAAATATATTTTCGTAAGGATTGTATTATTTCTTTAATTTTTTTTGAATAGGTAAGCAATTAGAAAACAAACTATATATACTTTGTCATTTTGGTCTACTTGTAAATTGTCATTGATGTGGAAAAGTCTGTGAATTTAATGAAATTCATTTCCAGTCGTTATTTTAATAAGCAATGCAATTTTTGTATCAGGTCATTGTATAATTTCTTCTGTTTTGTGGGTTTTTTCTTCCTTAATCCATTTACATTGGGATACTGTGTCAATACCAGCATCATCTTATTACTCTTAACTTTATCATGTGGAAAAATCTCCAATGGCTGACATTTATTGATGGGTACCAAAAGGTTCATCATCTTGTAGTGAAAATAAAATTTTGTAAACGTTTTCCAAGTCTAGGTGACAGTAAATTATACCTGATAGAGAACAATAGGTGTTAATTAATCCTTTTCCTATATATTGTTAATTAGAGCTTAGCTAATAAGAACATATCACTAAAGGTAAATTCTATAAGAGTGTACTCAAAATGTCACTACACTGGTTTCTTCACACAGACTAGTATTGTTTAGTGAGATTTTGAGTATACACTCTTTTAGTATTTACCACTTGTTTAGTTCTTTTTTTTGGTGTTTTGTTGACAGTTTGTATACAACAATTTTTTATCCCAGTCATAAGTAAATATTTAACATTAGTCCATAAGTCACATGATTCTGGACTTGCAAAAAATTAAAGTGAAAACACAAAATGTTATTTTATATGTATATGAATAAAGGATTAGGATAATGTTTATGTGTCATATATTATTTATTAATATTAATTGCTACTTCATAACAAAAACAATGAGAAAAATCTGCAAAATGATAAAAAACCTAATACACTTTTTTTAAACGTCTAGAAACTCCTAAATTTAGATGTTGGTGAAGGTATTCATAGGAACTAATATATATGATTAAGTAATCATATACACAAATAGTTCAATTAACTTAAACTTGTATTTTACATGATTTCATCACACCATAATTTCACATTGAATGTTAAATAATAAATTCTGAGAAAATGCTAAACACTAAAAGTAAAATTTCATTGGTATTTTGTCAAATGCTTAAATTTTTGCCAAGTGAAATATTTTGTTTGGGTTTCCCAGAGAGCTATTTTGTTCATAAAGAAACAGGGTATGATGACAGTATAATTTTTGTATATAAAAACTCTCAACAGATAAAACTCATTGAACATCAATACTTTGCAAACCTTTCTGTATAGTTCTCAATAAATCTATTATGCATAAAAATTTAAGTTCACTATTTCAGCATTTCATTGGTATATGTTCTGTTACATATATCAAATTGTATATTATTGACATTTTATTTTTAATCTGTAGTTGACAATGTCGCTTTCTTGTAAGTAATTAGCTTGTCAGATGAAATTTAGTTCACTCAGTTTATAAAGTTGTAGCTAATATGCTAATTTTATGTTTTATTGTAAAGAGTATAAATTGATTGTTCATTTATAACTCATAAGTTTAGTCTTAAGTTTAATTAATTGAAAGCATAAATTTTAGTTTGTAAATACTGTATAGTTAATAAACTTTTAATTGAAAAATTTCAAAATTTATTTCCAGTCATTAATAAATTCTCTCTCATATTTGATTATGTTTCATGAATTTAGGGAAAATATTTTAAAATTCATTGTGAACTATGTTAAATATTTGTATTCAAATGTAGTAAATTTTGTACACAATTTTTTCTTTGTAATAAAAAGGAGGAATTTCTAAAGGTTTTCAGTCAAAATTTAAACAATATTATAACAATGTAAATACAAAATAGCCTGTTATGTTAGAATGATTGTCAGAAGTCATTTTCAGATGTTTAATAATTTCCAATTAGCTTTAGTTAAATAATTATGCCACTTGATAAATATTAGTTGCACAGTTTTTGATCTAAAGGTTTTCAAGTATATATATCACTTCCAAATTTAAAAAAAAACACCATCAGAGTACTTGCTAACTGAGGCAAGACTCCGCTAATTGGTTATTACGAAATCAATGAATTTGTTTTTATGAGATCTGAGCAAAGACTATTTATGGTCACTTGTCGTGTTGAATTAGATATCAATAGTGTTTAGGTGGGCCAAACGGTGTTCTCCGACAGGTTACTAAATGTATATGAATGTATATTATTTATTGCTAGAACTAAAAGTAATAATGATGAATGCTGATAAAATTCTGATTCCTGGTTCTAGTTTATTCTCCTTGTTACGACCAAATACACAAGATTATTCTTCAAGTTGTAATTATTGTTGGTGTTGACAATGATGCTATTAATATTAAAACAGTTGCTAATTAAAACAGTCGCTATTGTTTTAAATATTATTAAATATGAATTGTTTCGTTATTTAGTATCCACATTGTTTGTATATTAGCCTCTCAAGTCAGATCTGTTACATCTATATGTGTTAGACGTGGTCTTGTTCCTTTGTGTAGACCTGGGACTGGTTAAAACCTCGCTGGGCGGAGGAATGGGAGGGACGTCCATTGCAAGTGTTTATAAGGTCTAAGGTTTGAGTGGTTATAAGGTCCCAGTATGTTTGAAACATTCTGATGATGCTAACTGGGTTAGTGAGAAATACATCAAGGTTGTGTAAATATTTGTAGCCAAGGCTATTCCTGTTTATTTACCAACTTGCTGTTACCTTCCCTAATTATGATGACAGCCCAACACAATTTTAAGACCCTCAGGAAGTTGAGTAGCTAGGTATCAGGCTAAAACAAGCTTGATTATAAACATGGATTATAATATACGGATTCTATGTGAAAAGAATTCCACAGATTTAAGTTTAAATATTTTTCCTGTGTGATTTGAAGATGAGATCAATATTGGGTATTTTGCGAGTCCTTAGTTGTACGAATTCGGGAGCAGACGGTCGGAACTTCTTACTATGTTCGATCAATCAATGTGCTGTCTACCTCCTTGGATATTAAAAACGTCATTGTCCAGTTGTGTTAAATAGAATTCTCCTGATATGGTCTAACACCAGGAGTTTTTACATATTTACAGACCACACCAATTTAGTGAAATTATTTTCATTGATGGGTCTAGACTGGGCAGTGGTGTTGGTTGTGCGTTTTATGCGTTGAGACATACCTACATGTACAAACTGCCCTCAGCTTGCAGTATTTATACTGTGGGACAATGCTATTCTTAAAGCCCTAACGGTCATTAAATCTACATCTTCACACTACTTATTGTGCTTCGGTATCAAAAGGGCTCTTCAAGATATCTTCTCTGTGACCCTTTATTTAAGTATATTTTGTGTTTAGTTAACAAACTTCAATTAGGGGGTGTTTGGGTAACATTTTCTTAGATTCGTGTATATTGCAGAACACCAGGTAACACAATAGCGGATGAAGCGACTAAGATGGCTACAAATAAGATGCTACTACGCAACATATTATAAGATCTGATTATATTTATGTTTTTTGAAACATGCATTTGCTCGCTACTTGGAATGATGAATGGTAATGTGTGACTCGCAATAAGCTGTTGAAAATTAAGGATGCTGTCCGTCTATGGAGGTCTTTTATTCCGTCGAATTTTAGGGAGTAAGTGGTGGCTACCCGCCTTCAGTTCTTACTAACTTATGGATATGTAACAAGGACCCTCTATTCTGTTTATTTTTTGGAAATACCATCACAATATACTGGTTGACTGTGGTGGTTCGAAGCATATCAAATGTATTAATAAGCAGAGAGAAAATGTTTATAAAATCTTGTGACAAAGACTAGCAGTTATCTACTGAAGATTAGGAGATAGAATTATGTAAATCGAGACATATAAAAATGAAAAAATTATTAAAACCAACTTAGAAAATTAAAAAATATATCTTGTAAAATTAATCGCTGTTATGAAAGTCCAGAAAACAGATATACAAAGAAAACTAATGAGCAGAGGGTTGAGATTAAAAATAAACAAACTGGTTACTATGACATGCTACTATAAATGGTGGAAATAAAAAAATAGGGGTCACTAGTCATTTCACAAAGGAATTACTATTGTTTCCAACCATGCATCGGGAAAACAATGCTCCTAGAATATACGGCTGTATAATCAAAGGAGGATTAGTTTTACCGATGATTATAGATGTTTTACCATGGAGTATAAAAAGGAATCTGAACCTAGGCAGAATCCTTCGTTGATGCAAAAGCTAAATCCCCTTAAGAAAAAGGAGTGTTTAAAGGGGAATCTCCAGACAACCCAAAAGTAAAACGTATTGCTTCTTCCTTCAGTTTATATATTAGGAACAGATACATAGCCTGATAACAGATCTAGTTCAAATGATCAACGTTTCAGCTAAACAACATTGAAAAACTGTCTTATGCGCCCGTTTAAACAACCCACTTACATGAAGTTCAAACGAACAACATTCACACCGTGTTTAAATAGGCTATGGCGGCTGTGGCTGGTGAAGGCACTGGCCAATGCCTTTATGATCTGAGCTTTAGATCTGAGACAATATCTCCGTAAGATAGCCACCAATGCATATTCTACCAAAATAGCTTTGTAGAAACTGTTATCCACTGGCCAAAGCCTTTATGATCTAAGCTTTACACATATTGTCTTATATTTTAGGTATGTTGTATCAATTACAACCTCTCGACCCATGGACTAAGACAATAGTTACGTAAATACCTCCATCAATTCTTAGGTAAAGCTACCTTAGAGTCAGACTTTAGGTAAAGTTACCCTTAGTTGTGCTTGAGGTAAAGCCACCCAGGAGCCAGGCCTAAGATAAAGCTACCTTGGAGTCAGCCCTTAAGTAAAGCTACCCTGGAGTCAGGGCTTAGGGTTATCCACCCTGGAGTCAGGCCTTAGGTAGTCACCCTAGAGTCATGCTTGAGGTAATGCCACCCAGGCATCAGGTCTCGGGTGATGCCTCTCTAGAGTCAGACCTTAAGAAAGCTACCTTGTAGTCAGCCCTTAGGTAAAGGAACCCCGGAGTCAGGCCTGGAGTGGTTAGCTACGTAAAAACAGCTACCAATCCATAACCTATCACAATATTTTTATCCTCTTCTGTACCAGAGTATACTGGAAGATCTATCTTAGCCATGGCAGATGCCTTAATGATCTTCCTCTTTACCAGAGTATGCTGGACGTGCTACCTTAGGTATGCTAGATGTCTTGATGATCCTCATCTGTACCAGAGATTGCCCCTGTATATGGGAAGACACGATCCACCACTTCGGGAGTAAAAGATACATCCTGTTTGATACTTCATGAAATAAGAAGCACATGACTAACATCAGAACATGGTCATAGGATATAACACAAGTACGTAACTGGCCTAAGTCTTTACCGTATATCCTTGACCCGGGTTTGCTCCGTAGATGGGTAGAGACGATATACCCCTTCGGGGGTAAAGGCTGAATGCTGTTTGATATTTTTATGAAAGGCGAAATTCACGACTAGCGACAGAACATGATCTAACGACATAGCACAAGTATGTAACTGCCTTAACACCTTTACTGTAAGGCCTTGCCCTGTGATTGCCCTATAGACGGCCTAATGTTAAAATAAATATAGCTGGCAAACCTATACAGGTAACAGTACTCATAAAACAGTTAATCCTATATAGGTGGTAACGTATACATATGACTTACCTATTCATGTAGCTTCACATGCATACGGGCTTACACAGTATATAGGCCTATGTAGGGTATCTTCCACATGTCTTAACACAGGATGTATGTAGGTTTAGATTTTTATTGGATTAACACAGTATGTGTTGCTATGTAGGGTAACATGCATATTGGCTTAATACAGGATGTATTTAGGTTTACATGAATATTGGCTTAACACAGTATGTAGGCCTATGTAGGATATTGTGCATATTGGCCTAATACAGGATGTATATGTGTTAACATGCATACTGGCTAAATACAGGATGTAGGGTAATATGTATATTGGCTTAACACAGTATGTAGGGTAACATGCATATTGTCTTATTTCAGGAGGAATGTAGGTTTACACGCTTATTGGCTTAACACAGTATGTAGGCCTATGTAGGGTAACATACATAATGGCTTAATATAGGATGTATATTATTGTGATAGGTTATGGATTGGTAGCTGTTTTTACGTAGCTAACCACTCCAGGCCGGTTTTACCTATGGCCTGAGACCGGGGTTGCTTTACCTAAGGGCTGGCTACAAGGTAGCTTTCCTAAGGTCTGACTCCAGAGAGGCTTTACCCGGTTAAGAAAAATAAACAACAATTACAGTCGTTTCTGGGATTCGTGAACTACTACTCCCGCTTTACCAGCAAGTATGCTCAAGAAACATCACCCCTGTTAACACTTTTATAGGAGAGCATATTTTCAGAATTCTTTGTCAAAATATGTAAAGCCTAGATCACACAATATATTGAACGGTAGTTTATTTATAAGAGAAGTAGTATAGGGTTGCGGTTATCTCGAGGGGCGTGGCTTAGATAAGATTATCGCGAGGGGCGTGGCCAGTTGTGGGGGGAAGGGCGTGGTGGGGGGAAGGGCGTGGTGGGGGAAGGGCGTGGTTTTGAAGGAGGGGAGTGCGGAGGGAGGGGAGTGAGGAGAATGAGAAGAGGGGCGTGGTGTGGTGGGGGGAACGAGTGGGAGAACTGTGGGGGGAACGAGTGGGAGAACTGCGTCATTCAAGATGGCTGGTATGACGTTTGCAACAGATAATTGTATTGTTTTAAGATGACCTCTGTTTTTTCGTCACCTTTACAAGAGATTAACCTATTTTTCAAGATAATCAACAAAACAACCTTTCACTTTTAGCCTTGATTAGCATACTGCATGCGCATGTTCAAACTTTTGATTAGTAGCGGTTTCTAGAGATAATATTTTTTAAGTTGACCACCGTTTTTAGAGAGCTGTTTTTTATTTTAAATTTAAATTGCCTTGCAATATCCTGTGTAGATATTTGTTTCAATGTCAATTGCCTAATTATTGTACAGCGCATGTGACACAAGAAATGCTTTTTATAAGTATGAACACGTATGTCCGTGACACGCCGTTGCATATATCAAATGCTTTGATAATTGTATAAAAGTAACATGCAATACAAATATTATTATTTCTTAAAGATACTTTGTGCCTCGTGTTGATTTAAAACCATGTCTAATTTAGTAGATTTAAGCTATTTAGGTAGTTGTAACAATTTTGTTTTGCGTAGATGTAGAATGGATATAGTTTATAGTACTTTTATATTTTTTGATTTATTTTTGGTAATATTAAGGTATTTATTATTTTGTTTCTTAGTTATATTTAATAATTCTTTTAAGAACATAAATCAAATACATGTAATATTTCAGTTTATAAGATCCGGTGAATGTAAAGATTTAGATGTGTTTAAAAAAATTTTAACTGGATTTTATAAATTGAAAAAATGCGAAATATTTGATAGATGTTCGTTTTGTCATAAATATAAATTTCAGGAAAGATATATTAATTATAAAAAACTGTTACGATGGAAAATTTTGATTATTATTATAATTATATAAATTCCAAATTAAGGGAAGGGGGATACTTAAAAAAATATTTTTTAGAACATTGGGAATATGTAGTGAAATCCATTCTTATGTTGGTTGAATATGAGTTAAGAATAGAATATTCAAAAATTTTCAAAATGAACGACTTACAACATCACTATTATAATATGAAATTATTAAATAATGTAAGGCCGCTCATAAAAAATATATCGAAAAATCATTTCTATTACATGTATTTATTCAATCATATTCTATACTATGATCCTGATAATATGTTTGTGGATATAGAATATGCTAAAGATACTGTTATAGAAAGATATCAATTATTTTTTAAAAAAATTTGTAAATTTGATGAATATTTTAATTAGTCCTTTAACCTAGCACCCACAAACTGGTCTTGGGACGATAACAATATTGAATCAGATGAGCATGGAATATCCTATATATTAGATGGGGAACATTTTAATAAAAATATGGCGCATTATGATATAAAGTTGACACATAGACAAGAACGAATGGGTATACAAAATACGTATTCGGGATTGGGTAACGTTAGAATTTCATATTATTAATGCGTTGTGTTATTATTATCATTATTATTATTATTATTATTATTATATTTATGACATAAAAATATTAATATTATTTTTCAATTAATTATAAAAAAAAATTAATCAAATAATATTAGAGTTAAGTTGAATATAGTATAATCAATTAATATTAGTTTTAAGTTAGCCATATGAATGCATTGTATTATTATTATTATTATATTTATGATATAAAAATATTAATATTATTTTTCAATTAATTATAAGACAAAAATTTTTTTTTTAAATCAAATAATATTAGAGTTAAGTTTAATATAGTATAATCAATTAATATTAGTTTTAAGTTAGCCACTAATAAATACCATAACATATAGCCTTACTTATCAATTAGAAATTGCATAATAAGTACAAATCATTTAGTATCTAGAGTTTTGTTTGTTAAACAACATGACAACGGCACAAGGTAAATTGGATGCTTTGCTAGCACATGTTAAACTGTGTTCGTGTGGTAAAACTGAAGCTCATTATCATATAGCAGTTGCTAAATCGTATATGCAGAATTATAATTTATCGGATTTAGATATAACGAGTGGACATTATAAAGGCTGTTTATGGTCTGTAGTAGCATTTGTTGGTGACGGGCCAGACACTTGTGTATGCGTCCTCTTTGAAGAATCATTAAGAAAAGCGCGAGAGTGTTTGGAATGTGACGATTGGCCTTTGTTTGCTGATTTTTTTAAAAACAAAATGGAATTTATTTTAGACTTTCAAGGTTTTAAAAACAAAGACAATGAGTTTATTGTTAAAGAATTGGCTATAATTTCAAAGAATGATGACAACATTTACGAGTTACTTCTATTTCAACCACCATATAATTTTCATCACCTTCCAAAAGATTTACAAAAGCAAGTATTGTGGTTAGAAAATCAATGCCATGGTTTACCTTGGGAAAGTGGATTGAAACCTTACAACCAACTGAAGGATGTGTTTCGAGGTATGGCACTTAGTGGTACGATATTTGTTAAAGGAACTGAAAAACAAAAATTTATTTCAAACTTATTATCAGATTTTAATGTTAAAATAGTTAATTTAGATTATTTGTATTGCCCTAATTTGAATGTATTGAAAATCTCTTTTGGAATATTTTTATAAAAGAATGTAAATTCAATCATTCACAATATAATTGTGCTTATGTTAATGTTTGTGTTTTAAAACAATGGTTAAATTATGAAAAACTAGTTTTAGACAGATTAAATGCAGTAGATTTAGCAATAAAAGAAGTATATGATAAAGGTGATCATAATATACAAGATTGTTTAGTTCATTATTTGCCAAAATATTTTCTTATTAATCATTTTGAAAATATCGAGCATATATTTAATAGATTACCCAATCATTTGAAATGTGATTCAGATATTTTAAACAATTTACCTTGTGAAAAACATAAAGTACAAGTTGAATCTGGTTTTTGTTTTAATGGTAACAAATCAAATGTTTCATATAATCTCAAAAAGAAAGATTGTGTTTATTGTAAAACATTATTGTCTTGATTTAGTTATTGGTATTAGTTTTAAAAAGTATATAAATGTTAACTAACTGAAACTGTTTTGTAAAAAAAAAATAAATGTATGAAAATATTTGTAAGTGAATTTATTTTACCACTTTATAATCGATGATAACAATATAAGCTATTTATTACCTTGAAGTATTTCTCTTGACTAATTTTCGGCGGATTTTTTCATTTTTTAACAACACAAACATAGTTTTACACAACACAATTTAATCATTTTATATTTGACAACGTTCAAAGCAAAAGTGTTCAACGATATGGCATCAAAGTTGACGTCATTGTTGAGAGTGGGGATTGCCAGTGAGTTGCATAAACAGGTTCGTAGGAAATTTCCGACCCGCCATGTTGAAGTTAAAGGTTTACACGATCTCTATCAGGCTGACCTAGTGGAAATGTTATCATTTGCCAAAGTCAATAAAGGTTATAAATATATACTGGTTTTAATAAACTGTTTTAGTAAATATGCAATAGCTGTACCAATGAAATCTAAAAATGCCATTGAAATGGAAAAGACATTACAACCAATTTTAGGAAGATATTCTATGCGTCATTTGCAAACCGATAAAGGAACTGAATTTTTTAATTCGAGGATTAAATATTTGTTAGGCAAATATAATATAAATCATTATTCTACATATTCTGATAAAAAAGCCTCTATACGTGAAAGACTAAATAGAACGTTAAAAGCGAAAATGTGGAGGCTTTCAATGCCCAGGCAAATTATAAATGGTTAAATTTATTAAGCGATATAGTTACTGAATATAATAACACTAAACATAGGACTATCGGTATGCGCCCAATTGATGTTAATAAAAATAATGAACATTTAGTGTTGAGACGTATAGTTCAAAATAGACAGAAGAAAAAACAACTTGTGCGAAACAGATTTATTGTGGGTGATAAAGTTAGAATAAGTAGGTATCAAAAACCGTTGACAATAAGTTATTTACCAGCTTGGAGTAACGAAATATATACAATTTGGAAAATAGAACCAACAGTTCCAGTGACCTATAAACTAAAGGACGATTCTGGAGTTGAGATTAAAGGGGGATTCTATCAAGAGAATAGTATAAAACTAAATTTAGCAACATATTTCTTATCGATAAGATTGTGCGTCGAAAAGGAAATAAATTGTTAGTACGTTGGTTGGTTATGGACAGTGCTAGAGATACCTGGATAAATAAAAAATATTTATTATGAAGGTAATAAAACAAAGCCAAAAAATGCGTATTATGAATTTCGATACATATTTCTCAAATGATAATGAATATGATAATATGGATTGCCATGGTCCGCTATTACCGAATTCCATCAGATGTCTTATTGTAGGACCATCGAACTGTGGAAAAACCAATCTCATGTGTAATTTAATATTTCATCCACGAGCTCTTTTTTTTGAAAATATTTATATTTTTTCAAAGTCAATTAATCAATCCAAATATAAGTTTTTAAGTCGAGTGTTTTCCAAAATACCTGATGTCGGTTACTTTATTTTTACTGAAAATGACGACGTGCCTCATCCTAATGAGATTAAATCAAAATCACTCATGATATTCGATGATGTTATGTGTGAACGACAAAATAATATTCGAAACTATTTCGCAATGGGTAGGCACAATGACATTGATACATTTTATTTATGTCAAACATATAGTCGAATACCAAAACAATTGATACGTAATAATGCTAATTTAGTGGTTTTATTCAGACAAGATGAAAGAAATTTACGTCATGTGTATAATGATCATGTCAACACAGATATGAAATTTGAAACTTTTAAAGAAATGTGTTCGATGGCCTGGTCTAAAAATCAAAATTCTTTTCTAGTTTTGGATAAAGAGAGACGTTTAAATAAAGGACGATATCGTATAATGTTTGATGAATTTATAACATTATAGAGTCAGTAGTAATCATGTCTTTGTCTAGTTCACTTTGCGAACGTGAAAAAATTGTTTTAGAAATAAAAGATTTAAGAAAACGAATTAAGGAAAAACATCGTGCACTAAAACGAGGTGTTATGGATATGGAAGATCATATAGAGAAAAATATAAAGCCCATAATGGAACCGTTGATAAAACCGATAAAAGAATATACTGAAAAATTTCAACCGATAAAAGAATATAGCGAAAATTTAAATTATAAGCCTATAAAAAGTTGGCGAGAGTTGAATGAGAAAACATTGTTGGCCACTATACATGGAAAACAAAAGCAGCAAGAAGAGAAAAAACAAAAGCAACAAGAAGAAAAATTAAAAAAGAGAAAAAAGAATTATGAAGCCAATGATAACAATGAGAGTTATACTTCTGACGATGATTTCACTGAGGGAAGAACTGCATTTGAACGTTTGACGCCAGCGAAAGGGGAAAAAAGAAAAAAACGAAATGATAGGTGGGAATCGACTGAAAAGACGTCCTCCAACACCTGAAACACCAATGAGCGATGAAGATGCTAATATAAAAAGAATAAACACTGGAAATATGATTGAAAGTGAAATTCCTGTTAAAAGAAAATCTTTAGACCCCGAAATGTTGATGGACGTAAAAAGCGAATATTCTTCAGATAGCAATATGGAGGAAGAACCAATGGATGTTAATGTCTATGAGTCACAACCCACCTTTAGTGAATATGTGAAATCACCTAAAGGCAGGCGTCAAGCCATAACATTTATAAAGAACACATTTAAAGGCAAGTTGTCTACAGAATATTTTTTAAATTTTATAAAGAAACCTAAACAAGTGGATAATGTTTTCAGAGCGCGCATAGAAAATGATAAATGGATGGTTGGTGATAAAGAGTTAGAAATTGAGGGCGATGATTTGATTATCGATGGTGTTAGGTATGCTGGTACGCGTGGTATTTATGAATTATTATTCATGAGAATGCCTGATGCATACATATATACAGAAGATGATCGCATAAAATATCGAGATATTTTATTAGCAACGAATGCACACAGAGTTAATTATTCGGCGATCGGTAAATTGAAATCAAACAAAAGTAATAAATACACGAAAATAATTTCAAAATTATTTCCGCCCCAGAACCCCCGCACTCACATGGATTGGACGAGCGGAAGCGGCTTGATTTTGAAAGAATATGAAAAAAATAAACCGTCATATATTTATTGGAATGATCCCAATGAATTATGCGAGCGATTAAAAATACTAATTGCATCACAGTCGGCAGGAAATACGGGGCACAATAATGAAATAATTTCCATAATTGAAGAGTTGAAGGAAGCAGGAATTATTATTAATAAAAATAAAAGTGATTTGTAAAAATAATATTAGTCATTTGTTTTCTATTAGTTAATGTATGAGCATATCTAAAAATGAGCGTTGATAAATTTGGACGTCATTTGCATTCTTCCTATCGACAACACAATAGACGAGGACCTGCTGGAGTGGGGTTTAAAATGACTAAAAGCGGTGACTATGACATGGAGAATAAACGGTTGACACATTTGAACGAAGCGAAAGATGATGAAGATGCTGTTAATTTTAAAATGTTTAAAGAAAAATACCTAACATTAAAAACATATATCGATGGACACATAAATTATATTCGTAATGAAGTGAATGTTATAAAAAAGTATCAGGAAATAATTTTGAATCAAAATAAAAAAATGGAAGCGAAAGAGGCTAGTGAAGGAGATAGTGACAATGATTTAGTACCTGAACCGAAAGAAACAATATTCATTACGCCTGCATCTGCGATAGGGGGAGGAAGAAGGCTATAATGACAGGAAAACAGTTTAGTGTGTCCAAGGAATCAAGGAAGCGGCATAATAAGTTCTTTAACGAGTTTACCTGGAAAAACTTTAAATCGTACTATAGATTTATTACCAATAGAATTACATGTACCAGGATACCAATATTGCGGCCCCGGCACCAGATTGCAAGCAAGATTGAGAAGATGTGACCCAGGCATTAATAAATTAGATCAAGGCTGTAAAGATCACGATATTGCAAATTCAAAATATTTGGATTCACATCAACGATCCATTGCCGACGAACAACTAGCTGATAAAGCTTGGCAGCGTGTCACATCAAACGACGCTAGTTTGGGCGAAAGAGCAACTGCTTTACGCAGTTACTAATATTATGAAATTGAAAAATAAATTAGGTGGTGGAGGAAGAAGAAAAGTTAATACAAAGAAACGGAGGACAAAAAATAAAAAAACGTGCAAAACTAAAAAAATTCTAACAAAAGTACTCAAAAGAATAAAAAAAGGTGTGCTAGTAAAAAGGGTAGAGGCTATTATCTGAAACCTTACAAAGGAGGTGGCTGTAATAAAAAAAAAAATAATATTACCAACAAGAGCGCTATCAAATAAAGATATATATAAATACGCTAAAAAATTGAACATTCATAACTTCAGAGGGGTTTTTATGCGTGACAATTTACCTTTTCAAATCAAAGAAAATGAACACGGAGTTATAATTTTGGACAGTGTGCAAGGACGAGGTACGCATTGGGTTGCCTATCGAAAGATAAAACATACAATTATCTATTTTGACAGTTTTGGTAATCTGCCTCCACCTACAGAAATAATTCGATATTTTGAAACATCGACAGATAATGCACCTATTTTCTACAATTACACAAATAAACAAAATTTAAATTCGCACAATAGTGGTCACTTGTGTTTAGCGTTTTTAACAATAACATATAAATCACCAATATGCTCTGTTTAAGCGGCAAAGGCTCAAACATCTCATGTGACATATTTCCGCCTATAGATTTGACCTAGGAAAAATGGGAAATAGGTTTAATTGATTTTATGTCTTACAACACTATACCAAATATTGAAACAGATGTTAATGATACATTTTACTATGGCAATAATAAAGTCATACAATTGCCTGAGGGATCTTACGAGATAGATAATATAGTTTCGTACTTGAAAGATGCCATTCATGAGGAAAACAAAAATGTTAAGTTCGAACTAAGTGGGAATATTAATACATTAAAAATGAAAATATTTTGTTCGAAACCAATTAGATTTGACAAAGCTCACAGCATCGGTCCATTACTGGGATTTAAAGCAGAAGAATTGCGAGCAAATACTTGGCACATTTCCGAAAATACTGTAAACATTAATAAAGTGGACGTTATACGAATAGTATGTAATATTGCAAGAGGATCATATAGGAATGGTATTGAAGGACATATTATTCACGAATTTTATCCAGCCGTTGAACCTGGTTATAAAATTATTGAAAAACCTGTCACAGTAATTTATCTACCTCTAAACATAACAGGTCTACTTCATAACATTACAGTACGTCTCGAAGATCAGGACGGTCAACTAATAAATTTAAGAGAAGAATATATTAGACTTCATTTGCGCCGAAGTGTTACATAATCATGGTCTTAGTTTTGAATAATAATACGAATTTCGACAATTTTATTACACCAGTAGGTCGGCGACAGTTGACAAAACACAAGCTGACAAGGAGGAACAAAGAATTTTTGGAATCTTTAGGGTATAGTGTGAATAAAAAATATGTTGCGAGTAGATGATAAAATTATTTTTGATGAAACTATTGTCGATGTAGAATATCACACACATCTACCATACGCACAAGCAACATACGGCGAGAATGATGAGATTCGCAATCCAGTACATCAACAGAATGTGTACACTTTGCCTTCTAAAAGTTACATTTATATAGAGGGAGAATTTAAAGCAATAAAAGCGACAGACAATAGTGAAAGTGATGAAATCGAACTTATCAGCAATGGAATGTCATTTCTTTTTAATGAAATTCGCTATGAAATTTGTGGAACAGAAATTGATCGAGTGAAAAATGTTGGAATAACGACAACAATAAAAAACCTCTTAACCAACACTGAAGATGAAAAAATATTTTATTAAATGCTGGGTGGACATTAAATATGGAATCTTTAAAGTGTAAGAAAAATTTTTCGTTTTGTATTCCTTTAAAAATGCTACTTGGATTCGCGGACGACTATGTTCACATATTATTAAATGTTAAACAAGAATTAATATTACTCAGGAGTTCAAACAATTTCAATACGATTATAACAAAAGACGCTAATAAAATAGAATTGAAAATTAATAAAATATTTTGGAAAATTCCATATATTCGAGTGGCCGATGATTATAATCTATCACTACTAAGAATCACCAATAAGGACCAACCAATTTCACTAGGATGTCGTCGTTGGACGCTTATCGATAATCCTTCATTACCTGTTTCGAAAAACTCAACTTGGACTGTGAAGACAGCATCAAATAGTGAGAAACCTCGCTACGTTATTATTGCATTCCAAACTGATAGGAGAAATGTGAAAAATAAAAATGCTGGACACTTTGATTTCTGTGATATTAATAATATTAAAATGTATCTAAACTAACAATATTATCCATACGATAATTTTAATGGAAACAGAGCAATTATATACGACATTTTTACAAAATTTCAGTCATCCTATTATCACGGTAGCAGCAATAGACCCGCTATTGATTTTGAAACTTTTTTCGCAAAAACACCATTATTTGTTATGGACTGTTCACGACAAAATGAAACAATAAAACCCGGTACTATTGATGTGCGCATAGAAATTGAATCAAATGTCAACATACCTGAAAAGACAGCTGCTTATTGTCTCATCATCCAGGATGCACTTGTTGAATACACACCTTTATCTGGTCTTGTACGTAAAATATTTTAATGTAATGTAGTCAGAATAATAATAATTTTTTTTGGTTTAAATTCAGTGTACATTTTATTGATCTTTAATTCACATTTCATCTGTAATTTTAAATAATGGTTGAAAAGTACAAAAAAATCACATATAAGAACGACTTTTAGGAAGGAGAAAATCGAAAATTGAGCAGTGGAGGGGATACAGCGGATAATATATATAGATACGATAACACAAGATGCAGAGTACACACATACGAAGGAAGTGGAGAGTTGCACCTAGTCTGCAAATAGATAGTATATATATTCAAGAAAATTATTTTAGTTTATAATATAGGAGATATGGTTGGATACCCGAGATACAGTACACCTGGAAGCAGGCTGGCATCGTTCAACAACACCAAATTTGTATACTCCCGTCCTTATGCTTGGCAATTTGCAGAAGCCGGTTTTTTCTTTCACTCTGCACCTGATGGCGTTATATGCTTTTACTGTGGTGGTGGTTTAAAGGATTGGGAAGCACATGAATTTCCATGGATTGAACATGGTGGATGGTTTCCGAGGTGCGGTTATTTAAAATCAGTAAAGGGTGAGGATTTTGGGGCACGATGTGATGTTGTGCGTAGGATGACGGTTTACTCATACCCAATACCAATACACTCCGCAAGAAGAGGAAACAGGGATAAGCAACGCCTTTATTGTACAAGGATAATGTAATATACTATTGTTATACTGTTATGTAACACTTTATGTTCATACAAATATTTTTGTGATTATTTGATAAACAGCTATTGACTGACTGTGGTAATAAAAGTTTTATTAATATCCTAAGTAACATTTAAACATACAATTGGTATAATGTGGAAAAAAGTCAAGGATAAATAGGAAATAAATGATTTGAACAACTCACTTTTTTTAACTATATATTTACTCTATAAACAATTGAAAATGGTTAACAAATAATATTTATTAATTACAAAGCATTAGTTATTTTTAATAGTTAACAAATAATATTTATTCATTACAAAGCATTAGTTATCTTTTAAAGAAAAATGGCCATGTGCTAAAGTATTAATTCCATTATCACATATATGTCTCTTATCATCATCACCACTGAGAGCTAATTTATTTACAGTTATTGTCTGTACAATATGTTTTTTTATTTGAATGATTTAATATCACTTCTGGTTTTAGTAAAAACATTTAAGCATTTTTTATAATCATCAAAATTTATATTTCTAAGTGCTGCTTTTGTTATGACTTTAGCTTTTTTTTCAATACTATTCGCAGTTTTGAAAGTATATAATTTAGCTCTTAGTCCAACAAATTCTGACAACCCAACACCTTTGCATTCGTCTTTAAAACAACCTAATGTTTTTGCATTATCTGTAAAATAACCTATATGAGTGTGAGGAAGTTCTGACATATCAAAATGTCTTCTCACCTCTTGATTTTCCTTAATATCTTTATAAAAATTTTCAGTAGAAATTTTATAAAATAAACTGTCTGTATCCATATAAAGAAGCTGAATTTTAGAGTTATACAATTCTTTTATAACATCATAATGCATTTCATACATACGTGTTTTATTTCCAAAACAGTAAACCCTATTTATATTGGTTTGTTAAAATAGATGGATTCTTTTTCTGATTCAATTGCACACAAAGATTCATCATAAATTATTCGATTTAAGAAGGTAGGTTTTCCAATTAAATAATTTAATTTTTTTCTGAACTTACAAGTTTCAAATTTTTTCTTTTCCTTATATTTTCAATAGTTTTACCAAACATGGCATTAATTATAAATTTATAAAAATCTTTTTCAAATTCATTTTTAGCATTTTTTCTCTTTTTCGTGTTAAATAAAACATATGGCGATAACCAAGCACTTTGTCTGAATTGCACAATTCTATGAATTTTTGTAAGTACTAAACCATGTCGCATTGCTTGTTTTAAATTAACATAATCACAAACGTAATTTTGTTTATCTTCTAAAGTAGTTAACAATTTTGGTTGTTTACTGCCTGGCGGACATTTGTTTTGTGGTAAAAATGGTAACTCATTATCACAACTATGCAAATTTTGTGGATACATAATATCAACTTCTAAAATATAACCTATGGGAGAATCATCCTCTATAGACAGAACATCAAAAGCCTTTATTCTTTTAACTGACATCCATTTAAACGAATCATAGGGCATGAATCTGGTCATGCTCCACCCATATAAATTTGTAGCATCGATATAAGCTAAACAAGAGGAAGGTTTGTCTATATCAAATTCATCTTCCAATAGATAATTATTAGCTTCTGCATGTCTCGTTACGCATGCAGTTATTCCACCTCTGATACCATTTTCTATGAATAGATATTTATCATATTCGTCAAATAATTCTAATTCAATTTTTGTAAATTTTAACATAGCATCAAATGTCAAACCAGGAAATGTAAAATAATAAGCACAGTCCAATCCATAATTGGATATAGACAAGTCTCTAAAATTTTCAAAAATATCACTTAACAATAATACATCTATTTTAAGGTAGAGATTGCTATATTTCCCTAAATTTCTACATTCAAAATGATTCCACACATCTTGCGCATATTTGTATTCAGCATCTGTGATATGACTAGATTCTAGATTGTTATAAAAATCATTTTTTTGTTGGCAACTCAGTATCTTTTAATTTGTCCCAACAATCTGTATAGTTATAAGGATAAACACCTTTTCTTGTTATAAACGGTAAATCATTTACAGAAAAATGTTTATATGTATGTTTAAAGTTGTCTTTAGGCAAATTATTTGCTAATTTACTAAGACTTGTACTCATAAATTTATAGGTGTCTATAAATCGTAATGCAATGCCAGTAGTTGTGTTTTTTGAAAATGTTATATATTTTTCGTTAGTGTTTGGTATTACATGAATTTCGTTTGAGTCACAACCTAATTGTCGTACAATAAAATGGCTACCATAATTTGAACTCCCATGAATAAATATAGGTAAAATGTTTTGATTTTGTCGTAATAAATTACAATTATTACATAAAACAGACCTAAATATACCAGTAATGTGACAATAGTCTCTTACTGCTGGCTTAGTCATAGTAAATTCATCGTTACAAGACTCACATTTAGTAGTTGTTTTAAATTTATGTTTTTCATCTTTATTTAATTTCCTCATTGGAATATTTATTTTATAAATTTCACCAATAATATTTGCAAATGATATGAGATATGACATGAATTTTTTGGCTGCATCTAAACCCTGATATATGTATGGATCTGTGGGCAATTTTTCTAAAATGTCTGGCGGTAAAGACGATGCATCTTCATCAAGAACTAAATATACACCAAATGACTTTGGCTCGTGAATATCATTAAGTATTACACGGTTACTAATCTGCTCATTTATTGGCCTCAACAAACATTCAAAATCTGCGTACACGGTGAAAGGTACTCTAAATTTATAATGGAAATTTTTGAATTTCAAAATATTATTTCCTTCTGTAGGCATTTTCACTTTTACTGCTTTTGTATTTTCACATGCTTTTAAATGATCTGATAAGAGTGAGTCTTTATTTTTACCGCTATAATGTGTTAAGCATCTTCTACAAAAAACTAATTTAGCCTTATTTTTATTTAGTTGACTGTTTAATAATCTTGAAAAATGTTTAGTATAAGAATAATGTGCATGTCCCGACTGGTTTGTCAACATCAATAAATCATAATGTTTTATCTTAATAGTTTTACTAGTTCTTAATGGATACACTTCATTATCTTTATTTAAACCATATACATTAATACTTGTACCTGAATTACTTTTTTCAAATTTACTAATCTGCTTTAAAGGTGTTGGAAAGTCAATACCTTGTAAATTAAACATATTCATAATTTTAAAATATCTCTTGTTAATTAAACTAAGATGATCTACATCAGTTTTTATATGTGAAACGAGAAGTGACCACAAAAAACATTTATCGTCATGAAAAATTTCAGGATTAATTACAGCATTCTTATTTTGTATACATTTTGGTAAAGGTATGAATGAACTTCCACCTAACGGATTGTATCTACTAAAACGAATTATAATTCCATCAATTTTATTTAAAGACCAACCACTTCCTTTACCCAAATATTCCGACTCTTCGGTGCATAATTTTCTAAGTAAAACATCTAAAATATCTGAAAAATCTGAATCTTCGGAAACACTAGTATTTTTTGTTTTAAAATAACGCAATTGCTTTTCTTGGGTTAAAAATTTTACATAAGAAGCTTCTACAAGTATATTAAATTTTAACATATTGTAAGTGGATAATAAATCTACAATTAGTCGTATCATTTTTTGTTTAGTACGTCTCAACAACAAACACACATCTCTAACAGTTGACGTATTTTCTAAGTAAAATGTTTTTAATCTGCCTCTAAACGCGTGATTCCTTTCTAAAAATTCATCATCGTTTTCGATATCATCACTATCAACATCCATTTGTTCAACGGAGCTTTCGTCCATTATTATAATTTTTTTAAAAAAAGAAGCACTATTTAGTTCACTGAAATAATAGAACAATTTTCTATAAATTTCAAAACGTACATTTTTATTTTTTTTCAATCTCATCTACAACACATATATAATTATTAGTATTTAAATACATTCAAAAACCTAAAAACTAATTAAAAAAATTGTTTTTATCAGTTGAAATAACATCATGAGTAACATTTTTTATTTTACTTACTCTATCAGCAACATTGCGTATTATTTTATTTGATAATTTTAAAAGATCATCATTAGAAATATTAACAACAAAGTAAGCCTTTTTGCTAACTTGTGTCCAATACTGCTTTTCACTTATACATTTTTTCAAATCCTTACAATCCGGAATTTCTATTTTTATTAAATGTGATCCCACCTCACCAGGAGTGATCATTCTTCTTTTTTTATTATCTTTAGTAATTTGAACAGTTTGTTTAATAACAGCAGAAGCTGATTTTTTAGTCACATTAAAATATTTATCTAAATCATCATCATCATTAGATGATGATGATGATGAATTATTTACAATTTCATTAGAACTATGTATTCGTTTTCTTTGAATTTTATTCATTACAGGATTTATAAAAGTCATTGCTTTTTTTAAAGTTTCAATTGAGAAAGTACTTGTACTTTGTTTAAATTCTTCTCTCCCAAAAATTGCAAGAAACTCATCATAGGTTAATTCTTTATCTAAATATTTATCAAGATTTTTCTGTGAGACTACAGTGCTAATGAAATATGATTTAGCTGCTAAATAAAACGATTTAATTTCACAAAATAATTGTAACATTTCACTATCTTGTACAGAGTTATGTAATGTGTTTGCACATTACAACCATTTGTTGGCTGTTGTCAATCCAGCATTAAACAATGATGATAATACATCAAATAATGGTTTTTTATTAATAACTTTACTACTACTATTAAAGACCATACTAGGTCCTGGTTCGTTATTCTCCATTATGCCTTCAGTTTTGAATAATTGATTTTCTGCTTGATTTTGTTGTGACATAACTATAAAATACAAAAACAACAATAATAATAATAGACTTAAAACAATTTACATTTATTTCCTATCACTAGATTCAAACCCTGATTCTTCTAAGTTAACAATTTCTACTAATTTTGGATAAGCACAAACCACAGAAATCAACTGAGCAATTTTAAAAACTATATTAAAAATTACATATATGTATGTTTATCGTAAACAAATCATCATCATCATCATCAGATGATGATAATGAATTATTTACAATTTCATTAGAACTATGTATTCGTTTTCTTTGAATTTTATTCATTACAGGATTTATAAAAGTCATTGCTTTTTTTAAAGTTTCAATTGAAAAAGTACTTGTACTTTGATTAAATTCTTCTCTCCCAAAAATTGTAAGAAACTCATCATATGTCAATTCTTTATCTAAATATTTATCAAGATTTTTCTGTGAGACTAAATTGCTAATGAAATATGATTTAGCTGCTACATAAGACGTTTTTATTTCACAAAATAATTGTAACATTTCACTATCTCGCACAGAGTTATGTAATGTGTTTGCACATAACAACCATTTGTTGGCTGTTGTCAATCCAGCATCAAACAATGTTGATAATACATCAAATAATGGTTTTTTATTATTTACTTTACTACTAATATTAAAGACCATACTAGGTCCTGGTTCGTTATTCTCCATTATGCCTTCAGTCTTGAATAATTGATTGATTTTGTTGTGACAACTATAAAATACAAAAACAACAATAATAATATACTTAAAACAATTTACATTTATTTCCTACCACTAGATCGAAACCCTGATTTCCCCCTCTTTGTTTCTTCTAAGTGAACAATTTCTACTAATTTTGGATAAGCACAAACCTCACAAATCAACTGAGCAATTTTATCGCCCTTTCTAACAAAAAAATCATTATTTGAAAAATTAAATAACAACACCTTTACATTCCCTGTATAATCCTTATCAATCACCCCTGCCCCTACATGAATGAAATAATTAAAAGCTAACCCCGATCTGGGGGCAATACGACCATATGTATTATTAGGTAAAGAATTTGCTAAATCTGTTTTAACTAAACATTTACCAAATTTAGGAACAACATATTCATAAGCACTTTTTAAATCAAAACCTGCAGATAATTCACTGCACTTTTCGGGTGCATATGCATTTTCAGTTAATTTTACAAATCCCAATTCCATAACTGAAAATAATAAAAACTATACTAAAAATTATATATATGTATGTTTATCGTAAATAGCAAGAATTCTAATTAATAAATAAAATTTACCTGTAAATTCTGTCCTTCTATCAAAAGAAATAAACCCAAAGTCTTAACACAGAGATGTATCCAACTGCGATGTAGAGAGAATAGTGAATAGAAACGTTTATAAAGAGAACTGTAGTCTGCACATGCGCACGCAGTATAATCAAAGCTAAAAATGAAAGGTTATTTGTTAAGCACTTGACGTTCTTATTGAGGCCACATACAGCATAAAAAATTCAACACGCGCTGGATTGTTTGTTAAGCGCATGGCTATCCTTATTGGGATCACGTAGAAGACAAACAATCAGCACGTGTTGTATTGTTTTCCATATTAAGGTTACACCAAGGGC
This sequence comes from Prosapia bicincta, assembly GCA_036971475.1. NCBI lineage: Eukaryota > Metazoa > Arthropoda > Insecta > Hemiptera > Cercopidae > Prosapia > Prosapia bicincta. The sequence goes on along the minus strand of JBAIZL010000376.1, from coordinate 9,136,817 downwards.
ATAATAATGCGTGTTGTATACTAATCAAAGACCGATTTAAACTTTCATCGGCTGACCTTATTGAGTTATCGGCTGACCTTATTGAGATTACACCAAGAGGATTCAACATGCGCAATATTCTAAACATTTTGGCATCTACCATAGTAATTGCCGATTCGTATTTCTGTATTCAATTTAACTTAAAGTAATTATTATTTTAATTGTAATACTAAACTTTTTAACTTGTTTAAAATATTAGCATTGTTAGAGTATTTACTACATTCAACGCCAAAAACATCTAACTCATTTACCTGTGCTTTAACTACTGTGTTTAAAAATTCACTGTAGCCTAATATAGTGTTATTCTTGAAAAAATATAATAATCCATCTGTAAATCTAAAAACGGACTCCATATTACCAGGTAAGAATGAACATGTATCAGAAATTAACCCATAACTCTTAATTTGAAAATTACATTCATCTAATAACATATAATAGTATGTATTAAAGAAAATAAATGTATTTCCTTTATAACTGTTTACGACCCCATTTATAATCATTGAAGATCTACCTCCTAAAATTGAAATATGTTTTGGATAACCACTAACAAGTTTTAAAGACGGAAAATCTAACATAAAAATATATTGATTGGCAAAAAAGACAATTTGCTCAGTTGGCCACTGATAAATTAAATCAAATTTTGTAAAATTTTCTGGAAAAAAAATTAACCAGTCTACAATTAGTTGTGCTTTATTAATAACTGTCTTATCTTGTAAATTTACCGACCAAAACCATTTTTCATAAAAAATATATAACTGATGATTGATAACTAGAAAAGTTTTTAAATTCTTCAAATCACACAAATTCGGTGTATAATCTTCTTTATCTTGTTTTACACGTTCTGTAGCAGATTTTGAAGGTCTTGGTGTTGTTGATATGGTGTCTTTAGGTCCATATAAAGTTTGTATTGCTAAAATGTCGTCCGCTGACAGATCATCATTCATATTCTGATAATATGGATACATTACTGAAGTCGGATCGTTTGAGTGGCTTATACCCAGAGTATGACCCATTTCGTGAATTAAGACAATAAAATTTTTTTACCTTGATCATATTTTAAAATGTCTCTTTCTAAACACCATATTTCATCACTGTCAATGTGTATTTCACGTGTGCTTTGATTAACTTTGGGATGAAATGCATGTGCCAAAACACCACCTTCACCGTCAAATGTATTTGTACAAAAAATCGATGATCTTTGAAGTTTATGCATACCTTTTTTTATAGGAAATTAATATATCAGCATTTGATCTGTCATTAACAAAAACCAAATCTGTATGCTATTCCCAAATTTTAAACGCTTGTTTCGCTAATTCTTTTACCTGACGCGTTGCTACAACAAAATACCATTTTAATACTTTCTTATGCCACTTTCCAGAAGATAACCGAAAAAGATAAATTGTGTCTTTAAGACCACATCTAGGTATTCGCATAAATTGTAAATTTTCATTAGTTATTTTACCACTTATCGTTAAATTGTAATACTCTTAAAATAATAAAATTGCGTCAGATACTAATGTCAAATTTATATTTGAAATATCAGTGCTATTAGATATATTCAAATAACCAAACTCGTTTAAATAATTTAAAACAAAATCAAGATTTTCTTCTTTACATCGTTTTACTATTTCACTTTCACCTGAACATGTATTCAAATGAAACAGATCTTTTATTGCATAGTTTTTCACAATTAAAACAGTCACAAAAATTACCAACATACATAGCATATTAGTAAATAGCATTGTATCCAATGTTAATATATTGTTACCCCAGCGCATCACGCAAAGAAGTGACACACATGTGAAAAATCAGTTTCAGCCATTTTGAAATTTAGATTTTGAAAGAGACACACTTAAGCGTTATAATCGATGTTATACGTCATAATATACATAGCAGCAATTTTGAAACAGTGTTATCTTGAAAAATAGGTTAATCTCTTGTAAAGGTGACGAAAAAACAGAGGTCATCTTAAAACAATACAATTATCTGTTGCAAACGTTACACCAGCCATCTTGAATGACGCAGTTCTCCCACTCATTCCCCCCACCACACCACGCCCTTCTCCTCACTCCAATCCCTCCGCACTCCCCTCCTTCCAAACCACGCCCTTCCTCCACCACTGGCTACGCCCCTCGCGATAATCTTATCTAAGCCACGCCCCTCGAGATACCCGCAACCCTATACTACTAGGAGAGCATATTTTCAAACTTCTTTTTCAAATTATGTAAAGCCTAGATCACACAATATATTGAATGGTAGTTTATTTTCAATAGCGTTTATTCTATATTTATTTCAAATTGAAGCCTATTTTTAACACAATATATTATATGTTAGTTTCAATTCTTTTTTCAAATTATGTAAAGCCTAGATCACACAATATATTGAGTGGTAGTTTATTTTTAATAGCGTTTAATCTATATTTATTTCAAATTGAAGCTAATTTTGGACACAAGATATTATATGTTAGTGTCAATTCTTTTTCAAATTATGTAAAGCCTAGATCACACAATATATTGAGTGTTAGTTTATTTTCAACAGATTCTTTTTCATTTTTTATAGGCGTACACAACACTTTCAGATTCTTCACTAACCTTTCAGGAAGCGCCAAGCTATTCACCATCTGCACTACTGCTACTCCTGGACTACCTCATCTCCAAGAAATCTACCTTCCCGACCACATGGAATTGATCCTGACGGTGAAGAGGATGAACTCAGACCCGACAGGCTTCTATTGAGTTGGGATGATACGTTTTGTTTTGTCTACACGATTTCCTAATGGATTTCCATCCACCATGGGACCTGCCCTCCCCCTACACATGCATACAGACGTTGGATTACACTTTGATGCAACTCCGACTGGTGATTAGGGATTTGCGAATGGCAGCTTCGAGACCATACTATAGATCGAGCAGAACGTTTTCATTTAACGTTTGGGCATGACAAAGAGATTCCTAGAGGATATTTTGGAGATGGGAGACGCCCATTTACGAACTGTCCACCGTACCAATAATAAGAACAATAATCTAAGTAGATTTTCATATTATTTCAATTGACTTTTACAGGATTTTTAAAATCATATACAACTGATACTAATTGACTTTATTGTTTCTAACAGAATACGCCCAAGAGTAACCTACCTCCCGTATCCAATACAAATTTTATTTTATTCTCTCTTATATACTTTAGGTTCTGAGAAATGTTATCTTTAATTATTAATTTCAGCTGGATAACTTTATCCAAGTTCTCCTCAGTCTTTTAAATGTTCAGATATCTAAACAACTGTTTATAAATTGAAATATTACACTTACTTGATTGATGTTCATATATGATTTATTAGATATAGCCTTGAGGGAGCTTAATATATATCTTAATGTTACCAATATTAATTCAATATATTTATGATTACTGTATACATTACCTGTTCTACGAGCTACACTGATCTCACAACACCATAGACAGCTTAACTAGACTCGAGCACTGTACACTGTTAACTTTATGTTACTATTTTTTAACACAATCAGAAGCGGTGGGGCGGACTTGAGTGATTGCAGACATTCTGATGTAATTATTTTTTAATGTAATCAGAACCGGAGGGGCAGTGTTGTGTGATTACAAACAAGCTGTTTCTGCATAATATGATAAAAGCTTGTTTTATTGTGAGGCGGTGTTTTGTAGCTTTATTAGCCATGTGTGAATTGTTAATTTATCATAGGAGGTGTATTTCCCACCATCAGATGTTGGCCACGTATATTTAGAAAAATTTTATTCTTTCTAATATACTATAGGTTCTGAGAAATTTTGTGATTAATTATTTCTTTTAGTTGGATAAATTTATCTAAACCACCGTCAGTCTTTTTAATTTTAAATCAAATTTACAAAACTCATTAAACACAGCTTATAACATGAGGATTATTTTCATAACAACTTAACCATCAGTGGCGATAAGGCATTTCCAGCACAGCCTAGCATTTATCTGACCACGGTTGTGGGTCAGCCGGTGTGATAAGAGAGTTCCCGCACAGATTGTCGATTAACTAGATGTATATTGTCGGCCTGCTGGACCGTTTAGTTCATCATTTTTGGGGCCATTCCCAGAAAAGCTAGGTTAGGATACTAGCGAGACACATTTAGGCCACCACAAAATGATCCCCAGGTGAGTCCCGGATAGAACACACTACAACACCTACTTAGGTGTTAGAACACTAGGCCGCGTCATCAATCATCCCCCAGCCCCTGGGGCTAACCCTGCCCCACATCTAACCAACATACACTCTAAACTCACCCCTAACACACATTTTTCCAAAAAAACTACCCCCAACCCTAATCCCACCTCCAGAGCATTGTGCCCAAGTATCGATAGTTCTACTGTTAGCCATACTGTGACTCTCAGCTAATATGCGTGAATTAATTCGGGTATCTTCAGTTTGTCAAAAATTAGGATGTAAGAGACTTTCTCGCCTTTGTCTGTCTTCATAATGAGAACAAAGTCTGTTATTGACTAATTCGATAGTAGTGACTTGATTTCATCTATAAACATCTGCATCAAATCTCAAAATGTAATGACCCCGTATGAGTAATTCAAGAACTTATGGAGAGCCATAGACACCATCACATGGTTAAATAAGATAGTCATTAAAAAAAAAATAACTCTCATTTGTTGTTATAAAAATTAGTGTCCCATTCTTATAATTCTTAATGCTTTAGGAAAAATACTCTCCGAAGAGCAAGCTCATAGCAGCATCCTGGACCAGAGTTTGTTAAGCTCTGGTCTTTTCAGCACTCACAACGCAAAACTGTTCTGACCAGTCAAAATCCCTAGGAGATGATGTTAGTATAAAATGTATAGAAGTGTGTTGTTTGTTGAAGGCTTTACATGTGTGTGTGTCAATTTTGCTGCAAGTATCTGTATGTGTGGATGTGTTGTCAGAGGTGTAATGTTAGACTGTGGTACCGCGAGAAACACAAAATCCCTCTTAGTAGGTGCGGCTAGTCCGCTATCTGCGGGGTCATTTTTTAAATTCTTCGTTTACGTCAGTCTATATTAAAAAATTCAGTACATAGAAACTGAAGAAAGAAGCAATAACTTTTACTGTTGAGTGGTCTGAGTATTTTTTCCTGAACACTCCGTTCAAACAGATTAAAGTCAGCTCTCTCAATTGAAGGATTTTATACGAGATCCTGATTCCATTGTATGATTTATATTTATATCTACCATTATCAATGAAGCTAGTTCTTACCGGTTATAAAATCGTTTATTCAAGGAGCAGAGTTTTACCGATTGATGGTTAGAAGCAACCGGTGGCGGATCTGGAAAAATATTTGGGGGGCTAGTGGGTATGGGAAAAAGAAGGGTACCTATGCCGGTGAGAAACGTGTTTCTCACGTACTTTTTAATTTACACTTTGGTGCTTTAGAGGTTTGCCCTTTTATTAGAGTTTTCATTTTTGCTCTCTCTCTCTCTCTACTTTACAAAATGTATTATCTCAGTCACAGGACCTATCGTGTTTCGTATTCAAGGTTCTGGGCAGGCATGATTTAAGCCAAGTTAAGATTATGCGAGGAACAATGGACATATGAAGCCAAAGGATTGATGTTTTGAATTCTGGACTGAACCGTTTTAAAATGTCCAGCTCCGTTAGAACCTCCATCGTAAGCTTGCCCTCTTAAATCATTGATATCTAAGCCCACAGAATAAGGCTATCAGGGAGTTTATCAGGTTTTGTCAACCCTCTTGAGGTTGATGAAGCTTCAACAAAGCCTAAGAAAATTTCTTTTCTTTTATTTATGTCAATACCAGTTCATCAGTTCATGCACAGATTATGACTGTCCAGCCAATTCAACTCCACAACGTGTTAGGATGATACTTTGATTATGAAAAAAATTGTCTTTTAGCAACTCATGTTTTAATATGTATTTACTGATCCCAAGTTATGCATTCCTCCACTACAGATAAGGAATTATTTGATTGTTTGATGTTTCTTATATTTAAATTAGGTTACATTGTGAGTTTTTAAAACTGAGTTTAAACATAGATTTGTTTTCAAGGACGAATTCATTTTTGAAATAACTGAAACTAAATTTAAGGATTTATTAAAAATGCATAATAACCTCAAAATACTGCTAAAGCTATAGATCTTTTACAGCAGAAACTATGATGAATACTTGCAATGTTTGTGTTGTACATCTAAAGATTTTTATAGAAATTACACTTGTTTGTATTATCTTTGCAAAAAAACCACTACTGATTTGTTCAGGAGACCCGTTTCGCGCTAGGTCAGAGCATTTTTCAATGCTGTGAATTACTGACATGACTGTTGCTCAGGTATATTGTGTTGATGTGAGTCTGTGGTGTATTTTTATTCTGTGGTGCCTTATTGTTCATACAGTAGTTGTTTGAACACGTAATTAGTTTGAGCACATAATTAACAACTACTCTATGAACAATACCACACCACAGAATGAAAATACATCACAGACTTACATCAACACAACACACCTGAGCAACAGTCTTGTCTGTAATTCACAGCATTGAAAAATGTGCTGACCTATCGCGAAACACGTCTGCTGAATAAATCAGTAAGTAGTGGTTTTTTTGCCAAGATAATACAAACAAGTGTAATAAGATAAATACATTAAAGATTAGGATGCAGATGTTTATTGACAACTGAACTAGTAACAAAAGTTTCAGATGGCATTGAGGATTTTTAAACAGGTTAAATGATTTAAAAACTATAATATCAGAATCTAATGGAGATTAAAACCTAAGAGGAGTTGGTTAAAACACAAGACAAAAATAGTAAAGTGACCTACAATATGTATATATATAAATTTAGTAAATGAGGAATTTCTTAGAGAGCTGTTGAAACAAAAATAACTACAAAAATATGTCAACAAATTAGATACAATCACAGCAGATAATAATTTATACATTTTAATCGAAAGAAAATTGTATTGGTAAAATAAAAGTATTAAAAAAAACTCATATTATTTAAATTTTAAACCAAGTGTTTTGTATATCAATAAATTTAATAATCTTAAAAGTAGTGTTAAATTAAATAAGTATAGTTTGTGTTATATGAAAAAGATTCATTTGAATTCCATATATGAATTTTTAGAAATTTATAAATTTTAAAATTTGTTTATTGTTGGAAATATGAAATTTATATCAAATTAAAAATATATGGAAAGCTCGAATGCATAAGTTAAGATTTAAAGTCTTAAAACATAGTCAAGAAATATTTTTTGTGCATGGTGTTTGGCCCTCACTGTCAACAATCAGTCTGGCCATTGTCTTTAGTCTTTCTAGTTAGTATTCTGAGCAATAGTATTAAAACATTTGCCATGCAAAGAAGTCACACAAGATATTACTGTCTCACAAGCACCTTAATAGTTTCGTGCCAAGCATTGTTTCTTAACTGATAGTTCTAAACATTTCCATGAATTAAAGTGACCAATTCATTCAGTATTATTGCCAATAAAGACTAATATGAGATAAAAAACCATTAGAAATGGCGAATTAAACACATGGTCGTGGGAGATGAGTATATCAAACAGGTTGTGGCAGAGTTTCTTATCTGTAGCAGAGATGATCTCTACCAAGTACATAGAGGTTTATACCCATTCCCAGAAGTTTTAAGGTAATGAATTTGAGTGGGTAAAAAAGAGCAACAAACTTTATATGCAAATAATTTATTTTAATACCTAAAATTTAACATATATACAAAACTGAGACTTGATAATGAACCTACTTTTACTTAACAATAACAAAATTGAAACTTCTGAAATAATTAAGTTCTAATATATGAATAATACATAAAGCTTTGTTTATTATATATAGCGTGCTAATAGTATGAGTCTAATATACTGCTTCTATATAGAACATTTGAAGGTTAAGTTAGTCTCACTATATATATATTTGTAAAGTTTGTCTCCAGAACGGGTAAGCATATGTCTTTAAAGTTGTCCTGATTGATTAGCTGTATAACTACACAGAGAACATTTGAAAGGGGTTTCTCCAGCATGGATAAGCATCAGGTTTCTGATTGTTTAGCGGCAATACTACACTGAAAACATTTGTCCTGATTGATTAGCTGTATAACTACACCAAGAACATTTGAAAGGGTTTCCTCCAGAACGGATAAGCATTTGTGGTTTAAGGTTTCTGATTGTTTAACGGCAATACTACACTGAGAACATTTGTCCTGATTGATTAGCTATATAACCACATTGAGAACATTAGTAAGGCTTTTTTTCAGAATGGCTAAGCATATGTCTTTACAGTTGTCCTGATTGATTAGCTATTATATAACTCCATTGAGAACATTAGTAAGATTTGTCTCCAGAATGGGTAAGCATATGTAGTTTAAGGTTTCCTGATTGTTTGGCGACATAACTACATTGAGACCATTTGTAAGGTTTGTCTCAAAAATGGGTAAGCATGTGTAGTTTAAGGATTCCTGATTGATTAGCTGAATAACTACACTGAGATGTTCAAGGTTTTTCTTCAGCATGGGTATGCATGTGTAGTTTCAGGCTTCCTGAATGTTTAGCAGAATAACTACATTGTGAACATTTTTAAGGCTTCTCTTCATAATGGGTACGAATATGTATCTTAAGACTTCCTGGATTATTAGAAGAATAACTACACAATGAACATTTGAAAGGCTTCTCTCCAGAATGGATACGCATATGTATTTTAAGGTTTCCTGAAAATTTAGCAGAATAACTGCACTGTAAACATTTGTAAGGCTTCTCTCCAGAATGGACACGCACATGTCTTTTAAGATTTCCTGTTTGATTTGCTGAATAACTACAATGAGAACATTTGTAAGGGTTTTCTCCAGAATGGATGCGCATATGTGTTTTAAGATGTCCTGATAGGTTAGCTGAAAAACTACACTTTAAACATTTGTAAGGCTTCTCTCCAGAATGGATACGCATATGTATTTTAAGGCTTCCTGAATTTTTGGTAGAATAACTGCACTGTAAACATTTGTAAGGCTTGTCTCCAGAATGGATACGAATATGTATCTTAAGACTTCCTGGATTATTAGAAGAATAACTACACAATGAACATTTGAAAGGCTTCTCTCCAGAATGGATACGCATATGTATTTTAAGGTTTCCTGAAAATTTAGCAGAATAACTGCACTGTAAACATTTGTAAGGCTTCTCTCCAGAATGGACACGCATATGTGTTTTAAGATTTCCTGTTTGATTGGCTGAATAACTACAATGCAAACATTTGTAAGGGTTTTCTCCAGAATGGATGCGCATATGTGTTTTCAGATTTCCTGATTGGGTAGCAGAATAACTACACTTTGAACATTCGTAAGGCTTCTCTTCAGAATGGATACGCATATGTGTTTTAAGATTTCCTGAATGTTTAGCAGAATAACTACACTCTGAACATTTGTAAGGTTTCTCTGCAGAATGGATACGCATATGTGTTATAAGATGTCCTGATTGGTTAGTTGAAAAACTACACTTTAAACATTTGTAAGGCTTCTCTCCAGAGTGGATACGCATATGTGTTACAAGATGTCCTGATTGGTTAGCTGAAAAACTACACTTTAAACATTTGTAAGGCTTCTCTCCAGAGTGGATACGCATATGTGTTACAAGATGTCCTGATTGGTTAGCTGAAAAACTACACTTTAAACATTTGTAAGGCTTCTCTCCAGAGTGGATACGCATATGTGTTTTCAGAGTTCCTGGATATTTACCAGAATAACTACACTCTGAACATTTGTAAGGTTTCTCTTCAGAATGGATACGCATATGTGTTATAAGATGTCCTGATTGGTTAGCTGAAAAACTACACTTTGAACATTTGTAAGGCTTCTCTCTCGAATGGATACGCATATGTGTTTTCAGACTTCCTGATTGGTTAGCTGAATAGCTACAGTGGAAACAATTGAAAGGTTTTTCTCCAGAATGAGAATTCATATGTACTTTAAGATACGTGTTGTGTAAAGTTGAAAAACTACACTGAGAACATTTGTATGATTTTCTTCTAGAATGGGGTTTAAAATATTTTTTAAAGTTATTTAAGCGTGCTGCTGAAAAATCCCATTTTAAACTTTTATAAGGTCTTTTATGAATGTGTTTTTTTAAGTGAATTACAAACTCATATAATTTTGATCCTACATAGACACATTTTTCACAATGAAATAAAGTTTTTCTGTCTTTCTTAATATTCGCCATGAGCCTAGACATTACTGATGCTGTGTAGTCACATATTGTGTGTCTATTCTGCTTACAAGTACTGTAATACATTACTTCTGTGTCAGACTTTGGATTCATTCGATTTAGGTTCTTCCTGTTGTTTAAATTTTATGTTAGGTTACCACACGTATCACAATACATAATATCTGAAAACTGAAGAAACATTTTGTTTTAAATTCTTTCCAATCCAATTTTAAAACTCTATTATTAGTAATACTACTTTCAAAAACAAAATTCATTTTATACAAGTGATAAATTAACAATATACATTAAATTTTTGAATAGCTTTACAAAGTTTAAAACTGTATTCTGCCGTGCCTACATATATGAGTGTGAAACAATTTTATTTTACTACAAACGCTTTAGCTTTAATTCTTTACTATAAATAAAATATACTTCTACTATAAAATAATGCTTCAAACTAAAAGGTTAGATGATTTCTCCCATTGTCTTCAATAATTAAGAAATGACGCAAAATTCAAATTTTCATCATTTTATTAAAAACTGTTTAAGTATATTGGATAAAAAAACTATTTCATTTGTAGGGAAGAGTGTTGTACCTTTGGACAATTTTCACAAAATAATTTTTTTCCGCATTTTTTATGAATATAATTTAAATCTGGTTAAATTAAAATATTTGTTGGTCTTTTACACTTAAAATGTATTTTTCTTATTACTGAAGAGTTAAAGGTTAATTAGTTTACATAATAAAGAGCAAAGTGTCCAAAGGTTCAACATGTAGTTGTACCTTTGGACACCTTAGTTGTATCTTTGGACATAAGATTTTAAATTAACAACTCAACAAATTTACAATTAAAACATCTTATTTCATTTATTAGGCACTTTTTATATTATGAATTGTCACTGAAAATAATAAAATAGAAAAAACTTTGTTTGTCAATGTACATTAAGAATACAAAAATCCACACTAAATGATGAGAGAAATTTGTCTTTCCGAACCACCAACTGATACAGGAACGGGCAATTTTCTTTCTATATCACCAGCAAGTCGAGGTGATACAAGTCTTCACTGTCTCTCTTAATTTTATCTGTCTTATCCACTCTTTTTAAATATTTCACTTGATATTCCATTTCACTTAAAATATTGTTCACTTCTGCCACATAATAAAAAATATTTTTTCCCCATCATGTGAACAAGGACAAAGTCTCCTGTTTTCACTGTGTCATCTTCTAATGATTTTTCTTCCAATACTGATTCCTCTTCTCTTGCTATATCTTCCTATAGGGTAAGAAATGCTTCATTTTCAGACTCTGTATCATCTTCTATTATGTCAATATCTTCTTCTTCTGAACTTGATAAAACTAATTTTTTTTTTAATCTTCTTCACTTTACGTAGGTATAGTTCCTTCTTTCCCAGTCTTTTTTTGGTTGATTTTTCAATTTTTTCTTAGCTTTGTCTGCTTCAATTGCCAATTTTTCAGGTGTGTCAGTCATAATCATAGATCTGCCTTTTTTCGTCCTCCTTTTGTTTTGCGTGGTAATGCTTTTGGAAAGGGTCTGATGACATGCGGAGATATTCTGAGTTGTGTTTCTGTCAAAACATCAGTGGATGTTGATGGTCCTGGTTGCATAGCAACATTGTTGTCTTCAATGTTTCCATATGGTCTATCAGTTACATTAGAGGACAAATAATCTTCATCACAAAATATATTTTCATTCAGGGGGTTTATTCCACTGACTTCAAAACCACTTATGTTTTTCACAGTAAATGCTTGCAGATAAGCCTTGCCACATATTTGATTTACCTCATAAATGATCATTGGTGTACCAGGATTAGAAAGCATCCACTCATTCACAGCAACATTGTAAAATCTTTTAAATGCCCCAAAGACAGTCCTGTCTAAGGGTTGAAGTTTGTGTGATGTGTGTGGGGGGAATGTTAACATTACAACCCCTGACTTTTTGGCTTTATTAATGGAATCTATTGAAATATGTGTTTCATGATTGTCTAATAACAGTATAACCGGTTCCTCTATTGATGCTTTTACATAGTGAATAAAATGATCCAAATACTGGCCAAACAACTCTTCTGTTGACCATCCAGACTGATGTGCACCGCCAATCGAACCTGGAGGAGCTCCATTCAACATGTGTTGTTTGAAATGGACTCTGGGAAAAATAAACATTGGTGGTACGTGATTTCCTGCAGCATTTACACATGCCACCATCGTGACATTTGCACCACACTCCCCAGAAGTCACACTTCCAACTTGTTTTATACCTTTCGGTGCTATAATTTTTTGAGGGGTATGGACGGTTGAATTGCCTGTCTCATCAAGATTATATATGTTATTAGGCGGGAATTTATTCCGGCTCAGTATGTTCTTATAATTATCAAATAAGGTTTTTACGTTAGACTTGTTAAAGCTAGTTGACCTCGCCAGGCTTGTGGCTTCTGGCTTTCTTATCGACAATGTAGGACATCTTTTAAAAAACCCTCTGATCCATTCATTGCCTGCTATTTTGTCTTCCTTCCATTTTCTTGGACATTTAATATTATTTGCTACAGCATATTCAAATGCAAGAGTTCTTGCAGATTTTCTTGTTAATCTGTAATGGAGTCTAGCAGCTGTGTCTAGGTAGGAAGCTAATTCTGCTTCTTGTTCTACAGTAAAAACGCTCTGTCATTTTTTCTTAAAACAATATCAACAGTTTCTTTACCTTTATCTTTGTGGGATTTAAAGTAATTCCATAAAGTAGATTTACTGACTGAGAATTCTTCAGCAGCATCTCGAAGAGACTTGCCATCTAGGACTGCTTTGACCGCTTCATCTACATTTTCTTTTGACAATTTCACTCTTTTGACTCCTGTTTTGCTTCTTGGTTCTGAAAAAAGTAATTAAAATTACTATTCTTTAATTTTTATGAGGTATAAATGAAAACTGACATAATTATGAGAAAAAAATGTTAGGTCTCATTTTGACATGGAATAGTTTACTCAGCTGCACATTACTTAACACTGACCTTTAATAGTGATGTTACAGGTTAAACAAAATAAAATGTTTAATGTGAACAGAGATTTAATTTTGAAAGTAAAGATTTCATCATACCTGAGTACAGTGTGTAAAGGTACAACAAGAGCAGTGTACAAAGGTGCAACAAATGTACTCATAAAAATAAAAACAATGTAGAAAAACATTGAGGTTAAGTACAGATCAATAGATGACACTGCCAAAAAGAGTATGTCTTATAGATTGTAATACTATGCAAAATTGGATATTTATACAGAAAATACATTTACTAAAATTTAATGAATTATAGCAAAAAAACTTACTTTTTGAGTCGTAAAACAATGTTCTTCATAAAACACAATCAGTTATTAACTTTGAACTCCCTCCAACTGGTTAGTTGTCACTGCTGCCACTATCTGTAAAAATATAGACAAAGCAAAAATTCCCTCTCAATTAGGCTGAACTGAAACTGTCCAGAGGTACAACTGCCCAAAGGTACAACACTTTCCCCTATATCTGTTTGTTGTTATAAAATAAATATTATATATAAGGTAGGGTTCATTTACTTGTACAACATTTACAAACATTTATTTGTAAATGTGTCTGCACAGGAGGTATTGCTTTAGCTTTATCCACGTAGATTGTGTGTTCTAAAATAATTATTTATGAATATAAGCAATACAATCAAGATGATTACAATAGCCAACTTTACTTCATTTTCTTAAGACAAGTTCTTCATTCGAAAAGACAAATTAAATGTATTCTAAATACGCAAAGCAATCTCATATTGATGTCATGGCTCTGCCATAGAATTTTTTTTAACATTTAAAGGTTTGATAAATTAAATCTGTAAAACATTATAAAATCTGAAAGTAGGGTAACATTTCAAATGTGATTTTTTTTTTTGTATTATATATATCTCTTTTTTGGTGAAGTAAAGTTTGATTTATTTAAATTAACATTTGTCATTTAAATTATTTATTGAACACATCATTCTTATTTTCAATTAAACATTTGACATTGCAGATCAACAATTAATTATGTAACTAAACCACTGCAATATTTAATATTATCATTCATTCCTTAAGAATTAATGTTACAAAATGTAACGTTACAATGAGACAAAACATAATATTTTCAGCATATTATCAAAAAATATTTCAGCATATTAAATACAAAATCTATTTCATTTATAAATATTTGTTGTTATAAAATAAATTATTATACATAAAGTAGCCTCCAAAGTTTAAACAATAATTTGTAAATGTGTATGCACAGGTGGTTGCTTTAGTTTTTTCCACTTAGGTTGCGTGTTCTAAAATAATTATTTATGGATATAAGGAATAAAATCAAGATGATTACAATAGCTAACTTTACATCATTTTCTTAGATATTTAAATTAAACCGTTATAAGACTGGGATGAAAATAAAACCAGTAGTAGTGCTTCACTATATGTCTTTATGTAATATTTGGTTTATGCAGCCACTGTTTAGTTTGCAATTTTAATACTTCTGCTGTAGTACAAACCAAAAATATTAATTTATGTAATAGTGTCTCAAATGTCAAGTTTGGTAAATAGCACATAATAGGGTTCAAATCATAACAGCTCATTTCTATAAAGAAATTATTACAACTGTAGTCTATTATGCAATAAATATCAACAAAAAATAATCAGAAACAAAAATGTAACAAAAAGCATACACAGTTTTATAATAAATAACATCATAGCAATATAACAATAAATAAATAATTAAAATACTAAAACAATTAGTATTCTAAATTTAAAAAAGTAACAGAAATAAGGGAAGGGTCAATGGCTGCTGCATTGTTCCTCACCACCATAATAAAACTCCTTTGTATATTAACAGTGTCCACCACTTTATATTACGGCCATGCTTCTAACCACCACAGTCAACCAGTATATGATGGATTGTGATGGTATTTCAAAAAATGAACTCAATGGAGGATCCTTATTATATCTTCATGAGTTAGATAAAAGTGACCGAACCGAAGGCGGGTAGCCTCCACTTTCTCCCTACAATTTGAAGAAATAGAAGACCTCCATAGACGGACAGCACCCTTAATTTTTCACAGCTTATTGTGAATCACACATTACCATTCATCATTCCAAGCAGCGAGCAAATGAACGTTTCATAAAACATAAATAATCAGATAATAAAATATGTCGTGTAGATAGCACCATATTTGTAGCCATTTTAGTCGCTTCATCCACTTTGTGTTACCAGGTGTTCTGCAGTATCTAGGGATCCAAGAAAATGTTACCCAAACAACCCCTAATTGAATTTTGTGAACTACACACAAAATATTCTTAAATAAAGGGTCACAGAGAATACATCCTGAAAAGCACTTTTGGGATCGGAGCACAATAGGTAGTGTGAAGATGTAGATTTAATGACCGTTAGGGCTTTATGAATAGCAATGTCCCACTGCTTAGTCTAGACCCATCAGTGAAAATAATTTCACTAAACTGGTGTGGTCTGTAAATAGGTAAAAACACCTGGTGTTAGACCATATCAGGAAAGTTGTGTTTAATACAACTGGACACTGACATTTTTAATATCCAAGGAGGTAGATAGCATATTGATTGATCAAACATAGTAAGAAGTTCCAACCGTCTGCTCCCAAATTTGTACTACAAAGGACTCGAACCATACCCAAGATCTGATCTCATCTTGAAATCAAACACGAGTGTGATCTTTGAGAGTCTTTTTTGTCAAATAAAAGACCCGAAAATCGGACATTGTCCGTGGTTTGAAGCTTGCAACAACCAAATTGACCGTTGCAAAAAATGGTAATAGTATAGGACAAGGATTTATGCCAAATTGATGAATATTACCACAAATTAAACAAACTAGACTAAACCAGATTAAAAACAAACTAGTTAACTAAAATTAGAGTAGCTAAATTTAAATTTTAGGAACAAAATTGTTTAGAATATTAAAATTTTGAGAAAATAACCTAGATTTGTGAAGAATTATAACAGATAGCCTCCCGCTCTAGGGACCAAAGATTGAACAAATAATAGTCTCACAACTGGTTTCAAAACTAGAAATGTAATATATTTATTATTAAGCAGAAAGAAAGTGTTTATAAAATCTTGTGACAAAGGCCTAGCAGTTATCTACGGAGGATTAAGGGGATAGAATTATGTAAATCTTGACATATAACAACGAAGAAATTATTAAAACCAACTTAGACAATTAAAAAATAAATCTTGTAAAATTACTCGCTGTTATGAAAGTCCAGAAAACAGAAATACACAGAAAACTAATGAGAAGAGTTTTGAGGTTAAAAATAAACAAACTGGTTACTATGACAACGCTACTATAATTGGTGGAAATAAATAAAATAGGGGTCACAATTCATTTCACAGAGGAATTACTATTGCTTTTACCCACTCATCATGAAAACAATGCTCCTCGAATATACGGTTGTATATTCGAAGGAGAATTAGTTTTATCGATATTTATAGATGTTTTACCATGGAGTATAAAAAGGAATCTGAACCTAGTGCAGAATCCTTCGTTGATGCAAAAGCTAAACCCCCTATAGAAAAAAGTGTTTAAAGAGGAATCTCCAGACAACCCAACAATAAATGGTATTGATTCTTCCTTCAGTTTGTATATTAGAGATAATCTATTATAAGATATGATATCTACACTAAGTAATTATTAAATTTTGAATTTCACTACATTCTGCAGATCGAGGAATATATATATATATATATATATATATATATATATATATATATATATATATATATATATATACAGTACAAAACACAACGTACAACAGCTACATAGTGACACCAATAATTAACTATATTAGGGAAGAGAGTCCATTTGATATACACATCCCTTAGACAGCACAGACATCTGGTCATGTTACATACACAAAAATAAACCCTCTTGAAGCAAACAAACATCGAAGAGAATTAAGATGAGAAACTGACATCCTTATGATCTGTACCAATAATGTGAGTGATTTTTCTCAAGGATCATACTCATATTGAAATTACTAAATTTTAATAAAATCTTGAGAATATATCTTGTACAAAAGATTATACTAAGACATTGATTTAACAAAAATATTTAACCTCAAATACGTGAAATTCCTTTCACGTGGAACCTCCATATTATATTCCATGTTTATCTTAAAGCCTGTTATAGCCTGATACCTAGCTACTCAACTTCCTGAGGGTCTTAATATTGTGTTGGCCTGTCATCATAACTGGGGAAGTTAACAGCAAGTTGGTAAATAAACAACAATAACCTTGGCTAGAAATATTTACACAACTTTGATGTATTTCCCACTAACCCAGTTAGCATCAACAGAATGTTTTAAACATACTGGGTCCTAATAACCACTCAATCCTAAGACTTTATAAACACTTGCAATGGACATCCCTTCTATTCCTCTGCCCAGCAAGGTTTTAACTAATGCCAGTTCTACACAAAGGAACAAGACCACGTCCAACACAGACCTATATGTAACAGATCTGACTTCAGAGACAAATATACAAACAATGTGGATACTATATATTGAAAAAATACATATTTAATGATATTTAAAACAATAGCGACTGTTTTAATATTAGTAACATCAATGTCAACAAAAACCATAATTACAACAGTGTCTTCTGCTTGATGTCGAGTCAAGCGGTGACGGTTTTATAAGTAAGTTTTCGATAGTATCAAAGAGTATCTGTGATTTGTATTGTGTTTGTTCGTTTAATATGTTTGTACTTTTTGTTTTTGTGTGTCTGTAAATTTCATATTGTGTCAGTGTGTTGAGATGTGGTCCTTTTTTGTTGATGTGTAGGATTTCTAGGTTACGGTAAATGTCTGTGTATTTGTGTCCTGTTTCTTTTATGTGATTGTGAAATGTTGAAATGGTGTTCTGTTTGTGTTCTTCGACTCATTGTTTAAAGCTGCGACCTCTTTGTCCAATGTAGAATTTGTTACATTCGTCGCAGTTCAGTTTGTATACGCCTGGTGCTTGTAGTTTATCTTTGTTGTTGGTGTTGTGTTGTATTTTGTATTGCACCTTGTTATTAGTTTTGTATGCTATTTTGTATCCTATTTTTTGAAATTTGGTGGCTATTTTTGTTATTGTTTTGTTTGTGTTTTGTGATGTATTTGTTTTCCCTGTCTGTATTGTTAATTTTATTGTTTTTTTTTTTATATTGCACCATAGTTTGTCTGTTATTGTGGTGTTGTATCCAATTGTGTATGCTAAATATTTAATTGTGTCTAGTTCTTTGTTGTTTTCTGTGGTCATTGGGACTTCTGTAAGTCTATGGAACATGGATCTTAATGCAACACGTTTGTGTTGGATAGGGTGGTTTGAGGTGTTGTGGATTAGTGTCTGTCGTTATAGGTTCCCTGTAAATGTTGAAGCTGTGTTTTTGTGTGTGGCTTTTTGTTATGGTTAGGTCGAGGTAGTTTAGGAATCGGTTGGTTTCAATTTCTGAAGTGAAATGGAGTTTTGGGTGTATTTTATTAGTATAGGTGGGGAGTTTTTCGCATCGACTTGGCCTCTGTATAGTGTTATAATATCATCTACGTATCTGTGCCAGTTAATTGATTTTGTGTGCATGTGAGTTGTTTGTGAGTATCTTGGTGTTTTCTATGTGTTGCAGAAAAATTTTGCTTAAGACACTACAGATAGAACTTCCCATGGGTCGGCCATCTGGTTGTGAATAGAAGTTTGAGTTGTGGGTGAAATAGTTTTTTTTGATGATGGTTTTGAGGATGTTTATGATTGTTTTTGGTAATGTGGGCTTTAGGTATGTTGTTCTGTATTAATTGGGTTTGTACGATGTTGAGCGTTTTGGGTATGGGTATGTTGGTGTACATATTTGTTAAGACGAGTGATAGTAGTGTTGAATTGTGTGATATGTTTATGTCTTTTATTTTATTTATAATCTAGAAATCCTACACATCAACAAAAAAGGACCACATCTCAACACACTAGAACAATATGAAATTTACAGACACACAAAGTAGAAATATATTAAACGAACAAACACAATACAAATCACACATACTCTTTGATATTATCGAAAACCTACCTTTAAAATTGTCACCGTTAACCCTACATTTCCAAGAAGTAGACACTGATGAAGATCGGCACATAGCAATTAAAAATGTGTCAGTAAGTTTATAAAAATTTACAAAATTTAAAGTTTGGATAGTCATAAACTATTGTTTAAGTGATTAATAAGATTCAACGAACGTAATGGACTACAAAATTCAAGACCGAATATATGTTGAATCGAGCTTTAACTCTTAAACATATAATTCCAGTACTGTCTGAAGTAGAAATCGTACAACGCCTTTCCAATAAGCTTACAGACTGAATTAGAGACTCTGAAAGAGTACAAAACATTACTACTATAGAGAGATTCCTAGAAATTCTTACTAGTAAGATATAGAATTAAAATATGAAAATAAGAAGCAAAATGCTTTGGTTAGTAGAAATATTAGCAGCCACAATTATTACATGAATAAGCTTGATGATTTATCAAATAGTATACATGAAATTTGGACTGATAGTCACACAGCTTCTCCTTATAAACATTATCATCAATATGTGCCAACTCGACACCACATAAACCCGTAGCTTGAAAACAGTTAACTAAATTCGAACCAAACATCAGCCTATCAAAAAAATAACGACACTACATTTCAATCTAGAAGTATTCACAATAGTAATTTAGATTATCACAGAAAAAATCCAAAGTATGAAACCTACCATAAAAATTAAGATGGATATAACCGAAACCACCATAATCACCCACAATTCAGTGATAACCACATTAAGATGACCAATATGAACCAGGACAGTTGCATTTATCTTACGGTTACACAAATTTCATCACATGATCAATTAATATACAGACCTACAGCAGAACAGAGGGAATTGACAGAGAAGATTGCACAACAAATTCATCATCGAAGACGATGTCATTCTTTAAACATCTAAAGCCTACCTCTCAAGAAGCATCCTCAATATTTAATGGTGGCACTTACACTAAATATCAAGATAAATTACACGATTCTAAAGCATTAATGGGTTAATTACCAGAAACAAGACATAATAATAGTATCCAGGAAAACTAGAAAGCCTTGAAATTATAGGGAACCCAACCATCACACACTATTCCATCAAATGTAAATATTAACTACCAAAATACTAACAAATTTGTAATTTCAAATCACTTTTAGTTAAATTATGTTCCCCCTACAACTAATTGTAGTACTGAATTTAATAGGATTATGTATAATTTGTGTATCCACACTTAAACATATGAAAGAAATGATAGATTTTCACCATGGAATAATAATGGTTTATAATCCAAAGACGGTTTCCCCATTTGGATGTCTTTATAATGATATTCTATCTTATAAAAATGAAATTAATTTTATAGCTACAGCGGCAAGCAAAGTAGATTTCACTAATAAATATATAGATATTAGTACAAAGTGTCAATGCATACCTCCCAGATATTATCTATGGAAGTTTTCCAATATAACTATAAAGGGTAATTGTTGCATCTAGATTGCAGCTCAATAAAAGACTTGAATTTTGTAGTCCATTACATTCTGTGGATATTATCAATAAGAGAACCAATAAATTACATCAAAGATAATTATGAGGATAAAATATTACAAATACCTATCAAAATATTTGTCTAATTTAAGTAATTTTGAGCTAAATGAATAAATATAAAATACCACCAAAATATACAAGTATTGATCAACAAAAAAACAGTTAATTTGGAAACAACATCCACAAAAAGGTCACGTAAATTTATAAATATGAAGATTATTATAATAATAGTGTATAAATAGTGAGCACAGAAGATAAAATCACATACATAAGGGAATATCAGGTGATGTTGGATACCAATGAACAAATTTTTTAAAAAAACATTCTATATTATTCTTATTCTGACAGATGTAAATAATGTCTTTTTTAAGAAAAAAAAAATAATCTGAATAGCGATTTATTTATGATTGATTTAGAGTTTAATATTGGTGAATTATTATTACTGATTTAGGTAAACATTTTTATGCCACGGGAACCTACCCCCTTGATCTAGATTAGGTTTAATATAGTACTTACTTTACTTTATCCAACGCCTGCCCTTGGTAACTCGACCATTTGGCATCGTGCAGACCAGTAGAGCTTGGAGAGTCTGGTTTTTGGGTCGCTATTGTATGCTTCGAGCTGTGGGCAGGCAGGAAGGTGGTCTCCATCCATCTTTCCTGTTTGGCACAAGGGGCACCGATCCGTGTCCGCCAGCCCAATGCGATGAAGGTGCGCCTGAAGGTAGTCGTGTCCTGTGGTTAGACGGAACAGCGCAACACTGATAGGTCGAGGCAGGTATTATTGCTCTTGTGGTCTGCTCGAGTATAGCGCAGACTGTTGATCGTTCAGTCGAGAGCAGGGGGCACCACGTGCAGGCGATCAACTTCACCCCCCGGTTTAATATAGTTTATGTACATGTTATCAAAATTTTATTTGTTAGCTAATAACAACTATGTAGCAACTACGTAATTATGTTAACAACTACGTAACTTGTTTATATAGGGTAAACGGTACCAAATTAAGAGATAGGTTTCTTGGTATTCAATCCCGATTCCCATGTAAATGATATTAGTAAAATAAATATACCAGGGAATCCAGAAAATCACCAGCAATATGAACAAAATTTTAAAAATGTAGGAAATAGAAATCCCCCCTTGTCTATGTTTTGGCTTACTTTTTTGGGCGGAGTAACTCGCAGAATCCTCAAAATATAATTAAACTAGCTGTTAATTCCCAAAAATTACAAATTTTGAAAAATGAAATCACCTTAAACACTTCAATTTCACACTGCGTTGCGCAGTAAGTTCTATCGTTTTTAGGCCAAAGATAGAAATAAAAGATGTGTGTATTTTTTTCAAGTCATATTTTCTGTTTTGTGTAGAAATGTGTCTCTATGTGTTTGTTTCGTTCTTTTAAGTAATTTTCCGACTTACTATTACATAAGACAAAGAGGTGTGTGCGAGTTAGATATTTCTATAAAGTAAAGTGTTAAAATCACTTTTGTCCTTAAACCTTATTTTGAGAGTTAACAGTATATTTAATTGCCTTTCTAGGCATTTTGCGAATTACTATGTCAAAAAAGTAAACCCAAAATGTTCAATTATTAACTTATTACCATTGCCAAATTTGTTTATTTCTGGGGCATGAGCAAGAGATTTCATAAATATTTTCGAATTTCTGATGACTTTCTGCATCGCCTAATATATTTTGCTAAAACTGACTAAGTGTAACTACGACTTTCATTATAAAAGGAGAAAATTAAGTTCCTTACAAAAATTAAAGTTTGCTTTATATGCCGAAATTTAGGAAATTCCTTTTTGATTACCATATAGTAATAAACATTACGTTATAACACAAATTCTCCTATTAAGATGAGTGTTTGCTACATTGTAAAAATCACTATATACGTATTAATTTTATGAAACTTAAAATAGTTCACCGTGTTTAATAATACTTTTTATTTCAAGTTTGTAAATTAAGGTTATGTTTGCTTTTCAAATTTTAATTACTATGATTTGCCACAATGACAACCTCTTTCTCAATTTTAATTTTAAATAGCAGTGAAAATTGTTTTTGCCAAGTATTACCTTTTTAAAAAATAAATAACGGAGTTTTAATTTAGTTTACAGGAATACTTTTCTAACCAAACTATTTGGTTAGACTAGAAACCAATGACCTAACTATTTAGTTAGTTAGTATTCTTTAAACAAAACTTAAATTTTACTTACTATGATGCATTATATACTTGAAACTAACACAGTAATGCTCTTAGGAATTTACTGTTTGGTACCTTGACATTAGATTATCTTCAAATTCTATTACATATGTGAATCACTCATAAGCTATTTTAGGTTAGGAAGCCAAAATGAAAATATCGATGTTTGCTACTATCGATTTAACTACCAGGGATAATTGATATCTAGATATTACTATTGTTCAAACCAATGGATATATCTGTAAAAATTAATAAAAAAAAATCTCATACTATTATAAACGGAATTTAATGTTAGTAGGGAAATTAAAATCAGTAACTACAAAAAATAAAAAGTGATTTATAACTTTTATTTAGAAATAAAATGTTCTGAAAAAAACACTTCAAAGGAATTAAATTTATAATTTACATTTAGAAATATATATATATATATATATATAAACTCAACTTTTTGTTTCCTTTACAAAATGAAAATTATTTCTCCCAAAATTCGCATGATTGAGTTTTTTAGTCTCCTCCATTTAGCCGATATAACCTCACTAGCTTCAGTAAATCTTTAAGGCAATAAATGTGTTTATAGTCCATGAAGTTTTCCTTTACTGCCTCAGCGATATTTGCTTTGCTGTCAGTTACAAAACCTGTAACCGAAGCCTTGTAGAATTCAAATTTCTTATATGTTTCCTCCAAAACGTTCAAAATATACACGACTGTGTGCATTTCTGACATCTCTATTAATCCTAACGGAAGAAAATTCTTCCCGGTCTAATTTTAATATGGTTTGGAAAGGTTCACGGAGGGCCTGATATTTTCCGGTCAGGATCTTGAACGGCTCCTTATATAAAGGAAAGAATACTTCTGAAAGATCACTAAAACCCTTCTTTTCAACTGTATAGAAAAGTTGGTAGTTTTAATAGACGCTCTTTCAAGTAACTGTTAATGCATGAAATTGAAAGGCAAGATCAATGGTATAATAGGTATTCTGAAAATGAGTACTCCTTACTCTTTTGCGGAACCAGATAAAATATTAGCATCTATGATATTTTTCATTGAAGATTTTATCAAAAACCTGTTTTTTTCCGTAACTTTATTGACTCTAAGTTCCGAAGTAGCATTACCGTGATACCCACTTTCAATTCAAGCTTGTTGGGGGGGGGGGCAGGAGAACAGGCAGTTCCAAGGCGTAAGGAAAGTCAAATGTGTAATGGACCGCTTGATCTTCTTCCATTATTGAATCAATAGATATATAAGATGTTATTTCACCATTAATAAAGTTTATAATTTTACTGTTCATTTGGTTTTCATTGTTTGGCAAGTCAGGAAACACATTTGGTTGAAGCTTCTCAGCAGAAGCAACCATTGTCGAAAGTTTTCGGTGAAGGAAATCATCTTACGTTGGTTAGTAATAATGCTACCAATGCCAATCTTGTGCTAATTATCAGAGAACTGGCCAGCATCATGGTCATTATGGAGATGTACCCTCATGATTTGAGTCAAGTAAAATTGTTCAATATGACATTTGAGTAAAAACATCAAGTCGGTCATTCCTAAACAGAAGAATGAAAAATGGAAGTGTGGCGTATTTATTATCCATTGATGTAGATACCACATTGATCGTTCAAACATAGTAGGAAATACTAACTCAACGCTATGCATTATATTATGTACCATACATATGGTGAATGGACTAGTCGAAAATTGACACTCATCATATTGTTCGCAAAAATTGTGTAAGAACATTTTGAATGCCACATGATTAGGTTTGCTTCGAAAATCAGAAATCTGTAAAATCTGATGTCTTGAAAGGGCAGCCTCGGTAAGAAGACTAGGGATTGAGCTAGATCTAAAAGCATCAGCAGATAGTCCAGAGTAGTCTAATGATTCAAGAGTTTTCAGAACTGTAGGTAGTGCTGATGAATAGGCTAGACAGCCATAATCTATGCACAATCTAACGACTGCGCAATAGAAGCATGCCATACTAGTTCTGTCTGCTCCCCAATTTGTACCACTAAGGATTCAGATATCCAATTGTTTGTTGCAGCTCATCTTCAAATCACGCTCATGTGGGATCCATGATAGTCTTTTATCAAATAAATGACCCAAAAATCAAACAGTATCTGTGGTTAGAAGCTAAATTCCATCAAGTTAAAGGATAGGCTCCTGGTCTTGCCTACGATGACTAAATGCTACACATTGGGCCTTCAAAGCAGAGAATTTAAAGCTGTCTTTTTTCACCATTCTCTATTCTGTATAATACTAGCTGCAAAGATTTTTCTACAGTTGATATACTACGAACAGGTACACATATACAGAAATCATCAAGAGAGAACAGTAAAATAATCTGAAGATGTTTTAAAAACAGATGCCTTGGTACCTTCCTACTGGTAGGAGTACAGCTTCTGCAAACATGGGTTCCCCTTCTGGGTTAATTATTTCCATATAATTGCAGACAATACTTACATTTGGGTAGGTTTCATCAGGGATGACATGTAAAAGCATGTTATTATGATAGTTTATACCGAAACACCACCAAAAATCAAATTCTCGTATATAGAGCCTGCCAATTTATATGAGATCACGAAAGAGGATACATTATCCTAAAAATCTAGGTCAGTGTTGATCGGTCTACACAATTGAATACAAAAAGAAAAAGACACCAAAAAATGAAATATATTTTAGAATCAACATTCTGAAAGAAAAATAAGGTTTCTC
Organism: Prosapia bicincta; assembly: GCA_036971475.1. Classification (NCBI taxonomy): domain Eukaryota; kingdom Metazoa; phylum Arthropoda; class Insecta; order Hemiptera; family Cercopidae; genus Prosapia; species Prosapia bicincta. The sequence goes on along the minus strand of JBAIZL010000376.1, from coordinate 9,111,039 downwards.
ATAAATACCTATAAAGGTTTAATAAGATTATTTCAGTTGGTATTTGGTTTCCGTTATAGACCCAAAATTATCTCATGGTTTGATAATTATAAATCAACGTAAGCAAGAACAATAGCTGAACCTAACTTTTAACTAAAAACTAAACTGTACGCCGTGTTTACCAATGTATGAGTGTTTATATATATTTTATTCTTTTATAAATGATTATTTCATATATGATTGTATATATTTTATTTTATATATGATTATTTTGTTTTTATTTTTTAAATTAGATTTTTATTTCTAGTTAATTCATTAACACTATTAAATATTGATAAACTTGCCTATAGTAGCACTTACTTATATTTGTTGAGGATGGCCGTTTCAGGAGATGTGTCCCATTGTCAACTCAGACCATAACTGATCTCAAGGTTTACGTCACTAGTAGCTCAAGTGAAGTAGTTTGATTTATATTTTTGAAATGATTTCAATTAATAATTGTAATGCTGCTTTAACAAGGGACATAAATTTATTTGAAAAACATAAAATTCAATTTATGGAACTTAAATTGTAATATATATATTTTAATAAACAAGTCATTATAAATAATATTATTCCGAAATATGCAAAAATTAAAATAAAAAACAAAAGTGATAGTGTCCAAAAGACATGTAAACAAGCAGAGAAATTATGGGTAAAAAATGAAATAAGGAATATAAATAAAAAGCAAAATACTTTAACTACTGAAATATTTATTACACTTTTGCTATTACTTGCGACCAGACTTTTTGTTAATTAAAGTTTGTTAAATTGTTAACTTAGACTTGGAGGAAACGTTTTTGTCTTACGTCCGACTGACGAGGCTAATTTTAAATTAGCTTCTACGATGTATAATATTAAATGGGAAGAAAAATACAAAAAAATGTTCTTTATGATAAAAAATATTACAAATATAAAAACAAATAATACCACGAAAAAACTAAATAGTCTGAACCTTGAAAAATAAATGAAAGCAACACCTGAAATTAAATATCATAGTTTTTTACTCTAATATTGTCAATTTATCAATACTAAATTTAATAATAGTGAAATAAAGTACTTCAAATTAATAAAATCATTATAAAAAAAGATATAAATTAGGATATTAATAATATAATAATAGACACAGAAATAGCCATAAGTAAATTAAATAAAAATATACAATATAATACTAGAATCAAAGCAGCATATGAATTTAAAAAAAATTAACTAAAAATAATGAAATTAATAAAACCCATAGACAAAGATATTTAGAAATAAGAGATTTAATGGATAAACTACAATATAGCAATACTATTACTGTAAAAACTGATAAAAGTAATGCTATTGTGATTATTGATAAAAACGAACATATAATTAAAACACAAAATATATAAATGAAAATCATTTTAGTAAGTACCTGAAAATCCTACAATAAAATTTCAAAATGATATAAAAAATTTAATAGAATATTCTTAAAAATTATTTATTAAAAATAATACTTATAATTATATAAATAATAATCCAAAAAGGACAAATTAACTTTTGAAATAATTGAAACTAAGTGTAATGATTTATAAAAATGTATAGTAACTTCAAAACAGATGCTAAAGCTATAGATCTTTACAGCAAAAACTAAGTTAAATACTTTTAACGATATAATATAAAGAATAGTAATGGTACCTACAATTTATATCAGATTAAATACTCATTTAAATTGCACAGCATTATTAGATATGGATTTTCTATAAATTTAATAAGTAAGGAATCTCTTAGAGAACTGTTAAAACAAAAATTAATACAAAAATATGTCAACAAATTAGATACATTCACAGCAGATAGAAATAAGAATTTACATATTTTAGTAGGAAGAAAATGGCATCGTTAAAATTAAAGTGAAGAAATTTTAAAGGCAGGTGTAACTCCTATTAGCAGAAAGATTCAATTGTAAAATGATCTTAGGAATTCTGTGTAATCGTGGAACTAGTTTAGTGATTGATAATAAAAAAAACTCATTATGTTAATTTTAAACTAAGTGTTTTGTATATCAATAAATTTAATAATGTTAAAAGTACTTTTGTAAGCCAAATTAAATAAATATAATTTGTATTATATGAAAAAGAATCTTGACTTTCCTATTTTTGGGTATATTAGAATTTTATAAATTTTAAAATTTATTGTTGGAAATATGAATTTTGTAACAACTATGCGGACACTCTTTTAGCTCTCAACCTTTTAACACTCGCAACATGCAATGGTACCAGTAGGAGAAGATGTTAATGTTCATTTGTATAGATTATGTTGTAAATGTTTTATATGTACAAATTTCTACCCTTTAAAATAAGTAGTTATCAAATTTTTTTCTTGATACATACCTACGTAATGTAATAAATAGGCCTTCCAAAATTTAAGCTACTAGCTTTTATTATTTGGCCTTTATTAATTGCCTTAAGTGTTTCTAAGTAACTTTGATATCCTGAGCAAGAGGGATAGAAAGTTGTCCGCACAAAGAAGTCGCAAAATCTATTCTTGCCTCACAAACACCTTATTAGTTATTAGTTTATAAATAGATAGTGTTAACATTTCCTGGTTTTAAATGACCAAGATATTCAGTAATATTGCCAATAAAAAATAATTTGAGATCGAATAAACAATTGTAAATAGTCCATTAAAAAGATGGTCTTTTGAGACGAGTATATTGAACAGGTTGTGGCAAAGTTCCTTATCTGTAGTAGAGATGGTCTCTACTAAGTACATAGGTACACCTGTAAGAAAATTAAAATCTGTAAATAAAAGTCAGCTATCAATGTTCTATAGAACACATGATAAACTAAGTATACTATTTAATATTATTTATCAGCTGATATTTTTTCTAAGAGTCTATGGAAAACAAACAATGCTAGAGTTGTTGTTCTGAACTAGTAAAGCTAGATTGAAACTTATTTGCACTTAAAAAAAATGTTTTTACTTGCCTATAGTAGCACTTACTTTGCTTGTTGAGGACGGCCGTTTCGGGAGATGTGTCCCTTTGTCAACTCAGACCGCACGAGTTACGGTCAGAGTTGACAAAGGGACACATCTCCCGAAACGGCCGTCCTCAACAAGCAAAGTAAGTGCTACTATAGGCAAGTAAAAACATTTTTTAAAAGTGTAAGTGGTTACTAGTAGCTCACGCGAAGATTGAATCAACAAATGTGAAACTTATTATTAAACAATTTTAGTTCTTTATAATTTAAATTGTGTAATTCTTAAATAAATGGCGACCGTGACAGGATTTTACAGTTTACAATTACAACTAGACTAGTATTTTGTGAGATGGCCTAGGTCTAATTCGTGTGATGGAAGCTGTAAGGAAGAAAAGGACAGTGTTAAGGGCAGCTTTTAGCTGTAATTGTAATGCACTACAGAAAGCAATTAAAGGTGTTAAGATGATTATGATGAATTTTCAATTTAAATCAAGTCTTGTGACATTGGGAGGAAAAAATCAGGTAAATGAAGATCTTTTTAATTTGATATTAGAGGAGAATGCTACTGAAAAAGAACTGGAAAATGAATTAAAACTATCAGATGAGTACAATATTAAGTTTCAGGAAATACATATGACTGTGCAAAGATTATTAAGTGAGGAAAAGTCATCGGTTAAACAGCCAAAGTCGTGTTATTATTAAGCATAAGTTTAAATTGCCCATGCTTAAACTGACAAAATTTGATGGAGATGTACAACATTGGCTTAAGTTTTGGGGACAATTTAGGACAATTGATGAGTACCCATACATTGACGATGATGACACAAATTTCAATATTTGCTTCAAGCAACCGTGCCTGATTCTAGAGCTAGGGAAATTGTATTTACCAATTAGTAGCAATTATAAGAAAGGACTAGATAGCCAAAAGACCAGTTTCGGGAGGGATGACATATTAGTTGATTACTATGTTAGAGAGTTGCTTGAACTAACTTCAAGTATGAATTCTAGTCAGTCCAAGATTAGTTTGTCAAGTCGTTAAATCAAAGTTGAAACTCAGCTGAGATCGCTTTAGGTGTCATAGCAGACAAGTATGGTGCCATTTTCTTTCCATTATTCGATCATGTCTGACGATGTACTTAGAACATGCCAAAAAAGCAGTACTGGAAGCAACACAGAAACTACTAAAAATTAAGTAGTTTAATAATATTCCTTAAGAATGAAGTAGAAAACGAGGAAAGAATTTGCTTGGTAGAAAGGGGATTTCACTTGGAAGTAAAAGTAAACATTTGCCAACCAAAAAAAGTAACTTATATAAGGACAAACGCAAGATGATTTAGATACAGGAAAACTTAATACTAAACAAAAATTGTACAATGGGGACTGCAACTAATTTCTTCAGTTTCAAAGCCCTAAGGAATTCATATTTTGTAAAGGAGCTCATCAGAGTGCTGACTGTTTTAAAACACAAGACATGACATATGACGATAAAAAGGGAATATTATGTAAAAGTAACTGTTGTTTTTTTGTCTGAAACCTAGGCATATAAGTAAAATGTGTAAAACATGTCTAAAATGTATTACATATGTGGAAAAAAACTAGGTCTATATGGAAAAACCAGGTCTTGCCACTGCAAATAAAGATAAAGAATTGACTAGAAAATAACTTGGCAAGTTTTAATAATGAAAAATTATTTCTTCAAACCCTTGTTGTAAAGATTTTTAATGAAAATATAGTCAAGCAGATTAGAGTTCTTATATGGACCCTGGCTTTCAGTGTTCATATGTTCGCAGAGATGTAGCTGTAGAAATGAGATACAAGCCTACTGGTGAAGAAAAATTAATATATGGATTATTTGGAGGTCTGCAATGGAAACCTTGTTTTCACTAGTCGCATAAGGTAAGTTTAAGGAGCATGAGTACATTGTATGAGTAATTTTGATGTATTAGATATAGAAAACATTTGAGGACATGTTCCAGTGGTATAACCAGGTGAATGGTTAAATAATCTGAAGGAAAAAGGAATTGATTTTACCAAGATATTGATGGATCAAAAAAAGTACACAGACTCTCTTAGGTTTTTATGGGTGAATGAAAATGGTGAATTAAAGATTTTACGATACATTCATGTAGTGTTTGGACTAACAGCAGCACTTTTATTTTAGGATCAGTTATCGAACTGCTTTTAAATAAATGTCTTAAAAATCACTTATATTCTACTAATGCAATAGAACTGCTTTTAAAAATTTTCTATGGTGATAATATTGTAGTCAGTTTACAGGAACTGGTTGGTCTAAACCATCATCTTCCAAAAACGTGATAAAGCTTTGAAACATGTCTTTAGCTTTATGACCCTGGTTTGGCATAAATGTTACAAATCTTTCTACAGGTGTGGACTCCTCTAAATACCTAAAAACCAAAGAAAGTTGGTCAATGTGTCCTTCATCTGCAGTTGAGTCTAGAGATATTGAGTAGTACTTTGACTGCTTAATTCGGGATAGAATTTCCCGAATCGACACGGTGCAGACCAGTTATTTGAAATGCGAATATTTTTTTTTGTGGAGCGGGCCCCCATGTGGTGCCTTATTTGCCTGTTCTTAAATCCGGCAGTGATAATATATAAGGTAGGATTCATAGTTTAAACAATAATTCGTAAATGTGTATAAACACGTAAATGTTATAATTCGTAAAATAATTATTTATGAATATAAGCAATAAAATCAAATTGACTACAATAGTTAAATTTACTTCATTTTCTTAAAATTGAAGTACTAAAACACAAAATAATTATTGATATTTAAATGAGAACTGGTTAGAAGACTGGCATAAAAATATTACCAGTAGTAGTATAAACAGAATTTACTTCTACTATAAAATAGTGCTTCAAACTAAAAGGTTTGATGATTTCTCCCATTGTCTTCAATATATGAGACAAAACCTAACATTTTCATCATATTATCAAAAACTATTTCAGTATATTAAATACAAAATCTATTTAATTTTTATAAATTTTTTTTGTTATAATATAAATTATAAATATGAAGTAGCCTCCATAGTTTAAACAATAATTTGTTAATGTGTATGCACAGGAGGTTGCTTTAGTTTTTTCCACTTAGGTTGTGTGTTCTAAATTAATTATTAATGGATATAAGGAATAAAATCAAAATGAATACAATAGCTAACTTTACATCATTTTCTTAGAGTATAAGTACTAAAACACAAAATAATTATTGATATTTAAATTAAACCGTTATAAGACTGGGATAAAAATAAAACCTATGTTTCACTATATGTCTTTATTTAATATTTTGTTTATGCAGCCACTGTGTAGTTTGCAATTTTAATACTTCTGCTGTAGTACAAACCAAAAATATTAATTTATGTAATAGTGTCTCAAATGTCAAGTTTGGTAAATAGCAAATAATAGGGTTCAAATCATAACAGCTTTTCTATAAAGAAATTATTACAACTATAGTCTATTATGCAATAAATAACAACAAAAAATAATCAGAAACAAAAATGTAACAAAAACCATACACAGTTATATAATAAATAAAATTCCATAATAAATAACATCATAAAATAACAATAAAAACATAAAACAATAAAAACAAACTAGTTAACCAAAATTAGAGTAGCTAAATTTAAATTTTATGAACAAAATTGTTTAGAATATTGAAATATTGAGAAAATAACCTAGATTTAAAAAGAGTTCTAACAGATAGCCTCCCGCTCTAGGGACCAAAGATAGAACAAATAATAGTCTCACAACTGGTTTCAAAACTAGAAATGTAATATCATATTTATTAGTAAGCAGAAAGAAAGTATTTATAAAATCTTGTGACAAAGGCCTAGCAGTTATCTACAGAAGATTGAGAAGATAGAATTAAGTAAATCTTGGCATATAAAAATGAAGAAATTATTAAAACCGACATAGACAAATAAAAAAATAAATCTTGTAAAATTACTCGCTGTTATGAAAGTCCAGAAAACAGAAATACATAGAAAACTAATGAGAAGAGGGTTGAGATTAAAAATAAACAAACTGGTTACTATGACAACGCTACTATAATTGATGGAAATAAATAAAACGGGGGTCACAAGTCATTTCATATAGGAATTACTATTGCTTCTACCCACGCATCATGAAAACAATGCTCCTCGAATATACGGTTGTATATTCGAAGGAGAATTAGTTTTATCGATAATTATAGATGTTTTACCATGGAGTATAAAAAGGAAACTGAACCTAATGCAGAATCCTTCGTTGATGCAAAAGCTAAACCCCCTATAAAAAAAGAAGTGTTTAAAGGGGAATCTCCAGACAACCCAACAATAAATGGTATTGATTCTTCCTTCAGTTTGTATATTAGGAATAATCTATTATAAGTTATAATAACTACACTAAGTAATTATTAAATTTTGAATTTCACTAAATTCTGCATATCGAGGAATATATATCTACATACAGTACGAAACACAACATACAACAGCTAGATAGTGACACCAATAATTAACTACATTAGGGAAGAGATTCCATTTGATATACATATCCCTTAGACGGCATAGACATCTGGTCATGTTACACATACACAAATAAACCCTATTGAAGCAAACAAACATCGAAGAGAATAAAGATGAGAAACGACATGTTTGTATCACTTATGATCTGTACCACTAATGTGTTTAAAAAAATATTCTTTATCCTTAAGATGTACTGGGTTAATCTCAGCTATTTTGTTCCAAGGTCAATACTACACTGTAACATTTATAGAATGGGCTATATAATGTTCTTTAAGAATTGGAAAAATATATTAGAAATAACTCACACAAAATTTAAAAAGAAATTCATTAAAAGATTGGTTAGGTTAAATTGAAATTAAATTTAGGTAAAAGCCTAGAAAAGGTTGCAAAATGTAAACAAGGTATTTGAACTATAAATGCATAAGGAAATTTGTTGTATCAAATAAAATTTAAACAAGATAATCTAATAATAATTATATTCAAACAAAATTGTAAATATTAGTAACATAGGGCATAAGTAATTACTTGAAGGAGAAAGTGAAATACGATTGTAAACAATGAGATTAGAAAGGTTATGTTTCTATGAATTCGGCTCAAAACACACACAATTCGAATTATTACAAAAGTAAAACACAAAGACACTTCACACACTAATAATAATAATTAAATAAACACTGGAAGGTTTGTTAAGGATCGGAAAATTGAAACAGTATGTTAACAAAATTAAAACTGGTGAAAACAATCGCGTTATTGCATCAGCTGTAAAAACAAATATAAGTAGGTCAAGTGTGCAGTTGACTCTAGTGAGAAGGAATCGAACTAAATTATAATCCATATGATTTTTTTTTTAAGAAGGAGAAGCCGCCATATTAAAAAAACAAACAATTGTTTAAAATCTAAGGACGCGTAGTTAGAGTAAGAGTCTGGCGTGGTGACGCCGAGGAAGCAGACCTTTCTTAGCAGTCAAAATTTTACATTGGAAGGAATTCGTCAAAATTATACAGTTTTGTGAGGAAACTTGGCCAGATTAAACAGGAATAAGAAAATGTAAAGACAAAGTACAGTGATAATATATTTTGAAGGAACTAAAACGAATTTAAGTGTGAAAAAAGTGAAATTTAAAGACAACGGAATTCTACGTGTGAGCAAGCAGCCATTCGCCGTTATTTGATAAGTTAAGTACATAGCGATATAAAAAAATAAACTTTAGTGGACTCTTAGGATAATAGGGAAGTTTAATTTTGTACATTAGAATATCTTGTGATTAATAGTAATAAGATCATAATCCAGTTCAAATAGTTTCGCCTTTTTGCTTATTCCAAATTAAAGTTGTTCAATCGGGAAAATATTTATTAAAACTAATTTCAAAATTTAATATTGTTTTTCAAAATTTATTTAATTAACAAAAGAAGTAAAAATATAGCCCATGCTATAAACCCCGAGATTGTATGAGATCGTAAAATTAGCCAAGGGTATTAAAATTGTGTAACTATAAACATCAAAGAAAGTGAGTTTAGTATATTGTGTTAAAATTTGTTAAGTTATATTTTTTGTTTGTGGTTTAAATGTGTATTGTTTAAATGTTGAAATAAAATTGTTATAATAAATGTTAATGAATTGTTCCTGAGTAGTTTTTTGGTTATTAAATAGAAATAATATATCTTCATTTAATAGTATAAAACATCGTTGTATTGCGTTTTATAAAAATGTTACAACACATAGTTACGAACTTTTGTGATACATTCACGGAGTGACTTTTTTCAAGGATCATGCTCATATTGAAATTACTTAATTTTAATAAAATCTTGAGAATATATCTTGTACAAAACAATATACTAAGACATTGATTTAACAAAAATATTAAGCCTCAAATACGTGAAATTCTTTTCACTTGGAACCTGCATATTATATTCCATGTTTATCTTAAAGTTTGTTCTAGCCTGGTACCTAGCAACTCAACTTCCTGAGGGTCTTAATACTATGTTGGGCTGTCATCACAATTGGGGAAGTTAACAGCAAGTTGGTAAATAAACAACAATAACCTTGGCTACAAATATTACACAACTTTTATGTATTTTTCGCTAACCCAGTTAGCATCATCAGAATGTTTTAAACATACTGGATCCTTATAACCACTCAAACCTAAGACTTTATAAACACTTGCAACAGACATCCCTTCCTTTCCTCTTCCCAGCAAGGTTTTAACTAATGCCAGTTCTTCACAAAGGGACAAGACCACGTCCAACACAGACCTATACGTAACAGATCTGACTTCAGAGACAAATATACAAACAATGTGGATACCATACATTGAAAAAATACATATTTAATAATAATTAAAACAATAGCAACTGTTTTAATATTAGTAACATCAATGTCAACACCAACAATAATTACAACTTGAAAAATAATTGTTGAATTTTGTAGTCCATTATGTTCAATGAAACTTTATCACTTAAACAATAGTTTATGAAAATCCGAACTTTAAATTTTGTAAATTTGTTAAAACGTACTGCGACAGAACGTTTTTGATCACTATGTGCCGATCTTTGTCAGTGTTTTTTGCTTGGAGATGTTGGGTCAAGCAGTGACGGTTTTAAAGGTAGGTTTTCGATAGTATCAAAGAGTATGTGTGATTTGAATTTTGTTTGTTCGTTTAATATGTTTGTACTTTGTGTTTTTGTGTGTCTGTAAATTTCATATTGTGTTAGTGTGTTGAGATGTGGTCCTTTTTTGTTGATGTGTAGTACTTCTAGGTTAAGGTAAATGTCTGTGTATTTGTGTCCTGTTTCTTTTATGTGATTGTGAAATGTTGAGTTGGTGTTCTATTTTTATTCCTCGACTCTTTGTTTAAAGCTGTGACCTGTTTGTCCAATGTAGAATTTGTTACATTTTAGTTTATATACGCCTGGTACTTGTACTTTATCTTTGTTGTTGGTGTCGTGTTGTAGTTTGTATCGTAACTTGTTATTACATTTGTATGCTATTTCGTATCCTATTTTTTGAAATTTGCGGGCTATTTTGTTTGTTGTTTTGTAAATGTTTGGTAATGTGTTCTATTTGTTTTCCCTGTCTGTAGTGATAATTTTAGTGGTTTTTTGTATTTTGTCCGTAGTTTGTCTATCCCTGTGGTGTTGTATCCATTTGTGTATGCTAAATATATAATTGTGTCTGAAGAATAATGTTGTGTATTTGGTCATAACAAGGAGAATAAACTAGAATCAGGAATTAGGTCTTTATCATCATTCATCATATAACTTTCACTTTTAGCAATAAATAACATACATTCATATACATTAAGTAACCTGTCGGAGAACACCGTTTGGCCCACCTAAACACTATTGATATCTAATTCAACACAACTAGTGACCATAAATACTCTTTACCCATATCTAATAAAAACAAATTCCTTGATTTCGTAAAAACCAATGAGCGGAATCTCACCTCAGTTAGCAAATACTCTGATGGTGTTTTTTCTTTTGGAGGTGATATATATACTTGGAAACCTTTAGATCAAAAACTGTGCAACTAAATTTTATATGTGACAATTATTTAACTAAAGCTAATTGGAAATGATTAATTTTTATTGAAAATGACTTCTGACAATCATTCGAATATATCAGGCTATTTTGTATTTACATTGTTATAGTATTGTTTAAATTTTGAATGACAACCTTTTTGAAATTCCTGCTTTTTATTACAAATTTACTACTTTTGAATACAAACATTCAATATAGTTTACAATAAATTTTATAGTATTTACTTTAAATTCATGAAACATAATCAAATATAAGAAAACCAATTAATAACTGGAAATAAAACTTTAAATTTCTCATTAAAAGTGTCTTGAGCTACAATTCTGCATGAATAAAAAAAATAATTTGGAACAAATTTTTTTGAAAACAAATTCAAAGTTGTCACGAAATAGATATACCTAAATTTATTTGCAAGTGATTTACATTTAGAAATTTCTATAAATATTATTGTTTAGTATTTTTCAATTTCATTTATTATTCAGTTTCTTAAGACTATATGAAATATGAGGGGACAGTTTCATGAAAAAATCAAATCAAATATAAAATTCTTTAAAAAGTGATGAACAGCAGGGAAAGGCAAAAAAAACTTTTCTTATAAGATACTTGTTTTTGTATATTTTATTGTGGTCTGAGTAGTAAGTGTCATTAATAAAATACAATACAGTATTTACAAACTAAAATTTATGCTTTCAATTAATTAAGCTTAAGACTTAATTAACTTACGACTTGAGAATAATCAATCAATTTATGCGATTGTAATTAAGACATAAAATTAGCATATTAGCCACAAATTGATAAACTGAGTGAACTAAATTTGGTCTGACAAGCTAATTACTTACAACAAAGCGACATTGTCAACTACAGATCAAAAACATAATTTCGATAATGTACAATTTGATATATATATCAAAACATACAATAAATTTTATAGTATTTCACTAAATTCATGAAACATAATCAAATATAAGAAAACCTATTAATAACTGGAAATAAACTTTAAAATTTCTCATGGAAAGTGTATTGACCTACAATGCTGCATAAATAAAGAAAATAATTCTAAACAATTTTTTAGCAAAAACAAAAACTTGAAAAAACAAATTCTATGTTGTCACAAACTACCTAAATTTATTTGCAAGTGATTTACATTTAAAAATTGCTATAAATTGTTTAGTATTTTTAGTTTAAGAAAAAAACATTTTATAAATCAATTTCATTTATTATTCAGTTTCTTAAAATAATATGAAATATGAGGCGGTGTCATGTAAAAACCAAATCAAATATAAAATTCATTAAAAAGTGAAGAACCGCAAAGAAAGGTCATAAAAACATTTCTTACAAGATACTTGTATTCTTATATTTTATTGTGATCAGTATTTATAAATATATTGTGTGAAGCAGTATTTATAATATAAAATTTACGCTTTCTATTAATTAAGCTTAAAACTTAATTAATTTGACTAAAGAATAATCAATCAATTTATGCTCTTTAAATTAAGACTTAAAATTAGCAAATTAGCTACAACTTTATAAACTGAGTGAGTTAAATTTTGTCTGACAAGCTAATTACTTACAAGAAAGCGACATTGTCAACTACAGATCAAAATAAAATTTTGATAATATACAATTTGATATATGTAACAAAACGTATATCAATGAAATGCTGAAATTGTGAACTTTAATTTTTATGTATAATAGATTTATTGAGAACTATACAGAAAGGTTTGCAAAGTATTCATGTTCGATGAGTTTTATCTGCCGAGAGTTTATTGAGAACTATACAGAAAGGTTTGCAAAGTATTAATGTTCAATGAGTTTTATCTGTTGAGAGTTTTTATATACACAAATTATACTGTCACCATACCATGTTTCTTTATGAACAAAATAGCCCTCTATATTATAGAAATAACTGGTGTTATTTTTGTTCTTCTAATGTGTTTTTAATAGAATTTAAACGTTATTGTGGAAATACTGAAAGAGAGCGATATAAAAGATCAGCAGTAGCAGTAATTGTAAAGCTGTCCTGAAATTTACTTCCTAAAAAGTATAAACTGTACATTGGCAATTATTTTAGCTCACTGCCTCTTTTGGAAACTTTGCCATTTCCTAAAATAGACTGCATTAGTGCTATATGAAGTGACAAACAAAATAAAGCTTCACTGAAGAATTTTAGAAAAGACACTAGAGGATAATCTTTTATGTTCTTCAGAATACGAAAAGTGGCATATTTTAATCACTGGCAGGATATCAGTCAATTATTGTTGGAACCAATTTAAATATTGCTGGTGTTTTTGTGAAGGATCAAACTTCCGCTGAATCAAAAAGATGTTACCGGTCCTTATACTTTTTTGTGCCAATGTAATGGTTGTGGATATGTATCCTATTTACCAAATCTCATCACATGTTTAATTAACATACAGCCGACCAGAGGGAATTGACCGAGAAGATGGCACAACAAACTCATCATCGAAGACGACATCATTCTTTCAACATTTAAAGCCTACTTCTCAAGAAGCATCCTAAATATTTAATTGTGGCACTTACACTAAATATCAAAATCAATTTCACGGTTCTAAAAAATTAATAAGTTAATTACCAGAAACAAGACATAATAATAGTATCCAGGAAAACTAGAAAGTGTTGAAGTTATAGGAAATCCAACTATTACTCACAATATTCCATCAAATATAAATATTAACCATCAAACTTATAATAAATTTCTAATTTCAAATCAGTTTCGGTTGAATTATGTTTCCACTACAATTAATTTTAATAATGAATATAAGAGAATGTGTATTTTATAATTTTACAAATACCTATCAAAACATTTCTGTTATTTAAGTAATTTTTAGCTAAATGAATAAATATAAATTACCACCAAAATATGCAATTATTGATAAAACAATAAAAACAGTTGCTGGTGTTTTCATCTTGAATTCTCTGATTAAACTATGAGTAGAGGCTTTTCTTCATAAAATGGATGATTGTTTCGAAAAGCGTCAGCAAGTAAGCCCTTATGTACTCACTTAATTAGGTATTATTTAATTATAGCAACAAAAGAAATTAAACCAAGCAGTTAATTTTGACATCCTACATTTGTAAACAACATTCAGAATGTCAAAATGGTCCTTTATAACTGTTTAAATCTCGGGATTAATATAATAACAGTGAGCACATAAAAGATAAAATCAGATTCATAAGGGAATATCAGCTGTTGGATAACAAAGAACAAAGTTTTTTAAAAAAACATTCTATATTATTCTTATTCTGTAAAAAAAATGTGTCAATTTTTTTTTAAGAAAAAAAAATAAATCTGATTAGTGATTTATTTAATGATTGATTTAGGGTTTAATATTGGTGAATTATTATTATTGATTTAGGTAATAATCTTTATGTCACAGGACCCTACCACCTTGTTCTAGATTAGGTTTAAAATAGTTTATGTACATGTTATAAAAAATGTATTTGTTAACTAATAACAACTATGTAATTATGTAGCAACTATGTAATTATGTTAACAACTATGTAACTGTGTAATTTGTTTACATAGGGTAAACTGCACCAAATTAAGGGATAGGTTTCTTGGTATTCAATTCCAGTTCTCATGTAAACGATATTAGTAAAATAAATATACCGGGAAATACAGAAAATCACCAGGAATATGGAAAAAAATATAAAAAATTTAGCTCAAAATTTAAAAAATGTTAGGAAATAGCAATCCCCCTGTTTACAACACAAGTGAAACACTCCTAATTTTAAACACTATTATGCTATTATAGAATAACATTAAATATATGGAAAAAAATTAACTTTCCGTATTTTTGGCGGAAAAACGTTAATATTGGTGTTCTACACATTAAAATGAGTCTTTCAAAAAAAATTTCAACAATATAAATAAGATTCGTTTACGCTATACATGCCATTACAGACCAATATTTAAAATGTAAAAAAGTAGCTTTCCGTATTTTCCGCAGAAAAAAGTTGATATTCGTCTTCTACATATTAAAACAAGTAATCTAAACACACAAAATTTTTAGACCGTCATTAAAAAACTATATTTTTACCAAAAGATAAAAATCACTATATATATATATATATATATATATATATATATATATATATGTGTGTGTGTGTGGGTGTGTGTGTTGCGAAGCTTAAAATAGTTCTTCCTGTTAATAACACCTTCAATTTCAAGTTTGTAAATTGAGGTTATGTTTGCTTTCACAATTTTAATTACTGTGATTTGCCACAATGACAACCTCTTTCTCCGTTTTAATTTTAAATAACAATGAAAATTGTTTTTGCCAGGTAATACTTTTTAAAAAAATAAATCACGGAGTTTTAATTTAGTTAACAGGAATTTTTCTCTAACCAAACCTTACTATTTGGTTAGACTAAAAACCAATGACCCAACTATTTAGTTAAATTTAAAATTTACATTTACAAATATGTATAGGCTATTTTTTTAAATTTTCTTACAAAATGAAAATTATTTCCCCCAAAAGTCTCCTCTCAGAGGCTCTAGTATATCACCAAATTTGCATGATTGGGGTTTTTAGTCTGTTCCTTTTTGCCAAAAAAACCTCTCCAGCTGTCGAGACATGCCTCTCTACTGACAATGATAGATATGATAATGATGATCCAAGAAATAATAATATATATTCTCAAACCAATGGATGTAAGGACCTGTTTGTAGATGAATTATCCTTCCAAATCTTGAATGGATTGTTGTTTATAAGTTCTAGTGGCGTTCCCTAATTGGCTGTATGTCGGAATTTCTGAAGACCTATCATCATTATCATCTTTTTCCAATTCTCTTGTACAATGGAATCTTGTTGGTCCCACAAGAAAAAATCAGCACCTGAAAATTAATGTTAGTCTTTTAAAAACATTAGTTAACAATTTGGAATGGTGAGAACCTGCCACATGAGAGGAAAATAGGTCCGCGTCAGATGAATCCTTCTCACTACTGCATTGGGCAATTAAGTTATTCACTTTTCTAACTGCAGCAGCCCTAACAGTAAGGACATGAAGATATGCGTCCTGAAACCTGGGATCGAGAAGTGTGCTGTGACAAAGTTATTATGAATTCAGTTTGAGAAAATCTCACCCTCATCTCTCCAAGGAGGCTCTTTTTAATTTTTGTGCCAATAAGTCTATCCCCATTAAACATGATAGTATTTTACTCACTGTGCACCAGATTAATAGGGAATACTGCTTGGGGTATACCTCTCCCTTGAAATTTCCCCTCGCTAGTTCTAGGGGCATGTAGATATCTAAAATTTCTTTCAGGTCCTCAACATGTGCTGATATTATGTTAGGAGCTGTCAAGTATTCCCTGAGTTCCGCGTTCACTTGAGGTCTAAGTTCCAAGAAGCGCTGAATTATGTGGTAATTACTGTTTAATCTTGTACGAAGATCTGAAATTACCTTCAGCTTTCTTACCCTCTCATCTGCCTTTATAAACGCTGTGATTAAACCTCTTGTTTCTGTTTTGAAGTTTGTAAAAATGTCCTCCAGTTTTGGAAATGAATGTATTACTTTTTCACTAACTAGATTCAGTAAATGTGTAAGGCAATAAATATGTTTATGGTCCGTGAAGGTTTCCTTTACTGCCTTAGCGATATTGTCTTCGCTGTCAGTTACAAAACCTGTAACCGAATCCTTGTAGATTTTAATTTTCTTACATGTTTCCTCTAAAACTTTCGAAATATACTCAGCTGTGTGCCTTTCTGACATCTCTATTCATCCTATGAAGATGAAAAAAAGTTCATTCCGGTTTGATTTAATTCGATTTGGTAAATTTCACGAAGGGCCTAATATTTTTACTGGTAAATAACTTGACAAAATTTTTGATACACTGTTTCTTATTTAAAGGAGCCAATGCTTTTGAAAGATTATTAAAACTCTCCTATTCAACTGTATTGAAAGGTTGGTCTTAACAAATAAAATATATAACAGCTTAATTTACTATATTTTCCTCCCTCAACAAAAGATGTGCTAATATTAAAACCAGTGGAAACGTCAGAAGAAGCACTTGTCCTTACCGAATGTTGATTGAGCCATACGAAATTGAATGTTGAAAGCTGTTTGTTGTTGTTCACTTTGTTGAGAAGGATACAATCCAGAGCGGGATGGGAGAAAAAAACATGTTCGGATGTAATGCCTTCAGGTGGATTGTATTCACAGATGCTCGGAAAATTTCATTGCAATATTTACACAACACATTCGTACTGTCCTTCACCCTGAAATGTTTTCTAACATCACTTTTTGGTGGTGACATCTTTAGGGATACGAAAAATTAAAATCTAGATCACTGGATCGAATTATTTTGTTTGTTCCTCAACTTATTTACTTCCTTTTAGAATCAAATTTTGAAACTAGACTGGCGTCTGCGACTGGGCTTAGTGTTTATAAAGCCTTGCCAAAATTTCTTGAAGGTCCTCCAATGGCATCTAAGGTCTGATTGGCTACCGTTGCCTCCAACTGTTTAACGATGACTCTTCTCAAACAAAATGGAAAAACCTTCGTCGCCGTGCGATAGAAATCACCCGCCCCCTCCCCCCAAGGAAACTTCTATCCAACGTACCTAAGTATGAAAGTATGATACATAAAACATGTTGTTGCTCAACTTAATTGATTTTATTTCAACATATTTTATAATAATAAAATCTTTTAACTATAAGCTCGTTACGCTTTAATAAAATATTTGTTGCCAATTTCACATGCATCTACGTTTACTATACTTTTAGAAATCCAGAATAAAATTTTTACATGATAAAAAATTCTGGAATTACACCGCTCTGCATCCCATGGATTTTGAGTCGTTTAACGTCAATACTTGGACAAATATAAATTTTAGTTTCTTTATATTTCAAGTATTGATATATCGCTTTGAAATATTGATGTTTCCGATATTTACATCGGATATAACAATATTGGTGAAGAAAAGCGCCAATCTAACTGTGATATACCGATATTTCGATACATCGCTTTCTAATTTCCCAACCGTGCTTCAATAAACCCCTTTAAGATTTAAAATATCTATTTTCAATCTTTACTTGAGATTGTTTATTTCACATAAACATAGGAGACACATCTCTTACAATTACTCTGATATCTTCAATGTGACTTCTAATACTGTTAATGTTCCACTAAATCACGGATTGTTTAGTTATGAACATTGTGTTTTAGTGAAACGGATTTCATTGCTGTATGTTGTCACTAGTTAGATTGGAACGTTCGGGAACGCTTTAGGCAATGTTTTGTCGGATTCCACGACCACTATTGCAGTGGTGGAACCCGAGGAATGTGTAAAAGCAAAAGGGGAGGTCGTAAGAGTCCTCTTTTGGGCCGTTCGTGGTTTTACATTTAGTGGTAGTGCTGCAGCGTTATGCTCAATTTACTTTCGATCTTTGTAGTTTTACAGGTGGAGTAGATTTATCATGTTTAACGTTTGTCTCTATAAGTGACTTAGTTCTTTCAATATACATCTAGCACGAGTACTTTAGATCTTCTATGTGGCTTCTTACTGCATTGACGTTTAATCGTATCACTGGGTGGCTAGTTGCAGGCATTTATCAACTTAGCAATGGATTTATCTGATACCCATTGACGCTCTCTTTATTGCGTGGGACGTTCACAGACGTACCAGGCATACATTCCTCAGACTCAATATCCACCGTTCAGGGATGGAATCGAAGGAAGATTTAGATTTAGGACTGTTGGTTTTACCATGCCTTCCTTTGCCAATACTTGTTTTTTCACTTGGCGGTACCGATTTGCAAGCAAGTCTCTCTAAATCCTTAGTATTCACCTTAGGCTTATTTCGAGGTGACCTAATCACGGATATAACTGATTCAGTCAAAGACATCATTTGTATACCAAACCCTCCCGCGGGAGAGGTCTAAATCCTTAGTATTCACCTTGGGCTTATTTCGAGGTGACCTAATCACGGATATAACTGATTCAGTCAAAGACATCATTCGTATACCAAACCCTCCTGCGGGAGAGATCGGTAAAGGAAAAATTCGCAGATTGAACTGAATTTAAAGAGCCGTTCGTGACTAATGTAAAAAGGCGAGTGACTTGTTCAGTAAGTACTTCTATTCTTCTTGTCAGGTTAGTACAGGATTTGGTAGCTGTCAAAGTAGCGCCATAGGTATTACAGCCAACGGTTGGTTGGGTGGCTCTATTGATTTTCCTAGCCTCAGAAAACGATATCCTTTCCTTATCAATTATACCCTGGAATACCTTCACCTCCTTGATGGTAGGACAGATAAATGATTTCGCTGGGTGATCACCTCCGCAGTTGGCACACTTAGGAGCATTATTACAAACCTTTTCCTCATACCCTTCAACGATAGATTGGTTAAATACCCCCTGCATGGAACAGGGAGAACTAATATGGACATAACGCTGACATTTAAAATATCGCCTAGGGTTAGCCATACTGGGACTCTCAGGTAATAATGTGTGAATTAATTCGGGTATCTTCAGTTTGTAAAAAATTAGGATGTAAGAGACTTTCTCGCCTTTGTCCGTCTTCAAAATGAGAACAAAGTCAATTATTGACTAATTCGATAGTATTGACTTGATTTCATCTATAAACATCTGCGTCAAATCTCAACATGTAATGACCCCGTATGAGTAATTCAAGAACTTATGGAGGGCCATAGACACCATCACCTGGTTAAATAAGATAGCCATTTTAAAAAAAATAACGCGTTGTCTCTCATTTGTTGTTATAAAAATTAGTGTCCCTTTTTTATGTTTCTCAATGCTGTAGGAAAAATAGTCTCCGAAGAGCAAGCTCATAGCAGCATCCTGGACCAGAGTTTGTTAAGCTCTGGTCTTTTCAGCACTCACAACGCAAAACTGTTCTGACCAGTCAAAATCCCTAGGAGATGATGTTAGTATAAAATGTATAGAAGTGTGTTGTTTGTTGAAGGCTTTACATGTGTGTGTGTCAATTTTGCTGCAAGTATCTGTATGTGTGGATGTGTTGTCAGAGGTGTAATGTTAGACTGTGGTACCGTGAGAAACACAAAATCCCTCTTAGTAGGTGCGGCTAGTCCGTTATCTGCGGTGTCATTTTTAAAATCTTCGTTTACTTCAGTCTAGATTAATAAATTCAGTACACAGAAACTGAAGAAAGAAGCAATACCTTTTACTGTTGAGTAGACTGGGTATTCTTTCCTGAACACTCCGTTCAAACGGATTAAAGTCAGCTCTCTCCATTTAAAGATTTTACACCAGACCCTGATTCCATTGTATAATTTATATTTATATCTACCATTATCAATGAAACTATTTCTTACCGGTTATAAAATCGTTTATTCGAGGAGCAGAGTTTTCCGATTGATGGTTAGAAGCAACCAGTGGCGGATCTGGAAAAATATTTGGGGGGCTAGTGGGTATGAGAAAAAGAAGGGTATCTCTGCGGTTGGAGGACCCCTTTTCCTTCCCCTACCCGAAAAATATTTACGAAAAATGGTAGCTATAGTGTAAACTCTAGGGGTCTTTTATCTGAGGGAAATAGTTATAGGTCTACTCTGTGACATTACAGTCGTTTATTTAACCTTATTTACAATACCATATACTAAAATCTATTATATTTTCAGGTTTATTAGTACATAACCTGTATTTTTACATCATGAATTACTAGTAGATCAGTACATCAACTGCATTCTTCTTGGGTGTAGTTACCCAAACTTGTCTATAATGTCAGATAGTTCAAGTTTGATGATTTTCTTGTGTATGTTCAATAAAGCTAGCTCATTTAGCTTTTCTTCCATCAAAGTAGACCTTGAATATGTCCTAATGGTCTTCATTATAGAAAAGCTTCTCTTCCCGGTGCCGGATGTCACTGGCAAAATACAGAGTATATGTAACACTTTCTGTATGTTTGGGTAAAATCGTGTAACAGACCTGCAAAATGAAAAGATGACTGTTGTTGGAAGATTTTTTTCTTAATTCCACTGCTCCCACTACATCGCTATTTCGTTCCTTAGTTTCAATTGACTGACATATATGTGCTCATAAATTTCAACAAAACGTGTTTCGCACGTACTTTTTAATTTACACTTTGGTGCTTTAGAGGTTTACCCTTTTATTAGAGTTTTCATTTTTGCACTCTCTCTACTTTACAAAATTTATTATCTCAGTCACAGGACCTATCGTGTTTCGTATTCAAGGTTCTGAGCAGGCATGATTTAAGCCAAGTTAAGGTTATTCGAAGAACAATGGACATATGAAGCCAAAGGATTGATGTTTTGAATTTTGGACTGAACCGTTTTAAACTGTTCATCTTCGTTGGAGCCTCCATCATATGCTAGCCCTCTTAAATCATTGATATCTAAGCCCAGAGAATTATGGTTATCAGGGAGTTTATCAGGTTATGTCAATCCTCCTGAGGTTGATGAAGCTTCAACAAAGCCTAAGAACTTTTCTTTTCTTTTATTTATGTCAATATCAGTTCATCAGTTCATCAGTTCATGCATAGATTATGACTGTCCAGCCAATTCAACTCCACAACCTGTTAGGATGCATACTTTCATTATGAAAAAAATTGTCTTTTACCAACTTATGTTTTAATATGTATTTACTGATCCTAAGTTATGCATTCCTCCACTACAGATAAGGAATTATTTGTTTGTTTTGTTTGTTTGATGTTTCTTGTATTTAAATTAAGTTACATTGTGAGTTTTTAAAACTGAGTTTAAACATAGAATTGTTTTCCAAACACGAATTCATTTTTGAAATAACTGAAACTAAATTTAAGGATTTATTAAAAATGCATAGTAAAATCAAAACACTGCTAAAGCTATAGATCTTTTACAGCAGAAACTAAGATGAATACTTGCAATGTTTGTGTTGTACATCTTGAGATTTTTATAGAAATTACACTTGTTTGTATTATCTTTACAAAAAAACTACTACTGATTTGTTCAGGAGACCCGTTTCGCGCTAGGTCAGTACATTTTTCAATGCTGTGAATTACTGACATGACTGTTGCTCAGGTATGTTGTGTTGATAGGAGTCTGTGGTGTATTTTTATTCTGTGGTGCTTTATTGTTCATACAGTAGTTGTTTGAGCACGTAATTAGTTTAAGCACATAATTAACAACTACTCTATGAACAATACCACACCACAGAATAAAAATACACCACAGACTTACATCAACACAACACACCTGAGCAACTGTCTTGTCAGTAATTCACAGCATTGAAAAATGCGCTGACCTAGCGCGAAACGTGTCGCTGAATGAATCAGTAAGTAGTGGTTTTTTGCCAAGATAATACAAACAAGTGTAATAAGATAAATACATTCAAAATTAGGATGCAGATGTTTATTGACAATTGAACTAGTAACAAAAGTTTCAGATGGCATTGAGGATTTTTAAATAGCTTAAATGATTTAGAAACTGTAATATCAGAAACTAATGGAGATCAAAACCTAAGAGGAGTTGGTTAAAACACAAGACAGAAATAGTAAAGTGACCTACAATATGTATGTATATATATAAATTTAATAAATGAGGAATTCCTTAGAGAGCTGTTGAAACAAAAATTAGTACAAAAATATGTCAACAAATTAGATACAATCACAGCAGATAATAATTTACACATTTTAATCGAAAGAAAATTGTATTGGTAAAATAAAAGTAAAAAAAATTTAAGGATAGCTGAAATTTCTAATAGTAGAAAGAGTCAACTGTAAAATGAACTTAGGAATTCCATGTAATCATGAAACTCGTTTAGTGATTGATATTAGAAAAAACTCATATTATTTAAATTTTAAACAAGTGTTTTGTATATCAATAAATTTAATAATGCTAAAAGTAGTGTTGTAAGCCATAAACTAAATAAGTATAGTTTGTGTTATATGAAAAAGAGTTAGTTGAATTTCTTATTTTTTTAATTATGAGTTTTTAGAAATTTATAAATTTTAATTTTTGTTTATTGTTGGAAATATGAAATTTATAACAACTTAAACATATATGGGAAGCTCGAATGCATCAGTTAAGATTTAAAGTCTTAAAACATAATCAAGAAATATTTTTTTCTGCATGGTGAAGGAAGTAATCTTAGGGAAAAAAATCTTTTGTGTACTCGTAATATTGTTCATAGTTCCGACACCTGTGCCTCGTGGACGCTCTTAGCTCTAGCCCTCCTAGCACTCCCAACACCCAATGTTTCTGACCAAACAAAAACCCCTAGGAGAAGATGTAAATGCTCATTAGTATAGATTATGTTACAAATGTATTGTGTATACAAATTTCTACATTTTAAAATATAAAATTGTCAACAATTTTTCTTAATACATACCTACATATTATAACAAATAGACTATCCAAAATTCAACAGTCAGTCTGGCCATTGTCTTTAGTCTTTCTAAGTAGTATTCTGAGCACTAGTATTAAAACATTTACCATGCAAAGAAGCCGCACAAGATATTACTGTCTCACAAGCACCTTAATAGTTTCGTGCCAAGCATTGTTTTTTAACTGATAGTTCTAAACATTTCCATGGATTAAAGTGACTAATTCATTCAGTATTATTACCAATAAAGACTAATATGAGATAAAAACAATTAGAAATGGCGAATTAAACAGATGGTCTTGGGAGATGAGTATATCAAACAGGTTGTGGGAGAGTTTCTTATCTGTAGTAGAAATGATCTCTACTAAGTACATAGAGGTTTATACCCATTCCCAGAGGTTTTAAAGTAATGAATTTGAGTGGGTGAAAAGAGCAACAAACTTTATATGCAAATAATTTATTTTAATACCTAAAAATTAACATATTTACGAAACTGAGACTTGATAATGAACCTAGTGTTACTTAACAACAACAAAATTGAAACTTCTGAAATAATTAAGTTCTAATATATGAATAATATGTAAAGCTTTGTTTATATTATATATAGCATGCTAATAGTATAAATCTAATATACTGCTTTTATATAGAACATTTAAAGGTTAAGTTAGTCTCACTATATATATATATATATATATATATATTTGTAAAGTTTGTCTCCAGAATGGGTAAGCATATATCTTTAAAGTTGTCCTGATTGATTAGCTATATAACTACACAGAGAGCATTTGAAAGGGTTTCCTCCAGAATGGATAAGTACGTGTTGTTTAAGGATTCTGATTGTTTAGCGGTAATACTACACTGCGAAACTTTGTAAGGTTTATCTCCAGAATGGGTAAGCATATGTCTTTAAAGTTGTCCTGATTGATTAGCTATATAACTACACAGAGAGCATTTGAAAGGGTTTCCTCCAGAATGGATAAGCATGTGTTGTATAGGGATTCTGATTGTTTAGCGGTAATACTACACTGCGAAGCTTTGTAAGGTTTATCTCCAGAATGGGTAAGCATATGTCTTTAGAGTATTCCTAATTGATTACCTGTATAACTACACAAAGAGCATTTGAAAGGGTTTCCTCCAGCATGGATAAGCATGTGTAGTTTCAGGTTTCTGATAGTTTAGTGGCAATACTACACTGAGAACCTTTGTAAGGTTTATCTCCAGAATGGGTAAGCATATGTCTTTAGAGTATTCCTAATTGATTACCTGTATAACTACACAAAGAGCATTTGAAAGGGTTTCCTCCAGCATGGATAAGCATGTGTAGTTTCAGGTTTCTGATAGTTTAGTGGCAATACTACACTGAGAACCTTTGTAAGGTTTATCTCCAGAATGGGTAAGCATATGTCTTTAAAGTTGTCCTGATTGATTACCTGTATAACTACACAGAGAACATTTGAAAAGGGTTCCTCCAGCATGGATAAGCATGTGTAGTTTCAGGTTTCTGATTGTTTAGCGGCAATACTACACTGAGAATATTTGTCCTGATTGATTAACTATATAACCACATTGAGAACATTAGTAAGGCCTTTTTTTTCAGAATGGCTAAGCATATGTCTTTACAGTTGTCCTGATTGATTAGCTATTATATAACTCCATTGAGAACATTAGTAAGGTTTGTCTCCAGAATGGGTAAGCATATGTCTTTACAGTTGTCCTGATTGATTAGCTATATAACCACATTGAGAACATTAGTAAGGCCTTTTTTTTCAGAATGGATAAGCATATGTCTTTACAGTTGTCCTGATTGATTAGCTATATAACACCATTGAGAACATTAGTAAGGTTTGTCTCCAGAATGGGTAAGTATATGTAATTTAAGGTTTCCTGATTGTTTCGCGGCATAACTACATTGAGGCCATTTGTAAGGTTTGTCTCGAAAATGGGTAAGCATGTATTTTAAGGTTTTCTTATTTATTAGCTGAATAACTACAATGCGAACATTCGTAAGGCTTCTCTTCAGAATGGATACGCATATGTGTTTTAAGATTTCCTGCATTTTTAGCAGAATAACTACACTCTGAACATTTGTAAGGCTTCTCTCCAAAATGGATATGTATATGTGTTTTCAGAGTACCTGATACATTAGCAGAATAGCTACACTTTGAACATTTGTAAGGCTTCTCTCCAGAATGGATATGCATATGTATTTTAAGATTTCCGGCATATTTAGCAGAATAACTACAGTCTGAACATTTGTAAGGTTTCTCTACAGAATGGATACGCATATGTGTTATAAGATGTTCTGATTGGTTAGCTGAAAAACTACACTTTAAACATTTGTAAGGCTTCTCTTCATAATGGATATGCATATGTATTTTAAGATTTCCTGAATTTTTAGCAGAATAACTACACTTTGAACATTTGTAAGGCTTCTCTCCAGAATGGATACGCATATGTGTTTTAAGATTTCCTGAATTTTTAGCAGAATAACTACACTTTGAACATTTGTAAGGCTTCTCTCCAGAATGGATACGAATATGTGTTTTCAGACTTCCTGATTGATTAGCAAAATAACTACACTTTGAAAATTTGTAAGGCTTTTCTCCAGAATGGATACACATATGTGTTTTAAGATTTCCTGATTGATTAGCAGAATAACTACAATGTGAACATTTTTATGGCTTCTCTCCAGATTGGATACGCATATGTGTTTTCAGATTTCCTGATTGATTGGCTGAATAACTACAATGGGAACATTTGTGAAGCTTCTCTCCCGAATGGATACGCATATGTGTTTTCAGCCTTCCTGATTGGTTAGCTGAATAGCTACAGTGGGAACAATTGAAAAGTTTTTCTCCAGAATGAGATTTCATATTTACTTTAAGATATGTGTTGTGTAAAGTTGAAAAAATACACTGAGAACATTTGTATGATTTTCTTCTAGAATGGGGTTTAAAATATTTTTCTAACTTATTTTAGCATGCTGCTGAAAAATCCCATTGTAAACTTTTAAGTGAATTACAAACTCATATAATTTTGATCCTACATAGACACATTTTTCACTTTGAAATAAAGTTTTTATGTCTTTCTTAATATTCGCCATGAGCCTAGACATTACTGATGCTGTGTAGTCAAATATTGTGTGTCTATTCTGCTTACAAGTACTGTAATACAGTACTTCTGTGTCAGATTTTGGATTCATTTGATGTAGGTTCTTCCTGTTGTTTAAATTTTATGTTAGGTTGCCACACGTATCACAATACACAATATCTGAAAACTGAAGAAACATTTTGTTTTAAATTCTTTCTAATTCAATTTTAAAACTCTATTATTTGTAATACTACTTGTTCGAGTCAGCGCTCGAAGTTTGAACTTGCTTCTGATCTATCTATTTAACTCGATCAGCTGTGCCCTGACGGTATTGGTCACGTGATTTCTGACCCACTAATCGATATTGGAACAAGTATTGATTTTCCTGATGAAGTCTCGGCACCCCCCTCCCATCAATATTCTACGTACGTTTTCCGCTTCGCCAGAAGTGTTGTGTCCCTCGAATAGTGCAGTCTTGTGTTAAACCGCGCCGCTTAATCCGCATGGGCTTTGTTTCAGACAATTTAAACGTACCGAATTCGTTCATTATTGTGTGCGTAAAGTTCGGACCGCGTCGATGAACATTTTGAACTATATTTTCGCCGTTTCGTTAAAGTGTCGCTCGATTTCGCCGGTTGTGCAATCTAAGTGCGTAGACTCGCGGCAAGAACTTAAGTGCTTTGTAAGTTAAACTTTTACTTGTTACTCATGACTTAACTTGAGTTTTTAGTTACGTTACTGCCTTCAAGACTTCTATGCTGCCTATGACGACCACAGTACTGTGGAGGCTTCAACCTTGCTCCTTCAAACGTTGCTTTACTTCTTACCTAGGGTAAGTGCGTAGTTAAGGAATATTTAGAATTTGTATTTTATGTTCAGGTTAAATTCAGTGTCGTCGTGCCGTTAGTTCTAAATTACTAGATTTTGATTAGAGCAATTATTAAACTTTCTATGTTAATGGTGATTCATGATTGCGCAACCGTAAGTAACCTGGTAGACAATGCCTTGCCGCCCCGCATTTCATTTCTAACTTTTAGTCTCTACACAGACTAAACACTACTTTCAAAAAGAAAATTCATTTTATAGGAGTGATATATTAACAATATACATTAAATTTTTGAATAGCTTTATAAAGTTTAAAACTGTATTCTGCCGTTCCTACATATATGCTAGAGTGTGAAACAATTTGTTTTTATTACAAACGCTTTCGCTTTAATTCTTTACTATAAATAGAATATACTTCTACTATAAAATAATGCTTCAAACTAAAAGGTTAGATGATTTCTCCCATTGTCTTCAATAATTAAGAAATGAGGCAAAACTACAAATTTTCATCATTTTATCAACAACTGTTTAAGTATATTGGATAAAAAATCTATTTCATTTGTATATCTGTTTGTTGTTATAAAATTAATATTATATATAAGGTAGGGTTCATAGTTTAAACATTTATTTGTAAATGTGTCTGCACAGGAGGTGTTGCTTTAGCTTTATCCACGTAGATTGTGTGTTCTAAAATAATTATTTATGAATATAAGCAATAAAATCAAGATGATTACAATAGCTAACTTTACTTCATTTTCTTAGAGTAAAAGGACTAAAACACAAAATAATTATTGATATTTAAATGAGAACTGGTTATAAGACTGGCGTAAAAATATTACCAGTAGAAGTATAAACAGAATTTACTTCTACTATAAAATAGTGCTTCAAACTAAAAGGATAGATGATTTCTCCCATTGTCTTCAATAATTAAGATATGATTTAACATTATATTACGTAATGTTAAGTATTAAAAAAGATTGAAAAAACAAACGTGACATTAAAATTTAAAATGTAAAATACAATTTTAAAAAATTGTAAATTATAAATTAAAATTCATGTGGGAGCCTGACATCTATGTTGAAAAACTGTAACTGCTATATGCGCAGCACGGGTGCGCGGAAGTCAAGATACTCGCTTGGTAGCTTCGTGTCCAGCTTTTTTTTCGTTACCAGGATGTGAGCTAATACACACGTCTAAAGATTAAAAAGCGATGGGAAGTGTTGAGAACAGCTGGATGTGAATCTCCTTGCATTAGGATAAGCGCTTGACCTAGATTAGTTTTTGGTCTCTTTTTTCCTTGTTCCTCTAACGGCAGTAGTCAGAATGCGTTTGGTAACGCTTACTCTAGTTTCCTTATGTATTTGATCGCTAAACTCGCCGCATTTAACCGCTGTAATCCTCAAATATGTACTATAATTAACAGTAGCTGAACGTGAAATAAGTAACGAATGTGCGTAATAAAGTTTTAACCGCGACTTGAGTTCAAACAAGTGTATTTAGCAAAGTGCTCTTTGTGTTCATTAGACAAAGCAATGTGTTGCAACCGCGCGCGTTAGTACGTTCCGTGCCTCAATAAGGACAATTATAACCAGAATTTCTCGGCAATTACGTGGGATACGAACGTTAAGTGTTCAGTGAATGTTTAACCTAGGACATTATAGAACTTAGTGTATAAAAGTGACTTTATTTTTACTTGAGTGCACTCCATCATGACTTTGTGTGTAGACTCCTGTTTTAATTAACGTCAAAGTGTTACAGGTACATTTCAGTTACCCTATCCAAGTGAAGGACTGCCAAGCCGCTGTTTCTAGGTAAGCTGTAAAAACTTATTCTCTTTAAAAGACAGTTGTTGCGTCATAGTGTTCATAGCTTTTGTGTTTAAACATTCTATTTACGTATGTTTACGTATGGTCATCCGGTCTAGAGTATTCATTACTAGCAGCAATTCAGTTAAAGAACATTTTAATTAGGTTACATAACCAACAGGAAGCCTTTTGTTTTAAATTTTTAAACATGTAACAGGTTACTTATAATTATTTATTAATTTTTTTTTTGATAGAAGAAATGCTACGTTAAGATACAACGGCGGACCAGATTCCAAATTACGAGCGAACCAACATAACATGCAGAATAGTGATCTAAATTCAGGAACCACGTTTGCTACACCAATTTTGTTACAACACAGCTAAGTGATAATTTTAAGACATTAGGTGATCAAAAAGGAAAAATTTAACTTTAAAACTTTAACCATTCAATGGAATGATAATGCTAGTTTTCTTTTTTAATAATAGGGAAAGTGCAAATTCATTTGTGTAATATAGTAAATATTTTAAAGTCGAAAAGACAAATTAAATGTATTCTAAATACTCAAAGCAATCTCGAATTGATGTCATGGCTCTGCCATAGAATTTTATTAAACATTTAAACGTCTGATAAATTAAATCTGTAAAACATTATAAAATCTGAAAGTAGGGTAACATTTCAAATGTGATATTTTTTTTGTATTATATATATATATATATATATATTTCTTTTTTGGTGGTGAAGTAAAGTTTGATTTATTTAAATTAACATTTGTCGTTTAAATTATTTATTGAACACATCATTCTTATTTTCAATTAAACATTTGACATTGCAGATCAACTAAATAATTATGTAACTAAACCAGTGCAATATTTAATATCATTAATTCCTTAAGAATTAATGTTACAAAATATAACGTTACAATGAGACAAAACCTAATATTTTCATCATATTATCAAAAAATATTTCAGCATATTAAATACAAAATCTATTTCATTTATAAATATTTGTTGTTATAAAATAAATTATTATACATAAAGTAGCCTCCATAGTTTAAACAATAATTTGTTAATGTGTATGCACAGGAGGTTGCTTCAGTTTTTCCACTTAGGTTTCGTGTTCTAAAATAATTATTTATGGATATAAGGAATAAAATCAAGATGATTACAATAGCTAACTTTACATAATTTTCTTAGAGTATAAGTACTAAAACACAAAATAATTATTGATATTTAAATTAAACCGTTATAAGACTGGGATGAAAATAAAACCAGTAGTAGTGCTTCACTATATGTCTTTATGTAATATTTGGTTCATGCAGCTACTGTCTAGTTTGCAATTTTAATACTTCTGCAAACCAAAAATATTAATTTATGTAATAGTGTTTCAAATGTCAAGTTTGGTAAATAGCAAATAATAGGGTTCAAATCATAACAGCTCTTTTCTATAAAGAAATTATTACAACTATAGTCTATTATGCAATAAATAACAACAAAAAATAATCAGAAACAAAAATGTAACAAAAAGCATACACAGTTTTATAATAAATAACATCATAGCAATATAGCAATAAATAAATAATTAAAATACTAAAACAATTAGTATTCTATATTTAAAAAAGTAATAGAAATAAGTGAAGGGTCAACGGCTGCTGCATCGTTCGTCACCACCATAATAAAACTCCTATGTATATTAACAGTGTCCACCACTTTATATTACGGCCATGCTTCTAACCACCACAGTCAACCAGTATATGATGGATTGTGATGGTATTTCAAACAATGAACTCAATGGAGGATCCTTGTTATATATTCATGAGTTAGATAAAAGTGGCCGAACCGAAGGCGGGTAGCTTCCACTTTCTCCCTACAATTTGAAGAAATAGAAGACTCCAATAGACGGACAGCACCCTTAATTTTTCACAGCTTATTGTGAATCACACATTACCATTCATCATTCCAAGCAGCGAGCAAATGAACGTTTCATAAAACATAAATAATCAGATATTAAAATATGTTGTGTAGATAGCACCATATTTGTAGCCATTTTAGTCGCTTCATCCACTTTGTGTTACCAGGTGTTCTGCAGTATCTAGGGATCCAAGAAAATGTTACCCAAACAACCCCTAATTGAATTTTGTGAACTACACACAAAATATTCTTAAATAAAGGGTCACAGAGAATACATCCTGAAAAGCACTTTTGGGACCGGAGCACAATAGGTGGTGTGAAGATGTAGATTTAATGACCGTTAGGGCTTTATGAATAGCAATGTCCCACTGCTTAGTCTAGACCCATCAGTGAAAATAATTTCACTAAATTGGTGTGGTCTGTAAATAGGTAAAAACACCTGGTGTTAGACCATATCAGGAAAGTTGTGTTTAATACAACTGGACACTGACATTTTTAATATCCAAGGAGGTAGATAGCACATTGATTGATCAAACATAGTAAGAAGTTCCAACCGTCTGCTCCTTATAGCTCCTTACTGGGTCCTTATAACCACTCAAACCTAAGACTTTATAAACACTTGCAACAGACATCCCTTCCATTCCTCTGCCCAGCAAGGTTTTAACTAATGCCAGTTCTACACAAAGGAACAAGACCACGTCCAACACAGACCTATACGTAACAGATCTGACTTCAGAGACAAATATACAAACAATGTGGATACCATACATTGAAAAAATACATATTTAATAATAATTAAAACAATAGCAACTGTTTTAATATTAGTAACATCAATGTCAACACCAACAATAATTACAACTTGAAAAATAATTGTTGAATTTTGTAGTCCATTATGTTCAATGAAACTTTATCACTTAAACAATAGTTTATGACTATCCGAACTTTAAATTTTGTAAATTTCTTAAAACGTACTGCGACAGAACGTTTTTGATCACTATGTGCCGATCTTTGTCAGTGTTTTTTGCTTGGAGATGTTGGGTCAAGCAGTGACGGTTTTAAAGGTAGGTTTTCGATAGTATCAAAGAGTATTTGTGATTTGAATTGTGTTTGTTAGTTTAATATGTTTGTACTTTGTGTTTTTGTGTGTCTGTAAATTTCATATTGTGTTAGTGTGTTGAGATGTGGTCCTTTTTTGTTGATGTGTAGGACTTCTAGGTTATGGTAAATGTCTGTGTATTTGTGTCCTGTTTCTTTTATGTGATTGTGAAATGTTGAGTTGATGTTCTATTTTTATTCCTCGACTCTTTGTTTAAAGCTGTGACCTGTTTGCCCAATGTAGAATTTGTTACATTTGTCACAGTTTAGTTTATATACGCCTGGTACTTGTACTTTATCTTTGTTGCTGGTGTCGTGTTATAGTTTGTATCGTAATTTGTCATGACATTCGTATGCTATTTCGTATCATATTTTTTAAAATTGCGGGCTATTTTGTTTGTTGTTTTGTTAATGTATGGTAATGTGTTCTATTTGTTTTTCCTGTCTGTAGTGATTATTTTAGTGGTTTTTTGTATTTTGTTCGTAGTTTGTCTATCCCTGTGGTGTTATATCCATTTATGTATGCTAAATATTTAATTGTGTCTGAAGAATAATGTTGTGTATTTGGTCATAACAAGGAGAATAAACTAGAATCAGGAATTATATGCATGTGATTTATATTGAAAAATTGCTATACATTGTCTAGTATTTTTAGTTTAAGAAAAAAAAACATTTTATAAATCAATTTCATTTATTATTCAGTTTCTTAAAACAATATGAAATATGAGGCGGTGTCATGTAAAAACCAAATCAAATAAATTAACTATTCGCAAAAAATTAACTTTTCGTATTTTTCGCGGAAAAACCTAAGTTATAGTGCATTATGCTATTACATCTTTTCGAGGTCAAAAATGAAATTCCAACAGTTTGGAACGTTTTCTGCAGCACCTCCAAGTTGACTAGTTGAGCCAAAATGTTCTCCTGAGTATCCTGGTTTTTACCGGTTTATTAGTGTTACTTTAGATATGCAGTATATATTAGAATATGGTTTTAACACATCTGTTTATTTGAAACAGCATAAATGGCCAATTTAGGACTTTCTTTGGTATATAATCCCACCTTGCTCTTCAGTACGTAAACATACGGCCTTTTAGGGATCTTAGACAATCAAAATATTTCATGAACTTTAGTGTATGCTGTTTTAAAAATACCATAGTACCATTACCATGGTGCCATTTCTCTAACCTTGTATGTAGATTTAAACCTAAACTAATTATCCGTCATAAAATACGATAATAAAGTGATAACAGAGATTACCCAGTTCTTTCCAAGACAGAGTCGTCAGGCTTCCGAGGAAAACACCTGCTATCAAAGCTCTTTCTTTTACTAATACACATAAAATTTATTAAGTATAAGAATAATAGGTCACCAAAAATTTTAACTGATACCAATAAAAATTTAAATAGAAAGTATAAGTAAAAAGCTACCAAATACCAAAAAGAATTACTAATACTATTTGACTTTTTCAACACACAATGGCCAAACAAGATATTCTTCCATTGGTGGGAAGAATAGCTCTACTTGCTTTACCCTAGTTAGTATGGATTTTAAGTATTACAATAACCCTACTGTTGGGTACTGTTAGGGTAAAACTCGTTACATTTTGTAAAAACACGACTTCAGTCAAGTAAAAGTCATACAATTAATAATAAACAAAAACTATTGTTTTACTATAGATAAAGTAAAATTAAATATCACTACATTTATTCTACTCTCTTTGTTTTTACAATTTTAAAAGTATTCTAAAGTAAAAATAGAATATGCTATATCTTCATTTCGTTATACTTTACAAATCTCTCGTATGGATCAGTTTTAAGTCGTATAGAGCTGAGTTCTTCCTATATTATTGTTTTAGGACATAGCCACAGGCTCTATGTGATTGCATTAATTATAGACCGCACGTGTGTACAGGGAAATGTAAGTTTCTTAAAGGGAAGTAAAATTCAAGACAGTTAAGTAAAGGTATATGGCAAGCTACTGATTATCCGGCTTGATGCCTTCACGTAAACTAAACATATTTGCTAGCAAAGTTTGTATATATTGGCAGTGATTAATTTTGTGCATACTTCCACCAGATACCGCTCCAAACCTCGAAGCCTTCTGGCGTTAGTTCTGTGAAAAAAACACAACAGAATTTGTCTTAGTAAAATTAAATGACGCATCTTTTAAAAACAATAATTATTATTACATTTATATTATTCTACAAAAATTAATTTAGATAACACAATTAAGATGGATACAGATATTTAGATACATAACTATATAAATAGAAAGATAGATGGATAAGTAGGTAGATAGACATGTGTATAGGTAGAGGGGGTTAAAGAGAAAGAAGGAAAACATTATTGGTGATACCTATAAAACATAATTTCATCGGTTCAACTATTACACTTTGAACAACTAAATGAGAAAAACAAAGTAAAACCTCGATTATGAAAGCGGGTGGATTATCCACTTCTCCACCAATGAGAAGAGAAATATAAGCACTCTCTGCTATAAATATACTATAATTTCGAGCAACAATTCACCTTCATGTAAAATAAATAATAAATTTCAACCTTTGGATCGATCATATTAAATTTTTGTCTTCGTATAAAACTTTATCCTCTGCTAGGGTAAACAATTCATGTGCTAGAGTAGAATCAGGTAGAATAAGGAGTAAAAAGTGGGCAAAAACACATCAGCTTACAGTTATACGTTGCAAGTGGAAACTCAGAAAGTTTGAAGATTGCTTGTTATTTACTACCTAATGGTGGCAGCTAGATTTACTACCAGTCGCATTAGATGGAACATGACAGAACTCCACCAACCAAATTCCTTCCTTCTAACACTTCATTTATCAACATTATATTTGGTTTTTGTAAGCTTAGTGGTATTAGGTCGTTGTTAGATATAATTATATCTAGTAAAGTAAGTGCTACTATAGGCAAGTTGAAAAAATTTAAAAGTGTTTAGTATAAACTAAGTCAAAATACAAATGCAAGAATTATAATTGAATTTACTTATTTAAATTCAATTATAATTCTTGTATTTGTATTTTGACTTAGTTCTTTATTAATACACAATAATATATATATATATATATATATATATATATATATATATATATAGGCCCTATAGACATTCGTTAAAACAGCTGTTCTACCACATAACGTATAACATACATCCAGTTGCTTAAAAGCATCAAAGGTTATCACTTATTTCAATTAGAATATGGTGAAATAACTATTTGGCTTCAATTTGACCCTTTTATAAAAGGGTTTCTTCTCATATAAAATTAAATATTTCATTAAATTTATATAATAAAATAAAATTTGGAAACAAAACTGTATTCACATAAAGTGTTACCCTAAACAAGTTTTAAAAGAAGGTATTTTAACTTGAGTGGATGAATAAATAGTATTTTATTAAGGAATGCAAATTTGAACTATATACATTGTATGTAAGGGTGTGAACTATAAGAGGGTACAGAAAAATAATTATTTGAACTTCAAAGATATAGGAGGCCTGACGATGCGAGAAGTTATATCCAAAATATTTTCTTGTTTTATTATAAACTTCTCGTTCATGTTTAATAGATTAATGCATTGAGAGAGAGAAAAATACTACTGACTTTATACTAACATTTGTGTAACTAATGACGATATAGTTGCATGAACGTTTGGCAAGATGTTTAGAAGCCAGGATAAACAGGGAACACACATAGATAGAGCAATTAGTTAACATAGTGAAGGACAGGACCAGATATAAAACCATAAAAGGCAAATGGCGAGAGTAAGAACAATAATAATAAATAAAAATTACAAAACAACCTGGAACAGCTCCCAATTGCCCACGTCTAAATATAGGAAAACCCGTTTCTACAAAGTAAATAAGCGTGGCTCTAGTAATAGGAGGAGAGATGAGATACGTTACGATGAACAGAGATTAGGCAGAATGAGTGTGAGATGGTAGTTAAATGAAGATACTATGAAGACACTCACCATAGATACTATTGTGTATAAAATATAAGCAGAATCTGTGTTATATCCTACATCCATTATAAATAAGTTACTTCTCTTATTTAACAAGCTAGTTGGTATTGCTAACTTTCAAATCAATTGCTTTCGATAGTTAGCACAAACCCAGTATGGGCCATGTATGTCACTTTCTTCCTTTGTATACAGTATATTTACTCATTTGTACAAATTTGCATGATTTTAACAATCTTAGCTGTTCCACCGACTCTTAAAAGCTAAGCCGAGTTCTAATCATACTTTATGAAATAGAGGCGCAAAGCTAAGAACAAAAGCAATGCTACATTGGGAAGCCATGTCTTGTAAAGTAAAGAATTATAACAAACAGTGAACTTTATTTAGGAAAACAGCAAGGAAAATGTAATATAGTCTAGAGGTGAATGAAACCTTTAAAAAAAGCCGATTAGAAGAAAAGGAACGAGATATAATTGAATAAAAAAAGTAATTCAAATGCAATCCATTTATAATTATATTATAAAACATAAGTCAAACATATTAAAATCAGAAACCATTCTTTTTTCAGTCGTAGTGAAGCTATATTTCTTTTCTGATAAAAAGCACGTTCGGGTTGCTTCTTTACAAAAGATCTCTGACGATATTTAGTATTAAAACCAGTGTCACTATAAAGTCATATATTATCTTTGTATTTGTTAATTGTATGGAATTAATTAATTCCGTTCCACAAGAATAAACCATTTCAAGAACATCAGGCGCTCTGCTCGCTTGAAATAGACAGACATAACCTAAAGCAATATTGGCCAATACTTGTAACTTGTGTTGTACAAGAACGCCATAATTAACTTCAACATTTTTTAACCCATAGATAATGGATTCCTTTATTAATGAAAACAGTTACAAACACAAATAACATTATAAATTAATACAAAATACATAATATAATACAGAGAAATTAGGTAAAGTAAAAATAAGGTAAATATTACAGAAATAAATAAGATCAAATATTAATACAATACAATAAACTTAGATTCACATTATAATATACAAATCAAAACAAAATTAATCCAATCTAAGGTGTTTTATCGTAGACGTTTTCCCCTTATCTGGGACGTCTCTGTAGAGTTCCATCCCTCAGGTTCACGTGAAAGCAATAGATGTTTGGTTTCACAAAGTTTTTATCCAAGGTTTATTTACTTATTTTGTTAGTCGCAGGAGTTTCTGTAAAGATAAAAGGTTTAATAAAGCAGTACATATATAATATATAGCATAGTAATATGTTAATAACAGTAAACAAAGAGTGAATAGAATTATTGGAAATAGTTTAAAGTTACAAACACCTAGTGATATTATACGGAGTAAGAAAATACTATTCTGAATAATAAAGGTGTAATGTGTGAATAGAACAGTAGGCTATATATTGTATAACTTATATAATTGCGTACCAACTTGTACTTACTTGGTGATTAAAGAATATTATTTAAAACATTTTAATTATATGAAATCCTTCAAAATATCTTTATATAAACGTAAAAATCAAATTATTTGCAGTCACTGTACAAAATAAGTAAATGAACAAATTTTGAAGAAGTAAACCGTTGTAGTTGTTATCAACTAGCACCGAAACAAAAATAAATTAGTTTCTAAGGAAACTAATATTAAAATAGATAATTGTTACAGTAATAATGTAGGTATTGTTAGACCGCCATCGAAAGGAGCAGAAACTATCGATATTAGAGCTCCCATACATTAGAATGTACTATAACTTGTAATATATCATTAGGCTATACTACTTATTAAATATAATTCTTACTATATAGTAAAATCCGTGTATATAGAAAAATAATCTTTCAATAAAGTATAGATTCAAATATAACCCTGACGGAAAGGTTAGTTAATACATCTGAATGTTTGCTTCCTGGCTATTCGAACAGAATATGTAAAAGCGTCGACCTTATGACGAGGCTATGTTTAACTACCGATTTTGTAGATTCACAAACGTATGACATGCAGATTACGGCCCAAAATATTCCCTCTAATAGTCACCAAGAATATTATCAATGAGGGATTTTCTTTTTCAGTTGCTGCTTTAAATCGTATAATCAAAGCTTTAGGTATTTATTTATTAATCTGGGAACTACTGATAAAGGATATCTTCAAACACAAACACACACACACACACACACACACACACACACTCACACAAACACACACACACACACAAACACACACACAGCGTATTAACGATTCTTACTTATTCAAAACCCTGTTGTTGTTGTGTTGTGCCAACCACAACCTTCTCCAGAACATAGATTTAGACAGAATGCGTGAGAGACAATAGATAAAATAATAATAAAGAGAAGACATTGGTTTCGATCTATTCACAAAAAACTTCAATGCCACACACCTGTTCCCAACTTAGAAAAATTAGCTTCTCTTATTTAAGAAGCTTGATTAGATTACCAGTTAACGTTAGCGTTAAACACATGCATCTTTGTACCTTAGTATATATTAAATTTTGCGAATTATATCGTTGATGATTTAACTGAGAACTTATTTTCCACAAGGTTTGATATTTTTGCAAGTAGCCATATTAGTTGTTATTTCAACAAGGTACATAACTGTAGTATCACGTCATCATTTAGAGAAACACTGCAACTTTGCCACGATTTGCAGGAAACCAATTTAGGAAACGCCTAAACACGCATACACCTAAACACTCACACACACACACACACACACGCAGTCACGCAAGCATGTATATAGACAGACACACACACACACACGCGCAGTCACGCAAGCACGTATATAGACAGACACACACACACACACGCACACTCACACATACATACTTACACACACAACACACAAATACACACACAAACACACACACATACATACAGATAGTTAAGAAACTTTGAGGAGTAAATGACCGATGAAGATAATACATACAGTATCACATTTACAATATTATTACAGACATACATAGGCGGATGAAGTTCCTAGAACCTCTCCTTCATGGTGCAGGATGTTACCGTTCCATAACATTAATCATGAAACTTATTGCACAGAAATACCAATTATTTATAAGGTTACTTTAGAGAAGGTCAAAACTGGATCGAAACATCATGAGAAAGAAGAAAAATATAAAGATTATGATTAGCCTGGGACACTGTCGTAATGACAAAACATATTTGAAGAACGATCAAGAAATGACTTGAATGATGAATCATTGAATCTGACTTTTAAGAGCCGTCCTATAGGTGAACTTATACATATTCATTAGTTTTGAATTCCCTACCTTCTGCTTCTACGCCAGAATAGGAGAAATGTTTTCAGAAAAATAAATCTTTGACGACAAAAGAGAATAAAAATAAAGTTTGTCGGTCCGAAAGTAGAACAACAATAATTTATACATATAGTTTTAGCTACCTTTAAATACATATATAGATTTTGAGCTATACATGTTGTTATTGATATTTATTAAATAATGAGAAAAAGTAGCGAAACTATGAATATGTATATACATTCATCTCATACTCGTTTCGATGACTTTGTTTTTAGTCATATCAGGAAATCATTATAATTAACAACTTAAAGTTTGTTCCATTCCTAATATATAGCCTATATATTATGAGTGTTATTATTATTATTATTTATTAGAAGAATAGAATGTAATAGATATTTTACTTTATGTATGGTTTATTTTAAGTCATTCTAAATGGATTGAATGGATGTATTAGTTATAAATTTTTCAAGTGCATGAATTATATATTTTTACCTAATTGATGGCCAAGACTTAATTAGGAAATGTGCTTCCGTCTTGTGCATCCTAATGGGACGAGGTGCTGTTTCTGATTGTCCGACTCGTGGGTAGACCATTTAGGCTGGATAGATGTCCGATTGCACTTCCCGGACCGAAGTAATCAGATGAGTTATTGAAGTCTGGAAACCTAGTCGTTCAGAAGGTGCTTCTGATCCTCAGTAGTTGTAGAAAAACGGTGTTACGATCTCGGGCTCGGAATTGTTGTTGAACTCTGAGTGATAGAGACGATGTGCGGCTAAAAGCAAGTGGTGACGATGAAATGATTAATTCGTGTTTTCCCGGAGTATGTTTTAGGGGTATATCCTTTAAACTGAACATTTAACATCAGTGTTCAAAGTGCATTCCGTTATCCAAATTGTAATATTATGCATCGCGCATTGTTATGTGAACACTAAGTTATAAAAATAAGTTTGAACGCAAAATGAACCGAAAATAAGTAGGCGTAAAGTGGTTTTCTAACGCCTAAATAAATATCAAGAATAGTTAATTCAAAATTAAAAATTTTATGAAGCGTAGCAAAGCAAACTGTAGAAAATTATTAGATAGAAATTAGTAGAGAATAACGAGTGACAAACAACAGATTTTTTAAAAATTATATAAAATAAGATTCAATTTAAACCCAACTATCAAGAGAAAAAAGATATTTTGTGAGGTCAAACCGAAAAGGACCCAATCGGAGCGAGAGCCAGGAGCCGAGGAGGAGCGAAAGCGAGTAGTCAAGGTTCTACCCTGGACGAAGGACAGACCGGAAATGTTATTATTTCATGTCTCTTTTATATGGGTTTCTACAAAGGATTTTTGTTTATATGTAATGTTTTAATGACAAGATACAATTATTAGAAATAAATTCAGTAATTTGAATTTGAATGTGGATAAATCTATAAAAAAGAACTCGGTTAAACAATTATAACAATTTAATTTTGAATTGAATAAATATAATCAAAGAAGATAAAAGTAGATTAAATTGTGATTGGTAGTAAGACAAGAGCAAATAATTTGAGAATATTTGAAAATAATTTTCAAATAAAAGTATAGTATTAAAATGTAAAGAAGAGGAAAATGGGTTTTAAAAAAATAATTAATTAAAATTTTACGGAAGTAAATGGGAGATTCGATTATAATTTGGAAATAAAATATTTGAACAGTTATTGAAAACTAAAGAAAGTTAAATAGCATCACATAATAATAAAGAAGGATATTAAAACAAACTTTTGTTCAATATTGCATATTTCTGAAGGTTAATTTTTTGTTTATAAATCGTTACAGATTGGTTTATTGAGTTGTTAAATGTAATATAGGTTACAGAATAATTAACGTTAAGTTATTATAATTGTTTTTAATAATTTGAGAATTTTAAATTAAAATTTTTAATTTTAAAATGATTTTTTATATATACAGTTAAGTTAGAAGTAAAATTCCTGAGACTAGTAAATATTTATATAAATAAAATTCAATTGCATTTACTAACTTACGACTAAGAGTTCAATTTATTTTTCACGAAACAAATTTCTTAAATAATAATACAATGTGGTCACTAAGTTGTGTGATGCCTTTAAATAAAAGTTTCCGAGATATAATGACTCAAAGAGTTAAATATCAGTAAGTTAGGTTTATAAACTCAAAGTCCAGTGAATGTTTCTCAGGCCGAATTTGGCAAGCAGCAGAACAGGTTCTGGATCGTGTCAGATCTGCTTGTTTCAAATTTTGCCTGCCTCGGCGGTCTAACAAATAAGTGTGGTTCCGGAGGAAAACAACAGTAAAGAGAGGGAGCCTGCATGCGCTGGGTACGGTAGACCTTCGCAGTGTGTGTGTGTGTGTGTGTGCATTCGATTTTGCAAATTCTTAAGATTTAAATATTCAATAAATAAAAACTCAACAATTGATGTTATGATTATTAGGTTCCTTAACAACGAAATTAATTTTTCTTCAGGCAAAGAACCTACAATCGAAGTCTTTGTCACATCTTGAAGTATTACAGTTACAGTGATAGTACTTAGTTACATTCCATCGATCACATAGATAATTTTCGACTGAGCGCAGATAGCTTAAAAACAAATGGAAGTTATATATTACTTAAATCATTTAAATCATAAAATCAAGACAGTTTTTATTTAGTTGAATATTAAATATTCCTTAAGTAAACCATGGCATAATGAAGATCAGTTTATTTTTATTCTTGACCCACAATATTTCAGAAAATGTTTTCTTTATTTCTGGAACATTCTAAGATATAATCACGTTTCTACAGTCGATACATGTAAATACATTGAGTTTATAATTGCATAAAATGGCTTATAATTGCACAGGCTTAGAAAGTTCTAAATGCAAACACATAATAATCAAGCATTTCTCCTATTTCATATTTAAAATAATGAGTTTTTTTCTAATTATTTGTCTATTAGTAACTACTTATTTATAAATAATTTCTTTTTATTAAGAAAGTCTAGAATGGAAATATTCAAATAGTTGAAAATAAACGAAAAAAACATTTTCTTACTTGTTTGCAAACGTCGATCCTTTTAATTTCACACAGCAGATTTACTTTGCTAAAAAACAAATTTGAAATAATTGTAAATACACTAAAAGAGATAGGCTTTTACTATAGTTATGAGTCATTCCACATTGCTAGGTATTTTCTGACCAACTCTCCCTACAAACGTGAGAACTATCAAATTTTAGAAAAATTACAAATTGTAAATAAAATATTTCGACTACACTTGAAGAGAACAAACAGTCCATATGTGGTGACGTAATAATAAAATCAGACTATCTGATGATGTCTAAAATAGAATACTAAGAACAGTTATCAAACAGTTTTATTATGTTTTCCATTCTTCTTATTATTATCATTGTATAACCCTGCTATTATTATTATAAATTAGTTATTTTATTTATTAAACCCTTTAGTATTGTGCTTACACTCTTCACGTGTATTTTTGCGTTTAAACCATTTCACATTTTTGTATGTTTGGATATATGTTCGTTTCTGTAAAACTTTCATAAA
Source organism: Prosapia bicincta (assembly GCA_036971475.1). Taxonomy (NCBI): domain Eukaryota; kingdom Metazoa; phylum Arthropoda; class Insecta; order Hemiptera; family Cercopidae; genus Prosapia; species Prosapia bicincta. The sequence continues at coordinate 9,068,175 of JBAIZL010000376.1, read as the reverse complement.
CGGTTTAATTTGTTAGAGTTTATATTGTACAAGGCATAAGTTACAAATAATGCATCGCTTTAAGTGTGAGTTTTGTGCTCTATTGTAGGAAGCCGGATTACAATCTGACGCAAGTCGTTAGTGAACACAATCCTTAAGGTCAGTAGAGAGCTACGGCGAGTCTTAACCATACAATTTTGCAGAACTTGAACAGTTAAATTATCAAAGTATACTTTAATGGAGGATTACATTGGATGGGAAGCTACAGTATAGCTTTGTTTATCGCTCACTATCTACAGTGATTTATATGACCCCCCAATGTGGAATCTACATGGTCGTTTTGGCTTTAAGGGTTAATCATCTCTAAATGGACAAGAGGGGGGGGGGTTAGAATGCAGAGATATTTTAGTTGAAGGTTTTATGTATTATTAAATTTTCCAAAGAAACACATATTTACATTATTCGTAAATACATAGTAAGCATTCTATATTTTATTTCAATAACATATTCATATAAATTCAATCGAGAAAATTCATTACTTTGACGGTGATTCTAAAGAAGAATAACCATTATTCTCGTTCATCATGGATCTACAAACTTTAACTGTGAGGAATTCTTCTTGCAGCCATATTCATACTAATTCTCCGTCGTATCAGCCTATATACGTCAAGGCGTGTTGCTAAAGTGCGAGTACTAATTCTCCGTCGTATCAGCCTATATACGTCAAGGCGTGTTGCTAAAGTGCGAGTACTAATTCTCCGTCGTATCAGCCTATATACGTCAAGGCGTGTTGCTAAAGTGCGAGTACTAATTCTCCGTCGTATCAGCCTATATACGTCAAGGCGTGTTGCTAAAGTGCGAGTACTAATTCTCCGTCGTATCAGCCTATATACGTCAAGGCGTGTTGCTAAAGTGCGAGTACTAATTCTCCGTCGTATCAGCCTATATACGTCAAGGCGTGTTGCTAAAGTGCGAGTACTAATTCTCCGTCGTATCAGCCTATATACGTCAAGGCGTGTTGCTAAAGTGCGAGTACTAATTCTCCGTCGTATCAGCCTATATACGTCAAGGCGTGTTGCTAAAAAGCGAGTACTAATTCTCCGTCGTATCAGCCTATATACGTCAAGGCGTGTTGCTAAAGTGCGAGTACTAATTCTCCGTCGTATCAGCCTATATACGTCAAGGCGTGTTGCTAAAGTGCGAGTACTAATTCTCCGTCGTATCAGCCTTTATACGTCAAGGCGTGTTGCTAAAGTGCGAGTACTAATTCTCCGTCGTATCAGCCTTTATACGTCAAGGCGTGTTGCTAAAGTGCGAGTACTAATTCTCTGTCGTATCAGCCTATATACGTCAAGGCGTGTTGCTAAAGTGCGAGTACTAATTCTTCGTCGTATCAGCCTATATACGTCAAGGCGTGTTGCTAAAGTGCGAGTACTAATTCTCCGTCGTATCAGCCTATATACGTCAAGGCGTGTTGCTAAAGTGCGAGTATTAATTCTCCGTCGTATCAGCCTTTATACGTCAAGGCGTGTTGCTAAAGTGCGAGTACTAATTCTCCGTCGTATCAGCCTATATACGTCAAGGCGTGTTGCTAAAGTGCGAGTACTAATTCTCCGTCGTATCAGCCTATATACGTCAAGGCGTGTTGCTAAAGTGCGAGTACTAATTCTCCGTCGTATCAGACTATATACGTCAAGGCGTGTTGCTAAAGTGCGAGTACTAATTCTCCGTCGTATCAGCCTATATACGTCAAGGCGTGTTGCTAAAGTGCGAGTACTAATTCTCCGTCGTATCAGCCTTTATACGTCAAGGCGTGTTGCTAAAGTGCGAGTACTAATTCTCCGTCGTATCAGCCTATATACGTCAAGGCGTGTTGCTAAAGTGCGAGTACTAATTCTCCGTCGTATCAGCCTATATACGTCAAGGCGTGTTGCTAAAGTGCGAGTACTAATTCTCCGTCGTATCAGCCTATATACGTCAAGGCGTGTTGCTAAAGTGCGAGTACTAATTCTCCGTCGTATCAGCCTATATACGTCAAGGCGTGTTGCTAAAGTGCGAGTACTAATTCTCCGTCGTATCAGCCTATATACGTCAAGGCGTGTTGCTAAAAAGCGAGTACTAATTCTCCGTCGTATCAGCCTATATACGTCAAGGCGTGTTGCTAAAGTGCGAGTACTAATGCTCCGTCGTATCAGCCTATATACGTCAAGGCGTGTTGCTAAAGTGCGAGTACTAATTCTCCGTCGTATCAGCCTATATACGTCAAGGCGTGTTGCTAAAGTGCGAGTACTAATTCTCCGTCGTATCAGCCTATATACGTCAAGGCGTGTTGCTAAAGTGCGAGTACTAATTCTCCGTCGTATCAGCCTATATACGTCAAGGCGTGTTGCTAAAGTGCGAGTACTAATTCTCCGTCGTATCAGACTATATACGTCAAGGCGTGTTGCTAAAGTGCGAGTACTAATTCTCCGTCGTATCAGCCTATATACGTCAAGGCGTGTTGCTAAAGTGCGAGTACTAATTCTCCGTCGTATCAGCCTATATACGTCATGGCGTGTTGCTAAAAAGCGAGTACTAATTCTCCGTCGTATCAGCCTATATACGTCAAGGCGTGTTGCTAAAGTGCGAGTACTAATTCTCCGTCGTATCAGCCTATATACGTCAAGGCGTGTTGCTAAAGTGCGAGTACTAATTCTCCGTCGTATCAGCCTATATACGTCAAGGCGTGTTGCTAAAGTGCGAGTACTAATTCTCCGTCGTATCAGCCTATATACGTCAAGGCGTGTTGCTAAAGTGCGAGTACTAATTCTCCGTCGTATCAGCCTATATACGTCAAGGCGTGTTGCTAAAGTGCGAGTACTAATTCTCCGTCGTATCAGCCTATATACGTCATGGCGTGTTGCTAAAAAGCGAGTACTAATTCTCCGTCGTATCAGCCTATATACGTCAAGGCGTGTTGCTAAAGTGCGAGTACTAATTCTCCGTCGTATCAGCCTATATACGTCAAGGCGTGTTGCCAAAGTGCGAGTACTAATTCTCCGTCGTATCAGCCTATATACGTCAAGGCGTGTTGCTAAAGTGCGAGTACTAATTCTCCGTCGTATCAGCCTATATACGTCAAGGCGTGTTGCTAAAGTGCGAGTACTAATTCTCCGTCGTATCAGCCTATATACGTCAAGGCGTGTTGCTAAAGTGCGAGTACTAATTCTCCGTCGTATCAGACTATATACGTCAAGGCGTGTTGCTAAAGTGCGAGTACTAATTCTCCGTCGTATCAGCCTATATACGTCAAGGCGTGTTGCTAAAGTGCGAGTACTAATTCTCCGTCGTATCAGCCTTTATACGTCAAGGCGTGTTGCTAAAGTGCGAGTACTAATTCTCCGTCGTATCAGCCTATATACGTCAAGGCGTGTTGCTAAAGTGCGAGTACTAATTCTCTGTCGTATCAGCCTATATACGTCAAGGCGTATTGCTAAAGTGCGAGTACCTTTCCCACAACGTTGTGAATATAATTCAGTATAATACGTAACATATATTGCACCTTAACGTAAGGCACAGATACTCCTTCTTCCCAAACATATAGGTTTGCAAGGAAAGATTCTCAGAGCAGGCACCTGTTTTAAATCTCTATAAAAAATAGGCTCATCCACATCTACAACGGTTTTCTATAGAAATAAAAATTTATCGAAGTAAACATGTGATAACCGCAAATGCTTTTATTAAATAATATTACGACACATAATTTGAATGAACGTACATCGCAACTAGCGAGCATGCTCTTGGATCCCTCTAACTGACCCCAAACAGCTCACTTTGCAGCAAAACTGACAGCATCACTCACTTGAGTAGGCGCCCAAATGCTTTGTTTATCCTATAGAATGGCAAATGAAAAGCTGCACTTCAACATGTCTTTGAAATTTGGAAAAATGAGAATAGTTTTACAACTTTAGGTGTTTATATTCTCAAATATTTTCGTAATGTATTATAACAATGAAAACATTGTGGAAATATTTAATGAAATCAGTTACGTCTAACCAAAAGTAAATGTTTCCATGAAAAACATGTATTTGGTGCAATCTACTGTAAAACTATCACTGTCAAGAGATTATTAATTAAAATATTTTTAAAAAGTGCTACAGCTGATTTCTTTCTTTCTGATCAGAAATTTCGAATATTAATTTGTCAAGTCTAGAAACGCCGCATTATGTATGTCAGAGTTTATATAGGACAAATACTGTTATTTTATGATGAGTTCTTGGGCCGAATTCCTAACCTAAGAACAGTTATAATAGAATTTCCTAATGATTAACTTTTCTTTATTCAAAGATTTAGGGCTATTTTTCGGCGACAGAAAATAGACTACACTCTTTGATAAACTTTATGAAGTGTAAAACTATATCTTTTATTTCTATGTAGGAAACATATACAATCGCGAAATACTGACGTGTCAATGAGATTATGTATAACTCTAATTTCCAATCCCATCTATTTGTCAAATTGTTAAATAGGGGGAAAATATATTACCTACAGTGGAAGAAAGGAACGTTAGTTGTAGTTGTGATTGTGATATTGGTAAACAAATTTATTCATATATTTAGAATTCACTCAGAGGCCTATATTTTATTCATACACAAACCAACGGTTTGTAACAAGTACTTCGTTTTATAGTTTACCCAAATATATTGTCACAACTTCTCCTACCGGTGTCCGCATTCAATTTTCTCATCCCAACCTTCATTAAAATCAATATGGTATTCTTTAGATATTGTCTGGTAAAGACCAGATCCATAAAAAAACAAAAAAAAAAAATTGTCTTTATTTATAAGAGATGAAATTTGTCGTGAGAGGTTTTAAAATACTTATACCCTGATCGCAAACTTTACGTTTAGTGCAAATGTCTGTTAGATATAATAATAATCTACTATTGACAAAATATTATTCAAGGTCACACAACCAACAATATACTAAATAACTGTACCCTGACAAAGAAATACATACCCATATTTCTGCAAATAAATAATAAAAATCTGTTGAATTGTCAAAATAGCGTCGTTTAAATGAGGCTATGTAAATAGTTAAAAAGAAGAGTATTATAATTCTGAATTGACCCAAAGCTATAAACTGCCAATTCTTCTTATTTTATCTACCTCCAGAATGTTCCTGGTTGGTTTTTGCCAGGGTACGATTATTGTAACAGTTTAAAAGTTTTAGAATCGCCATTACCAATTCTTAGTTTACTAAGATTTGCAACTTCTGTCAACGGATGTGTGATCTAATTACGGGTATTATAAGATGGTCGGTATAAATCTCACAATATCCCAACTTAGACGTCACTCACGGCGTTTAAATCTCTTACAAAAACAACGTTATTTTTAACTTTGTTTTATATTTATCTACTTAGAAAAAAATAAAATTAATTTATTTTATACGTTTTGATGGTGCACAAATATTATTAAGTGTCACTTTCTGGGTCTAAATCAAACAGTACAATATAGCAAACAAGAAGTTACAAATCAGAGTGACTTCTAGGGTCACTCTAAATTTTAGCTTCTTGTTTGCTAGATTGCAATTTTGAAATAAGACGTCTGATGATGATAATGACATGGTTATCGAAAAGTAGATAAGAGTCTAATCTTAAGTAACTTGTATTATTTTTGTGTTATTTTTTGTTAGGTTTGTGTATTGGGGTATTTTCCAATATTTTCATGGTAATATATTGTACCCCTGTTCCCTTGATATTGTATATCTTACTTCTTGTTTCAGCCACTGTTAAGTATTATTTACCGTGACACAATAAGACATAATGTTTAAACCATATTTACATAGTAAGTTATGTAGTATAAATAATACGTTTATGTATATTTTAGCAAATGGAACAAGCGTTTAGTATTTGAGTTTATTTTGAATTTAAATGTGTTTGAACTCAGGAGTATTTAAAATGTTTACTGGGAAGATCTACCATCAATGGAGAAAAAGGTTAAATATAAAGCTGTATGTGTACCCAAGAATAAAATCAATATGGATAAATCAGAGAAATATTGGCAGTGATAGAAAAATAAAGGGTGTAAATCGGGTAGGGAGAGTAAGAGAAACAGATAATGAGGGAAAGAGTAAAACTGGTAAGATAGAAATGGAAATAGAGAAAGAGTGACAGAGAGATAAGCAGAAGGAAAGGAAAATGTGAAGGAAGAGATGGAGAAAAGTATAGTGAACACAACCAAAATTGTAATAAAGAGAGAGTGGTGAAAAAAGAATTATAGCATGCTACGGAATATAGGCCTCATTATTCACGAGCCAATGTGTAAATACAAGGCTAGGATCATTGCCCGATGTAGTTTCATTCATGCGTAAATAATAATAAGTTTTATTTAAACGCTAACCTTCAATTGGCAATGTTTTAAATTCACACATTAAACATTTTGTATACCTATTACTTTAACTTTTTACTATTGAAAGTAGTGAAATCTGATAATAATATAAAATGCTATAACCTTTTACAAAGATTTGGTAGGGAATGAATAATTCGCTATTCCATAGCCTCTTGTATCAAGAGGAACCTTTTAGGCGTCGTAAGACGTGGCAACCACAAGATATATATTTATCGATGATAAATTACAAATTTTCTTCAAACTACAAATTATTGATCTATAACATCTAAGTACTTTGACCAAGCCTCTTTAACAAACATGTGTCTCGGTAATATGGCAATTTTATAGAAAACAGCTACTCTACTAGCAAAAAAACTGTAGAAGGATGGCATTGCCATTCATAGTATATTATATCGCAAAACCAATTAGGCATAATGGTATTATTGTGAAACTGGAAAGGGAAAACAACTTGATAACTCGTATTAAATGAATTGAAGTGTCAGACAACTGAAGGTAAATATCGGTGGGGTAAAGGTGAGATTAATTGAGCAGCACGAGAAGTTTTCAGGCAGAAAACATTGTTCTCAATATACATTTTTTTAGACAATTGTAAGCTATTGCGCTTCTCTAGTAACAAAATGGGATTGTTGTTAGCTAATAATCCTACCAAAACGAAATGTGAAAATCATTCAATGTACGTAGCAAAAATTATTAGGCAATTTCTCAAAATGGGTTTTTATTTCCCTTGATTACAAGTTCCCCATTATATTTTACCGAATTTCGTACTCTGACTAACTTTTAATCTAGGGAACGTGAGAAATAAAGAATTATGTAGGTGATATTGGGATATAGAATAGCACATCATGATACAAACACGAGCTATTCAATTATTTCTTCCATAGGTCTATTTTATAGATATAAGACATTTATTAGACAAAACGTGTAAGGAGATATTATCCTTTATATTTATAAGCATCTACAGCAATCACATTCCGTGTAAATCATTCAAAGAATGTTGAAATGGTTCTATAAGTTAAACTATTTGTAAGTCAATATCTTCAACTATAATTACTGTGAACTTTGAAAAGTTATTTATTTATTATCCACTAATAAATTAAACGGGAGTCTGTATTTATTTAAAAAAAATTAATTTCTCCATTTACTACACGTGTTTTAGACATTTATAAACTATTACGTTTTTCTGGTTACTATAAGGGAATTGTAGTTCCCTGTTGTTCCCTCTACTAGAGACAGAAAAGTTCCATAATATTGTCGTTTTTAAAACATCTATCCTCAGGTTGTATAGCGGGGAAGTAGCAATAAACAATTCCTACCTTATGTTAATGCCTAGCTACTAGACAACACTGTGTATAATTTACAATATATTTACACATTTCAAAGTAGAGATCAAATTATTATTTGTTAAATTAGAGATCAAATTATCGTAATCTCTTCGGTCCAGATTATCAAATAAATTCGGATAGTTGGGTTTTTTTGAAAATTCTGTGAACTAATTGTGCAAATAATTACTGCATATAACTTGGAAATCGTAGAAACAACCCTTTTTTTAAAGTTATTTTTTAAAGCGTTTTAACAAATTCTCAAACATCTTAGCTTTTAAACAATAATTGAATCCGAAATTGGGTAATCCCATTAAACGTTGTTGCAAAATCCACGTTAAAAATGCATTTCCTTTTTTTGTTTTTGCTGTCTTTATTGATTTACTTGAAAAAATTTCTTATTCGTTTTCCAGCATCTACACGATGCTTAAAAGGTAGGTTCGCTTTCTTTAAAGTCTGAAATCGTTAATTATCCAACGCCGTGTATCTCAGCCACCTGATCACCACCTAAATCCCTTATCTGATTGAATTTTAGTTTATCCGCGGAAAATAAAACTATTTTCCTTTTAGATTTTTAAATGCGATTCGTATAGTCAGAGTTCGTATAATTGAAGTAGGTGCTAATATAATTTTGAACTTTTTCATTTATCATTGTATATTTGTTTATAATTTGTTTTGTTTTACCTTTTCTATTCTTTAGTTATATGTTTAAAGGCTTAAAATTAATACAGATCAACAACACTAACTACCTATGAATATAATATAATAAAGTTTGTTTCTGTTTATATAAATCCATTACTAAATTAAATGTTATAGTTCAATGGATAAGGAAAATTATATTCAAGATTTTATTGTAGATTTGTTTTAATGATTTATTGATCATTGAAGACTCGTATCATTAAATATTTTTATTTTTATTTGAAATATTTTAGAAACCTTTACAAAATTTATTTCCTAATGAACATTATACTGATAATGAATAATCAATAGCAACATCTTATTTAATGACCAGCAAGGTATATAATAAATATTACTCAACGATTTATTGAATAGGTATTACTTTTTTCCTATTAGGAGTGTCGTCACTGGGTATTGCAGGTTTTCTTACACCCAAGCCGAATGAGGCTGTCTGATCACAGCGGCTCTGACGTTTTTATTACTATTTATAATGATAGATCATGTTATATGATGAATAATCGCTCATAGCAATGTACATAATTCTTACATAAGAAATAAATTTATTATTTTTTATATTGGTCTCTGGTTTGGGGGTTGCGTAACCGAGTAGCTTAATCGTGAGCGTTCCCCCCTGATATTAATTAAATACGTTGGTTAGAGGAGAAGCAGGCTTCTGATTTATCAATAATTAATTTCGTTCTCCACTTCTAGAGCCACAGTGACAGGGAGTCCTGTTGCGTCTGGATCGTCTTTGTGGTGTTGGGTGTGCTCCAAACTTTACATGAACATAGCGTCATCCGGATAGAGGGAATGGTAGACGTTTGGATGGAGGGGATGTCATTGGTGTAGAGGAGATAGAAGAGCGGGCCTAGGATGGAAGCCTGCTGAACACCCACAGAGATAGGACGAAAGGTGGAGACGCAATTTTCGACAGACAAGTTAGGCTAGATTATTTGGGAGAGGGTTTATATCTAACAAGAGCTGCCTCAAGTATGTGAGAGAAAATAATACAATTTGTCTAGCTTTAAGACAACGCAAATGTAAGGTCATTCACAATAGTCTATCACGAGCCGAATACAATTACCATCACAAAACACTAATTTCTTCAATGTATCAGGTATGTTGGATGGATTTTTTTAAAGCTCTAGGTGAGTGTGGTCTGTGTAGGTGATTTGACAGTAGCGTTATGTGTTAGTCTTAAGGAATTCTTACACAGTTTCCAAATCGTTTTCGGATTCATTTCTTTGCTCTTGAACATTCGGAAATTCAAACAAAAATAATTTTACGAAACTATGGTAATATAAATAAATCTATTGTAATTGTTGTACGTTTGTAACATGATAAATAGTGTAGTAAAATAAATAAGTATATACACTTCAGATTTAATTAGGACTAATATAAAAATATGTAGTTTTTTAAAATTCATTACGGTGATTTTCCGTTTACCTTTATTTTATGGAAATAATTTGATTGATTCTTGAGTCTCATACATAAGAATTTTATTGAGGTACATAAAATCATCTGTATTACAATCGCTAACTGTGCAATTGGACCTAATTTCATTTATTTTTGCCATGCAAGTACATATTTTATTTTTATATTTAATACCTAATTACACACACGAGCGCACACAAAGCAAGAGAGAGAGAGAGAGAGAGAGAGAGAGAGAGAGTGAGAATCAGAGAGAAAGGCAATCAGAACAAAAGGAAATCCCGAAATCTAAGATAATTATAGAGAAGCAAAGAAAGAGCTGCAAAAAAAATTAAGAAGAGGTAAAAAGAATCCTGCGAATGTCCGATTACAAAAATAGAGAGCGATCAAATTGAGGTTTTGCTTACCAAATTGTAATGAAGGAATTGCGAAAACTAGAAAATATACCTGGCCCAAAAAAATTCAGTCTTGGTTCAGGAAATAACTAGAACTCTATTTCCTAAACAGAAAAAGACATAATTGATATAGTACATGTAATTCAGTTATCAGAAATTAAATATTTCAGCTTCACTAAATTTGAAAAGGTAATGCATTTATAGTCTGCACCCACTCCCGGGCCCGCCTTTTGGATGTGCCAGGACCATGAGGTATGTAAAAGTCCAATGAGTGTTAATATTATGATCTTTGAGGAGGCTAAAGAAGGGCATTTGGTTGTGACATCGCCTTTTTACGTCACGACCAAATTTTACAGTTAATAATTTCCTTTAAATAATATCCGTTCCATTTTAGTTAGTTTTAACTTTTAGTGTTATGTTCACTTCAAGTATCTCTAAGTTCTGGGTTGCTGTGTATATAGCTATTTACGTTACAGTTGTATAAGGGGTTTTTTTAATTTCTCTTCTAGTTTTATATATAATTTAACATATATAGTATTGCTTAGCTTTATAATTCTATAGGTTTATAATAATATTGGTCTCATTTTGCATCGAAATGTTATTATCAACAATAAGTTTACCTGGTTTTGGGCTATAAAAAATCTAGCATTTTCTTTTGGATTTTAATTACATTTGTGCAAAAGCTCTCGCTTTATTCGGTATAACAAGGCTTTAACATAATAATCTCTCTACTAGAAAGATCTTTTTTGACACAAACGCCCCGTTGTATTCGGCACTAATGGAGCAAAAACACATCTGATACTCCAGGATAATTGTATTAATTAAAATCAGTTCATTTTACGAGACTGTAAAACAAGTCTCAGATGGTGTTATGTTATTTCAACTCTCTATTTCACTATAATATGCTTGTTTAACAAATTAACAATTTGGGGTGGATCTGTTGCGGGAGAGACGTTAATTAAATTGAATGTAAACTTGATTGTTTGATAATTTAATATTTATTGTTTTGTTTAAGTCAGTAATGAAGATGACCTTAAAATCGTCCGCTAAAACATTCCATACTCCAGGGAAACAACCGCGGGAGAAGGGGAGCGAAGTGAAGTGAAGGTTTTTGGCCCAAGTCAAAATTTTAGTAACAAAATAACCATTTATTATTTTTAAATACAAATTTCAAAAATATAAATACAGATTTCAATTAATACACAAGTATTATAAAATTGATTTTTCATTAGAAAAAAAATGTATAAGCAACTGACTTTTTATTGAAAACCTATCTAAATGGTGGAGATTAAATATAAATTACTCAAATTTAAATGACTAATATCAATATTAAAATTTATCAAATTGCTACAAGGTAAAATTTAACATGGTAAGACAAAGAAAATCCAATGTCATTAATAAAATTATATATTTAAATTCAACGACAAAAAGTTAATGAGAATTTCAATAGGAAATTTAAATTAAAAGTTGTTTTTACAATCACATAAATGAAACAGGATATAAATACATAGACATTTACCACAACCTAGAAATCCTACACATCAACAAAAAAGAACCACATTTCAACACACTAGAACAATATGAAATTTACAGACACACAAAAATACAAAGTACAAAAAAATTAAACGAACAAACACAATATAAATCACACATACTCTTTGATACTATCGAAAACATACCTTTAAAACCGTCACCGCTTGACCCAACATCTCCAAGCAGAAGACACTGATGAAGATCGGCACATAGCGATCGAAAACGTTGTGTCTCATTAAGTTTTAACAAATTTACTAAATTTAAAGTTCGGATAGTCATAAGCTATTGTTTAAGGATTAATAAGATTCGCCGAACGAATCTATATATATATATATATATTAATTATAAAACTTGGATATTTATCTACATACGAGTACTTACTTATTTGGGTGATTAATGAATATCATAACACATTTTAAATCGAGTATATTTCTTTATAATATCTTTATGTAGATAACAGATATCTTAAAACTGGATAATCTTATTACGTATATTTCTTGTACAAAATAATTTAATTTGTAAATTTAATAGCATAAAACTGTCTAGTTGTTTTAAAAAAATCATAAATAAGAATTAAATAAGTTTTGTTTCAAAAATAACTAATATTAGAAAATTAAATTGTTGCAATAATTGTTAAAGTTATACTGTACGTATTGAAAAGGCGTGGCCGATTAACTTTGAAAGAGTATATGTAAAACAGAAATTACACCTTGAGAATGCAAAAATGTAGAAAGGATTACTTTCAATATATATCAGTAGTGAACAAAAAATAATTTATTATATATATATATATATATATATATATATATATATATATATATATATATATATATATACATCCCGCTATCAATATGGCAGCATTTCATTTTGCAACCATATGGCAGCCACTTGAAGGAGTGAAGTATATATGTTTTTCATCGTGTATAATTTATTTCTAATAAACTTGATACTACTTCATGTACTTTAATTTCATAAAATCTTAAAAATACAAAATTGACTGAAGTACTATCAATACGGCAGCATTTCATTTAGGCATCAATATGGCAGCCACTGTATATTTTCGTTCAGTCTAATAACAATATGGCAGCCGGTGTGTATATTATTCCCACGCCACTAACGATACGAGAACCAACAGTGTTGCCACTATGGTGCGACTGTCTGACTAGTCAAATGTTTATACTGTAAGACACTGGGTGTGTGTAATCATGGTGAAAACATAAACATTAGAATGTCCCTTCTTCATTTCAGCTGGCTAATTATTTACTCAACTCACATAAGTCCTGGTTGTTAGTTTTCATAAACGTGTACAACTATCGAAAGCTGACGGGGATACAAGAGAACAAACTTTAACGGGGATGGACGGGTGGGGCTCTATGGGAGTTGTAAAGGAGTGACGGGGTCAAAATAACAGAAGGCAAAAAAAACTAGAAAATGATCAATCGGAGGGTTTTAATGGTGCTGAGTCTTTTACCGTTATCGAACGTCATAGGGATATACGGGTGATCCTCTATGGCAGGGGTTCTCAACCTTTTAGGCTCTGCGCCCCCCTTCACACTTTGGTGTGAGGTCACGCCTCCCTTTACGGATTAAGTTAATTTAGACTTATATATGATAAATTTACTTACATTATGTTTGAGTAAAATGACTTTGAACTTAGGCTAGACATATTCTAGTAAGGGTAAGTAATATAAAATCATATATGCTCAAATACAAATTTTATTTTCACAAATCATCGAAAAAATCACAACAAAATATCAATAATGTTACCAGAAAAATGTTCGCTACTTTTGTAGTGCTAGTGTGAGGGCTGGCACTGTTTCTTGTTAACTATTTTTTGTATGTTTGGATGAAATTTTGACAAAGAACACCGCAGGTCACTTTCCACATCTAGTCTGGCTCGGTATTTAGATTTTATATTAGCCAGGGCTGAAAATCCTGTCTCGCATAGATAAGTTGATGAAAATTGTACAAGCAACTTGACTGCATCCATTGCTACTTCTGGGTAAACAGGAAGATATAGTAGCCAGAAATCTTCGAGATCCATGTTTGGGAAATCCAATTTAGCTTTGGAATCACATTGCAAGTCAATTGTTTGTTTTTTAATGTGATCAGGAAGTATATCAATGTTGATTTGAAAGGGGTCTCTTGTTAACTTGAATTCCCAGTTTTCCGAGCCTATATCTGGGAAATAGGCTCCGATTTTGTTACTCAGAGACAACAAATGCTCAGATATTAGGTCCTTCATTTCATTTACTAGGTCCATCGAGGAGGTTGTTTAATTTTGGAAAGGAAGAAAAGTTCGGCTGCGAAATGTGCAGGCGGCGTTGCCAAGAGCCATCTTCTCAGCAAAACTCTTAATTGAATCATAGTTCTTCAAAGTATTTTTCTGACCTTGTAACTTTAGGTTCAGAAGATTTATTGTTTCAAAAAAGTCTGACAAATATGCCAGGTGAAAGATAAATTTGTAATCTGTAAATTTCTTGTACAGTTCTTCACTTGAACTCATCAAAAAGATTTCAACTTCTGATTTCAAGTTGAACAATCTTGCAAGCATATTACGTTTAGACAACCAATGAACTTCGGTGTGAAAGAGAAGTGTTTCTTGATCACTGTTCACTTCTTGACACAACACTCGAAAAAGTCTGGTGTTCAAAGCACTGGATTTGACGTGATTCACTACGCGTTCCAAACGTCCAGGTCGCATTGCATCATTACTCAGAACTACATGACAAATTACGCACTGAGGTAAATGACTACCGTTTTTCTCAATAAATGTAAACCCGTATTTAATATAGTCATCACTGTAGAGTCTTTTCTTTCGTACTGATATATTCATTTTAATAGCAACTAACCACTAAAACACACAATATTTGTCAATGTTATGGCGATAACAATTAACAACACAATTAATATAATAATTACAATAAAGCTACATTCACAGGCGGAGGAGAATGCACAACTGGATTCTGTGTGACAAGTAGCGCTTGTGGTGGACAGGAGTGGGACTGTGGCAGACGCTCATTTACATTTTATTGAGTAAAGATAGAGAGCTTTATAGCTCTATTAAGCTATAAAGAAATTTCAATGATGTGTGTTTGTGTCCAAAATCAAATTCAATTTTTTTTTAATTTGTTGACGCCTCCCCTGGAATTCTTCCACGCCCCCCTAGGGGGGCGCGCCCCCCAGGTTGAGAACCGCTGTTGTAGGGGAAAGACGGGCAAAGTGGCCAAGGCGGGTAAAGTGGTCATTTGAGTTTTTTAGGCCGTATAGTGCTGCAGCCGTGTGGAAATCATGTTAACAAGTGCCTACTGATGGTGTCAGTATTGGCTGTGACTGTGGAGGCGAAGACTATTTGATTTTGTAAACAGTCTTATTTTTCCGGTCTGACTTTTGGTGAGTGGCGAGTGTTTATATTTTTAACTTAATAGATAACAGGATGATAGTTATGGACTAAAGTGCTGATGGATGGTCTTAATTTAAGTTTTCAATTGATGGTTGAAATTTGTTATCAATTCTGGCTAGGTTTTAGATTACAATTCCTGTAATGGTGTCGTACTAGGCAAAGTGGCCACTAAATATTGCGGGCAAAGTGCCCCATGTATAACTTTGTATATATTTGTTCAACTGTTTATCTTTTAATAAATTCTTGATTTTAGTTTATTCATTTTCTAAGTTTAATAAATATGTATTCAATTTAAATCCTTTTATAATGTTCTCGTTGTGTCCTATTTCTTGTATTTGGAAATGTTACAGACCATATCAAGATGGCATACAAATGCAGTAGAAAATCGACACAATTATGGAGTTCAGATCCGATGAAAGAGGTTATATTAGCTGTAAAAAGAAACAAGATGCCATTTTCAATGGTGGAAAAACAGTCAACAATTTGTCAAAGCAGTGGCATAATTTGTCGAAAAATACTCTCAGACGAAGAGTTCTAGAGAAGAATCAAGATGCAATTGATGAGAAGAAAGTCGTTGGTAATACAGAAAGATCTTCACTGAAGAACAGGAAGAATAACTTTGTCACCATATTATTGATATGGAAGAACAATTCCATGGTATCACTTATAAGGTCTTACGATACATAGCATACAGTTTCGTAATAAGAAAACAATATTCTTAACACTTTTAATGTTGAGAAAAATGGGAGACAAGGAGTGAGTAGAAGAGCTTAAAAGGAGACATCATAACATCACTCTGAGAAGCCCAGAAGCTATGTATCTAATAAGAGCGCGAAGATTCAACAAAACCAATGTAACAACATTTTTTGATATCTTAAAAACAGTTGTAGAAAGCCATAAGTATTCAGCTCATAATATCTATAATTGTGATGCAACTTATTTATTAACAGTACAAAGTAGAGAATCAAAACTATTTACTTTGAAAGGAAGAAGGTAGGTCGGTGCGATAAAATCGGGAGATAGTAGGCCTAACTTACTTTCGACATTTAAAGTGTGATTGTCGGCTGGGGGGAGCTTTGCAGCAACCATCACGGGAAGCTCATATAAAAAAAAATTGGTAGCAGAAATGCAAAAGTGACAGTAGAGAAAGAGGACAGATATAAACACCCCAATTATTTTAAACTAAAACGTATGAAAATTCATTGAAACTATAATGTTTTGACAAAATCCCTTATATCCCATAATAATTTTGAACAAGTGTTTCTAACTCATTCCCTTACCTGTGACAAACCTTGGCCCCTTTACCCCACATATGAGGGCAAAGTGGCCATTTTGTACTTTATTAAAAATTCTGTTTATTTAAGTTTGAAACTTAAAAAGTCTAAACAACAATATATTATCCAAAGCACAAGATTTTGTAGTTGATGTGCAGCGGCCAGAATGACCGATGCAAATAAATGTGGTATTAGTACAGAATAATGTAACTAAACCTAGAATAGTTAAATAGATAATTCAACTAATATTCAAATTATTTCAAAGTAGTATAATAAAAAGGTTAAATATAGGGAAAATCAATGTAAACTGAGGTAATTAGAACTAAATAGACAAACTGGGAATGTTAGAATAAATTATAAACCAACATAACTGTATAGTCTGGTAGCAAAACTAAAGAAAGAAATAGATAAATTCTTAAAAGAGCAAGAGGGTAATTTCAAATTGTAAGAGGTTACACAGTAAAGTCCGGAAGACCACCCCAATAATTTCTATAGCAGTATGAGGTCTGCTTTACTAATAAAAAACACTGAAGTTAGGTTTAACACTAAACGTTAATTAAAAGAAATAATTCAAGTTTATGAGTGGAGTTAACTCTACGCCACTTACCAATCCAAATGTATGCGGTGCTAGTGAAGTGATGAATCGTTAGTCGTCCCAGTCCTGGGTGAAGTCCTGAAGGGATGAAACGTAGATCTCGAAGAGTGGCATTAACTAGAACTCATTTAATTCAATTTAAAGTGAAGTCACTTCAATCGTCACAATAGAAAATCTTTAGTTAACAAAATGATAGTTCACTCACGAGGTTAAATAGTTAATGGTCTGCTGTATAATGAAAGCACACGAGGTTAACCTAAGAAAATGGCACTTGAACATATAAAGCGGTTCAAGTCAGTTTTATAACTGTTGACGTCAATAATTTATAGTCAGAACACATTTAAGACATTAACTGAATGTATTCAACAAGTGGTGTAAGAAGTGGTTATAACCCATGCGAACGGCTAAAAGCACTTGGCTAGAAACTTGCGTGCCGCACTAACAAAACCAGCCAAATTGGAAGAGAGAGGAAAAATACCTAGCGCGACTAAGGCACAAAAAAAGTCAAAACGGCCCTGCGCAACTAACGCAAAAGTGACGTCTAGCAGCTGTTTACTAGATCGAAACTAAGTAGATCTAGTCCAGATCATAGATGAATAGGATCAATGCGTCTGGTAACTGGATCGCAAAACTATTTCTTTGCAGTAAAAGGAGCCTAGACTCTAGCCGGCATTGAATATCTAGTAGGCGGTTGAAACTGAACTGTGGGTAAAGAACACCAGCTGTTCCTAGGTTATACGAAAGCAGGTTACAAATAACGTAAGTTACTGAAAGATAGGTTATCCTATACTTGACCTACCGCCCACCAAAACGAATGTTTTAGAAATGAAGAAGATGAGTAGTAGAGGGGCGAAGAACCAGAAAGAAAAGTCCAGGAGGTCAGCGGATAGCTAAGAGATGGATGGATGTCCAAGAGTTGGTAACAGAAGTGTAGACTATCTGGTCTTCCTTAAGTGGATTGAAGTCCTTAATCCTTTGGGGGGGGGTATTGCGCAAGTAAGTAAGAGGTGGACCATGACTGACAGAAGCGGTTAGATATCTGCTGAAGAAGTGGCGGATGCTAAATGATCGATGGTTTCTTGGACTACTGGGTAGAACGATTCAGTAGCGGGTGACCAATTAAACATTTAGGGGTAAGAAGAAAGAGGATTTGCTAGGAGGAAGAAAGAAAGAAATTGGGCTGCGGTTGAGAATAGGTTAGATTTGCTAAAAGGGTTGATTTCGTGGAGGCTGATAAACTCCACCGCCCACCATGAGCAGACCGGAGGCGTCGACTAGAGGGCGAAGAGACTCGGTGATATGGTTGACTGGCTGAACTCTTCTAACGGAGCCACTGGTGGTGGTAACCTTGCGTAAGTCCTTGTAGCGTTGAGTGTCTTTATTGGTGCGGATGACTTTTTTGCTCTCCGTTGATCGACGTGCAGAGTCGTGGCCTGCGGCTAATCTTGCAATGAGGGCGTGAGGTTGACGACATAGATGGTTGGGAAGCGAACCCGAGAAAATCCAACCGAAAAAGGTGTTCAGAGCAGCAGGTTGACCCTTGATAATGGTCTGTGGTTCATTGCTAACACTGCGGCGGTTAAATACTTCAGATCCTAGTATTATGTCAATTTGGGCAGGAGTGTCAATGTGAGGGCCTGCTAGTGGGAGATAGCTGTAATGTGCGTGTATACTGGGTGATAGTGCGGTTGATAGAAGAGGGTCAGTGATGTGAGGTAGCACTGCAGCTTCTAGATCGAGTTTGAAATTTGAGGCATATCTAGAAGAAATTCGTAGGGACACATATTCTGATATATGTGTGGTTTGAGAAGCGACCCCGACAAGATAAACATTTGATTTCCTAGTAGGTAAGCTCAAACATGCGGTTACGGTTTTTGTTATGACAGACAATTGACTGCCTGGGTGAATGATTGCCCGAAGGATATGCGGATTTCCAAAATGATCATTTACAATGACCTGAGCGGTGCCTAATAAGGCAGAAGCGACATTAGTGTTATTGGCGCTGGCGAGCTGTTTTCCATTGGTGGTTGAATTGTAACGGTTGTTGGCTGAGTTTTGGTGTCGATGTGTGTACGGACGCTGAGGCGAAACTGAGTTAGGGTCATGTAACAAGGAGTGATGATTACCGTTACAATGTTTACAAGTCTTGAGTGATTTGCATTTGTTTTGGTATTGCGTGCCGAAACAATTGAAGCAGCGCTGCATATGTCGTATACACTCGTACTTAACAATAACGTTAATTAGGCTAACGGCTAATCGACCGATTTAAATAAAAGTGAAGCCTATGGGACCAGGCCAAAAGGCATAATATTAAATTAATTTTGATCAAATATAATCAGGGATAGTGGATATAAGTATAAAACATGTGGGGAAAGTAAATTAGGCCTAGCTAGGGAGAGTTGTATTTCTGTAAAGGTGTAAATTTTAATTTAAAACATAACAGCCTAGAAATTAGGTTAGGCAAGAATGAAGCTATGTTATGTTCGGTAAAAACCGGTAGGGAAATGGTTTATAGGATCTTGCCTTACTGTGACAACAGCGCTACCGTCAAAGTTTGAGTTATGAAAAAGAAACAGGAAATTAATGAAATTGGAAGAAATAAAGACAAACAAATTATTAAATGAAAGTTAAAAATGGAAATTGGAGTAAAGAAAAGCCTTTCACAAAAGTTGAAACTAATTACAGTTCAAAATTACGAAATAAACAAAGTCAATTACCATAGCAACGGCTTTTTCATTGGTTAAAAATGTAAGATGGACATCGTGACGTAGGAAGTTTGAAGTTGGAGAAGACGGGGCTTGCAAAAAGGACGCTTAAGGCAGAATAGTTTGAACGGCCATCCAGTGTAGTCGTATTAATACATGCAGAACAATTAAAGATCCAATATGTGGTAAGAAGTCCGTGTAAAGTACTACTATGTGACACGGAAATGCGTCACCATTAGTTACAACTAAAAACAATAACTGAAACACAAGCAAGTAAAACTAACCTTATAAAACAAAAGTCAATGCTAGATTTTTTTCAAGCCTAATTAATTTTCTTTTATTTTTACGTAAGCCTACTATGTACAGTATTTAGCCTAAATACAGTAAGAGGAAAATAAAGTTTTTAATAAATTGTATCATTTATTCATAAATTTTGTTGACAAGTGTATAAGTGTTTTAGTTTTATAGTTTTTTATTAAAAATGTTTTGTGGAGAAGGATAAAAGGATGCTGCATTAAAAGGTAAGATTTTTATTATGTAATGTAGGTTTTAACATTTTCTGTAGTGTGCATAGCCAACACCATAGAAAACAAGGTTTGCGAGTTGTAACGTCTCAGGGCACAGGCTACGGGTTGTCATTAGGCAATCAAGATAACCAATATTACTGTTGAATGACGTTTATTTAAACGTTAAAATATGATAGTTTTCTTGTGATTTAAATACACTTGCTTTATATGTTGAAGTGTTATCTCTGTAGGAAATAAACAGTCAGTACTTAATCGGAAATAAATAATTTAATTAAATACTGTATTAGAACAAATGTAGACACGATGCCAATTAATTGTCCGTTATCTATGTGGTGTTGGTACAGCGCCATACAGCTGATCAGTAGAAATAATAGTCTTATAGCTAAGAATCCCCACGGCCTACCCTCACCCCAACGCTAAAAATAGACTCGGCAAACGTTTCGTGATGTTACCATCATACAGTACACTACTACTGTTTAAGCCGGAAACCGGTATTAGACGGGAAAAATGCCGGTCCCAATGGATTCCGGCTTAAATAGGTTTCACAGTGTGCGTGCATATGCGTGCGTGTGCGTGTGTGCGCGTGTGTGTGCGTGTGTGCATGTGTGTTAATAAAAATAATAATAAAGATGTAAACATAAGAAGGGTACCTACTCTGTACCAGTAACATGAAACCAGATAGTCATGTTAATTTAAATGAAAGGTTAGACATAATTGAAAGAGCTAAATCCTGTTAATTAAAATAAATTAAATAATAAGTAATTCTAAATCCAAATAGATAATAAAAAATTTATAGTTTCTAATTAGCTGTGTTTTCATTTAAAATTAAATAAGTTCACTAGGTATCCATGTATAGTCTTTAAGTCACAAGTGTCTCTCAAAGATTCCACTACCTCGAAAGGAGCTTAAAGAGGTTTATGGGAGGCTAATTGGTTTTCATAAAAAATTCAGGGTTTGGTTCCCCTGAGAGGTTTATTCCTTGAGATACAGGTCTCGAACCAGGGTTCGTAGTCAAGGGATAATCCATTACTCTCTTATGGACAAGGTTTGGTCAAAGATAGAGGTAAAGAGTAAGAAGGTGCTAGTCGAGGGAAAAGCAGTTGAAGGTAAGGTCCGTGAGAGTTGGTATATTTTTAATGATTTTAATTTTTGAATATGGGACCATAAAAATTCAATGATGAAAAGAGTGGCCACTTTGTCTATCCTTCGTGGTCTAAACGTTTCGTGATGTTACCATCATACAGTACACTACTACTGTATAAGCCGGAAACCGGTCTTAGACGGGAAAAAATGCCGGTCCCAATGGACTCTGGTTTAAACAGGTTTCACTGTATATATATATATAATATATATATATATATATATACTGTATATATATATATATATATATATATATATATATATATATATATATATATATATATATAATATATATATATATTTAATAAATTAAAAATATTTCAAAAACAAGAATACTTTTAATGAATATATTTATTCAAAGCTTTTCGCCGATTAAATAGTATCAGCATCTTCAGGAAAAAAATTATCTCTTTTCCTGAAGTATAATTTTTTTCCTGAAGATGCTGATACTATTTATTCGGCGAAAAGCTTTGAATAAATATATTCATTAAAAGTGTTCTTGTTTTTGAAATATTTTTAATTTATTAACTATATATACAAGAAAACATATCACCATATTTAATATATATATATATATATATATATATATATATATATATATATGTGTGTGTGTGTGTGTGTGTGTGTGTGTGTGTGTGTGTGTGTGTGTGTGTGTGTGTGTGTGTGTGTGTGTGCGTGCGTGCGTGCGTCGAATAAAAAGTCGTAGTTATTTTTATTTCATTCATAATAGTAACCAAGGAACAGAAGCTATTATCATAGGAAACGTGTTTCATATTTGGTACTTTATAATTTGAAAAAACTGCCAAGTTTTTTTGTGCTGTTAAATGTTTTGTAACAAGTAATCCGACTTGAATAAGTTAATGACATGTTTTTGTATTTTCAATTTTTTAGATAAGAAAAATTTAATTTTTTAAGCATTTACGAAGAAATTGTTGTTTTATTAATTTTGTATTGAATTTATTTTCGACAGTTTTTTATATACAATGCAAAGTAATTAATTACAAATGTAAATTTAGTTGTTAAACTCATTAATCACTTAAACAATAGTTTATGACTGTCTGAACTTTAAATTTAGTAAATTTGTTAAAACTTACTGAGACAGAACGTTTTCGATCGCTATGTGCTGAGCTTCATCAGTGTCTTCTGCTTAGATATGTTGGGTCAAGCGTTGACGGTTTTGAAGGTAGGTTTCGATAGTATTAAATAGTATGTGTGATTTGTATTGTGTTTGTTCGAATAATATGCTTGTATTTTGTGTTTTTACGTGTCTGTAAATTTCATATTGTTCTAGTGTGTTGAGATGTCCTTTTTTGTTGATGTGTAGGATTTCTAGGTTATGCTAAATGTCTGTGTATATGTGTCTTGTTTTCTTATGTGATTGTAAAATGTTGAGTTGGTGTTCTGTTTGTGTTCCTCGATTCTTTGTTTAAAGCTGCGACCTGTTTGTCCAATGTAGAATTTGTTACATTCATCGCAGTTCAGTTTGTATACACCTGGTGCTTGCAGTTTATCTTTGTTGTTGGTGTTGTGTTGTATTTTGTATTGTAACTTGTTATTAGTTTTGTATGCTATTTTGTATCCAATTTTTTAAAATTTGCTGGCTATTTTGTTTGTTGTTTTGTTTATGTATGGTAATGTGATGTATTTGTTTTCCCTGTCTGTAGTGTTAATTTTAGTGTATTTTTGTATTTTCTCCATAGTTTGTCTATTATTGTGGTGTTGTATCCATTTGTGTATGCTAAATATTTAATTGTGTTTAGTTCTTTGTTTATGTCTTCGTTGGTCTTTGGGACTTCTTTAAGTCTATGAAGCATGGATCTCAAGGCATGGATAGGTTGGTTTGAGGTGTTGTGGATAAGTGTGTCTTTTGTTATGGGTTTCCTGTAAATGTTGAAGCTGTGTTTTTGTGTGTGGCTTTTTGTTATGGTTAGGACGAGATGTTTAGGGATTGGTTGGTTTCAATTACTGAAGTGAAGTGGAGCTTTGGATGTATTTTTTTAGTGTAGGTGAGGAGTTTTTCGCATTGACGGGAGTTGCCTCTGTAAAGTGTTATATCATGACGTATCTGTGCCAGTAAATGATTTTGTGTGCGTGTGTATTGTTTGTGAGTATCTTGGTGTTTTCTATGTCTTGTAGAAAAATTTCGGTTAGGACACTACTGTTAGGACTTCCCAAGGGTAGACCATCTGGTTGTGAATAAAAGTTTTAGTTGTGGGTGGTTTTATTTGGTGATGATTTGGAGGATGCTTATGATTTCGGTAACATGGGTTTTAGGTATGTTGTTCTGTATTAATTGGGTTTCTAGGATGTTGAGCGTTTTGGGTGTGGGTATATTGGTGTACATATTTGTTATGTAGAGTGATATTAGTGTTGAATTGTTGGTATGTTTATGTCTTTTATTTTATTTATGAGGTTTGTTCTGTTTTTATGTGTGGTTCTCTGTTTAAATTTATGGATTGTCTGATTATTTTCTTCATGTATTCTTGAATTTTGTAGTCCATTACGTTCGGTGAATCTTATTAATCACTTAAAACAATAGTTTGTGACTATCCGAACTTTAAATTTAGTAAATTTGTTAAAACTTACTGAGACAGAACGTTTTCGATCGCTATGTGCCGATCTTCATCAGTGTCTTCTACTTGGAGATATTGGGTCAAGCGGTGACGGTTTTAAAGGTAGGTTTTCGATAGTATCAAATAGTATGTTTTGTATTGTGATTGTTCGTTTAGTATGTTTGTAATTTGTGTTTTTTTGTATCTATAAATTTCGTACTGTTCTAGTGTGTTGAGATGTGGTCCTTTTTTGTGTATTTTGCTAATTTATGTGCAGGGGCATCCTGGTAGTTGATGATGGCTCAGATGTGTACATTGTGTTTGTGTACTCACCAAGATACAAACAATACACACTCACACAAAATCATTTACTGGCACAGATACGTCATGATATCATAACACTTTACAGAGGCAACTCCCGTCAATGCTAAAAACTCCTCACCTACACTAATAAAATACATCCAAAACTCCAATTCACATCAGAAATTGAAGCCAACCGATACCTAAACTTCCTCAGCCTAACCATAACAAAAAGCCACACACAAAAACACAGCTTCAACATTTACAGGAAACCCATAACAACTCACACTTACCCACAACACCTCAAAACACCCTATCCAACACAAACACTCTGCCTTCAGATCCATGCTCCATAGACTTAAAGAAGTCCCAATGACCACCGAAAACATAAACAAAGAACTAAACACAATTAAATATTTAGCATATACAAATGGATACAACACCACAATAATAGACAAACTATGGTACAAAACACAAAAAAACACTAAAATTAACACTACAGACAGGGAAAATGCAAATACATCACATTACCATACATAAACAAAACAACAAACAAAATAGCCAGCAAATTTCAAACAATAGGATAGAAAATAGCATACAAAACTAATAACAAATTACAATATAAAATACAACACAACACCAATAACAAAGATAAACTACAAGCACCAGGCGTATACAAACTGAACTGCGACGAATGTTCCAAATTCTAAATTGGACAAACAGGTCGCAGCTTTAAACAAAGAATCGAGTAACACAAACAGAATAAAAACTCAACACTTTACAACCTACATATGAACAAAAAAGGACCACATCTCAAAACACTAGAACAATATGAAATTTATAGACACACAAAAACACAAAGTACAAACATATTAAACGAACAAACACAATACAAATCACACATACTATTTGATACTATCGAAAACCTACCTTTAAAACCTTCACCGCTTGAAACAATATCTCCAAGCAGAAGACACTGATGAAGATCGGCACGTTCTATATCAGTAATTTTTACAAATTTACTAAATTTAAAGTTCGGATAGTCATAAACTATTGTTTAAGTGATTAATAAGAATCACCGAACGTAATGGACTACAAAATTCAAGAAGCTAAATTCATGTAAGTTACGTGTTATATTAAGCACGAAAGGTTTTTAAAAAATGATTTTATTTTTACAAACCTTTGTTGAATTTAATAAACAATTATTTTGGAAAGTGTTACATAAATTATACTTAATAAAACAATTCAAATACAACTGATGTACATACAGTTGGAGCGGAAAACGTCTGTGCGATACAGAGGGACTTACACACTGCCGGGGCTCTGTTCTCACCACCTATATAATACAAAAGCTGCGTAAGCAGGAATTTTCCTAGCACGCATTTAATTATGAAATGTTCACATAAAATGTTCATATAACTCCTCCATCCCTAAAGAAAACTTCGGGGGTTGGGGAAGTTTCGGCATAGGTTGAAGTCCTCTTCATCTTCTTGATGAGGGCGAAGTATATAAAGCTGCTGAATAGGCCTCCGTAAAGGGCAATTTTCGGCATCGGTTGAAGTCCTCTTCACTGGAGAAGGTCGCCAGGCGAAGGTCTGGGATCCAGTTAAATGGGTTGTCTGCGATTTCCAACGCAGTATCCTCGTAGTTTGTAGGAGTTATTGTTTTTGATGATGGGCGTTTTACAGTCTAATTTTCTGTTCATTATAATTCAACTGAGCAAAAGTATTTGAAATTGATTAATACAATTTATAATGAGTCTTTTCTATCATAGGATAGATACAAAATGTTTATAACATATACAATTGTTATCAGAATCTAATTTTTTGTTCTACAAAATTTACATTGATTACAATAAAAGTTTTATATAATTTTTCATAATTTTTACCATCATTTACATTCAAATTGCCTGTTATAGATTTGATAAAGGATTCTAGTCAGTTTATAAGAATTCTTTTTGTTTTGTTATCTCTTTAAGAGTATAGTTTCTAATTTCCTTCAATTACAATTTTTTTTTGTGGTTAACATATTTCAAATAATTAACAATATTTATTACCATAATTAGTTACATATCATTTAATAAATTACAAAAGTTTGTAACACATACAATTAATGAAACAATGTTGTTTAAAGTTTAATAAAGTTTCTTGCATAGAATTAGTGGACAAAGGTGTGGTAGGGATTTTAATTTGATTGTGTTGAATATGAACAAGAAGGATTTTGGTCAATAATTACATTTTTTATCTTCTTAGGCCTTTTAATTTTCGACAAATGTATTTTGACTTTTGTGTTATGATGTCTAGGCTTTATTTTTCCAGTTTTTCTTTCTTTATCTATCGAAGCTATTTCTTCCTTGCTGTATCTGTTTTTCGTTTTGCTTTGCTTCTGAACTGACTTTATATAAACTTCAGATGGTATTTCTGGAAGTGGTTCTTTGTTTATATTCCTTTTTTCTAAAACGTTTTCTTTAATATTTTCATTACTATTCCTAATGTTTTCATAAAGTCTTTTTGTTTTTTCTTTATGGTTTAAAACGTAGTCATTTACAATTTGTTTTTCTAAATCTATATCTAATAAAGTGTTTGAATTTATGTGTCCACGGCGTTAATTTTGTGACTGAATCTATGCTATTGTTATAAGCTATTATAGCATATTTAACTTTCTTAATTATACTGTCTTTTTTGAATTCGATTTGATTATTTAACAGCCTTATGTGTTCTATTAAAGTGGAATGCAATTTTCACACAATCCGTTTGATTGGGGGTTTTGTGTGCTGATAAAGTGAATCTTGATTTTATGCAAGTCTAATATCTCCTTTACAATTCTGTTATTAAACTCCGTTCCATTGTCTGAGATAATAACTGTTGGTAAGCAGAAATGCGTGAAGTAATCTAATAACTTGTCTGCAATCTCTGTAGCTTGAGAGCTTCCCAGGCGATAAACTTGAGCATATCTCCTGAAACTGTCGACAATGCTGATAAAGGCATTCTTCTCCAAAGAGATTGTGTCAACGTGAATTATTTGAAATGGTCTTGCAGCTTGCAGCGGCCAGAACGTCCGATGCAAAGAATCAGGGTAATTGTACAGAATACCAGAATCAAACCTAACCTGGTTAAATAATTGGCTAAATTTATATGTAAAAATTTTAAAGCATTATAATAATAATAATATTAAAATTAGGGTAAATAATAGTAAAATGAAGAAAAGTAGAAATAACTTTAGACTTAAAAAAAATAAATTATAATCAATAAGAAAAATTATCACTTTAAAGTGGATAGCCTAAATTATGTATACAAAAAAAACGGTAATTGTGTAGTATAACAAACTCGGCCTAGATGCCGGCTATTAAAATAATTGTACTTAAATATAATCAGGAATAAAGAATGTAAATTTATAAGATGTGAGGAAAGTAAATTAGGCCTAGCTAGGGAAAATAGTATTTATGTAAAAGTAAAGATTAAATGTTAAAATGTAATAGCCTAGAAATTAGGTTATACTAGAAGCAGTCATATTTGATTCCGGAAAAATCCGCTTAGGGTATTGATTATAAATCTTGTCACTACGAAACGAAAGCGCTAAAGTCGAACTTTGGATTAGGAATTTTAAAAAGTAAATTAAATTAAATAAGAAGAAATAAAGTCAAATACGTTATTAAATAAAAGGTAAAATTGGAAATGACACATCAGAATACAGAAACGCCTTTTACAAAAAGTGAAACTAATCTTAGTTCAGAATTTCCGAACAAACAAAGTCAATTGCCATGGCAACGGCTTTCTGATTGGTCAAAAGTTGAAAAATGGATACTATGAAGTGGGGCTCACAAAAAAGGACGCTATCCAGAATTAGAATGCATTAGGCTCTCAAGGCGAGCAGACGTGTTTTTGTACCATGCTACCAGGACAAGAAAAAATGTGCTAGAAACAGAGTAAAAAGTGCTACGATGTGATCAGGGGAAGGAAGATATATATGAGCAAGGGTTCATATATACCCAGAACAAAATTTCGACCACCAAAATGCAAAATTAAAGATAATAAGAAGATTAACCGAAATTATGGAGAGACGCCTACCTACCAAGACCCTTGAAGCTGTAGCGGGACCGACAGATGACAAAATTAATGAAGATAAAAAGATTTCTACAGTACAAGGTTATATAATCAATTTAATTATTCTTTTTTAAATAACATTTTACTTCAAATTATATTAACTTAAATTCAAAATTAAATAAGATGGGAATAACCTAAGGGACTGATTAGTCAACTCTCTTAGGTTACCCAAATTTAAGTAACAAAGATTCAAAATTGACTTTCCATTCCCATCGCTGTGGGAATGTATGGATTAAGTATAAAGATGTATATCTTATATGGCTTTTTCTAAGTGAATTTCTAATGAATAATTTCTAAAGAAGTTAATTGTTCAAGGCCTAGCCTGGAGGCATTAAATAGTAATATTAAGTGTTTGAAAAAGAATCAGATTTTAAAATATGTTAAATTTAACTGTAACAATCAAAACTATATACAAAATTAATTATGGTAACTTTGATAATTTAAATTATATATAAAATTAATGATAATAAGAAAATTTAAAAACATAGAATGAGATAATAATGTTTAAATCAATGGCAAGTTGTATGAAATTTTGAAAAAGTAATTAGTCAAGAAAATCCTGTTAAATTAAATAAAAACAATAATAATTAATTTGAACCTTGGAACAAATAAATAAAAAGGTATATTTTCCAATTAGCTGTGTTTTCATTCTAAATAAGATAAGTTCACTAGGTATCCAGGTATAGTCTTTAAATCACAAGTGTCTCTCAAAGATTCCACTTCCCGAAAAGGAGCTTGAACAGGGCTTATCGGAGGCTAATTGGTTTTATCAAAAATTCAGGGGTTGGTTCCTCTGAGAGGTTTATTCCTTGAGGCACAGGTCTATGAAATTAGGTTCGTAGTCAATGGATAAACCATTACTTTCTTACTGACTTAGCAATTGATGAAGAGAAAGAAACAAAGTAAGGCAGGGAAAAAAGTCGGTAAGAAGCTGTTGGTGTCAAGTTCATTTCTAGCTGTAAGGGAATTCTGTCGTATTTGGTTCTTTGACATATGTCACACTGATTTATGAAATTTTGGATTAGTGATTTTAAATTAGGCCAATAATATATTCGCTTAATTGGTTCGTATGTTTCCTGTATCCCACGGTGATTGGTTTTGCTAACATGATAATTACTTATCGTTTCTAAGGTATCTTCTTCCGAAGTTAGGTCTAAGAGTTTGTTGTTACACTTAACTAAATTTAGTTCAGTTTGTTTGAAGTTTTTGGCTATGCATGATGCAAATGTCATAAAAATCGTCTTCAAAATATAGATTATATTTTCCTTTGGGTACCAAATATGATTTTACAAAATTAACTATGTCTTCTTTAAAATTATTTTCTGATATTTCGACTATTAAACGAATTTTTGAAGTTTCAAATAGCTTTATAGTTTTTACTTTCTTCGGCTCATATTTTACTGATGATAAAAATATTTGATTTTTTCCAAAGTTTACAGGCTCGTCGGAAATTGGTATTTCAATTTGGGTGTTCCCTTGAAAATTGGAGTGAATAGTCTGACTGTCGCTTTCTTCATTAACCTCTAAGTTGGCGTTATCTGTTGCGTCGAGTTGTACGACCATAGATTCACTATCATCCAATTCTGGGAAGTACTGTTGCAGTAACCCAGCTGGAGATAACTCAAGGTCTGGTTCTACAGTGTGTTGGGTGTTCGTTGACCTTTTACCAGTGACGTTCAATTGTATTCTAGACAATGCGTCTGCATTTTGATTTAGTTTACCTTTTTTGTATCTTATGTCATAATCATATTCTTCTAATTTTAATCTCCATCTTAAAAGTTTGGAATTTGGTTCTTTAACTGAAAATAACCATTGTAAAAGTTTATGGTCTGTATAAATTTTAAATTTTCTCCCAAATAAATAAGGCCTGAAATGTTTTGTGGCTCATACGATTGCTAATAATTCTTTTTCAATCGCGGGGTAATTAGTTTCGCTGTCGTTTAAAGTTCTGCTGGCATACGCTATAGGAAGGTCTTTTCCATTTTTGTCCTGGCTTAAAATTGCTCCTAGTGCATAATTACTAGCGTCTGTCGTTAGAGTAAACTCCTTTTCAAAATCTGGGTATTGTAGAAGGGGCTCATTAGTCAATATATTTTTACATGTTTCAAAACATTCTACAAAGTCTGGATTTTCTATGTTTATTTTTTCATTTTTCTTTAAACAGTTAGTAAACGGTTTTGTTATTTTGGCGAAGTTTTTAATAAATTTTCGATAATAGCCTAATAGTCCTAAAAAGCCTTTAATTTGTTTGGTGGTTTTAGGTATTGGATAGTCCTTGATTGCCAAAATCTTTGTTGGGTTGGGTTTTACGCCCTCCGGTGTAACAACATGTTCTAGATATGCTACTTCTTTTCTTAAAAATTCTGTTTTATCCAGCCGTACTTTAAAGTTGGCTTTGCGTAATCTGTCGAATACTTCTTTAAGTCTTTGTATATGTTCTTGGAGGCTAGTGGAATAAATTATAATGTTGTCTAAATAAACTAAACATGTTTCATTTTGGATGCCTCTCAGAATATTATTCATAATTCTTTGAAATGTAGGGGGGCTATTCTTTAGTCCAAAGGGCATTCTTAAAAATTCGTAGTGTCCCGTTTCTGTTGAAAACGCTGTTTTTTCTATGCTATTTTTATCCATTTCTACTTGGTGAAATCCTGAGACTAAATCTAAAGTCGTAAAATACTGAGACCGTCCCAATTTGTCTAATATCTCTGTAATGTTCGGCAAGGGAAATTTATCGTCAATTGTTTTTTTTGTTTAATCCTCTAAAATCTATTACTAATGGAAATTTTCTTTTGCCAGAAGCGTCTTGTTTTTTGGGTACAATCCAGACAGGAGAGTTCCATGCAGAATTCGAGGGTCTAATAATTTTTTGTTTAAGCATGTCTTCAGTTTGTTTATTAATTTCGTTCTTGTAAATCTCTGGATATCTATAATTTCTAGAGTATACGGGAATTTCATCAGTAGTCCTAATGACATGTTTTATTTGGTTGGTAAATAAATATTAAATCGTTTCCCTCAATATGGAATAAATCTGCATAATCTTCTATTAAACTTGTTATAGCGGATTTTTCTTCTAAGTTCATATGTTCCATTCTAAATTTTGATAAATCTAAATTTTTCCTTCTCGATTTTTCTTGTTTATAATCCAATAAATTGAAATTAGCGTTCGTTTGCATTGTATTAGGTTCAAAAATATTGTATTTTTCTAAAGATTTTAATTCTAATGGTTCATTTACTGTTAATTCTACATTTACTTCCGTGTTGTTTATTATAGGACAGTAGGCTTCTCCCTTGTGTACTGAGACTATACACTGCGGAATTTCTAATCCATTTAAGTGTTTGTATGGTAAGAGTCCTTCTCCATCTTGAATATTTTGTATTCTAAATTTAATCGTTCGGCCAGTGCGGGCTTGTATAACATAACTTGTTCCCTTTTTTGCGTCCTGTTCCTGACATTCGCCTTTATTATTATTATTATTGTTATTATTATTATTTTGTTCTTCTGTGTTAAAATATTTAATCGGGATTTGCTTATTGCGAAATATTAATTTATCATTCACAAAATTTAAATTAATTTTTAATTCTTTTATGTTATCTAATCCAAGGAGTAGGTCAAAATCTTTATGGAAATCAAATAAATAGAATTTGGTTGTTTCTTTTACCAAAAGTGGTAGTGTACAACTGTATTTTTCTTTTGATACTCCATGAGCTGTACTCACTTCAAATGGTTCTTGTTTTAAGGTGTTTTTGAAAAATTGGAAAGCTATTGATTTTTTAATAAATGATCTCGTGCTTCCAGTGTCAATCAGCATCTTTATGTTGGTCTTGGGATCGTGGATGTACGGTAGTTCGTTTGTGTCGTCTTCGATATGCATTATGGAAAATGTCTTTTTATTGTGGTTAGTCCTAAAAATGATTATTGGGTATGATTGTCTTCTTGAGTTAATCCACATGCGTTTTCCTCTTGCGTTGAATCATCAAAGTCTATGTAGCTGTCAGGGTCCTCTTGCGGTTCATAATCTGTTTGTTCGGTCAGATAAGAGTTAGTCATCTGTTCAGTCAATCGATTCATAGTTTGATCGTAATTTTCTTCTTCTATTGGTTTCCCTGTCATCTGATAAAGTCTATTTTGTCTAATTGTGTTCCCTGTTTGACGTGTGGAAATGCTCATTGGTTCTGGTTCAAATTTTTGATGAACTTTTAATGGTGTGTAATTGTTAGACTGTCTCGGTTGTTGATTTTGCTGTACGTATGAATTAGTTTTAGTAAATTGGTTAGGATTATTTTGGTAGTTGGGCCTATAATTTTGGAAGGTTTGTTTGTTAGGAAGGGGTTTGCGACTAGGCGGGTATTGTGGTAGGTGGAACGTTCTGTTTAATATTTTGAAATAATTTGTTATTTTTAAATTGAAAGTCATTACTAAGCATGTTAAGTGCTTCGCTAAGAGAATCTGGATTTTTGGTGCGCATTAGCGATCCTACGGGTTCATGTAAACCTCTAAGGAGAACTCTTAACCCTAATTTCTGTACATATTCTATCAAAACATCTTTGGCCAATTGTCTTTGAGGCTCTTTATTAATAAAAAATGAAATCTGTAAATTTAATAGTTTTTGAATTCTCTCATAAAATTTAAAAGGTGATTCGTTGTTTTCTTGTTTTAACTCAGCCATTTCTAAATTCAAAGTAAAGCAATCTCTTTTGTCTGAATAGCTGGTGAATAATACTTTTTTAATCTCATACCAATTATATGAATTTGAGTTTACTACCATTTCTAATGCTTGGCCTTTTAATTTAGCTAGTATAGAAGAAAATAAATATTCATTTTGAAAATCCTCTGGATTTTCGTTTACATAAAACTTATTTACTACTTTATCACATATTGAAATAAATCTGTGGAGCATAGTGGGCTCTCCACTATACTCAGGAATCATATCAAGATATTCCTTCTTTAATGTTGGCGTTGCCATTTTAAAATATTATTTTCTTTAAAATAATAAAATTAAAAAGTATTTACTCTACTTTTCTTAATTCTATTTCTTACGATCTACTTACAAGTGGATCCAAAATACTTTGCTCATTTGACTACTATTTCACTTTTCACTTACACGATATTCACTCGTGCTCTTAATAGATATGCGCTCTATTAAGTGGTTGTAGATATTCACTCTACTAAAGTTTTCTTGATGTCGTTACAGATATGCGCTCTGTAATGAATCGAGTTTTTGCAGTATCTCGGTTAACGATTGAAATCAATAAAAATTATGTTCATTAATTCTCCTGAGATGTCCTACCGACTGCTCCAGTTACGTGTTATATTAAGCACGAAAGGTTTTTAAAAAATGATTTTATTTTTACAAACCTTTGTTGAATTTAATAAACAATTAATTTGGAAACTGCTACATAAATTATACTTAATAAAACAATTCAAATACAACTGATGTACATACAGTTGGAGCGGAAAACGTCTGTGCGATACAGAGGCGACTTACACACTGCGGGGCTCTGTTCTCACCACCTATATAATACAAAAGCTGCGTAAGCAGGAATTTTCCTAGCACGCATTTAATTATGAAATGTTCACATAAAATGTTCATATAACTTGTATATGAACTATCAATTCATTTGTTTACATAAAACAAATATTCGTAACGTGATGATCCTAAACAAATACAATTTCTATACGTGGATCAAACTTATATTTCATTGTGAATAGTTTAATATCGGCTACATTTAATTATACAAACAACTAAATTGTAACGATATGTAAAATGACGAGATATATGTTGAGTATGTTCTGCATCTGTGGTCGTAGTTTCCAATTTTATTTTTTATGGCACTATTTTCAAATTAACGTTTGCTAGATTCCCTAATATTTATTTACTAGTACACATGATGTTTATTTAATGAGATTTTCTACAGTATTTTAAATCGAAAATAAAATATAAAACTAATATTTCTGGTGGAACCTTAAAAAGTATGTATAATACAAAACGTAACTATTGATTTTATATTTATAACCTTAAATATAAGATTATAAGGTAAATAATGAGGTAATGCTTTACTTGTGTTAAACCACTACTGAAAATATGGATACATAATTATATGCACATATCAACACTCCTATGTTATTCACAGTTAATTTGTACACATAAGTTAATCTTACATAAACTTTTTCATAGTATTAAAACTAATGTTTCAGAAGAAATTCCATTGTTGATGTTTTAAGTCAATACATAAATGTAAACTTAAAATGTATGTGTTGTGTGTATCTACTTCTGTTCTTTCGTGAATAATACAGACAAGATACTCTTACTAAAATATTTTGAGGTAGTTAAGAAAAGTCTAATAAGTTAAATTATTTTTTCTTAGTTCATGTATTTAAGCAAATTTTCTAGGTTTGGTCTAATTGTTTAAAATTTTGTGACATTTAAAAAATTATGTATATAAACTCTGTAGTAGTAAAAGTTTACCTGTACTACATGGATGAAATTGTAAGAAAATATGTTCTGAGTAAAATTAAAGTAGGTAATT
The DNA here is from genome assembly GCA_036971475.1 of Prosapia bicincta. Classification (NCBI taxonomy): domain Eukaryota; kingdom Metazoa; phylum Arthropoda; class Insecta; order Hemiptera; family Cercopidae; genus Prosapia; species Prosapia bicincta. Next base: position 9,033,321 of record JBAIZL010000376.1, on the reverse strand, counting down.
ATTTCCTTTCTATACAATATTACTATTGCTAATCAAGTTGTACCAGAAAGTGTTCAGGAACATAGAAAACATCTCAAAAACTAAAAATTAGATAAAAATCATACACAATATCATGTTTTTTTTTTAAATAAATACCTGCATGACTATTGGAGCATCTAACAAAAATTAGGATGATGATTTGTATTGTGTTTTTTGTTCAATATGTTTGTATTTTATTAATCACTTAAACAATAGCTTATGACTACCCGAACTTTGTATTTTATGTTTTTGTGCATTTGTACAAAAACATATTGTTCTAGTGTGTCGAGTTGCGATCTTTTTTTGTTGACGTGTAAGATTTCTAAATCATGGTAAAAGTCTAGTATACTTGTATCCTGTTTATTTTAGGTGATTGGAGAATGCTGAGTTGGTGTTCTCTTTGGAGGATATTGTGTGTTCCTCGACTCCTTGTTGGAAGCTACAATCTCTTTGCCCAATGTAGAATTTGTTGCAGTTTGTACAGTTTAATTTGTATACCCCTGGAGCTTGTAGTTTATGTTTGTTGTTGGTGTCGTGTTGTATTTTGTTTTGTATACTATTTTTTAATCCATTTTTTGAAATTTGTAGGCATTTTATTTGATGTTTTTTTTATGTATAGTATTGTGATGTATTTGTTTTCCCTTCCTGTAGTGTTAATTTTAGTGTTTTTTCTATGTTGTGCCATAGTTTGTCTATTGGGGTGGTGTTGTATCTATTTGTGTTAAATGATAAATGCTAAATATTTAATGGTGTTTAGTTCTTTTTTGGTTTTCTGTGGTCAGTACTTCTTTGACTCTGTGAAGCATGGATCGAAAGGCAGCGTGTTTGTGTAGGGTAGGTTGGTTTGAGGTGTTGTGGATGAGTGTGTCTGTCGTTGTTGGTTTCCTGTAAATGTTAAAGCTATTTTTTTTGTGTGTGGCTTTTTGCTATGGTGAGGTCGAGGTAGTTTAGGGATTGGTTGGTTTCAATCTCTGAAGTGAACTGGAGTTTTGAGTGTATTTTATTAGTGTAGGTGAGGAGTTTTTCACATCAAAACATTCATTCAGGATAGACGGGTTTTAAAAAAAATTGATGTTTTCTAATGCACAAAATAAGTAGTTGAAAGCTTTAAACAAGGCCTTTTTCTTCTATGTAGTGATTGAAAAATGTTTATTAAAATGGAGGCCACTTCACTTGTCAACATGTTGTCCTCTTAGCAGATTTTTTTTTATAACAAAAACTTTCCTAACAGGATACTTTGTAGCTATATTCAAAAATAATATAACATAGCGGTTTTTTATAAAATAAAATGCAATTTAAAATGTTTTGTATGTATTGTGAAGTGTTTTTTGTCTTTTTAAAAAAAATTAAATGTTTTTGGTCTCACCACTAAGGTTTTTCATTTTATCCATATCTCTGAAGACTTTCTAAATCTCTAGCAATTAGTGTTATACCAATTTTTATTATTTGTAGAAAGGAAATAATTACCCTTTAGGTAAAGTTATTTTAAATGTTGCAAACCCTAGTGGAGATTTTTTTGTTGTAACAAGATACTTTGTAGTTATAATGAATTATAAAATGGCTTTGTTTTATAAAATAATGCAGTGTTAAACATTTTTTTGTTTATTGTGAAGTGAAGTTATTTTTGTGTTTTTGGTCTTGCCAATGAGGTTTTTTTATTTTTATCCATATCTCTGAACACACCAGTCTTCAATCTGAATGCTGCTATGCTAACAGATCTGGGCAAGTTATGGTCAATTGACCCTCCCAATACAAGACTTTCCCACCATTTTCCAGTTAAGAGATCCCTTAATCAAACTTGATTCTATTTATTGGTGGTCATCTTTATTAGGAAATTGGAGGACTGTAGTCAGCTCAGATGCTGAGGCTGGGGAAGGGTTTTTCCCTGCTTGGCTAGTTTGTCAACTTTTCTATTGCCAGAGATGTTTATGTGGTTATGGATTAACTGAAAATTAAATACCCACCTGGCATTTATGGGAGCATTTAGTCTTGTTCTACTTTCGATGGTACAACAAAAGTATACAGTCTGCAAAAATGTATAACAGAAATTGTCTACGTATAATGTAGAAAATTATTAAAGCTATTAGTTTGATTCAAAAAGATGTTGAAAAAATACTGTAGATCGTCTCTAATTCGCCAAGGGGGTGAACAATTTGAGAAAAAGCCAAATTACAGAAATCGTGAAATTAACATGTAGCTGAGGGTAAACATAGCACTTAATAGGTATGTAATGTAATTAATAATGTACTTACATGATTTATGTTGACTGGAAAACTAACCAAAACTTTTACACAACATTATTAAAATACTAAAGCCCTCTGTACAAATTCGAGCGGGTGGCTTGTTTATCGCTGTTGGCATGTATGGAACTGGCCTCGCAAGGTATGGTCAAAAGCCGCTAACCCCTGACTACTAATTGGCAACCCTGAGCGACCATTGTTGCCTAGTGCTAGGGTCGAGCTGTCAGTCTATTGCCTGTTTATGACTTGTCTGTCGTTCATGTGGCATTGCTGCTTTTTGGCCTACCGCCCGATTCCGTGCAGTAGATTTCTATAGCCTGTATTATAGTTTGTAATTACAAATAGCTACGCTACTTTATTTACATAAAACATAAAAAATAACATATAACTGTACCTTGTAAGAATATTAACACTAGGAAGAAAAAAAATGTGGTGTATTCAATCTATTTACTTTTTAGTTTAAAAAAAAGTCTGTCATTTTTTTCATACTAATGAATTTTTTTGTATTGCAAGCTGCCGAATTTGACTTAATACTATCAATTTTATCAATTGTGCTTTTTTTTGTCTCTCATACCATCCAATGCGTTTCGTTATTATTTCTTCTACTTCCCTATAAGTCACTGCATTTTCTGGGCAAAGTTCACACTATTCTTCAGATTTCCTTATCTGTTAAAATTTTGTACTTTCTTTGTCAGCTATTGCTTCTGTACCAGGTATATTTTGAGATATTCCTTTTAATTCTGAAATGAAATTTGTGCTTTTTAAATCACCAACAGTTTCACCTTTATTAATTTCCTGTTCGTATGGCCTGTTTTATCCAACACGATGTAAGTGTTCTATGTGGAATGTTATAATATGTTGCTATAGACTACCAATAACATATTGATCCATTGCCTGAATCAAACAAGAGGTGTTTTCAGGAAGAAACTTAGGTGTTATGCCGTTATTTGTTTGTCTTATGGTCAGTTGGATTAGCTGGAACATTATCTATGATCAGTAGGGCCTTTTCTAGTGAATTTCTACTTTTAAGATGACTTTTCACTTGAGGGACAAAGTATTTATGAAACCATAAATTTAAAGTATTGCTGGTAGTCCACACACTTTTTTGAGGAAACTTGCTAATGATTGGTAGTGGTAATTTATGACTTCCGCTGGCATTCACAACCACTAAAACAGTCTCTAGTTTGTGAAAATCTCATAACCCAACCATGTAGAAGAGAGCCCCAATCATGCTATCAAGAGTGATGAGTAACCAATCTGCCTCAGCTCCATACGTTGCTCATCTGTGTGAAAATATTTCTAGAGAGAGGGGTATATGATTTTGAAAGATATTATCTTGTTATGTCATACTAGCCTTTCCCCTTCTAATTGTGTCTTGAAAGTTTTTACGAAATATTACCTGTTAAAAGTATAATTGTTTTATCCTTGTTAAAAAAATAATAAAATCTGCCTTAACTATGTAATTAACCCAGCCGATACATTGTTTTCACCGGTCTACATCTATTTGGTGGATGACTACAGTAGACTATCATATTGTGCTATACTAGTATTTTACCTTCAAGTTTTAATCTTTATATTTTTGCAAACTATTTTCTGTCATAGGTAATGGTTTCACTTTCTTTTTGAGCAATGAAAATTCATTAGAAATATACAATCAGCCCATAATAACCTTTTGAATGCGCACAACCCAGCCGCGTACAAGAGAGCCTCAACCAAGCTCTCAGGTGTGATGAGCAACCAGTCATCCTCATCTCCATCTCTTTGTCATCTATATTCATGTAATACATTCAGTCGTTTAAAGCTAAAGGAATAGATTAGGATAGGAAGTTGTAAATAGAAAGAGTATTTGTAGGTTTTCACAAACTCCTTTTTATCAGGTATATTTTTGAGTATTTGTGTCATTCAGAATGAATCATACCGTGTTTGTTGTAAATATGATTACTTTTGCCTTTTTGGAACTCCTATCAAGATGAAAATAAGTTTTAGACAAAATGTACAAAACTCGAAAACCTGTGTTTTTTATTTGAAAACATGGATAAACAATTATAAGAATTTAAAACACTGTTAAATGAACTGTATGAGATGGGTTTAGGCAATGTATCCCTGTTTAAAGATTTCAAAAATTGTATTCCTTCACATCGTTTTATAACGTTTTTAAAATACAGTGATTATAAAAATTGTAAATCTTAAATGTTAACCTAAATACTATGAAATTATTCAATGAAAGGATATTCATAATACATATCAGTAAAAAACGTTTGATTTGGTTGTTCATCTTGTGTTGTTTATTTAAACACTTATATGTATACTTTAATGGTCAACTTGTCGATACTTACTTAGGAAAAGTAGTCGGTACTCTATATGTGGAATATTAATGTGATAAACATTTTTACGTCAATAGTGCTCTTTCTCTGTCATTGTATCACATTCTAATTTTATTTTTTGTTTGTGTTGAATACATAGACAAACATTTCTTTCTGAGTTGAACTTCTCATACATATCTGTAAAATACCATGTCAGGATAAACTGTGTGTGGCAATGATGTTGTCTTCATGAAAGAAAAAGTTTCAAATGTTTATTTAAATTGTATGATACAGGTAACTTTCTACTTTGTTTAATATCTATTTCTATATTCCTTTCTTTATAAAGACAACAAGTACTTATATTGATTTCTATTTAATCGTTCCGTATTTTTAACTTTTAATAGCCATTTAAACGGTGAAGTTAATGTTCCTAATATTTTTCGGAAAAAGAATACTCATATATTTTTGTGTAAAGCCAACCTCAATAACACAAACACACCTACCAACCGCGTACAAGAGATCCCCAACCACGCTCTCGGGAGTGGTGAGCAAACCAATCGCCCTCACCTTGATACAATTGTTTATATCGGTCTACCAATATCTAATCTTGCCTGTATAAATAGAGAAGTAGGATGACTTCAAATGACATATCATATTGTGCCATACAGTATTTCTCCTTCTATTTTTAATTTTTGTAATTTTACAAAATATTTTTTGGTATAGGTAAAGGTTTCCTTTTTGAACAATAACAATTCATTAGAAATATACAATCATCCCATAATAATCTTTCGAATGAGCGCGACCCAGCCACGTACAAGAGTGCCCCAACCACGCTCTCAGGTGTGATGAGCAACTAGTCATCCTCATCTCCATCTTTATGTCATCTATATTTATGTAATACATTCGGTCATTGAAAGGGAAAGGAATAGATTAGGATATTAAGTTGTAAATAGAGAGAGTATTTGTAGGTTTTCACAAACCTCCATTTATCAGGTATATTTTTGAGTATTTGTGTCATTCAAAATGAATCATACCATGTTTGTTGTAAATATGATTGCCTTCGACTTTTTGGAACTCCTATCAAGATCAAAATAAGTTTTAGACAGAAAGTACAACGTTGCACAACCTGTGTTTTTTTTAATTTGAAAACATTTATAATAATTATAAGAATTTAAAACACTGTTTAATGAACTGTGTGAGATAGGTTTAAGCAATGTATCCCTGTTTAAAAATTTAGTAAATTATACTCCTTCACATCGTTTTAAAATCTTGTTTATAAAATACAGGGATTATAAAAATTGTAAATCTGAAATGTTAACCTAAATATTATGAAATAATTCAATGAAATTATATTCATAATACATACCAGTAGAAAACGTTTGATTTGGTTGTTTGTCTTGTGTTGTTTTTGTAAACACTTATATGTATACTTTATTGGTCAACTTGTTACTTACTTAGGAAAAGTAGTTGGTACTCTATATGTGGAATATTAGTATGACAAACATTTTCATGTCAATAGTGCTCTTTCTCTGTCATTGTATCGCATTCTAAGTTTGTGTGTATGTGTTGAATTAAAAGACAAACAATTCTTTCTGAGTTCAACTTCTCATACATATCTGTAAAATACCATGTCAGGATAAACTGTGTGTGGCAATGATGTCATCTTCCTGAAAGAAAATGTTTCAAAAGGTTATTTAACTTGTATGATATAGGTAATTTTGTACTTTGTTTATTATCTATTTCTATATTCCTTTTTTATAAAGACAACAAGTACCTATATTGATTTCTATATAATCGTTCTGTATTTTTAACGTTTAATAGACATTTAAACGGTGAAGTTAAAGTTTCTAATATTTTCCGGAAAAAGAATACTTATATATTTTTGTGTAAAGTCAACCTCAATAACACGAACACACCTACCAGCCGCGTGCAAGAGAGCCATAACCACGCTCTCAGGAGTGGTAAGCAAACCAATCACCCTCACCTCCATACAACTGTTTACATCGGTCTACCAATATTTAATCTTGCCTGTATAAAGAGAGAAGTAGGATGACTTCAAATGACATAACATATTGTCCAATGCAGTATTCTCCTTCTATTTTTAATTTTTGTAATTTTACAAAATATTTTTTGGTATAGGTATAGGTTTCCTTTTTGAACAATAACAATTCATTATAAATGTACTATCAGCCCAAAATAATCTTTTGAGTAAGCACGACCCAGTGGCGTACAAGAGAGCCCCAACCACGCTCTCAGGTGTGATGAGCAACCAGTCATCCTCATGTCTATCTTTTTGTCGTCTATATTCATGTAATACATTCGGTCGTTTAAAGCTAAAGGAAGAAATTAGGATAGGAAGTTGTAAATAGAAAGAGTATTTGTAGGTTTTCACAAACTCCTTTTTATCGGGTATATTTTTTAAGTATTAGTGTCATTCAGTATGAATTATACCGTGTTTGTTCGTAAATATGATTACTTTTGCCTTTTTGAAACTCCTATCAAGATGAAAATAAGTTTTAGACAGAATGTACAACATTCCAAAACCTGTGTTTTTTATTTGAATACATGTATATATAATTTTAAGAATTAAAAACACTATTAAATGAACTGTGTGAGATGGGTTTAGGCAATCTATCCCTGTTTAAAGATTTCAAAAATTGTATTTCTTCACATCGTTTTAAAACGCTGTTTATAAAATACAGTGATTATAAAAATTGTAAATCTGAAATGGTAACCTAAATACTATGAAATAATTTAATGAAAGGTAATTCATAATACATACCAGTAGAAAACGTTGGATTTGGTTGTTTGTCTTGTGTTGTTTATTGAAATACTTATATGTATACTTTCATGGTCAACTTGTCGTTGCTTACTTAGGAAAAGTAGTCGGTACTCTATATGTGGAATATTAGTATGACAAACATTTTTATGTCAATAGTGCTCTTTTTCTGTCATTGTAGCGCATTCTAAGTTTGTGTGTGTGTGTTGAATTAAAAGACAAACAATTCTTTCTGAGTTCAACTTCTCATACATATTTGTAAAATGCCATGTCAGGATAGACTGTGTGTGGCAATGATGTCGTCTTCCTGAAAGAAAAAGTTTCAAAAGTTTATTTAACTTGTATGATACAGGTAATTTTGTACTTTTTTAAATATCTATTTCTATATTCCTTTTTTTTTAAAGACAACAAGTACCTATATTGATTTCTATTTAATCGTTCCGTGTTTTTAACTTTTAATAGCCATTTAAACGGTGAAGTTAATGTTCCTAATATTTTTCAGAAAAAGAATACTCATTTATTTTTGTGTAAAGCCAACTTCAATAACTTACACAAACACACCTACCAGCCGCGTACAAGAGAGCCCCAACCATGCTCTCAGGAGTGGTGAGCTAACCAATCACCCTCACCTCCATACAACTGTTTACATCGGTCTACTAATATTTAATCTTGCCTGTATAAAGAGAGAATTAGGATGACTTCAAATGACATACCATATTGTGCCATACAGTATTTCTCCTTCTATTTTTAATTTTTGTAATTTTACAAAATATTTTTTGGTATAGGTAAAGGTTTCCTTTTTGAACAATAACAATTCATTATAAATGTACAATCAGCCCATAATAATCTTTCGAGTGAGCACGACCCAGCCGCGTACAAGAGTGCCCCAACCACGCTCTCAGGTGTGATGAGCAACCAGTCATCCTCATCTCCATCTTTTTGTCATCTATATTCATGTAATACATTCGGTCATTGAAAGCTAAAGGAATAGATTAGGATAGGAAGTTGTAAATAGAAAGAGTATTTGTAGGTTTTCACAAACCTCCATTTATCAGGTATATTTTTGAGTATTGGTGTCATTCAGAATGAATGATACCGTGTTTGTTGTAAATATGATTCCTTTTTCCTTTTTGGAACTCCTATCAAGATCAAAATATGTTTTAGACAGAAAGTACAACATTGCAAAACCTATTTTTTAATTTGAAAACATTTATTATAATTATAAGAATTTAAAACACTGTTAAATGAACGGTGTGAGATAGGTTTAGGCAATGTATCCCTGTTTAAGGATTTCATAAATTGTATTCCTTCACATCGTTTTAAAATCTTGTTTATAAAATACAGCGATTATAAAAATTGTAAATCTGAAATGTTAACCTAAATACTATGAAATAATTCAATGAAAGTATATTCATAATACATACCAGTAGAAAACGTTTGATTTGGTTTGTTCGTCTTGTGTTGTTTATTTAAACACATATAGGTATACTTTAATCGTCAACTTGTCGTTACTTACTTAGGAAAAGTAGTCGGTACTCTCTATGTGGAATATTAGTATGACAAACATTTTTATGTCAATAGTGCTCTGTCTCTATCATTGTATCGCATTTTAAATTTGTGTGTGTTGAATTAAAAGACAAAATTTCTTTCTGAGTTCAACTTCTCATACATATCTGTAAAATACCATGTCAGGATAAACTGTTTGTGGCAATGATGTCGTCTTAATGAAAGAAAAAGTTTCAAAAGTTTATTTAACTTGTATGATACAGGTAATTTTGTACTTTTTTAAATATCTATTTCTATATTCCTTTTTTTTTAAAGACAACAAGTACCTATATTGATTTCTATTTAATCGTTCCGTGTTTTTAACTTTTAATAGCCATTTAAACGGTGAAGTTAATGTTCCTAATATTTTTCAGAAAAAGAATACTCATTTATTTTTGTGTAAAGCCAACTTCAATAACTTACACAAACACACCTACCAGCCGCATACAAGAGAGCCCCAACCATGCTCTCAGGAGTGGTGAGCTAACCAATCACCCTCACCTCCATACAACTGTTTACATCGGTCTACTAATATTTAATCTTGCCTGTATAAAGAGAGAAGTAGGATGACTTCAAATGACATATCATATTGTGCCATACAGTATTTCTCCTTCTATTTTTAATTTTTGTAATTTTACAAAATATTTTTTGGTATAGGTAAAGGTTTCCTTTTTGAACAATAACAATGCATTAGATATATACAATCAGCTCATAATAATCTTTCGAATGAGCACGACCCAGCCGCGTACAAGAGTGCCCCAACCACGCTCTCAGGTGTGATGAGCAACCAGTCATCCTCATGTCTATCTTTTTGTCGTCTATATTCATGTAATACATTCGGTCGTTTAAAGCTAAAGGAATAGATTAGGATAGGAAGTTGTAAATAGAAAGAGTATTTGTAGGTTTTCACAAACCTCCATTTATCAGGTATATTTTTGAGTATTGGTGTCATTCAGAATGAATGATACCGTGTTTGTTGTAAATATGATTCCTTTTTGCTTTTTGGAACTCCTATCAAGATCAAAATATGTTTTAGACAGAAAGTACAACATTGCAAAACCTATTTTTTAATTTGAAAACATTTATTATAATTATAAGAATTTAAAACACTGTTAAATGAACGGTGTGAGATAGGTTTAGGCAATGTATCCCTGTTTAAGGATTTCATAAATTGTATTCCTTCACATCGTTTTAAAATCTTGTTTATAAAATACAGCGATTATAAAAATTGTAAATCTGAAATGTTAACCTAAATACTATGAAATAATTCAATGAAAGTATATTCATAATACATACCAGTAGAAAACGTTTGATTTGGTTTGTTCGTCTTGTGTTGTTTATTTAAACACTTATAGGTATACTTTAATCGTCAACTTGTCGTTACTTACTTAGGAAAAGTAGTCGGTACTCTCTATGTGGAATATTAGTATGACAAACATTTTTATGTCAATAGTGCTCTTTCTCTGTCATTGTATCGCATTTTAAATTTGTGTGTGTTGAATTAAAAGACAAAATTTCTTTCTGAGTTCAACTTCTCATACATGTCTGTAAAATACCATGTCAGGATAAACTGTGTGTGGCAATGATGTCGCCTTCCTGAAAGAAAAAGTTTCAAAAGTTTATTTAACTTGTATGATATAGGTAATTTTGTACTTTGTTTAATATCTATTTCAATATTCCTTTTTTTATGAAGACAACAAGTACCTATATTGATTTCTATTTAATCGTTCCGTATTTTTAACTTTTAATAGACATGTAAACGGTGAAGTTAATGTTCCTAATATTTTTCGGAAAAAGAATACTCATATATTTTTGTGTAAAGCCAACCTCAATAACACAAACACACCTACCAGCCGCGTACAAGAGAGCCCCAACCACGCTCTCAGGAGTGGTGAGCAAACCAATCACCCTCACCTCCATACAACTGTTTAAAACGGTCTACCAATATTTAATCTTGCCTGTATAAAGAGAGAAGTAGGATGACTTCAAATGACATAACATATTGTGCTATGCAGTATTTCTCCTTCTATTTTTAATTTTGGTAATTTTACAAAATATTTTTTGGTATAGGTATAGGTTTCCTTTTTGAACAATAACAATTCATTATAAATGTACAATCAGCCCATAATAATCTTTCGAGTGAGCACGACCCAGCCGCGTACAAGAGTGCCCCAACCACGCTCTCAGGTGTGATGAGCAACCAGTCATCCTCATGTCCATCTTTTTGTCATCTATATTCATGTAATACATTCGGTCGTTGAAAGCTAAAGGAATAGATTAGGATAGGAAGTTGTAAATAGAAAGAGTATTTGTGGGTTTTCACAAACCTCCATTTATCAGGTATATTTTTGAGTATTGGTGTCATTCAGAATGAATGATACCGTGTTTGTTGTAAATATGATTCCTTTTTCCTTTTTGGAACTCCTATCAAGATCAAAATATGTTTTAGACAGAAAGTACAACATTGCAAAACCTATTTTTTAATTTGAAAACATTTATTATAATTATAAGAATTTAAAACACTGTTAAATGAACGGTGTGAGATAGGTTTAGGCAATGTATCCCTGTTTAAGGATTTCATAAATTGTATTCCTTCACATCGTTTTAAAATCTTGTTTATAAAATACAGCGATTATAAAAAATGTAAATCTGAAATGTTAACCTAAATACTATGAAATAATTCAATGAAAGTATATTCATAATACATACCAGTAGAAAACGTTTGATTTGGTTTGTTCGTCTTGTGTTGTTTATTTAAACACTTATAGGTATACTTTAATCGTCAACTTGTCGTTACTTACTTAGGAAAAGTAGTCGGTACTCTCTATGTGGAATATTAGTATGACAAACATTTTTATGTCAATAGTGCTCTTTCTCTGTCATTGTATCGCATTTTAAATTTGTGTGTGTTGAATTAAAAGACAAAATTTCTTTCTGAGTTCAACTTCTCATACATGTCTGTAAAATACCATGTCAGGATAAACTGTGTGTGGCAATGATGTCGCCTTCCTGAAAGAAAAAGTTTCAAAAGTTTATTTAACTTGTATGATATAGGTAATTTTGTACTTTGTTTAATATCTATTTCAATATTCCTTTTTTTATGAAGACAACAAGTACCTATATTGATTTCTATTTAATCGTTCCGTATTTTTAACTTTTAATAGACATGTAAACGGTGAAGTTAATGTTCCTAATATTTTTCGGAAAAAGAATACTCATATATTTTTGTGTAAAGCCAACCTCAATAACACAAACACACCTACCAGCCGCGTACAAGAGAGCCCCAACCACGCTCTCAGGAGTGGTGAGCAAACCAATCACCCTCACCTCCATACAACTGTTTACAACGGTCTACCAATATTTAATCTTGCCTGTATAAAGAGAGAAGTAGGATGACTTCAAATGACATAACATATTGTGCTATGCAGTATTTCTCCTTCTATTTTTAATTTTTGTAATTTTACAAAATATTTTTTGGTATAGGTATAGGTTTCCTTTTTGAACAATAACAATTCATTATAAATGTACAATCAGCCCATAATAATCTTTCGAGTGAGCACGACCCAGCCGCGTACAAGAGTGCCCCAAACCACGCTCTCAGGTGTGATGAGCAACCAGTCTTCCTCATGTCCATCTTTTTGTCATCTTTATTCATGTAATACATTCGGTCGTTTAAAGCTAAAGGAAGAAATTAGGATAGGAAGTTGTAAATAGAGAGTGTATTTGTGGGTTTTCACAAACCTCCATTTATCAGGTATATTTTTGAGTATTTGTGTCATTCAAAATGAATCATACCGTGTTTGTTGTAAATATTATTGCCTTCGCCTTTTTGGAACTCCTATCAAGATTAAAATAAGTTTTAGACAGAAAGTACAACATTGCAAAACCTATTTTTTAATTTGAAAACATTTATTATAATTATAAGAATTTAAAACACTGTTAAATGAACGGTGTGAGATAGGTTTAGGCAATGTATCCCTGTTTAAGGATTTCATAAATTGTATTCCTTCACATCGTTTTAAAATCTTGTTTATAAAATACAGCGATTATAAAAAATGTAAATCTGAAATGTTAACCTAAATACTATGAAATAATTCAATGAAAGTATATTCATAATACATACCAGTAGAAAACGTTTGATTTGGTTTGTTCGTCTTGTGTTGTTTATTTAAACACTTATAGGTATACTTTAATCGTCAACTTGTCGTTACTTACTTAGGAAAAGTAGTCGGTACTCTCTATGTGGAATATTAGTATGACAAACATTTTTATGTCAATAGTGCTCTGTCTCTGTCATTGTATCGCATTTTAAATTTGTGTGTGTTGAATTAAAAGACAAAATTTCTTTCTGAGTTCAACTTCTCATACATATCTGTAAAATACCATGTCAGGATAAACTGTGTGTGGCAATGATGTCGCCTTCCTGAAAGAAAAAGTTTCAAAAGTTTATTTAACTTGTATGATATAGGTAATTTTGTACTTTGTTTAATATCTATTTCAATATTCCTTTTTTTATGAAGACAACAAGTACCTATATTGATTTCTATTTAATCGTTCCGTATTTTTAACTTTTAATAGCCATTTAAACGGTGAAGTTAATGTTCCTAATATTTTTCAGAAAAAGAATACTCATTTATTTTTGTGTAAAGCCAACTTCAATAACTTACACAAACACACCTACCAGCCGCATACAAGAGAGCCCCAACCATGCTCTCAGGAGTGGTGAGCTAACCAATCACCCTCACCTCCATACAACTGTTTACATCGGTCTACTAATATTTAATCTTGCCTGTATAAAGAGAGAAGTAGGATGACTTCAAATGACATATCATATTGTGCCATACAGTATTTCTCCTTCTATTTTTAATTTTTGTAATTTTACAAAATATTTTTTGGTATAGGTAAAGGTTTCCTTTTTGAACAATAACAATGCATTAGATATATACAATCAGCTCATAATAATCTTTCGAATGAGCACGACCCAGCCGCGTACAAGAGTGCCCCAACCACGCTCTCAGGTGTGATGAGCAACCAGTCATCCTCATGTCTATCTTTTTGTCGTCTATATTCATGTAATACATTCGGTCGTTTAAAGCTAAAGGAATAGATTAGGATAGGAAGTTGTAAATAGAAAGAGTATTTGTAGGTTTTCACAAACCTCCATTTATCAGGTATATTTTTGAGTATTGGTGTCATTCAGAATGAATGATACCGTGTTTGTTGTAAATATGATTCCTTTTTGCTTTTTGGAACTCCTATCAAGATCAAAATATGTTTTAGACAGAAAGTACAACATTGCAAAACCTATTTTTTAATTTGAAAACATTTATTATAATTATAAGAATTTAAAACACTGTTAAATGAACGGTGTGAGATAGGTTTAGGCAATGTATCCCTGTTTAAGGATTTCATAAATTGTATTCCTTCACATCGTTTTAAAATCTTGTTTATAAAATACAGCGATTATAAAAATTGTAAATCTGAAATGTTAACCTAAATACTATGAAATAATTCAATGAAAGTATATTCATAATACATACCAGTAGAAAACGTTTGATTTGGTTTGTTCGTCTTGTGTTGTTTATTTAAACACTTATAGGTATACTTTAATCGTCAACTTGTCGTTACTTACTTAGGAAAAGTAGTCGGTACTCTCTATGTGGAATATTAGTATGACAAACATTTTTATGTCAATAGTGCTCTTTCTCTGTCATTGTATCGCATTTTAAATTTGTGTGTGTTGAATTAAAAGACAAAATTTCTTTCTGAGTTCAACTTCTCATACATGTCTGTAAAATACCATGTCAGGATAAACTGTGTGTGGCAATGATGTCGCCTTCCTGAAAGAAAAAGTTTCAAAAGTTTATTTAACTTGTATGATATAGGTAATTTTGTACTTTGTTTAATATCTATTTCAATATTCCTTTTTTTATGAAGACAACAAGTACCTATATTGATTTCTATTTAATCGTTCCGTATTTTTAACTTTTAATAGACATGTAAACGGTGAAGTTAATGTTCCTAATATTTTTCGGAAAAAGAATACTCATATATTTTTGTGTAAAGCCAACCTCAATAACACAAACACACCTACCAGCCGCGTACAAGAGAGCCCCAACCACGCTCTCAGGAGTGGTGAGCAAACCAATCACCCTCACCTCCATACAACTGTTTAAAACGGTCTACCAATATTTAATCTTGCCTGTATAAAGAGAGAAGTAGGATGACTTCAAATGACATAACATATTGTGCTATGCAGTATTTCTCCTTCTATTTTTAATTTTGGTAATTTTACAAAATATTTTTTGGTATAGGTATAGGTTTCCTTTTTGAACAATAACAATTCATTATAAATGTACAATCAGCCCATAATAATCTTTCGAGTGAGCACGACCCAGCCGCGTACAAGAGTGCCCCAACCACGCTCTCAGGTGTGATGAGCAACCAGTCATCCTCATCTCCATCTTTTTGTCATCTATATTCATGTAATACATTCGGTCGTTGAAAGCTAAAGGAATAGATTAGGATAGGAAGTTGTAAATAGAAAGAGTATTTGTAGGTTTTCACAAACCTCCATTTATCAGGTATATTTTTGAGTATTGGTGTCATTCAGAATGAATGATACCGTGTTTGTTGTAAATATGATTCCTTTTTCCTTTTTGGAACTCCTATCAAGATCAAAATATGTTTTAGACAGAAAGTACAACATTGCAAAACCTATTTTTTAATTTGAAAACATTTATTATAATTATAAGAATTTAAAACACTGTTAAATGAACGGTGTGAGATAGGTTTAGGCAATGTATCCCTGTTTAAGGATTTCATAAATTGTATTCCTTCACATCGTTTTAAAATCTTGTTTATAAAATACAGCGATTATAAAAATTGTAAATCTGAAATGTTAACCTAAATACTATGAAATAATTCAATGAAAGTATATTCATAATACATACCAGTAGAAAACGTTTGATTTGGTTTGTTCGTCTTGTGTTGTTTATTTAAACACATATAGGTATACTTTAATCGTCAACTTGTCGTTACTTACTTAGGAAAAGTAGTCGGTACTCTCTATGTGGAATATTAGTATGACAAACATTTTTATGTCAATAGTGCTCTGTCTCTATCATTGTATCGCATTTTAAATTTGTGTGTGTTGAATTAAAAGACAAAATTTCTTTCTGAGTTCAACTTCTCATACATATCTGTAAAATACCATGTCAGGATAAACTGTTTGTGGCAATGATGTCGTCTTAATGAAAGAAAAAGTTTCAAAAGTTTATTTAACTTGTATGATACAGGTAATTTTGTACTTTTTTAAATATCTATTTCTATATTCCTTTTTTTTTAAAGACAACAAGTACCTATATTGATTTCTATTTAATCGTTCCGTGTTTTTAACTTTTAATAGCCATTTAAACGGTGAAGTTAATGTTCCTAATATTTTTCAGAAAAAGAATACTCATTTATTTTTGTGTAAAGCCAACTTCAATAACTTACACAAACACACCTACCAGCCGCATACAAGAGAGCCCCAACCATGCTCTCAGGAGTGGTGAGCTAACCAATCACCCTCACCTCCATACAACTGTTTACATCGGTCTACTAATATTTAATCTTGCCTGTATAAAGAGAGAAGTAGGATGACTTCAAATGACATATCATATTGTGCCATACAGTATTTCTCCTTCTATTTTTAATTTTTGTAATTTTACAAAATATTTTTTGGTATAGGTAAAGGTTTCCTTTTTGAACAATAACAATGCATTAGATATATACAATCAGCTCATAATAATCTTTCGTATGAGCACGACCCAGCCGCGTACAAGAGTGCCCCAACCACGCTCTCAGGTGTGATGAGCAACCAGTCATCCTCATGTCTATCTTTTTGTCGTCTATATTCATGTAATACATTCGGTCGTTTAAAGCTAAAGGAATAGATTAGGATAGGAAGTTGTAAATAGAAAGAGTATTTGTAGGTTTTCACAAACCTCCATTTATCAGGTATATTTTTGAGTATTGGTGTCATTCAGAATGAATGATACCGTGTTTGTTGTAAATATGATTCCTTTTTGCTTTTTGGAACTCCTATCAAGATCAAAATATGTTTTAGACAGAAAGTACAACATTGCAAAACCTATTTTTTAATTTGAAAACATTTATTATAATTATAAGAATTTAAAACACTGTTAAATGAACGGTGTGAGATAGGTTTAGGCAATGTATCCCTGTTTAAGGATTTCATAAATTGTATTCCTTCACATCGTTTTAAAATCTTGTTTATAAAATACAGCGATTATAAAAATTGTAAATCTGAAATGTTAACCTAAATACTATGAAATAATTCAATGAAAGTATATTCATAATACATACCAGTAGAAAACGTTTGATTTGGTTTGTTCGTCTTGTGTTGTTTATTTAAACACTTATAGGTATACTTTAATCGTCAACTTGTCGTTACTTACTTAGGAAAAGTAGTCGGTACTCTCTATGTGGAATATTAGTATGACAAACATTTTTATGTCAATAGTGCTCTTTCTCTGTCATTGTATCGCATTTTAAATTTGTGTGTGTTGAATTAAAAGACAAAATTTCTTTCTGAGTTCAACTTCTCATACATGTCTGTAAAATACCATGTCAGGATAAACTGTGTGTGGCAATGATGTCGCCTTCCTGAAAGAAAAAGTTTCAAAAGTTTATTTAACTTGTATGATATAGGTAATTTTGTACTTTGTTTAATATCTATTTCAATATTCCTTTTTTTATGAAGACAACAAGTACCTATATTGATTTCTATTTAATCGTTCCGTATTTTTAACTTTTAATAGACATGTAAACGGTGAAGTTAATGTTCCTAATATTTTTCGGAAAAAGAATACTCATATATTTTTGTGTAAAGCCAACCTCAATAACACAAACACACCTACCAGCCGCGTACAAGAGAGCCCCAACCACGCTCTCAGGAGTGGTGAGCAAACCAATCACCCTCACCTCCATACAACTGTTTAAAACGGTCTACCAATATTTAATCTTGCCTGTATAAAGAGAGAAGTAGGATGACTTCAAATGACATAACATATTGTGCTATGCAGTATTTCTCCTTCTATTTTTAATTTTGGTAATTTTACAAAATATTTTTTGGTATAGGTATAGGTTTCCTTTTTGAACAATAACAATTCATTATAAATGTACAATCAGCCCATAATAATCTTTCGAGTGAGCACGACCCAGCCGCGTACAAGAGTGCCCCAACCACGCTCTCAGGTGTGATGAGCAACCAGTCATCCTCATGTCCATCTTTTTGTCATCTATATTCATGTAATACATTCGGTCGTTGAAAGCTAAAGGAATAGATTAGGATAGGAAGTTGTAAATAGAAAGAGTATTTGTGGGTTTTCACAAACCTCCATTTATCAGGTATATTTTTGAGTATTGGTGTCATTCAGAATGAATGATACCGTGTTTGTTGTAAATATGATTCCTTTTTCCTTTTTGGAACTCCTATCAAGATCAAAATATGTTTTAGACAGAAAGTACAACATTGCAAAACTTATTTTTTAATTTGAAAACATTTATTATAATTATAAGAATTTAAAACACTGTTAAATGAACGGTGTGAGATAGGTTTAGGCAATGTATCCCTGTTTAAGGATTTCATAAATTGTATTCCTTCACATCGTTTTAAAATCTTGTTTATAAAATACAGCGATTATAAAAAATGTAAATCTGAAATGTTAACCTAAATACTATGAAATAATTCAATGAAAGTATATTCATAATACATACCAGTAGAAAACGTTTGATTTGGTTTGTTCGTCTTGTGTTGTTTATTTAAACACTTATAGGTATACTTTAATCGTCAACTTGTCGTTACTTACTTAGGAAAAGTAGTCGGTACTCTCTATGTGGAATATTAGTATGACAAACATTTTTATGTCAATAGTGCTCTTTCTCTGTCATTGTATCGCATTTTAAATTTGTGTGTGTTGAATTAAAAGACAAAATTTCTTTCTGAGTTCAACTTCTCATACATGTCTGTAAAATACCATGTCAGGATAAACTGTGTGTGGCAATGATGTCGCCTTCCTGAAAGAAAAAGTTTCAAAAGTTTATTTAACTTGTATGATATAGGTAATTTTGTACTTTGTTTAATATCTATTTCAATATTCCTTTTTTTATGAAGACAACAAGTACCTATATTGATTTCTATTTAATCGTTCCGTATTTTTAACTTTTAATAGACATGTAAACGGTGAAGTTAATGTTCCTAATATTTTTCGGAAAAAGAATACTCATATATTTTTGTGTAAAGCCAACCTCAATAACACAAACACACCTACCAGCCGCGTACAAGAGAGCCCCAACCACGCTCTCAGGAGTGGTGAGCAAACCAATCACCCTCACCTCCATACAACTGTTTACAACGGTCTACCAATATTTAATCTTGCCTGTATAAAGAGAGAAGTAGGATGACTTCAAATGACATAACATATTGTGCTATGCAGTATTTCTCCTTCTATTTTTAATTTTTGTAATTTTACAAAATATTTTTTGGTATAGGTATAGGTTTCCTTTTTGAACAATAACAATTCATTATAAATGTACAATCAGCCCATAATAATCTTTCGAGTGAGCACGACCCAGCCGCGTACAAGAGTGCCCCAAACCACGCTCTCAGGTGTGATGAGCAACCAGTCATCCTCATGTCCATCTTTTTGTCATCTTTATTCATGTAATACATTCGGTCGTTTAAAGCTAAAGGAAGAAATTAGGATAGGAAGTTGTAAATAGAGAGTGTATTTGTGGGTTTTCACAAACCTCCATTTATCAGGTATATTTTTGAGTATTTGTGTCATTCAAAATGAATCATACCATGTTTGTTGTAAATATTATTGCCTTCGCCTTTTTGGAACTCCTATCAAGATTAAAATAAGTTTTAGACAGAAAGTACAACATTGCAAAACCTATTTTTTAATTTGAAAACAATTATTATAATTATAAGAATTTAAAACACTGTTAAATGAACGGTGTGAGATAGGTTTAGGCAATGTATCCCTGTTTAAGGATTTCATAAATTGTATTCCTTCACATCGTTTTAAAATCTTGTTTATAAAATACAGCGATTATAAAAAATGTAAATCTGAAATGTTAACCTAAATACTATGAAATAATTCAATGAAAGTATATTCATAATACATACCAGTAGAAAACGTTTGATTTGGTTTGTTCGTCTTGTGTTGTTTATTTAAACACTTATAGGTATACTTTAATCGTCAACTTGTCGTTACTTACTTAGGAAAAGTAGTCGGTACTCTCTATGTGGAATATTAGTATGACAAACATTTTTATGTCAATAGTGCTCTGTCTCTGTCATTGTATCGCATTTTAAATTTGTGTGTGTTGAATTAAAAGACAAAATTTCTTTCTGAGTTCAACTTCTCATACATATCTGTAAAATACCATGTCAGGATAAACTGTGTGTGGCAATGATGTCGCCTTCCTGAAAGAAAAAGTTTCAAAAGTTTATTTAACTTGTATGATATAGGTAATTTTGTACTTTGTTTAATATCTATTTCAATATTCCTTTTTTTATGAAGACAACAAGTACCTATATTGATTTCTATTTAATCGTTCCGTATTTTTAACTTTTAATAGACATGTAAACGGTGAAGTTAATGTTCCTAATATTTTTCAGAAAAAGAATACTCATTTATTTTTGTGTAAAGCCAACTTCAATAACTTACACAAACACACCTACCAGCCGCGTACAAGAGAGCCCCAACCATGCTCTCAGGAGTGGTGAGCTAACCAATCACCCTCACCTCCATACAACTGTTTACATCGGTCTACTAATATTTAATCTTGCCTGTATAAAGAGAGAATTAGGATGACTTCAAATGACATACCATATTGTGCCATACAGTATTTCTCCTTCTATTTTTAATTTTTGTAATTTTACAAAATATTTTTTGGTATAGGTAAAGGTTTCCTTTTTGAACAATAACAATGCATTAGATATATACAATCAGCTCATAATAATCTTTCGAATGAGCACGACCCAGCCGCGTACAAGAGTGCCCCAACCACGCTCTCAGGTGTGATGAGCAACCAGTCATCCTCATCTCCATCTTTTTGTCATCTATATTCATGTAATACATTCGGTCGTTGAAAGCTAAAGGAATAGATTAGGATAGGAAGTTGTAAATAGAAAGAGTATTTGTAGGTTTTCACAAACCTCCATTTATCAGGTATATTTTTGAGTATTGGTGTCATTCAGAATGAATGATACCGTGTTTGTTGTAAATATGATTCCTTTTTCCTTTTTGGAACTCCTATCAAGATCAAAATATGTTTTAGACAGAAAGTACAACATTGCAAAACCTATTTTTTAATTTGAAAACATTTATTATAATTATAAGAATTTAAAACACTGTTAAATGAACGGTGTGAGATAGGTTTAGGCAATGTATCCCTGTTTAAGGATTTCATAAATTGTATTCCTTCACATCGTTTTAAAATCTTGTTTATAAAATACAGCGATTATAAAAATTGTAAATCTGAAATGTTAACCTAAATACTATGAAATAATTCAATGAAAGTATATTCATAATACATACCAGTAGAAAACGTTTGATTTGGTTTGTTCGTCTTGTGTTGTTTATTTAAACACATATAGGTATACTTTAATCGTCAACTTGTCGTTACTTACTTAGGAAAAGTAGTCGGTACTCTCTATGTGGAATATTAGTATGACAAACATTTTTATGTCAATAGTGCTCTGTCTCTGTCATTGTATCGCATTTTAAATTTGTGTGTGTTGAATTAAAAGACAAAATTTCTTTCTGAGTTCAACTTCTCATACATATCTGTAAAATACCATGTCAGGATAAACTGTTTGTGGCAATGATGTCGTCTTAATGAAAGAAAAAGTTTCAAAAGTTTATTTAACTTGTATGATACAGGTAATTTTGTACTTTTTTAAATATCTATTTCTATATTCCTTTTTTTTTAAAGACAACAAGTACCTATATTGATTTCTATTTAATCGTTCCGTGTTTTTAACTTTTAATAGCCATTTAAACGGTGAAGTTAATGTTCCTAATATTTTTCAGAAAAAGAATACTCATTTATTTTTGTGTAAAGCCAACTTCAATAACTTACACAAACACACCTACCAGCCGCGTACAAGAGAGCCCCAACCATGATCTCAGGAGTGGTGAGCTAACCAATCACCCTCACCTCCATACAACTGTTTACATCGGTCTACTAATATTTAATCTTGCCTGTATAAAGAGAGAATTAGGATGACTTCAAATGACATACCATATTGTGCCATACAGTATTTCTCCTTCTATTTTTAATTTTTGTAATTTTACAAAATATTTTTTGGTATAGGTAAAGGTTTCCTTTTTGAACAATAACAATGCATTAGATATATACAATCAGCTCATAATAATCTTTCGAATGAGCACGACCCAGCCGCGTACAAGAGTGCCCCAACCACGCTCTCAGGTGTGATGAGCAACCAGTCATCCTCATCTCCATCTTTTTGTCATCTATATTCATGTAATACATTCGGTCGTTGAAAGCTAAAGGAATAGATTAGGATAGGAAGTTGTAAATAGAAAGAGTATTTGTAGGTTTTCACAAACCTCCATTTATCAGGTATATTTTTGAGTATTGGTGTCATTCAGAATGAATGATACCGTGTTTGTTGTAAATATGATTCCTTTTTCCTTTTTGGAACTCCTATCAAGACCAAAATATGTTTTAGACAGAAAGTACAACATTGCAAAACCTATTTTTTAATTTGAAAACATTTATTATAATTATAAGAATTTAAAACACTGTTAAATGAACGGTGTGAGATAGGTTTAGGCAATGTATCCCTGTTTAAGGATTTCATAAATTGTATTCCTTCACATCGTTTTAAAATCTTGTTTATAAAATACAGCGATTATAAAAATTGTAAATCTGAAATGTTAACCTAAATACTATGAAATAATTCAATGAAAGTATATTCATAATACATACCAGTAGAAAACGTTTGATTTGGTTTGTTCGTCTTGTGTTGTTTATTTAAACACATATAGGTATACTTTAATCGTCAACTTGTCGTTACTTACTTAGGAAAAGTAGTTGGTACTCTCTATGTGGAATATTAGTATAACAAACATTTTTATGTCAATAGTGCTCTGTCTCTGTCATTGTATCGCATTTTAAATTTGTGTGTGTTGAATTAAAAGACAAAATTTCTTTCTGAGTTCAACTTCTCATACATATCTGTAAAATACCATGTCAGGATAAACTGTTTGTGGCAATGATGTCGTCTTAATGAAAGAAAAAGTTTCAAAAGTTTATTTAACTTGTATGATACAGGTAATTTTGTACTTTTTTAAATATCTATTTCTATATTCCTTTTTTTTTAAAGACAACAAGTACCTATATTGATTTCTATTTAATCGTTCCGTGTTTTTAACTTTTAATAGCCATTTAAACGGTGAAGTTAATGTTCCTAATATTTTTCAGAAAAAGAATACTCATTTATTTTTGTGTAAAGCCAACTTCAATAACTTACACAAACACACCTACCAGCCGCATACAAGAGAGCCCCAACCATGCTCTCAGGAGTGGTGAGCTAACCAATCACCCTCACCTCCATACAACTGTTTACATCGGTCTACTAATATTTAATCTTGCCTGTATAAAGAGAGAAGTAGGATGACTTCAAATGACATATCATATTGTGCCATACAGTATTTCTCCTTCTATTTTTAATTTTTGTAATTTTACAAAATATTTTTTGGTATAGGTAAAGGTTTCCTTTTTGAACAATAACAATGCATTAGATATATACAATCAGCTCATAATAATCTTTCGAATGAGCACGACCCAGCCGCGTACTAGAGTGCCCCAACCACGCTCTCAGGTGTGATGAGCAACCAGTCATCCTCATGTCTATCTTTTTGTCGTCTATATTCATGTAATACATTCGGTCGTTTAAAGCTAAAGGAATAGATTAGGATAGGAAGTTGTAAATAGAAAGAGTATTTGTAGGTTTTCACAAACCTCCATTTATCAGGTATATTTTTGAGTATTGGTGTCATTCAGAATGAATGATACCGTGTTTGTTGTAAATATGATTCCTTTTTGCTTTTTGGAACTCCTATCAAGATCAAAATATGTTTTAGACAGAAAGTACAACATTGCAAAACCTATTTTTTAATTTGAAAACATTTATTATAATTATAAGAATTTAAAACACTGTTAAATGAACGGTGTGAGATAGGTTTAGGCAATGTATCCCTGTTTAAGGATTTCATAAATTGTATTCCTTCACATCGTTTTAAAATCTTGTTTATAAAATACAGCGATTATAAAAATTGTAAATCTGAAATGTTAACCTAAATACTATGAAATAATTCAATGAAAGTATATTCATAATACATACCAGTAGAAAACGTTTGATTTGGTTTGTTCGTCTTGTGTTGTTTATTTAAACACTTATAGGTATACTTTAATCGTCAACTTGTCGTTACTTACTTAGGAAAAGTAGTCGGTACTCTCTATGTGGAATATTAGTATGACAAACATTTTTATGTCAATAGTGCTTTTTCTCTGTCATTGTATCGCATTTTAAATTTGTGTGTGTTGAATTAAAAGACAAAATTTCTTTCTGAGTTCAACTTCTCATACATGTCTGTAAAATACCATGTCAGGATAAACTGTGTGTGGCAATGATGTCGCCTTCCTGAAAGAAAAAGTTTCAAAAGTTTATTTAACTTGTATGATATAGGTAATTTTGTACTTTGTTTAATATCTATTTCAATATTCCTTTTTTTATGAAGACAACAAGTACCTATATTGATTTCTATTTAATCGTTCCGTATTTTTAACTTTAAATAGACATGTAAACGGTGAAGTTAATGTTCCTAATATTTTTCGGAAAAAGAATACTCATATATTTTTGTGTAAAGCCAACCTCAATAACACAAACACACCTACCAGCCGCGTACAAGAGAGCCCCAACCACGCTCTCAGGAGTGGTGAGCAAACCAATCACCCTCACCTCCATACAACTGTTTAAAACGGTCTACCAATATTTAATCTTGCCTGTATAAAGAGAGAAGTAGGATGACTTCAAATGACATAACATATTGTGCTATGCAGTATTTCTCCTTCTATTTTTAATTTTGGTAATTTTACAAAATATTTTTTGGTATAGGTATAGGTTTCCTTTTTGAACAATAACAATTCATTATAAATGTACAATCAGCCCATAATAATCTTTCGAGTGAGCACGACCCAGCCGCGTACAAGAGTGCCCCAACCACGCTCTCAGGTGTGATGAGCAACCAGTCATCCTCATGTCCATCTTTTTGTCATCTATATTCATGTAATACATTCGGTCGTTGAAAGCTAAAGGAATAGATTAGGATAGGAAGTTGTAAATAGAAAGAGTATTTGTGGGTTTTCACAAACCTCCATTTATCAGGTATATTTTTGAGTATTGGTGTCATTCAGAATGAATGATACCGTGTTTGTTGTAAATATGATTCCTTTTTCCTTTTTGGAACTCCTATCAAGATCAAAATATGTTTTAGACAGAAAGTACAACATTGCAAAACCTATTTTTTAATTTGAAAACATTTATTATAATTATAAGAATTTAAAACACTGTTAAATGAACGGTGTGAGATAGGTTTAGGCAATGTATCCCTGTTTAAGGATTTCATAAATTGTATTCCTTCACATCGTTTTAAAATCTTGTTTATAAAATACAGAGATTATAAAAAATGTAAATCTGAAATGTTAACCTAAATACTATGAAATAATTCAATGAAAGTATATTCATAATACATACCAGTAGAAAACGTTTGATTTGGTTTGTTCGTCTTGTGTTGTTTATTTAAACACTTATAGGTATACTTTAATCGTCAACTTGTCGTTACTTACTTAGGAAAAGTAGTCGGTACTCTCTATGTGGAATATTAGTATGACAAACATTTTTATGTCAATAGTGCTCTTTCTCTGTCATTGTATCGCATTTTAAATTTGTGTGTGTTGAATTAAAAGACAAAATTTCTTTCTGAGTTCAACTTCTCATACATGTCTGTAAAATACCATGTCAGGATAAACTGTGTGTGGCAATGATGTCGCCTTCCTGAAAGAAAAAGTTTCAAAAGTTTATTTAACTTGTATGATATAGGTAATTTTGTACTTTGTTTAATATCTATTTCAATATTCCTTTTTTTATGAAGACAACAAGTACCTATATTGATTTCTATTTAATCGTTCCGTATTTTTAACTTTTAATAGACATGTAAACGGTGAAGTTAATGTTCCTAATATTTTTCGGAAAAAGAATACTCATATATTTTTGTGTAAAGCCAACCTCAATAACACAAACACACCTACCAGCCGCGTACAAGAGAGCCCCAACCACGCTCTCAGGAGTGGTGAGCAAACCAATCACCCTCACCTCCATACAACTGTTTACAACGGTCTACCAATATTTAATCTTGCCTGTATAAAGAGAGAAGTAGGATGACTTCAAATGACATAACATATTGTGCTATGCAGTATTTCTCCTTCTATTTTTAATTTTGGTAATTTTACAAAATATTTTTTGGTATAGGTATAGGTTTCCTTTTTGAACAATAACAATTCATTATAAATGTACAATCAGCCCATAATAATCTTTCGAGTGAGCACGACCCAGCCGCGTACAAGAGTGCCCCAAACCACGCTCTCAGGTGTGATGAGCAACCAGTCATCCTCATGTCCATCTTTTTGTCATCTTTATTCATGTAATACATTCGGTCGTTTAAAGCTAAAGGAAGAAATTAGGATAGGAAGTTGTAAATAGAGAGTGTATTTGTGGGTTTTCACAAACCTCCATTTATCAGGTATATTTTTGAGTATTTGTGTCATTCAAAATGAATCATACCGTGTTTGTTGTAAATATTATTGCCTTCGCCTTTTTGGAACTCCTATCAAGATTAAAATAAGTTTTAGACAGAAAGTACAACATTGCAAAACCTATTTTTTAATTTGAAAACATTTATTATAATTATAAGAATTTAAAACACTGTTAAATGAACGGTGTGAGATAGGTTTAGGCAATGTATCCCTGTTTAAGGATTTCATAAATTGTATTCCTTCACATCGTTTTAAAATCTTGTTTATAAAATACAGCGATTATAAAAAATGTAAATCTGAAATGTTAACCTAAATACTATGAAATAATTCAATGAAAGTATATTCATAATACATACCAGTAGAAAACGTTTGATTTGGTTTGTTCGTCTTGTGTTGTTTATTTAAACACTTATAGGTATACTTTAATCGTCAACTTGTCGTTACTTACTTAGGAAAAGTAGTCGGTACTCTCTATGTGGAATATTAGTATGACAAACATTTTTATGTCAATAGTGCTCTTTCTCTGTCATTGTATCGCATTTTAAATTTGTGTGTGTTGAATTAAAAGACAAAATTTATTTCTGAGTTCAACTTCTCATACATGTCTGTAAAATACCATGTCAGGATAAACTGTGTGTGGCAATGATGTCGCCTTCCTGAAAGAAAAAGTTTCAAAAGTTTATTTAACTTGTATGATATAGGTAATTTTGTACTTTGTTTAATATCTATTTCAATATTCCTTTTTTTATGAAGACAACAAGTACCTATATTGATTTCTATTTAATCGTTCCGTATTTTTAACTTTTAATAGACATGTAAACGGTGAAGTTAATGTTCCTAATATTTTTCGGAAAAAGAATACTCATATATTTTTGTGTAAAGCCAACCTCAATAACACAAACACACCTACCAGCCGCGTACAAGAGAGCCCCAACCACGCTCTCAGGAGTGGTGAGCAAACCAATCACCCTCACCTCCATACAACTGTTTACAACGGTCTACCAATATTTAATCTTGCCTGTATAAAGAGAGAAGTAGGATGACTTCAAATGACATAACATATTGTGCTATGCAGTATTTCTCCTTCTATTTTTAATTTTGGTAATTTTACAAAATATTTTTTGGTATAGGTATAGGTTTCCTTTTTGAACAATAACAATTCATTATAAATGTACAATCAGCCCATAATAATCTTTCGAGTGAGCACGACCCAGCCGCGTACAAGAGTGCCCCAAACCACGCTCTCAGGTGTGATGAGCAACCAGTCATCCTCATGTCCATCTTTTTGTCATCTTTATTCATGTAATACATTCGGTCGTTTAAAGCTAAAGGAAGAAATTAGGATAGGAAGTTGTAAATAGAGAGTGTATTTGTGGGTTTTCACAAACCTCCATTTATCAGGTATATTTTTGAGTATTTGTGTCATTCAAAATGAATCATACCGTGTTTGTTGTAAATATTATTGCCTTCGCCTTTTTGGAACTCCTATCAAGATTAAAATAAGTTTTAGACAGAAAGTACAACATTGCAAAACCTATTTTTTAATTTGAAAACATTTATTATAATTATAAGAATTTAAAACACTGTTAAATGAACGGTGTGAGATAGGTTTAGGCAATGTATCCCTGTTTAAGGATTTCATAAATTGTATTCCTTCACATCGTTTTAAAATCTTGTTTATAAAATACAGCGATTATAAAAAATGTAAATCTGAAATGTTAACCTAAATACTATGAAATAATTCAATGAAAGTATATTCATAATACATACCAGTAGAAAACGTTTGATTTGGTTTGTTCGTCTTGTGTTGTTTATTTAAACACTTATAGGTATACTTTAATCGTCAACTTGTCGTTACTTACTTAGGAAAAGTAGTCGGTACTCTCTATGTGGAATATTAGTATGACAAACATTTTTATGTCAATAGTGCTCTTTCTCTGTCATTGTATCGCATTTTAAATTTGTGTGTGTTGAATTAAAAGACAAAATTTCTTTCTGAGTTCAACTTCTCATACATGTCTGTAAAATACCATGTCAGGATAAACTGTGTGTGGCAATGGTCGTCTTCCTGAAAGAAAAAGTTTCAAAAGTTTATTTAACTTGTATGATATAGGTAATTTTGTACTTTGTTTAATATCTATTTCAATATTCCTTTTTTTATGAAGACAACAAGTACCTATATTGATTTCTATTTAATCGTTCCGTATTTTTAACTTTTAATAGACATGTAAACGGTGAAGTTAATGTTCCTAATATTTTTCGGAAAAAGAATACTCATATATTTTTGTGTAAAGCCAACCTCAATAACACAAACACACCTACCAGCCGCGTACAAGAGAGCCCCAACCACGCTCTCAGGAGTGGTGAGCAAACCAATCACCCTCACCTCCATACAACTGTTTAAAACGGTCTACCAATATTTAATCTTGCCTGTATAAAGAGAGAAGTAGGATGACTTCAAATGACATAACATATTGTGCTATGCAGTATTTCTCCTTCTATTTTTAATTTTGGTAATTTTACAAAATATTTTTTGGTATAGGTATAGGTTTCCTTTTTGAACAATAACAATTCATTATAAATGTACAATCAGCCCATAATAATCTTTCGAGTGAGCACGACCCAGCCGCGTACAAGAGTGCCCCAACCACGCTCTCAGGTGTGATGAGCAACCAGTCATCCTCATGTCCATCTTTTTGTCATCTATATTCATGTAATACATTCGGTCGTTGAAAGCTAAAGGAATAGATTAGGATAGGAAGTTGTAAATAGAAAGAGTATTTGTGGGTTTTCACAAACCTCCATTTATCAGGTATATTTTTGAGTATTGGTGTCATTCAGAATGAATGATACCGTGTTTGTTGTAAATATGATTCCTTTTTCCTTTTTGGAACTCCTATCAAGATCAAAATATGTTTTAGACAGAAAGTACAACATTGCAAAACCTATTTTTTAATTTGAAAACATTTATTATAATTATAAGAATTTAAAACACTGTTAAATGAACGGTGTGAGATAGGTTTAGGCAATGTACCCCTGTTTAAGGATTTCATAAATTGTATTCCTTCACATCGTTTTAAAATCTTGTTTATAAAATACAGCGATTATAAAAAATGTAAATCTGAAATGTTAACCTAAATACTATGAAATAATTCAATGAAAGTATATTCATAATACATACCAGTAGAAAACGTTTGATTTGGTTTGTTCGTCTTGTGTTGTTTATTTAAACACTTATAGGTATACTTTAATCGTCAACTTGTCGTTACTTACTTAGGAAAAGTAGTCGGTACTCTCTATGTGGAATTTTAGTATGACAAACATTTTTATGTCAATAGTGCTCTTTCTCTGTCATTGTATCGCATTTTAAATTTGTGTGTGTTGAATTAAAAGACAAAATTTCTTTCTGAGTTCAACTTCTCATACATGTCTGTAAAATACCATGTCAGGATAAACTGTGTGTGGCAATGATGTCGCCTTCCTGAAAGAAAAAGTTTCAAAAGTTTATTTAACTTGTATGATATAGGTAATTTTGTACTTTGTTTAATATCTATTTCAATATTCCTTTTTTTATGAAGACAACAAGTACCTATATTGATTTCTATTTAATCGTTCCGTATTTTTAACTTTTAATAGACATGTAAACGGTGAAGTTAATGTTCCTAATATTTTTCGGAAAAAGAATACTCATATATTTTTGTGTAAAGCCAACCTCAATAACACAAACACACCTACCAGCCGCGTACAAGAGAGCCCCAACCACGCTCTCAGGAGTGGTGAGCAAACCAATCACCCTCACCTCCATACAACTGTTTACAACGGTCTACCAATATTTAATCTTGCCTGTATAAAGAGAGAAGTAGGATGACTTCAAATGACATAACATATTGTGCTATGCAGTATTTCTCCTTCTATTTTTAATTTTTGTAATTTTACAAAATATTTTTTGGTATAGGTATAGGTTTCCTTTTTGAACAATAACAATTCATTATAAATGTACAATCAGCCCATAATAATCTTTCGAGTGAGCACGACCCAGCCGCGTACAAGAGTGCCCCAAACCACGCTCTCAGGTGTGATGAGCAACCAGTCATCCTCATGTCCATCTTTTTGTCATCTTTATTCATGTAATACATTCGGTCGTTTAAAGCTAAAGGAAGAAATTAGGATAGGAAGTTGTAAATAGAGAGTGTATTTGTGGGTTTTCACAAACCTCCATTTATCAGGTATATTTTTGAGTATTTGTGTCATTCAAAATGAATCATACCGTGTTTGTTGTAAATATTATTGCCTTCGCCTTTTTGGAACTCCTATCAAGATCAAAATAAGTTTTAGACAGAAAGTACAACATTGCAAAACCTATTTTTTAATTTGAAAACATTTATAATAATTATAAGAATTTAAAACACTGTTAAATGAACTGTGTGAGATGGGTTTACGCAATGTCTCCCTGTTTAAAGATTTCAAAAATTGTATTTCTTCACATCGTTTTAAAACGCTGTTTATAAAATACAGTGATTTTAAAAATTGTAAATCTGAAATGGTAACCTAAATACTATGAAATAATTCAATGAAAGGTAATTCATAATACATACCATGAAAAAACGTTGGATTTGGTTGTTTGTTTTGTGCTGTTTATTTTAACACTTATATGTATACTTTAATGGTCAACTTGTCGTTTCTTACTTAGGAAAAGTAGTTGGTACTCTATATGTGGAATATTAGTATGACAAACATTTTTATGCCAATAGTGCTCTTTCTCTGTCATTGTATCACATTCTAAGTTTTGTGTGTGTGTGTGGGTGTTGAATTAAAAGACAAACAATTCTTTCTGAGTTCAACTTGTCATACATATCTGTAAAATACCTTGTCAGGATAAACTGTGTGTGGCAATGATGTCGCCTTCCTGAAAGAAAAAGTTTCAAAAGTTTATTTAACTTGTATGATACAGGTAATTTTGTACTTTGTTTAATATCTATTTCTATATTCCTTTTTTTATAAAGACAACAAGTACGTATATTGATTTCTATTTAATCGTTCCGTATTTTTAACTTTTAATAGACATGTAAACAGTGAAGTTAATGTTCCTAATATTTTTCGGAAAATGAATACTCATATATTTTTGTGTAAAGCCAACCTCAATAACACAAACACACCTACCAGCCGCGTACAAGAGAGCCCCAACCACGCTCTCAGAAGTGGTGAGCAAACCTACCACCCTCACCTCCATACAACTGTTTACATCGGTCTTCCAATATTTAATCTTGCCTGTATAAAGAGAGTAGTAGGATGACTTCAAATGACATATCATATTATGCTATACAGTATTTCTCCTTCTATTTTTAATTTTTGTAATTTTACAAAATATTTTTTGGTATAGGTAAAGGTTTCCTTTTTGAACAATAACAATTCATTATAAATGTACAATCAGCCCATAATAATCTTTCGAGTGAGCACGACCCAGCCGCGTATAAGAGTGCCCCAACCACGCTCTCAGGTGTGATGAGCAACCAGTCATCCTCATGTCCATCTTTTTGTCATCTTTATTCATGTAATACATTCGGTCGTTTAAAGCTAAAGGAAGAAATTAGGATAGGAAGTTGTAAATAGAGAGTGTATTTGTGGGTTTTCACAAACCTCCATTTATCAGGTATATTTTTGAGTTTGTGTCATTCAAAATGAATCATACCGTGTTTGTTGTAAATATTATTGCCTTCGCCTTTTTGGAACTCCTATCAAGATCAAAATAAGTTTTAGACAGAAAGTACAACATTGCAAAACCTATTTTTTAATTTGAAAACATTTATAATAATTATAAGAATTTAAAACACTGTTAAATGAACTGTGTGAGATGGGTTTACGCAATGTCTCCCTGTTTAAAGATTTCAAAAATTGTATTTCTTCACATCGTTTTAAAACGCTGTTTATAAAATACAGTGATTTTAAAAATTGTAAATCTGAAATGGTAACCTAAATACTATGAAATAATTCAATGAAAGGTAATTCATAATACATACCATGAAAAAACGTTGGATTTGGTTGTTTGTTTTGTGCTGTTTATTTTAACACTTATATGTATACTTTAATGGTCAACTTGTCGTTTCTTACTTAGGAAAAGTAGTTGGTACTCTATATGTGGAATATTAGTATGACAAACATTTTTATGCCAATAGTGCTCTTTCTCTGTCATTGTATCACATTCTAAGTTTTGTGTGTGTGTGTGTGGGTGTTGAATTAAAAGACAAACAATTCTTTCTGAGTTCAACTTGTCATACATATCTGTAAAATACCTTGTCAGGATAAACTGTGTGTGGCAATGATGTCGCCTTCCTGAAAGAAAAAGTTTCAAAAGTTTATTTAACTGTTTATAAAATACATTGATTATAAAATTTGTAAATCTGAAATGGTAACCTAAATACTATGAAATAATTCAATGAAAGGTAATTCATAATACATACCAGTAGAAAACGTTGGATTTGGTTGTTTGTCTTGTGTTGTTTATTTAAACACTTATATGTATACTTTAATAGTCAACTTGTCGTTACTTACTTAGGAAAAGTAGTCGGTACTCTATATGTGGAATATTAGTATGACAAATATTTTTATGTCAATAGTGCTCTTTGTCTGTCATTGTATCGCATTTTAAATATGTGTCTGTGTGTTGAATTAAAAGACAAAATTTCTATCTGAGTTCAACTTCTCATACATATCTGTAAAATACCATGTCAGGATAAACTGTGTGTGGCAATGATGTCGCCTTCCTGAAAGAAAAAGTTTCAAAAGTTTATTTAACTTGTATGATACAGGTAATTTTGTACTTTGTTTAATATCTATTTCTATATTCCTTTTTTTATAAAGACAACAAGTACCTATATTGATTTCTATTTAATCGTTCCGTATTTTTAACTTTTAATAGACATGTAAACAGTGAAGTTAATGTTCCTAATATTTTTCGGAAAAAGAATACTCATATATTTTTGTGTAAAGCCAACCTCAATAACACAAACACACCTACCAGCCGCGTACAAGAGAGCCCCAACCACGCTCTCAGGAGTGGTGAGCAAACCAACCACCCTCACCTCCATACAACTGTTTACATCGGTCTACCAATATTTAATCTTGCCTGTATAAAGAGAGTAGTAGGATGACTTCAAATGACATATCATATTATGCTATACAGTATTTCTCCTTCTATTTTTAATTTTTGTAATTTTACAAAATATTTTTTGGTATAGGTAAAGGTTTCCTTTTTGAACAATAACAATTCATTATAAATGTACAATCAGCCCATAATAATCTTTCGAATGAGCACAACCCAGCCGCATTCAAGAGTGCCCCACCCACGCTCTCAGGTGTGATGAGCAACCAGTCATCCTCATCTCCATCTTTATGTCATCTATATTCATGTTATACATTCGGTCGTTTAAAGCTAAAGGAAGAAATTAGGATAGGAAGTAGTAAATAGAAAGAGTATTTGTAGGTTTTCACAAACTCCTTTTTATCGGGTATATTTTTTAAGTATTAGTGTCATTCAGTATGAATTATACTGTGTTTGTTTGTAAATATGTTTACTTTTGCGATTTTGGAACTCCTATCAAGATGGAAATAAGTTTTAGACAGAATGTACAACATTCCGAAACCTGTGTTTTTTATTTGAATACATGTATATATAATTTTAAGAATTAACAACACTATTAAATGAACTGTGTGAGATGGGTTTAGGCAATGTATCCCTGTTTAAAGATTTCAAAAATTGTATTTCTTCACATCGTTTGAAAACGCTGTTTATAAAATACATTGATTATAAAATTTGTAAATCTGAAATGGTAACCTAAATACTATGAAATAATTCAATGAAAGGTAATTCATAATACATACCAGTAGAAAACGTTGGATTTGGTTGTTTGTCTTGTGTTGTTTATTTAAACACTTATATGTATACTTTAATAGTCAACTTGTCGTTGCTTACTTAGGAAAAGTAGTCGGTACTCTATATGTGGAATATTAGTATGACAAACATTTTTATGTCAATAGTGCTCTTTGTCTGTCATTGTATCACATTCTAATTTTGAGTGTGTGTGTTGAATTAAAAGACAAAATTTCATTCTGAGTTCAACTTCTCATACATATCTGTAAAATACCATGTCAGGATAAACTGTTTGTGGCAATGATGTCGTCTTCCTGAAAGAAAAAGTTTCAAAAGTTTATTTAACTTGTATGATACAGGTAATTTTGTACTTTTTTAAATATCTATTTCTATATTCCTTTTTTTTTAAAGACAACAAGTACCTATATTGATTTCTATTTAATCGTTCCGTGTTTTTAACTTTTAATAGCCATTTAAACGGTGAAGTTAAAGTTCCTAATATTTTTCGGAAAAAGAATACTTATATATTTTTGTGTAAAGTCAACCTCAATAACACAAACACACCTACCAGCCGCGTGCAAGAGAGCCCCAACCACGCTCTCAGGAGTGGTAAGCAAACCAATCACCCTCACCTCCATACAACTGTTTACATCGGTCTACCAATATTTAATCTTGCCTGTATAAAGAGAGAAGTAGGATGACTTCAAATGACATAACATATTGTGCAATGCAGTATTTCTCCTTCTATTTTTAATTTTTGTAATTTTACAAAATATTTTTTGGTATAGGTATAGGTTTCCTTTTTGAACAATAACAATTCATTATAAATGTACTATCAGCCCATAATAATCTTTTGAGTGAGCATGACCCAGCGGCGTACAAGAGAGCCCCAACCACGTTCTCAGTTGTGATGAGCAACCAGTCATCCTCATGTCCATCTTTTTGTCATCTATATTCATGTAATACATTCGGTCGTTTAAAGCTAAAGAAGAAATTAGGATAGGAAGTTGTAAATAGAAAGAGTATTTGTAGGTTTTCAGAAACTCCTTTTTATCGGGTATATTTTTTAAGTATTAGTGTCATTCAGTATGAATTATACCGTGTTTGTTTGTAAATATGTTTACTTTTGCGTTTTTGGAACTCCTATCAAGATGAAAATAAGTTTTAGACAGAATGTGCAACATTCCAAAACCTGTGTTTTTTATTTGAATACATGTATATATAATTTTAAGAATTAAAAACACTATTAAATGAACTGGGTGAGATGGGTTTAGGCAATGTATCCCTGTTTAAAGATTTCAAGAATTGTATTTCTTCACATCGTTTGAAAACGCTGTTTATAAAATACAGTGATTATAAAAATTGTAAATCTGAAATGGTAACCTAAATACTATGAAATAATTTAATGAAAGGTAATTCATAATACATACCAGTAGAAAACGTTGGATTTGGTTGTTCGTCTTGTGTTGTTTATTTAAACACTTATAGGTATACTTTAATCGTCAACTTGTCGTTACTTACTTAGGAAAAGTAGTCGGTACTCTCTATGTGGAATATTAGTATGACAAACATTTTTATGTCAATAGTGCTCTTTCTCTGTCATTGTATCGCATTTTAAATTTGTGTGTGTTGAATTAAAAGACAAAATTTCTTTCTGAGTTCAACTTCTCATACATGTCTGTAAAATACCATGTCAGGATAAACTGTGTGTGGCAATGATGTCGCCTTCCTGAAAGAAAAAGTTTCAAAAGTTTATTTAACTTGTATGATATAGGTAATTTTGTACTTTGTTTAATATCTATTTCAATATTCCTTTTTTTATGAAGACAACAAGTACCTATATTGATTTCTATTTAATCGTTCCGTATTTTTAACTTTTAATAGATATGTAAACGGTGAAGTTAATGTTCCTAATATTTTTCGGAAAAAGAATACTCATATATTTTTGTGTAAAGCCAACCTCAATAACACAAACACACCTACCAGCCGCGTACAAGAGAGCCCCAACCACGCTCTCAGGAGTGGTGAGCAAACCAATCACCCTCACCTCCATACAACTGTTTA
Organism: Prosapia bicincta; assembly: GCA_036971475.1. NCBI lineage: Eukaryota > Metazoa > Arthropoda > Insecta > Hemiptera > Cercopidae > Prosapia > Prosapia bicincta. The sequence goes on along the minus strand of JBAIZL010000376.1, from coordinate 8,996,586 downwards.
CAACGGTCTACCAATATTTAATCTTGCCTGTATAAAGAGAGAAGTAGGATGACTTCAAATGACATAACATATTGTGCTATGCAGTATTTCTCCTTCTATTTTTAATTTTTGTAATTTTACAAAATATTTTTTGGTATAGGTATAGGTTTCCTTTTTGAACAATAACAATTCATTATAAATGTACAATCAGCCCATAATAATCTTTCGAGTGAGCACGACCCAGCCGCGTACAAGAGTGCCCCAAACCACGCTCTCAGGTGTGATGAGCAACCAGTCATCCTCATGTCCATCTTTTTGTCATCTTTATTCATGTAATACATTCGGTCGTTTAAAGCTAAAGGAAGAAATTAGGATAGGAAGTTGTAAATAGAGAGTGTATTTGTGGGTTTTCACAAACCTCCATTTATCAGGTATATTTTTGAGTATTTGTGTCATTCAAAATGAATCATACCGTGTTTGTTGTAAATATTATTGCCTTCGCCTTTTTGGAACTCCTATCAAGATCAAAATAAGTTTTAGACAGAAAGTACAACATTGCAAAACCTATTTTTTAATTTGAAAACATTTATAATAATTATAAGAATTTAAAACACTGTTAAATGAACTGTGTGAGATGGGTTTACGCAATGTCTCCCTGTTTAAAGATTTCAAAAATTGTATTTCTTCACATCGTTTTAAAACGCTGTTTATAAAATACAGTGATTTTAAAAATTGTAAATCTGAAATGGTAACCTAAATACTATGAAATAATTCAATGAAAGGTAATTCATAATACATACCATGAAAAAACGTTGGATTTGGTTGTTTGTTTTGTGCTGTTTATTTTAACACTTATATGTATACTTTAATGGTCAACTTGTCGTTTCTTACTTAGGAAAAGTAGTTGGTACTCTATATGTGGAATATTAGTATGACAAACATTTTTATGCCAATAGTGCTCTTTCTCTGTCATTGTATCACATTCTAAGTTTTGTGTGTGTGTGTGGGTGTTGAATTAAAAGACAAACAATTCTTTCTGAGTTCAACTTGTCATACATATCTGTAAAATACCTTGTCAGGATAAACTGTGTGTGGCAATGATGTCGCCTTCCTGAAAGAAAAAGTTTCAAAAGTTTATTTAACTTGTATGATACAGGTAATTTTGTACTTTGTTTAATATCTATTTCTATATTCCTTTTTTTATAAAGACAACAAGTACGTATATTGATTTCTATTTAATCGTTCCGTATTTTTAACTTTTAATAGACATGTAAACAGTGAAGTTAATGTTCCTAATATTTTTCGGAAAATGAATACTCATATATTTTTGTGTAAAGCCAACCTCAATAACACAAACACACCTACCAGCCGCGTACAAGAGAGCCCCAACCACGCTCTCAGAAGTGGTGAGCAAACCTACCACCCTCACCTCCATACAACTGTTTACATCGGTCTTCCAATATTTAATCTTGCCTGTATAAAGAGAGTAGTAGGATGACTTCAAATGACATATCATATTATGCTATACAGTATTTCTCCTTCTATTTTTAATTTTTGTAATTTTACAAAATATTTTTTGGTATAGGTAAAGGTTTCCTTTTTGAACAATAACAATTCATTATAAATGTACAATCAGCCCATAATAATCTTTCGAGTGAGCACGACCCAGCCGCGTATAAGAGTGCCCCAACCACGCTCTCAGGTGTGATGAGCAACCAGTCATCCTCATGTCCATCTTTTTGTCATCTTTATTCATGTAATACATTCGGTCGTTTAAAGCTAAAGGAAGAAATTAGGATAGGAAGTTGTAAATAGAGAGTGTATTTGTGGGTTTTCACAAACCTCCATTTATCAGGTATATTTTTGAGTTTGTGTCATTCAAAATGAATCATACCGTGTTTGTTGTAAATATTATTGCCTTCGCCTTTTTGGAACTCCTATCAAGATCAAAATAAGTTTTAGACAGAAAGTACAACATTGCAAAACCTATTTTTTAATTTGAAAACATTTATAATAATTATAAGAATTTAAAACACTGTTAAATGAACTGTGTGAGATGGGTTTACGCAATGTCTCCCTGTTTAAAGATTTCAAAAATTGTATTTCTTCACATCGTTTTAAAACGCTGTTTATAAAATACAGTGATTTTAAAAATTGTAAATCTGAAATGGTAACCTAAATACTATGAAATAATTCAATGAAAGGTAATTCATAATACATACCATGAAAAAACGTTGGATTTGGTTGTTTGTTTTGTGCTGTTTATTTTAACACTTATATGTATACTTTAATGGTCAACTTGTCGTTTCTTACTTAGGAAAAGTAGTTGGTACTCTATATGTGGAATATTAGTATGACAAACATTTTTATGCCAATAGTGCTCTTTCTCTGTCATTGTATCACATTCTAAGTTTTGTGTGTGTGTGTGTGGGTGTTGAATTAAAAGACAAACAATTCTTTCTGAGTTCAACTTGTCATACATATCTGTAAAATACCTTGTCAGGATAAACTGTGTGTGGCAATGATGTCGCCTTCCTGAAAGAAAAAGTTTCAAAAGTTTATTTAACTGTTTATAAAATACATTGATTATAAAATTTGTAAATCTGAAATGGTAACCTAAATACTATGAAATAATTCAATGAAAGGTAATTCATAATACATACCAGTAGAAAACGTTGGATTTGGTTGTTTGTCTTGTGTTGTTTATTTAAACACTTATATGTATACTTTAATAGTCAACTTGTCGTTACTTACTTAGGAAAAGTAGTCGGTACTCTATATGTGGAATATTAGTATGACAAATATTTTTATGTCAATAGTGCTCTTTGTCTGTCATTGTATCGCATTTTAAATATGTGTCTGTGTGTTGAATTAAAAGACAAAATTTCTATCTGAGTTCAACTTCTCATACATATCTGTAAAATACCATGTCAGGATAAACTGTGTGTGGCAATGATGTCGCCTTCCTGAAAGAAAAAGTTTCAAAAGTTTATTTAACTTGTATGATACAGGTAATTTTGTACTTTGTTTAATATCTATTTCTATATTCCTTTTTTTATAAAGACAACAAGTACCTATATTGATTTCTATTTAATCGTTCCGTATTTTTAACTTTTAATAGACATGTAAACAGTGAAGTTAATGTTCCTAATATTTTTCGGAAAAAGAATACTCATATATTTTTGTGTAAAGCCAACCTCAATAACACAAACACACCTACCAGCCGCGTACAAGAGAGCCCCAACCACGCTCTCAGGAGTGGTGAGCAAACCAACCACCCTCACCTCCATACAACTGTTTACATCGGTCTACCAATATTTAATCTTGCCTGTATAAAGAGAGTAGTAGGATGACTTCAAATGACATATCATATTATGCTATACAGTATTTCTCCTTCTATTTTTAATTTTTGTAATTTTACAAAATATTTTTTGGTATAGGTAAAGGTTTCCTTTTTGAACAATAACAATTCATTATAAATGTACAATCAGCCCATAATAATCTTTCGAATGAGCACAACCCAGCCGCATTCAAGAGTGCCCCACCCACGCTCTCAGGTGTGATGAGCAACCAGTCATCCTCATCTCCATCTTTATGTCATCTATATTCATGTTATACATTCGGTCGTTTAAAGCTAAAGGAAGAAATTAGGATAGGAAGTAGTAAATAGAAAGAGTATTTGTAGGTTTTCACAAACTCCTTTTTATCGGGTATATTTTTTAAGTATTAGTGTCATTCAGTATGAATTATACTGTGTTTGTTTGTAAATATGTTTACTTTTGCGATTTTGGAACTCCTATCAAGATGGAAATAAGTTTTAGACAGAATGTACAACATTCCGAAACCTGTGTTTTTTATTTGAATACATGTATATATAATTTTAAGAATTAACAACACTATTAAATGAACTGTGTGAGATGGGTTTAGGCAATGTATCCCTGTTTAAAGATTTCAAAAATTGTATTTCTTCACATCGTTTGAAAACGCTGTTTATAAAATACATTGATTATAAAATTTGTAAATCTGAAATGGTAACCTAAATACTATGAAATAATTCAATGAAAGGTAATTCATAATACATACCAGTAGAAAACGTTGGATTTGGTTGTTTGTCTTGTGTTGTTTATTTAAACACTTATATGTATACTTTAATAGTCAACTTGTCGTTGCTTACTTAGGAAAAGTAGTCGGTACTCTATATGTGGAATATTAGTATGACAAACATTTTTATGTCAATAGTGCTCTTTGTCTGTCATTGTATCACATTCTAATTTTGAGTGTGTGTGTTGAATTAAAAGACAAAATTTCATTCTGAGTTCAACTTCTCATACATATCTGTAAAATACCATGTCAGGATAAACTGTTTGTGGCAATGATGTCGTCTTCCTGAAAGAAAAAGTTTCAAAAGTTTATTTAACTTGTATGATACAGGTAATTTTGTACTTTTTTAAATATCTATTTCTATATTCCTTTTTTTTTAAAGACAACAAGTACCTATATTGATTTCTATTTAATCGTTCCGTGTTTTTAACTTTTAATAGCCATTTAAACGGTGAAGTTAAAGTTCCTAATATTTTTCGGAAAAAGAATACTTATATATTTTTGTGTAAAGTCAACCTCAATAACACAAACACACCTACCAGCCGCGTGCAAGAGAGCCCCAACCACGCTCTCAGGAGTGGTAAGCAAACCAATCACCCTCACCTCCATACAACTGTTTACATCGGTCTACCAATATTTAATCTTGCCTGTATAAAGAGAGAAGTAGGATGACTTCAAATGACATAACATATTGTGCAATGCAGTATTTCTCCTTCTATTTTTAATTTTTGTAATTTTACAAAATATTTTTTGGTATAGGTATAGGTTTCCTTTTTGAACAATAACAATTCATTATAAATGTACTATCAGCCCATAATAATCTTTTGAGTGAGCATGACCCAACGGCGTACAAGAGAGCCCCAACCACGTTCTCAGTTGTGATGAGCAACCAGTCATCCTCATGTCCATCTTTTTGTCATCTATATTCATGTAATACATTCGGTCGTTTAAAGCTAAAGAAGAAATTAGGATAGGAAGTTGTAAATAGAAAGAGTATTTGTAGGTTTTCAGAAACTCCTTTTTATCGGGTATATTTTTTAAGTATTAGTGTCATTCAGTATGAATTATACCGTGTTTGTTTGTAAATATGTTTACTTTTGCGTTTTTGGAACTCCTATCAAGATGAAAATAAGTTTTAGACAGAATGTGCAACATTCCAAAACCTGTGTTTTTTATTTGAATACATGTATATATAATTTTAAGAATTAAAAACACTATTAAATGAACTGGGTGAGATGGGTTTAGGCAATGTATCCCTGTTTAAAGATTTCAAGAATTGTATTTCTTCACATCGTTTGAAAACGCTGTTTATAAAATACAGTGATTATAAAAATTGTAAATCTGAAATGGTAACCTAAATACTATGAAATAATTTAATGAAAGGTAATTCATAATACATACCAGTAGAAAACGTTGGATTTGGTTGTTTGTCTTGTGTTGTTTATTTAAACACTTATATGTATACTTTAATGGTCAACTTGTCGTTGCTTACTTAGGAAAAGTAGCCGGTGCTCTATATGTGGAATATTAGTATGACAAACATTTTTATGTCAATAGTGCTCTTTGTCTGTCATTGTAGCGCATTCTAAGTTTGTGTGTGTGTGTTGAATTAAAAGACAAACAATTCTTTCTGAGTTCAACTTCTCATACATATCTGTAAAATGCCATGTCAGGATAAACTGTGTGTGGCAATGATGTCGTCTTCCTGAAAGAAAAAGTTTCAAAAGTTTATTTAACTTGTATGATACAGGTAATTTTGTACTTTTTTAAATATCTATTTCTATATTCCTTTTTTTTTAAAGACAACAAGTACCTATATTGATTTCTATTTAATCGTTCCATGTTTTTAACTTTTAATAGCCATTTAAACGGTGAAGTTAATGTTCCTAATATTTTTCAGAAAAAGAATACTCATTTATTTTTGTGTAAAGCCAACCTCAATAACTTACACAAACACACCTACCAGCCGCGTACAAGAGAGCCCCAACCATGCTCACAGGAGTGGTGAGCTAACCAATCACCCTAACCTCCATACAACTGTTTACATCGGTCTACTAATATTTAATCTTGCCTGTATAAAGAGAGAAGTAGGATGACTTCAAATGACATATCATATTGTGCCATACAGTATTTCTCCTTCTATTTTCAATTTTTGTAATTTTACAAAATATTTTTTGGTATAGGTAAAGGTTTCCTTTTTGAACAATAACAATGCATTAGATATATACAATCAGCTCATAATAATCTTTCGAATGAGCACGACCCAGCCGCGTACAAGAGTGCCCCAACCACGCTCTCAGGTGTGATGAGGAACCAGTCATCCTCATCTCCATCTTTTTGTCATCTGTATTCATGTAATACATTCGGTCGTTGAAAGCTAAAGGAATAGATTAGGATAGGAAGTTGTAAATAGAGAGTGTATTTGTGGGTTTACACAAACCTCCATTTATCAGGTATATTTTTGAGTATTTGTGTCATTCAAAATGAATCATACCGTGTTTGTTGTAAATATTATTGCCTTCGCCTTTTTGGAACTCCTATCAAGATCAAAATAAGTTTTAGACAGAAAGTACAACATTGCAAAACCTATTTTTTAATTTGAAAACATTTATTATAATTATAAGAATTTAAAACACTGTTAAATGAACGGTGTGAGATAGGTTTAGGCAATGTATCCCTGTTTAAGGATTTCATAAATTGTATTCCTTCACATCGTTTTAAAATCTTGTTTATAAAATACAGCGATTATAAAAAATGTAAATCTGAAATGTTAACCTAAATACTATGAAATAATTCAATGAAAGTATATTCATAATACATACCAGTAGAAAACGTTTGATTTGGTTTGTTCGTCTTGTGTTGTTTATTTAAACACTTATAGGTATACTTTAATCGTCAACTTGTCGTTACTTACTTAGGAAAAGTAGTCGGTACTCTCTATGTGGAATATTAGTATGACAAACATTTTTATGTCAATAGTGCTCTTTCTCTGTCATTGTATCGCATTTTAAATTTGTGTGTGTTGAATTAAAAGACAAAATTTCTTTCTGAGTTCAACTTCTCATACATGTCTGTAAAATACCATGTCAGGATAAACTGTGTGTGGCAATGATGTCGCCTTCCTGAAAGAAAAAGTTTCAAAAGTTTATTTAACTTGTATGATATAGGTAATTTTGTACTTTGTTTAATATCTATTTCAATATTCCTTTTTTTATGAAGACAACAAGTACCTATATTGATTTCTATTTAATCGTTCCGTATTTTTAACTTTTAATAGACATGTAAACGGTGAAGTTAATGTTCCTAATATTTTTCGGAAAAAGAATACTCATATATTTTTGTGAAAAGCCAACCTCAATAACACAAACACACCTACCAGCCGCGTACAAGAGAGCCCCAACCACGCTCTCAGGAGTGGTGAGCAAACCAATCACCCTCACCTCCATACAACTGTTTACAACGGTCTACCAATATTTAATCTTGCCTGTATAAAGAGAGAAGTAGGATGACTTCAAATGACATAACATATTGTGCTATGCAGTATTTCTCCTTCTATTTTTAATTTTTGTAATTTTACAAAATATTTTTTGGTATAGGTATAGGTTTCCTTTTTGAACAATAACAATTCATTATAAATGTACAATCAGCCCATAATAATCTTTCGAGTGAGCACGACCCAGCCGCGTACAAGAGTGCCCCAAACCACGCTCTCAGGTGTGATGAGCAACCAGTCATCCTCATGTCCATCTTTTTGTCATCTTTATTCATGTAATACATTCGGTCGTTTAAAGCTAAAGGAAGAAATTAGGATAGGAAGTTGTAAATAGAGAGTGTATTTGTGGGTTTTCACAAACCTCCATTTATCAGGTATATTTTTGAGTATTTGTGTCATTCAAAATGAATCATACCGTGTTTGTTGTAAATATTATTGCCTTCGCCTTTTTGGAACTCCTATCAAGATCAAAATAAGTTTTAGACAGAAAGTACAACATTGCAAAACCTATTTTTTTATTTGAAAACATTTATAATAATTATAAGAATTTAAAACACTGTTAAATGAACTGTGTGAGATGGGTTTACGCAATGTCTCCCTGTTTAAAGATTTCAAAAATTGTATTTCTTCACATCGTTTTAAAACGCTGTTTATAAAATACAGTGATTTTAAAAATTGTAAATCTGAAATGGTAACCTAAATACTATGAAGTAATTCAATGAAAGGTAATTCATAATACATACCATGAAAAAACGTTGGATTTGGTTGTTTGTTTTGTGCTGTTTATTTTAACACTTATATGTATACTTTAATGGTCAACTTGTCGTGTCTTACTTAGGAAAAGTAGTTGGTACTCTATATGTGGAATATTAGTATGACAAACATTTTTATGCCAATAGTGCTCTTTCTCTGTCATTGTATCACATTCTAAGTTTTGTGTGTGTGTGTGTGGGTGTTGAATTAAAAGACAAACAATTCTTTCTGAGTTCAACTTGTCATACATATCTGTAAAATACCTTGTCAGGATAAACTGTGTGTGGCAATGATGTCGCCTTCCTGAAAGAAAAAGTTTCAAAAGTTTATTTAACTGTTTATAAAATACATTGATTATAAAATTTGTAAATCTGAAATGGTAACCTAAATACTATGAAATAATTCAATGAAAGGTAATTCATAATACATACCAGTAGAAAACGTTGGATTTGGTTGTTTGTCTTGTGTTGTTTATTTAAACACTTATATGTATACTTTAATAGTCAACTTGTCGTTACTTACTTAGGAAAAGTAGTCGGTACTCTATATGTGGAATATTAGTATGACAAATATTTTTATGTCAATAGTGCTCTTTGTCTGTCATTGTATCGCATTTTAAATATGTGTCTGTGTGTTGAATTAAAAGACAAAATTTCTATCTGAGTTCAACTTCTCATACATATCTGTAAAATACCATGTCAGGATAAACTGTGTGTGGCAATGATGTCGTCTTCCTGAAAGAAAAAGTTTCAAAAGTTTATTTGACTTGTATAATACAGGTAATTTTGTACTTTTTTTAATATCTATTTCTATATTCCTTTTTTTATAAAGACAACAAGTACCTATATTGATTTCTATTTAATCGTTCCGTGTTTTTAACTTTTAATAGCCATTTAAACGGTGAAGTTAATGTTCCTAATATTTTTCAGAAAAAGAATACTCATATATTTTTGTGTAAAGCCAACCTCAATAACTTCCACAAACACACCTACCAGCCGCGTACAAGAGAGCCCCAACCACGCTCTCAGGAGTGGTGAGCAAACCAATCACCCTCACCTCCATACAACTGTTTACATCGGTCTACCAATATTTAATCTTGCCTGTATAAAGAGAGAAGTAGGATGACTTCAAATGACATAACATATTGTGCTATGCAATATTTCTCCTTCTATTTTTAATTTGTGTAATTTTACAAAATATTCTTTGGTATAGGTATAGGTTTCCTTTTTGAACAATAACAATTCATTATAAATGTACAATCAGCCCATAATAATCTTTCGAGTGAGCACGACCCAGCGGCGTACAAGAGAGCCCCAACCATGCTCTCAGGAGTGATGAGCAACCAGTCATCCTCATGTCCATCTTTTTGTCATCTATATTCATGTAATACATTCGGTCGTTTAAAGCTAAAGGAAGAAATTAGGATAGGAAGTTGTAAACAGAAAGAGTATGTGTAGGTTTTCACAAACTCCTTTTTATCGTGTATATTTTTTAAGTATTGGTGTCATTCAGTATGAATTATACCGTGTTTGTTTGTAAATATGATTACTTTTGCCTTTTTGGAACTCCTATCAAGATGAAAATAAGTTTTAGACAGATTGTACAACATTCCAAAACCTGTGTTTTTTATTTGAATACATGTATATATAATTTTAAGAATTGAAAACACTATTAAATGAACTGTGTGAGATAGGTTTAGGCAATGTATCCCTGTTTAAAGATTTCAAAAATTGTATTTTATCACATCGTTTTAAAACGCTGTTTATAAAATACAGTGATTATAAAAATTGTAAATCTGAAATGGTAACCTAAATACTATGAAATAATTCAATGAAAGGTAATTCATAATACATACCAGTAGAAAACATTGGATTTGGTTGTTTGTCTTGTGTTGTTTATTTAAACACTTTATATGTATACTTTAATGGTCAACTTGTCGTTGCTTACTTAGGAAAAGTAGTCGGTACTCTATATGTGGAATATTAGTATGACAAACATTTTTATGTCATTAACGCTCTTTCTCTGTCATTGTATCCCATTCTAAGTTTGTGTGTGTGTGTTGAATTAAAAGACAAACAATTCTTTCTGAGTTCAACTTCTCATACATATCTGTAAAATACCATGTCAGGATAAACTGTGTGTGGCAATGATGTCGTCTTCCTGAAAGAAAAAGTTTCAAAAGTTTATTTAACTTGTATAATACAGGTAATTTTGTACTTTTTTAAATATCTATTTCTCTATTCCTTTTTTTATAAAGACAACAAGTACCTATATTGATTTCTATTTAATCGTTCCGTGTTTTTAACTTTTAATAGCCATTTAAACGGTGAAGTTAATGTTCCTAATATTTTTCAGAAAAAGAATACTCATATATTTTTGTGTAAGGCCAACCTCAATAACTTACACAAACACACCTACCAGCCGCGTACAAGAGAGCCCCAACCACGCTCTCAGGAGTGGTGAGCATACCAATCACCCTCACCTCCATACAACTGTTTACATCGGTCTACCAATATTTAATCTTGCCTGTATAAAGAGAGAAGTAGGATGACTTCAAATGACATATCATATTGTGCCATACAGTATTTCTCCTTCTATTTTTAATTTTTGTAATTTTACAAAATATTTTTTGGTATTGGTAAAGGTTTCCTTTTTGAACAATAACAATGCATTAGAAATATACAATCAGCTCATAATAATCTTTCGAATGAGCACGACCCAGCCGCGTACAAGAGTGCCCCAACCATGCTCTCAGATGTGATGAGCAACCAGTCATCCTCATCTCCATCTTTTTGTGATCTATATTCATGTAATACATTCGGTCGTTGAAAGCTAAAGGAATAGATTAGGATATTAAGTTGTAAATAGAGAGAGTATTTGTAGGTTTTCACAAACCTCCATTTATCAGGTATATTTTTGAATATTTGTGTCATTCAGAATAAATTAAACCGCGTTTGTTTGTAAATATGATTACTTTTGCCTTTTTGGAACTCTTATCAAGATCAAAATAAGTTTTAGACAGAATGTACAACATTCCAAAACCTGTGTTTTTTATTTGAAAACATGTATGTATAATTTTAATAATTAAAAACACTGTTAAATGAACTGCGTGAGATGGGTTTAGGCAATGTATCCCTGTTTAAAGATTTCAAAAATTGTATTTCTTTACATCGTTTAAAAACGCTGTTAAAATACTGTAATAAATTACAGTATTTTAAATATTGTAAATCTGAAATGGTAACCTAAATACTATGAAATAATTCAATGAAAGGTAATTCATAATCCATACCAGTAGAAAACGTTGGATTTGGTTGTTTGTCTTGTGTTGTTTATTGAAACTTTTATATGTATACTTTAATGGTCAACTTGTTGTTACTTACTTAGGAAAAGTAATCTGTACTCTATATGTGGAATATTAGTATGACAAACATTTTTATGTCAATAGTGCTCTTTCTCTGTCATTGTATCGCATTCTAATTTTGTGTGTGTGTTGAATTAAAAGACAAAATTTCATTCTGAGTTCAACTTCTCATACATATCTGTAAAATACCATGTCAGGATAAACTGTTTGTGGCAATGATGTCGTCTTAATGAAAGAAAAAGTTTCAAAAGTTTATTTAACTTGTATGATACAGGTAATTTTGTACTTTTTTAATATCTATTTCTATATTCCTTTTTTTATAAAGACAACAAGTACCTATATTGATTTCTATTTAATCGTTCCGTGTTTTTTACTTTTAATAGCCATTTAAACGGTGAAGTTAATGTTCCTAATATTTTTCAGAAAAAGAATACTCATATATTTTTGTGTAAAGCCAACCTCAATAACTTACACAAACACACCTACCAGCCGCGTACAAGAGTGCCCCAACCACGCTCTCAGGTGTGATGAGGAACCAGTCATCCTCATCTCCATCTTTTTGTCATCTATATTCATGTAATACATTCGGTCGTTGAAAGCTAAAGGAATAGATTAGGATATTAAGTTGTAAATAGAGAGAGTATTTGTAGGTTTTCACAAACCTCCATTTATCAGGTATATTTTTGAGTATTTGTGTCAGTCAGAATGAATGATACCGTGTTTGTTGTAAATATGATTCCTTTTGCCTTTTTGGAACTCCTATCAAGATCAAATTAAGTTTTAGACAGAATGTACAACATTGCAAATCCTGTGTTTTTAAATTTGAAAACATTTATAATAATTATAAGAATTTTAAACACTGTTTAATGAACTGTGTGAGATAGGTTTAAGCAATGTATCCCTGTTTAAAAATTTAATAAATTGTATTCCTTCACATCGTTTTAAAATCTTGTTTATAAAATACAGGGATTATAAAAATTGTAAATCTGAAATGTTAACCTAAATATTATGAAATAATTCAATGAAAGTATATTCATAATACATACCAGTAGAAAACGTTTGATTTGGTTGTTTGTCTTGTGTTGTTTTTGTAAACACTTATATATATACTTTAATGGTCAACTTGTTACTTACTTAGCAAAAGTGATGGGTACTCTATATGTGGAATATTAGTATTAGAAACATTTTTACGTCAATAGTGCTCTTTCTCTATCAATGTATCGCATTCTAATTTTGTGTGTGTGTGTTGAATTAAAACAATTCTATCTGAGTACAACTTCTCATACATATGTGTAAAATACCATGTCAGGATAAACTGTTTGTGACAATGATGTCGTCTTCCTGGAAGAAAAGGTTTCAAAAGGTTATTTAAATTGTATGATACAGGTAATTTTGTACTTTGTTTATTATATATTTCTATATTCCTTTTTTATACACATAAGTACCTATATTGATTTCTATTTAATCGTTCCATATTTTTATCGTTTTATAGACATTTAAACGGTGATGTTAATGTTGCTGATATTAAAAAAAAAAAAATTATACTCATATATTTTTGAGTATAAGCCAACCTCAATAACTTACACAAACACAACTCCCAGCCACGTACAAGAGTGCTCCAACCCCGCTCTCCGGAGTGGTGAGCAAACCAATCATCTTCACCTCCATACAATTGTTTACATCGGTCTACTAATATTTAATCTTGCCCGTATAAAGAGGGATGTAGGATGACTTCAAATAACATATATTGTGCCATACATTATTTCTCCTTCTACTTTTAATTTTTGTATTTAGCAAAATATTTTCTGGTATAGGTAAAGGTTTCCTTTTTGAACAATTACAATTCATTAGAAATATACAATCAGCTCATAATTATCTTTCGAATGAGCACAGCCTAGCTGTGTACAAGAGAACCCCAAGCACGTTGTCAGGTGTGATGAGAAACCAGTCATTCTCATCTCCATACTTTTGTCATCTATATTCCTGTAATACATTCGGTCATTTAAAGCTAAAGGAATAGATTTGGATAGGAAGTTGTAAATAGAAAGGGTATTTGTAGGTTTTCACAAACTCCTATTTATCGGGTATATTTTTGAGTATTTCTGTCATTCAGAATGAATCATTATGTGTTTGTTGTAAATATAATTACTTTTGCTTTTTTGGAACTCCTATCAAGATCAAAATAAGTTTTAGACAGAATGTACAAAATTCCAAACCCTGTATTTTTTATTTGAAAACATAGATAAATACTTTTAGAAATTTAAAACACTGTTAAATGAACTGTGTGAGATAGGTTTAGGCAATGTATCCCTGCTTAAAGATTTTAAAAATTGTATTCCTTCACATCGTTTTAAAACGTTGTTTATAAAATATAGTTATTATAAAAATTGTAAATCTGAAATGGTAACCTAAATACTATGAAACTATTCAATGAAAGGATATTCATAATACATACCAGTAGAAAACGTTTGATTTGGTTGTTCGTATTGTGTTGTTTATTTAAACACTTATATGTATACTTTAATGGTCAACTTGTCATATTTGTCAACGTACATACTGAGGAAAAGTAGTAGGTAGTGTATATTTGCAATATTAAGATGTTAAATACGTTTTTATGCCAATAATTTTAAGAGTTTAACTTCTCCACATATATGTAAAGTAACATATTAGGATAAACTGTCTGTAACCATGATGTCATCTTCCTGAAAGAAATAGTTTTAAAGGCATAATTATATTGTCTAATGTATTTTATTTATTTCATTTATATATATTAATATTTTTTAATGACGAGTATCTACATTGATTAAATATACGAATATATAATCTTGCTCTTATATAGAAAGGTGTAGGATTACTTCAAATGACATAATATATTGTGTCATATTAGTGTTTGTCCTTCAAATTTTAACATTTGTATTTTTACTTAATATTTTTCCAATAGGTAAAATTTTCTCTTCCTTTTTGAGCAATGAAAATTCATAAAGAATATATTATGAGCCCACAATAATGTTTTAAATTCACACCACTCAGCTGTGTACAAGATAGCACCAAGGATGCTCTCAGGTGTAATGGGAAACCCCATCATCATCATCTCCATCTATTTTTTTATCTATATTCACATAATTCATTCGATTATTTAAAGCCGATTGAATAGATTCGGATAGAAAGATGTAAATAGAAAAGGTATTTGTAGTTATTCTCAGACTCCTATTTATTGGTTAAATGTTTGAGTATTTGTGTTTTTTGGAATGAATCATATTTTTTGTGTAAAAACATTAATTTTTTTATATTTTTGGTTCTCTTTCCGAGATCAAAATGAGTATTGGACGGAATGTACAAAATTCCAAAAATCTGTTTTAAAAATATGGTAAAATATATTTCAGAATTAAAACACTGTAAAATGAACTGTGTGAGAGTACTTAGAAAAATGTATCAGTGTTTTAAATTTTAAAAAAACTTTTTTTTCAGTCATTTAAAATTTGGTTTTTAAAATACAATGTACATAAAAAATGTAATTTAGAAAAGTAAACATAAATGACTTATTACACTTTTGCTATTACCTGCGACCAGTGTTAATTACTTATTACAATTTGCTATTATGTATTACTAACAATCAGCTCGTCATGAACAGCATCAAGATTTCGATATTTAAACATAAATACTATTAAATTATTGCATTAACGATATTTTTATAACAAACCAGGAGAAAAACCTGCAATTATGATGTACATGTTGTGATGTTTATTTAAACACTTGTGTTTTTTTAGTGGTCACAATATCTTACTGAGAAAAAGCAGTACTTTGTGAATATTTTTGTTGTATTAGGATGATAAAAAAGTTTTATGCCATTATTATTTCTCTGTCTTTACATTGCAGGGTAATTAATTTATTTCTGTTGGATATATAGGCAATCAATTCTTTCTTAGTTTAACTTCTCTCACATATCTGTAAAATTCCGCATTTGTTTGGGGAAGTTATCATTGTTTAAAAATGTCTGAAATATTAAATTTTCAATGCCTTTAAAAATTTATTTTCAGAATATAATGAACATAAAACAATGTAAATCAGAAAAAAAACATAAATACTATTGAATAAATAAAAAATATATATTCATGTTACATACCTGGAGAAAAAATTACAATTGGGTTGTAGATCCTAGGGTGGTTATTTAATCACCTAATCATGAGTCTTAAAGGTCAAAATGTCTTTAATTACTGTAAAAAAATAGTAGGCTATGTATACTTGCAATATTAGGATGATAAATACATTATTATACCAATAGTGTTATTTCAATGTCACTATAACATATGCTAATCTATTTTCTTTCTGTTTAATATACAAGCAACCAATTCTTTTTGGCTTTAACTTCTCGCACATATTTGTAATTTTCCATATCAGAATGTATCCAAGGATACACACTTTTTAACAATTCTATTATTGTAATTTTATATTAATCATATTGTGCATGAAACTATTTTATAAATCTCATTTAACACAAAAAAAACTGGTTTTTCAAATTTTATACTTTTAAAGCCAATTCTTATCATGTCATCTAAGCTGAAAAAAAAATTAATGTATCTTTTATATATAAATCAGTATTTACATTTGTGCCCATATTTATACGTACAAGATTCACTTGCTGTATTCCAATAACTCACTTTCACAAGTATCTGAATAATAATAATTTGTCTTCAGTAGAACTGTAAAATTGATTCTATGGGGTGGTTTATAACAGGAATCAGAAGATTGGATATGTTAACAGATAAATATTGGAAAAACTTTACAATTAAAAACAACAGTGTTACTGTCAAATTTGCTGATTCATGTACATAATTTGTTTTTGCTCTATTTTTAGGCACTGCCCATTCTATCATTTACTATTCTCTCATGACTGGTAAGTTCCACTTGTCTGTAACTTTCTGTCAAACTATATGCTGAGATGAGTTTAAAAGATATATGTGTTTATCTGTAACTTTCCATCAAACTATATGCTGAAATGAGTTTAAAAGGTGTATGTGTTTGTCTGTAACTGTCTGTCAAACTATATGCTGAGATGAGTTTAAAAGATGTATATGTTGTGTCATACAAGTAATTTTGCAATGATCTAATTGATATATTTTTAGAAAACCATCATATATAAAAATAATTTGTTAATTATTCTTTTTTGTATTATATTTTATTTACTGAAACATTTTTTTTTGTTTATATAAATGTTTGCCTAATTTGTGTTAAATAGCATAGACCAGTTCCTTTCTCACAATGCAGAGATACTAAGGTGTACTAGTTCCATTTATATAACGAAAATGCTACTAATTAAGGTTAAAGTTGAGTAAAAAAGTACCTTATTGAAGTTAAAACTCAACACACATAAAAAATAACTGGTTAAAGTTAATTAAAAAGTAATTGATTGAAAAATTAATATTAGTGATTCCATCTTTACGTGAGCTACTAATTTTTAACTAGACACAATTTAAAATAGTTGGTATTTTGAAAAATGTGGTAAACTCTACATAAATCATTTGTTTTTTGTTTATTAAGAACAAGAAGTCTCTTTGTAATAAATACATATCATAGGACCTTGATTAAAATCATTTAAAAAGTAATTTTATCAGTATATTTAAAAATACCGTACGGGAAAAGTAATTTTCATTTTTTATAATTAATTTTGTCAGTATATATCTTTATGTAAGAAACTAATTTTTAACTAAGAAGATTTGTACATAGGTTATTATGTTATATTGCCTATAGTAGCACTTACTTTGTGTACTTGTGAATATTAGGAGTTATGATGTCAAAAAGTGTGTGTGAGTTATAAAGTAATTGTGTATTGAGTGTGTGTGTAGTGTGTAGTTTGAATTGCCTATAGTAGCACTTACTTTGTGTACTTGTGAATATTAGCAGTTATGATGTCAAAAAGTGTGTGTGAGTTATAAAGTAATTGTGTATTGAGTGTGTGTGTAGTGTGTAGTTTTAATTGCCTATAGTAGCACTTACTTTGTGTACTTGTGTATATTAGGAGTTATGATGTCAAAAAGTGTGTGTGAGTTATAAAGTAATTGTGTATTGAGTGTGTGTAGTTTGAATTGCCTATAGTAGCACTTACTTTGTGTACTTGTGTATATTAGGAGTTATGATGTCAAAAAGTGTGTGTGAGTTATAAAGTAATTGTGTATTGAGTGTGTGTAGTTTGAATTGCCTATAGTAGCACTTACTTTGTGTACTTGTGTATATTAGGAGTTATGATGTCAAAAAGTGTGTGTGAGTTATAAAGTAATTGTGTATTGAGTGTGTGTGTGTAGTGTGTAGTTTGAATTGCCTATAGTAGCAGTTACTTTGTATGCTTGTGTATATTAGGAGTTATGATGTCAAAAAGTGTGTGTGAGTTATAAAGTAATTGTGTATTGAGTGTGTGTGTGTAGTGTGTAGTTTGAAGTGGCTGTATATTTTGTATTGTTCGGTTGTGTAACGTTGGTTATTTCTGTGTTGTTTATTTTTTGTTTATTTCTTCAATAGATAAATAACATAGAACCTTGATTAAAATAATCGAAAAAGAATTTTTACCCTTATATTTAAAAATACCATATATATCGGTATTTCCTAATAGAAAAGTCCTTTCCAATTTTCAGTTTTTATAATCGAGTTTGTGAATATACAAACACACACACAATTATATACACACCCACAATTTCATAAAAAAATATCTAAAATTACAATGGCTTCAAAATTTATTGTTTGAGAACTTTTCTTTAAAATTATAAAGGGTAGGCTTGATTTTCAGCATTGGCACCTATACTGAAAAATCCTGGTCACTTCTTTGAGGTACTCTCAGACATAACAAGAGAAACACTGCCTTTTTTATAATAATATGAAACTAACAATATGACCCAGCAATAAATACCAGTAATTCATATACTTTTTGAAATCATGAGATCAGTCCATTCTACAATGCTAGGAGGATAACTACATGTTTGAAATCCAGCACTTTGACACTGAGCCAACTTTTCCATAGCTAGAAATCTATTACTTAAAGATGTATATAAAATCAAAAGAGAAAGCTTCCTTGCGATAATGAATCATTACAAGAGCTGGCCAGAATGAGATATTGTAGACCACCATCAGTTTCAGAAATGACAAACAAAAAAAAGAAGAAAAATAAGTAGTAACAAACAAAAGTAATAGTCCAACACAATTTATTGTATAGAGAGGGAAATGGAAAATTGCAAGGAAATTGGCTTTCTATTTGGGCACTTAGTATTGTGGTTCTGTCTTATGTGTATGCAAATTTACATTAATTGTAATTATAAAATAAAAACCAAAATATAATTATCTTTGTTGACCTCAGAAAGAATTGACTTTAAAAATTTTTGTATATTACTTGATTTTAAATCAATTTTCTATAAAAGTCAACTCTGGGAAGCGATTTTTGTTTGATAAAACAAAAATAAACAACAAAATAATTGTATTATCACCAAATGCAAGTAGCCAAAACAGAAGGGTAAATTATGATCTTGTTTAAAATGTATAGGATATAAGTATTAGTTGTACAATACTCTGCTATAAACAGTTTGAAATTTATTTAGTAATAACTCATGCACTATGAGCTTAGTGCATACAATTTTTCATAATATTTTTTTCTTTCATCTGAATAAAAACATGTAGGAAATAACCAGTTATGGCTATATTTTGAGAAACTCGGCGATTATTAAATTAGGAATTCTACTATTAGAAAATGTTTTGATATCCCTTCCTTGCAGCTAGGAGCCATTTTTATTTCTTAATAATTGCCCCAAAGATTGAGTTGGGTCCTTTTTCAGTTGAAATTCAAATTATGAGGAAAAATCTTTCACTAGATATAACTCCATTTTCCTTTTTTTTGCCTATATTTAGCTTTCCAATATTACACTCGCCACTGCATACAAGAGTTCCAATCATGCTGCTATTAGTAATGGTAAAGACTAAAAAACTCTCAACTTTGTTAGCAATAGTAAAGATTATTAGCATTAGGTTTTTGTAAGTTATTGTTTTTAATGTTTTTTTAAACCATTTTTCAAATTGTATTATTTTTTTATGTAAGACAGTTGTCTTGAGAATAAAAGATGTAATTAATCTTAGGCTTTAGCTGTATCAAAAAAAAAAAAAAAATAATAATATGAAGGAAAAACCAAATGTAGCTGCCACATAGTGTAATCATGCCTATAGTAAAAATGTTTCCTCCTTGTTTTTGGGATATTAAAATTTACTTTAAATATGCAATCCAGCCGCAGTAATCTTTGAAATTCGCACCACCCAGCCGCGTACAAGAGAACCCCGATCTCGCTCTCAGGAGTGATGAGCAACCAATCCGACTTACCTCTATCTAATTTTTGTCTATATACATATATTACATCTCACTCATATGAAGCTGAAGTATCAGAATTGCACAGCATGCTGAAAATAAAACCAGTATCTTAATATTTCTTTAAAACACCTATAATTTCGAGAAAATTAAATCTAGTTAATTTTGTCTTTTACAGTGAATGAATATTTACGTTTTATGTTTAAACGAATATTACTTTTTCTGATTTTAAAGACCTCTCTTGATCAAAAAAGGATAACAAGGAATGTACAAAGTTCCAAACTTAATTAGTTTGATGTGGCATATGTTGAAATTCCAAATTTCTGAAATTCCGACTTCAAAGAATAAAATGAAGGGTGTTTTGGGTAGTTTATCATTGTTTACAATTTTCTAAAATTAAATTTTTTTACTGCCTTTAAAAATTTTGTTCATAAAATAAAGTGATTGTAAACACAGGTGTTTTGAAATATAAACATAAATACTAATAAATAATTAATACAAAAATAAATCAACCTACATACCAGGAGAAAATTGTGCAATTGGGCTGTACATCTTAAAATTTGAATATAAATACTTGTTTATCAATTTAAATTTTCATAACACCATTACATACTGAAATGTAGTAATGTAACTACAATTTTAATGTAATTACAATAGTAAGATGATAAATACTTTTTATACCAGGGGTGTTTTTTCTGTCATTATATCACATGTAAATCAATTTTTTTTCTGTTCAATATGCAGGCAGTAATTTCTTTCTGAGAGTTTCTTCGCTCACATGTCTCTAAAATTCCATAACTGGATAACTTCTCTGTGGACTTGATGTGTTCTGAAAAAAGAGTTTAAGGAGGATGTTTTTATTGTGTTATTGAGGTAGATTTGCATTTCATTTGTTCCTATTTAGAGATCAGTTTATTCAAAATATGTTTTTAACGTTTGTTAGAGTTTTACCTAGTGTAAGTAAATGTTATCATAATTTTTATCTAAAGAAAATTCATCATGAATAAATAAATAAACCACTCATTAAACCACTAAACTTACAGATTGTTCACATTTCCTTCTGAAAAATCACATTTTTTTATTGTAAGTTTCTAATTTTCTCTAAGTGCCATTTCAAATGCCTTAATTGAAAAACTTTTTTTCCGTATTATAAGGGGTGAAATATGTCTCCTAAATACTACTAAATTATTAACCCGAGTTGACTCGAAAACCGAAAAAAGTCAGGATAAACATGCAACTGTTATTTAAATAATATTTTATACAATAAAATGGTATTCTTGCATATAGGTAAACACTTTGAAGTGATAGTAGAGTGAAAAAATAGCATATCTTTAGAAATATTGCTGCTTTTGAATGTAGTTTGCCAGTAATATGATGAAAGTTTCAGTTTCACACTTGTCAACAAATTTAATTCATTTACACACAAAAATATGCACTATATATATTAAATATACATAAAATATGTAAAAACAGTTTTATATTTGTTTTTACAGTATAGGAACAATACTATTTCAAAACAGTATGGTATCTTTTGAAACATGGTGTAATATAGTGCAACATCACAGTAATGGCAGAAATATCTGGATTCTCTTTTTTTTTGCATCAGATGTTTGGGTACAATCCATACCTTTAGTTGGATTTTTTCACACTTTGTAGTAGTATCTCTGGAAGTGATGCACTGTCAACCTGAGGGGTGTTGGGGTTGAGCTAGGATGCCCAGACCTAGCTGCAGATTCAATTGGATATTTTTCAATAATATCATTGATTACCTCCACTAAAAACTTTAAATGAGTTTTTGTACCTTCTGATTTTGTATCCAGAGCATACAAATTCCATGAAGCCAAGTTTGCAGGTGATTGAAAATTTTTTTGTAATACTTTTTCTGTGCTTTCTGGGTATAGCATACTTGCTAACAAACTGGTCTAACCTATCAACCTCATCCTTGGTATATTGTAATGCCTCACAGATGCTGGTTTTATAATTTCTTTCCCTCTTTTAATAAAGGAAACCATCTATAAAGAATACACTGTAGAAATCAAAGAAACATCGTTCATATCCTTCCACTTGAACACCTTTGCGTTTCCTAACTGAACACCCTTAATTTCCCACTTATTCACTTTAGACTTTTGTATTTCAGCAGGAATGTCTTTTCATTTCAAATGGACTGCTCCAAACACATCTGTTCTGTTAGCAATTAGTATGTCCATTAGTTGTGGCAAATTGCATTCATTGTCCATAGTAAGGCGCTGGCATTTTTATTAACAGTTGCTGTACTAGGAATAAAGCAGTAGTTCTTCCAGTGTACATAATAATGTTCTACACATACCTACTTTTAGATTCACTGAGGAGAAATGATTTTATACTGAAACTTGCTCTTTTCAGAAGGATATATGGGACCAATTAAGGCAACCGTTGCACAAAAGATGACTCTTGACTCTTTGTACATCACGTTCCAAACTGAGAACAGATTAGAATTTTTTAGTAAGATGAATGAAGTAAAAGATGACTCTTGACTCTTTGTACATCACGTTCCAAACTGAGAACAGATTCGAATTTTTAAGTAAGATGAATGAAGTAAGGCCAAAAATTATTTATCTTTGGATTTAAATGGAATGTACTATCAAATGTTTCATTGTCTGAGAAATGTAAATATTTTTTTTAACCAGAAATCTACCATAAGATAACGTTTTTAAAAACAAAGGTGTTAGTAAAATAGGGGTTTTCCTCCAGTACAGCTGCAAATCTAGTTTTTTTACCTGAATTTCTAATAAGGACTAAATATACTCTTATTTCATTTATACTGATAACATTATTGCCGTGTTTTTGTTTAGCATATTTGTTTGTTTCATTAGAAATGATTTGCAATATTTTGTTCTCAAAAAATAATGAAAAAAATCTATACAAGACTTTGTATAGATCGCTTCTCGGCCTCTTGGCTAAGATCAAAGTGTAGTATCTGTTCTTATCAGCTTAATTTTTTAGACTGTATTCGTAAGGTGATGGGCGTCTACCGCTGTTGGTGCCGTGTCGCCAGGACTACCTGCCCGTTCCAGTGGCCTGCGAGGAGGACCTTCAGCGTCTCTTTGGCGAACTGCAGGAGAGCCTTCGCAGCGGCTTCCGATGCGTCGTCACCGTCAGGACATCAAGGGTGACGACTCGGAGCGGCCAGTGCAAGGACTGCGGGACCGTTGGACATGCGTCCAAACGGTACGGCGGCTGTCCGAAGCACGAGTCCCGGCCCCGCCGACAGAAGAGGCAGAAGCAGACGCCCGCACCGAGAAGCGATCGCCAGGTCCTCGGGGGACCTCCAGTCTCCCCCGAGGTGCTGCCGCCAACACCTGCGGACAGCAGAGAGGCTGCGTCGTCGTCGTCGTCGCCGCCGGATACTGTTGCGGTATCGAAGAAGGCTGCTCCCCCTCGTAAGAGGAAGTACCGCAA
This sequence comes from Prosapia bicincta, assembly GCA_036971475.1. Lineage (NCBI taxonomy): Eukaryota > Metazoa > Arthropoda > Insecta > Hemiptera > Cercopidae > Prosapia > Prosapia bicincta. The sequence goes on along the minus strand of JBAIZL010000376.1, from coordinate 8,973,126 downwards.
CACGGAGTACAGGGAGGAGCCCGCTGCTGTGGCTACCGGCTGGGAGAGAGTGTGGCGTCGCCGCCGTCGGCTGAAGACCAAGCCGGCACGTGTCGAGGAGTTAAAGAAGAAGTACTTCTTCTGGGACTCCGAGGAAGCCGACGACACGTGTACTGAGCTGATCCCACGCGACGAGCTCGCTACATCGTTTAAAGAAATAACCGAGCTCGTCCTAGCTCCGGGAGTCTGCATCCCGGACAAAGACTTTGCAGTGGGACACATCGATTTGTACGAAGACCTCATGAAGAACGAGGAGGAAAAGGAGCTCAGGGCTAAACGCCGGTGGCGTAATAAGCAGCGGGCATGGCGACGGCAACGACGCAGAGAAGCGGAAGCAGCCTCCCTATTAAAATAAGATATATGTATTCAAATAAATTGTATTTTTTCTTATTAATTCTAAATTTGTACTGTTTTCTTTGTTAAAAATTTTTTGAATAAAAAACCCCAAATCTGTTCTTATCAGCTTAATTTTTTAGACTGTATTCGTAAGGTGTACGCCGAGAGCGAATTGTTAGCCGGGAGTGACTTGTATTAGTTTGCTTGTGTTGTGCGCCATCTACAGGGCAAGGCTGGTAAGTCGGACAACATTGTTTTGTCTTGTTAATATTTCCGTTACTAAACGTCTAAATTTGCACAGAACTGTATATATTTTTCTTTTTTTTAATGAACTATTTTGTCACTTTATAAATGGAATTAAAGACAATTGTCTTTATAAATGGACACTTTATAAATGGAATTAAAGACAATTGATTATGTGCAATTTGAAAAACTGGCAAGTTGAAAAACAGGTATTTCTGCCTGTCACTGTATTTATTTTAAACTTATTTATCTTCGTTAAAGCTGTTATTTGTTGAGTTATAATAGGAATTTATTGTTGTTGACTTGTTTTTGTTGATTCTTTTTCTTCTATTGTTATTGTTATTGTTTTGGAAATTTTATTGCGTTTTGGTGGTGTAAATTGTTATTTTATGGAATCTTAGCAGCACTTTTAAGACATTCAAGTGTAATTATCTCTAAACCACTTTTAGCTAGCTGCACGTTGTCCTTTTCTTCTGCCGGCATTGTCCGTTGGTGTTTTAATTTGTTGTCATCATTGTTTATCTAAATGGAGGACAGGACTACATATATTTGTCTCTTCCCCCTCGAGGATGTCAAAGTCGCTTGTACCTGGTGCGAGGGGAGGAGGTATGCGACACACGGTGGTCTTGCCAGACACGTGAAGAAGGACCATAATGCCGGGTTCCAACTCCGGTGCCGCATTTGTCTTGCGGCGGACTACCCGGACGCAAAAAAAATGAAGATTCACATCAGGGCGGTTCACTCTGGCCCTGATACTCCTGCAAGTGTCGACGTTCCGGGCGCTGCCGCTTCTTCAAGCAGCATGGGTGTGTCTCACGGCGGGTCTTCCCAGGGAGAGGTTGTTCCAGTTCCTGAGGTGGATGATCTGCAGTCTGGCGATTGTGTTCTTGCTGTTCTTCCGTCAACGAGGAGTCAACCACCATCTCCAATGACAGCGATGACATCGTCACATAGGTTTAACGTTAGTTTTAGTTTAGTAAGTAAGGGGGTTTCTCAGGATAGGGTGGGACGTCCAGCCGCAAATGCGGAAAACGCGATCAACGCGGATCGAGCCATCCCGAACCTGGATCCCGTGGAAGGGGGGAGAGTGGCTCTGCAGCCGGAGCCACAGGTGACTGCCAACGACAAGCAGCTTGCCTGGATAGGTAAGCTCAGTCAGGCGGTTACCTTCACAGAATTTGAGAATGTAGTGTGTGAATGGACAGCTGCTGTTGCTGGCGCGGGGGTCGGTCCTGAGCCTCCAGTGGGTCGACGTGCGGGTTGTCGTGGCCGTCCTGTTAAAGGCGGTCGGGACGGTGCTCGTCGTCGTCCCAATGAGCGCGGCCTTTATGATCCTGTTGAGGCTTCAAGACTTCAGAAGCTATACAGGATCAATAGAAAGAAGGCAGTGCGGGAGGTTCTCGGAGGTGATGACCTGTTTTGTGCCGTGGGGGCGGGTGAGGTTGAGGACCACTTCCGGGCCCAGTTCTCTAGGAGTAATTACTCTTGGAGTGGGGCTCCGGGAGGGGTGGGAGACTTCGCCTTGCCTCCTGGTGCTGACAGTGTGACGAGTAACCTCCTGCAAGAAATTGACGCGCAGGAGATCTTCGAACGTCTGGCCAGAATGCCGAATACGGCACCAGGACCAGACGGTGTGTCCTATAGCGCTTGGCGGAAGGCTGACCCCGGGTGTGTCGTGATGGCAGCTGTCATGAATCGGTGTATGGCTGAGAAGAAAATCCCCTCCTCCTGGAAAAATAGTAATACTGTCCTAGTTCACAAGAAAGGAGATCCAGGAGACCTCGACAACTGGCGTCCCCTAACACTGGCCAGTTGCATCGCTAAGGTCTATTCGGGTGTCCTAGCCGACAGACTGGGTAGGTGGGCGGCTGCGACCTCTCGGCTCTCATGGGCCCAAAAGGGCTTTACGGAGCACGAGGGGTGCCTAGAACACAACTTCATCGTGCAGTCTGTCATCGATGATGCTAGGCGGAGGAACAAGCGAGCAGTTATTGCGTGGCTTGACCTCTCAAACGCGTTTGGCTCGATCCCGCACGAGTATTTAAAAAATGCGCTCCTGCTACACCGGGTGCCTGGTGCACTTGTAGATACAATTTTAGAAATGTACAGCAACTCGTGCACCAGGATTAGGACGCAGCAGGGCTATACGGGGCCAATCCCCCTGGAGGCTGGGGTGAAGCAAGGAGACCCGCTGAGCCCCATCCTCTTCAACCTCGCCATCGAGCCGGTAGTGAGGGCGGCTCATAGGTTGGCCCCGAGTCACGGGTATAGCTTGTTAGGCCATGACTTCTCGGTCTTGGCCTATGCTGATGACATAGCCCTCATCTCTCCTGGTGTGGAGGAGATGCGCCAGCTGCTCGCGGTCACTGGTGAGGTCGCGTCATGGGCTGGCCTTAATTTCAATTCGACTAAATGTGCCAGCCTCGACGTTGACTGCCGAGTAAAAAGACAAGTGACCGCTACGGTATTTAAAATTAATAATAAAGAGATGGCGGCCCTCGGGGAAGGCGAAGAATACTCTCACCTGGGTGTCCCCACTGGGTTCAAGATCTGCCAGACCCCGGTGGAGAGTATAAATACTATGATAAAAGATCTGGAGGCAGTCGACCGGAGTCTCCTTGCGCCCTGGCAGAAGTTAGAGGTGGTCAGGATGTTCATCCTGCCACGTCTGGAGTTTATACTCAGGGGCGCCAGGGTTGAGAAGGCCCCATTGACTAAACTGGATAAGGCGGTGAGGCGCATGGCCAAGTCATGGATGTACCTGCCTCGCCGAGCGAGCGCGGAGCTCGTTTATTTGGACCCGTTGGAGGGTGGAGCTGGTCTCCTTCCTCTGGCGGACCAGGTTGACGTTGCGGCCGTCGTTCGTGCCTTTCGACTGGTCACCTGTCGAGATCCAGTTGTGAAGGACTTGGCAAAGTCCATCTTATGCGGTGTAGTCCGTACGAGAATCGGGCAGCAACCCACCGAAGAAGATCTTGCTGGCTACCTGTCGGGGAGACTTGACGGGCAGTTTGGCAGAGACGGTGGGGATATTGCGTCAGTTTGGACTGTCGCAAGGAATGCTGCGCGACGGCTGCACCGTCGAATTGGGGTCACGTGGCGTTGGAGCTCGGTGTTGCGGGAGTTTCAAGTAATAGTACCTGCACCCGATGCTCCAATAGACCCCGTCATCGTTCCGGAGAACGCGCGCCAGGTCCTCACGAGAAGACTGCGGGCGGCTGTTAGGTCTGGGTACCGTAGAAGACTGATAGGGAAGGCGGACCAGGGGAAGGTGGTCGATGTGTCGGTTCGGTGCGACACTTCAAATCATTTTATTCGCACCGGACGTTACGCACGATTCGCCGACTGGAGGTTCGTCTTTAGAGCCCGGCTCGGAACGGTGCCACTTAACGGCTGCCGGCGGTTCGGAACGGGAGACAGGCGGTGTCGGCGATGTGGTTATGCGTCCGAAACGCTGCCGCATGTGCTGAATCACTGTCTCAAGCACAGCGCGGCCTTGCAGGGTCGCCACAACACGATTTTAAATAGATTATCAAAGGCGGTACCGCGGCGGACTGGTGATGTTCGCGTTAATCAAACGGTGCCAGGTGTGAGTTCCAACTTAAGGCCGGACCTGGTGGTGGTGAATGAGGGGACTAAAGAAGTTTCAATTGTTGATGTAGCGGTCCCCTTCGAGAACCGCTATCAGTCTCTGGCCGAATCACGACAAGCCAAGATTGATAAATACTCGCACCTGGCTGAGGAGCTCCGATCTCAGGGTTATGTAGTGACCCTTAATGCCTTAGTGGTAGGAGCCCTCGGTTCCTGGGACCGTCGTAACGAGGAGATCATCCGGTTGTTGAGGATATCTCCACGTTATGCTAAAGTTATGAAAAGGCTAATGGTTTCGGATGCCATTAGATGGTCACGGGACATTTATATTACCCACATCACCGGTCAGCAACAATGGTAGCAGCTGGGGCAGGTTGCGGTTGGACGAGTTTGCTAATGTCTTGGGGAGGGAGCACCAGCCACATTAAATTTAAACCTGTATTTGTTTTTGGTTTGCGTGGCTGGTGCTGTTAGTGGGAGTTAAGTACACACTGTTATTGTATATGTTTTACTTAAGTGTACTTAACTATTAGCGTTTAAGAGCTCGGAGTTAATCCGAAAGTATGTATTTTTTTTTACTGTGCTAATTTTGTAAAAAAGGAAGTGCCATTGAACACTAAAGAACTGCTTATGAATATTCAGTGTGGTGCAGGACAGTATATTTTCTCTAATTGTTGTCAACTTTTTTATGAACTCTAATTTAAATTGCTGCACCGATAAACAAATTTGATTTAAAAGAAATATGTATGTATTAAAGTATTATTGATAATAAATGGTTTTTATATCAAATGTTTCATTGTCTGAGAAATGTAAATATTTTTTTTAACCAGAAATCTACCATAAGATAACGTTTTTAAAAACAAAGGTGTTAGTAAAATAGGGGTTTTCCTCCAGTACAGCTGCAAATCTAGTTTTTTTACCTGAATTTCTAATAAGGACTAAATATACTCTTATTTCATTTATACTGATAACATTATTGCCGTGTTTTTGTTTAGCATATTTGTTTGTTTCATTAGAAATGATTTGCAATATTTTGTTCTCAAAAAATAATGAAAAAAATCTATACAAGACTTTGCCTCAATATCCAGTTCTGAATTTATTTAAGGATCAGCAGTAAATGGAAAGCATGGTGGTGATTGTAGAGGATTTTCTATGTCAATCCTACACCAGGTATATGCATCTTGTAATTCCATCTTGTCGCCGTCACTTATTTCAATTGAAGCATTTGAAAAGCTACTCTCTGATGTACAGTCCCCATTAATACTAAGAGATATTACAGATGAATCTTCAAATAGATTTTAACATATCTTCTTCATCCATTGGAAAAAAAATAATCTAAAAATGATTGATCACTGCAGGGAACGCACAGCCTTAAAGAAATCGAAACAAAGCTGGAAGCACGATACAATATCTGGTTAAAAAAATGTGCATGAAAATGAACTAAGTGTTGTGAACTAACGCATGGATAAACCATAAGTTGGCTGCTGACAGTAGAATGAATGGACTACTGTAAATAGGAGTGAAGGAAAATTGCATGGTCGTCTGAACAAGTAGTGTGTCAAAATATTGTAAACAATTGTTAGTTAATCACAGCTATAAATAGTCTGAGACATGACATAAAACCTTATCTATGTCTTTGTTTACATTAGCGATTTATTGTCATGTTGTGAAACTTAAAACACAAGAAAAAAAACATTTCGAGTAAACTCGAGATAGTAATTTGAACAAGAAACGATTTTCTAAATAAACTCGGGTTAGTATATTAAATGGGATATAGGGAAGAGGGAATGTATACCTCTCAACTCTCTCTATAATAACTATATGAAGCAACTGTGGCCTAATTTTTATTTTTAAATAAATAAAACCTCTAAACCACAAATAACATTTATTTAAACCTTATGCACATTTCAATTGCCCAGCAATCATCTTCAGAGGTATTTAAAAGTTGGTTAAAAGAGGTATCTTGAGTTAGTTGTATTTTTTAAATACCTCTGAAGATGATTGCTGGGCAATTGAAATGTACATAAGGTTTAAATAAATGTTATTTGTGATTTAGAGGTTTTATTTATTTAAAAACCTCTATATAGTGTTACAGCTAAAATGATTGCTTACGCAAGCAGTATTGTGGCATGATCAAATACCTGGTGGATGTAGTTCTCTTCATTCATGTGTTGAATTCTCTACTGTAGATTGAAAATGACATCCCACTTATATTTGGTTTTATAATTCCCATGAAATTATATGCCTGAATGTCTTGCCCCTCTTTTCTCTTTCTTCATCATGTAGTTGAGCTAAATACTATTCTAATAATACATATAATATAGCCCGAAGGCAATACCCTTTTTACCCTTTACATAATGCTACAACTAAAATGATTGCTTACCCCAAGCTATATCGTGGCATGATTATATAACTGGTGGAGGTAATTCTCTTCATTCATGTTCTTATTGAAGGTGGTGTTGTAGATTGAAAATGACTTCCCTGATACATTTGTTTTTTTTATTTCCCATGCCGTTATATGCCTATGTGTATTGCTTTTCTTTTCTGTTCCTTCTTGGTGTAGTTGAGCTAAATACTATTCTAATATTACATATGAAATACATATAATATAGCCTAGAGGCAATGTATACCTTTTTACCCTTTACATAATGTCACATCTAAAATGATTGCCTCCCCAATCATTGTGACATGATTAAGTAACTGGTGGAAGTAATTCATTCATGTTCTTATTGAAGGCGGTATTTTAGATTGAAAATGGCATTTATGATATATTTGTCTTTATATTTCTATAGTTGTTATATACATTTATGTCTTGTCATTTTATTCTATTTCGTCTTGGTGTAATTGAGCTATAAATAATATTCTAATAATACAGTAAATCATGTTTAGGCAGGAATCTATTTTCAGCATTATTTTCCATCAACGACAGTTTTCCAGCTTATACAGTAGTAGTGTACTGTATGAAGGTAATATCACATAGACGTTCGTCGAGTTATTTTTAGCATTATGGTTTCTTAGCTATGAGAATCCCCTACTGCTCTTCCTGCTGATCAGCCATATAACGTAGTACATTAAATGATAAAACCTACTGTGCAAAATAAAAATCTTACCTTTTAATGCAGCATAGCTTTATCCAAGTTCACAACTCATTTTTATTAGGAAACACTAGAACTACACTTGTCAACAAATTCTGTAAATGAAAGATGCACTTTATTGGAAGCTATACAGTATTTTTACCTTTACTCTATTTAAATATAAATATGCACAGTAGGCCCACGTAAAATGAAAGAGAATCAAATAGGCTTGAAAAAATCTAGCAATGACTTTTGTTTAAAAAGATTAGTTTTAGTACTTGCATCTGCTTCAGTTATTGATTTTAATTGTAACAAGTTGTGATGCATTTGCGTGTTAACACGTACCGCAAAATCTTTTAATTTACAAACTTTCATTATAGATTAGCCAAATGCATTTTGTTTTGGCCTGGATTTTGTTTTCTATGACTAGACCATCTTCAATTTCTTCTTTACTTTCAATAATTTCATTAGTATCCATTTCAATGATTTCATCCACAGATTTTGGCCCTTCTTCTGTTACCAGTTCATTGGCAATACAAAAGTATTCTTCAGCAGTTAAATTAGAGTATCCAGTTTCTGTCAACAAATCTTTCACAGTGTGCAAGGTAATGTCTTGCATCCTTGTTTCAATAGGGTTATTACTGAGTTCTTTGTGTACAATAAAACCAGCTTCTTTGAATGCATTTTGAACACAGGACTTTGATATTTTCTTATAAGAGCTCGATATCAATTTTATAGCATCCAAAATAGTGATGTTATTTGCAATTCCTGTACTGACAAACATGAATTTATGTTTGCAATATGATATTGTAAAACATGTTTTCTGTAGTGTACTTTACGATTTTTAATAACACCCCGATCCATTGGTTGAGTAACTCTGGTAGTATTGGGCGGAAAAACACTAATTTTATGTGAGAGTAATCTTCATGAGGATGGCATGTTGTAATATCCATAAATAACAAAATATGCCTGTTATCATGCTTCATTGTATCATTCAAATTTTGAAGCTAATTTTCCATAATGGCTGACGTCATCCACGCTTTCTTGTTAGCATGCCATTGAACTTTTAACTGGCATACATTTATGAAACATCGGGACTTCCATGATTTCCCAATTACCAAACGTTTTTCTAATTTTCCATCTTCAAAACCGCAAACTAAAACTGTAAGCCTTTCCTTTGTTTGCTAACCTCCTATACATTTTCATAAATTAAAAGTCTTATTTGGGAGAGCTCTAAAAAACAAACCCCTCTCGTCACAGTTTCCAATATTTTTGGCTTCATCAGCAATTGACTTAGCTTGCTCTTATCATATTAAACCTGAGATGGGAAGATACTTGGTTCTCGCTTGGGTAAACCATTTAAATACAATTCTGTCAATTTCTATATTTGTGCATGTTTTTTTTGCTTTTAGATTGAAGTGGTCTCTTGCCTTTCAACCAATATTCTTTAATTTGTTCTTTGTTTTTAAAAACTCCATAAATCTGTGTTTACCGTATTTGTATTTATCACATAATTGTTTCACGCTTAATTTTCCACTAAGTTCAGTAACATCGATTTTCTCTTTCAAAGTTAATGTATGGAGTCCTTCGTATTTTCTTGACATTTTTACAATAGGCCTACTACAGCAAAGTACACTACACACTTGATCACCTAATAAGAGTGACTGTACAAAACACTACAAAACAAAAATAGCACGTAAACAATGAATAGCACGTACTGATTACGTGGAAAGTAAGTCAATCTATTTGCTGCAAGATGTAACTGGTCTGTATTGTTCAGAATACAGTGCAGCACTGAAATTGCATTCGAACACTTGAGAGAAACTAATATTTACTCAGCATCTTCATGTGTTATCGTAAACTGCGGATGCTTATATACCATCAGCTACACATACAGAGCAGGCTGATAAGCGGGAGGGGTGGAGAAGGGTCAATGTGCGTCACTTTGAAAAGGATTCACAGAATTCAATACAGTATAATTCGTCACTAATAAACATAAAAATATGTGCATTTTGCAATAGTAAAAAATAGAATATAAACTGTATCTCATCCAACCTAAGTCATTGTAATCTTTATTTTTTATAGTATGTATGTTATCAGAAGTTTCTGGCTTGTGCAGAACTGAAATGTAATAAATGCGTATTACTCATCCACTTCTGTGTTAGACAGTTTCCGTCTTATGAAGGTTATTAACTAGGTAAATCAATAGGTGACAGTCGGGATTTTTTAAATTTTCCGCTGTAGAAAGCATTCTGCCTAACAAAGGAAAGGGTTAGTCCAAGACAGGTTTCACTGTACATATGAAATACATGTGTTTTAGAGAATAGGAACTTGACATTATTTCCATCTAAAGTGACTGCTTACCCAAGCGGTATTGTGACATGACTAAATACCTGGTGGGAGTAGTTATCTTCATTCATGTTCTTATTGAATTCTGTATTGTATATTGGATATGGCATCTTTGTTAAAATTGTCTATATTTCCCAAGCAGTTATATGCCTGTATGTCTTGCTTTTCTTTTCTCTTTCTTCATGATGTAGTTCAGCTAAATACTATTCTAATAGTCGTTATATGACTTAATGCCTTGCCTTTCTTTTCTTTTCCTTCTTCAAGTAGTTGAACTAAACACTATTCTAATAATACATATGATGATAAACAGAAGATTCAATGTATATCTCTCAACCCCTTACATAATGTTACAACTATTGCTTGACAAAGCTGTATTGTGATGTAGTTATATAACTGTTGGAAGTAGTCCTCTTGATTCATGCTCTCATTAAAGGCATTATGTAGATTGAGAGTGGCATCCATGATATATTTGTTTTTGTATTCCATCCCGTTATATACCTGAATGTCTTGCCTCTCTTTTCTCTTTCTTCTTGATGTAGTTGAGCTAAATACTGTTCTAATAATAAATATGTAATCCGTATGATATAGGAAAGAGGCAATGTATACCTCTCAACCCTTTCCTTAATGTTACATCTAAAAATTTCTTAACCGAGCTGTATTGTGATGTGATTATGTAACTGGTGGAAGTAGTTCTCTTCAATCACATTCTTATAGAACACGATATTTTATATTGAAAATGGCATTCCTGATATATTTGTTTTTATATTTCCTAGATCGTTATAAGCCTGAATGTCTTGCTTTTCTTTTCTCTTCCTTCTTGACTTTGTTGAACTAAATACTATTCTAATAATACATATGAAATAGGTAATATAGGAGGAGAGGCAATGTATACCTCTCAACCCTTTACATAATGTTACAACTAAAATGATTGCTTACCCAGCTGTATTGTGACTTGATTATATAACTAGTGGAAGTAGGTCTCTTCAATCACATTCTTATAGAACACAATATTTTATATTGAAAATGGCATTCCTGATATATTTGTTTTTATATTTCCTGGGTCGTTATTAAAATGAATGTCTTGCTTTTCTTTTCCCTTCCTTCTTGACTTTGTTGAACTAAATACTATTCTAATAATACATATGAAATAGGTAATATAGGAGGAGAGGCAATGTATACCTCTCAACCCTTTACATAATGTTACAACTAAAATGATTGCTTACCCAGCTGTATTGTGACTTGATTATATAACTAGTGGAAGTAGGTCTCTTCAATCATGTTCTTATTTAAGGCAGTATTGTAGATTGAAAATGGCATTCCTTATACGTTTTCTTTATTTTTGCTATGTCGTTATATGTCTGAATGTCTTGCCTTTTTTTCTCTTTGTTCTTGATGTAGTGGAGCTAAATAATATTCCAATAATACATATGATATAGGGAAGAGGCATTGTATAACTCTGAAACCTTTATATTATGTTACAACTAAAATGATTGCTTACCCAAGCTGTATTGTGACGTGGTTATATAACTGGTTGAAGTAGTTCTCTTTATCCATGTTCTCATTTAAGGAGGTATTGTAGATTAAAAATGCCATTAATGATATATTTGTCTTTCTTTTTGCTATGTCGTTATATGTCTGAATGTTTTGCCTTTTTTCGCTCTTCCTTCTTGATGCAAATGATCTCAGTAACAAAAATTTAGGCTTACAATTAGGGTAAGATATTTAAAGGTGAAACAAATGCTTATAACACTTACAACTTTTTAAAAAAATGTTTCAACTTGCCTATAGTAGCACTTACTTTTTTTTGTTGAGGACGGCCGTTTCGGGAGATGTGTCCCTTTGTCAACTCAGGTTACGGTCTGAGTTGACAAAGGGACACATCTCCCGAAACGGCCGTCCTCAACAAAAAAAAGTAAGTGCTACTATAGGCAAGTTAAAACATTTTTTTAAAAAAGTTGTAAGTGATTACTAGTAGCTCACGCGAAGATGGAATCAACAAATGCTTATAACAGTCAAAGAAAGTAAATATGAGGATTAGGGGAAAATAATTTATCTGCTATAAAAATAAGTATACAATATCAGTTAAATAGTTAAAGGTATAAAAAATAACTCAAAATGAAGCCTTAGGTGAAAGAAAGGTAACAGGAATATTTTGAAAATTATTTGAGACATAAATATAAAAATTAAAATAATACCTGATAATAATACTAACATAAGAATCAGAATTTAAAAAAACAGATTCAAATAACAGATATTTTTGAATTAGATTAAATAAAATAATTAAAACAGAAAGAAACAAAAATTGCATACCGTTACATAATCCTGGTATTGTTTGTATGCATCCATTGCAAAGCTCACATGTGTAGCTTGTTTGTGAAAAAAGTTATTAAACAAATACAACAAAATCTTAATAAATGTGTTTCTATAGTTTCAACAAAAGAGAAGTCAATGTTAATAATACAAAATTAATTTCTGTGACAGATGATACCTAAGAAGGTAATTTTTGTTCAGATGGAAATATTATTGTAAGACAAAGACTACAGTGAAAATTAATCATAAAATACAACTGTAGGTAGTTTATGTATGTGATGATGGGATAATATATATATATATATATATATAGGAATTTTTTGGACTTGATAGGAGACTGACAGACTTACCTAAAGGCAATAGTCCAAAACTGCAATCTCTTGGAAATAAGCACATATAAAACACATATAAAACACTTAATACACTTTTATTTGAAATATTTCGATCAACATGATCTTCTTCAGTCAAGAAAGAGAAAAAAACTCTTTCTCGGAAACGGAAACTCGGTTTTTTTCTCTTTCTTGACTGAAGAAGATCATGTTGATCGAAATATTTCAAATAAAAGTGTATTAAGTGTTTTATATGTGTTTTATATGTGCTTATTTCCAAGAGATTGCAGTTTTGGACTATTGCCTTTAGGTAAGTCTGTCAGTCTCCTATCAAGTCCAAAAAATTCCTAAATAAGCTTTAAGCTCTACTAGAACTAACCTATATATATATATATATATATATATATATATATATATATATATATATATATATATATATATATATATATTTATATATATATATATTTTGATCTATTACTAAAAGAAGTTGTAAAATTAATGTAACTTGTTATTATTTTTAACGAGATTTTAATTTGTTAAATAATGCTTTCACTGTAATTATTATCAAATAAATAATTTTAAACTATTTTATTTTATTTCTTTTAAGATGTTGTTTAAAAACAACTACATTCTATATAAGTTGATATTAACATGACATTTCGCTGCCTGGTGAAGCACAAGAAGATGGGTCAAACTTTATTTAATAATTCTAGCAAACAACCCCCAAGCAGGTTGTCTAGACAAGTTATTAAGTTGAAAATCCCTATAGTATTATATAAATGTGAAAAACAGTTAATTTCTTGCAATAATCAATTTGCATTTGTTTTCAGAAGCCCCATATCTCAGATATACATCTTAGAATGTAACCAGTTAGAAAAAATGGATTTTTAAAGCTGTATTTTAGCAGTAGTATTTCACAAGATTATTCATAAATTTAACACCCTTCCACCATTTAAATCAGGGTGGATCAAGAAAGTATAACATTTCTGCAGTCAGCCTCTTTAGTTTGCTTCCGAGTTGAAAGATATAAACAAACATTCAAATAAACTGTAAATACTGTATACTTGTTTTAAGATGTAAAGTTCGAGGAACATGATTTCTGGAGAAGGTGTGGAAATTGGTTACTATAATGAATAATATATTATTCATGTTTATTTAACTTTATAATGAGTGTTGACTTATTGACTGCCCGGTCAATCTGCTTGAGGTTTTTTTATTTGAATTATTCTAGATCACCCTTGACCTTCTAGAAAGTAATAAGAATTTCAATTCCGCAGTAGATACTGCAAATAAAATGCAGTCAGTGTACGGAAGATGGTGAACCAATAAATCTTGTTTATAATTATGTTTATATAAAACTTCTGCATTTGGATTGATTCAAGGAATTGCTATCTAACGATCTCTAAGAATTACTAATATTTTCCCCTATACGTAAAGGTTTCTTTTCCTTTTCAAGCAATGATAATTCATTAGAAACATACAATCAGCCCTTAATAATCTTTACAATTAGCACCACGCAGCCGTGTACAATAGAGCCCCAACCACACTCTCAGGTGTGATGAGCAACCAGTCATCCTCATCTCCATCTTTTTGTATTCTATATACACGTAACACATTCAATTGTTTAAAGCTGAAGGAATAGTTTCAGATAGGATATTGTAAATAGAAAGAGTATTTGTAGTTTTTCTCAAACTCCTATTTATGGTTTTTTTTTAGTATTTGTGTTTTTTGGAATGAAAGACACTGTTTTTGTTTGAAACATTATTATTTTTGCCTTTTTGGATCTCCTATCAAAATCAAAATAACTATTGGAAAGAATATACCAAATTCCAAAACCTGTATTTTTTATTTTAAAACAAGGTTAAATATATTTTACGAGCTTAAAAGACTGTTAAATTAACTGTGTGAGAGGGCTTTGGGTAATGTATCATTGTTTAAAAATTTCAAATATTTTAATTCCTCACAGCCTTTTAAAACTTTGTTTCTAGAATCAGTGAATAAAAAAATTTAACTAAACACTTGTAAATATTTAATAAACTTGCCTACAGTAGCACTTACTTATATTTGTTGAGAACAGCCGTTTCGGGAGATGTGTCCCATTGTCAACTCAGACCGTAACTGATCGAGGTTTACGTAGGTTAGGGTGGGGGTGGGATATTATGGTGTTGTGGGTGTATTTTGTGAGTATTAGTAGTTATGATGTCAAAAAGTGAGTGTGTGTTGTAATGTAATTGTGTATTGAGTATGTGTAGGGTGTAGTTTGAAGTGTCTGTATATTTCGTATTGTTTGGTTGTGTAGCGTTGGTTGTTTCTGTGTTGTTTATGAAGAATTTGTATGTTACATGTCATGTCTATGTAGTCATTTTTTTGGATTTGAGATGATCGGCAAAGTTTGATTGGTAGTTATTGTTTGTTACTGTTTTTATATGTTCATGGTAACATGTGTAGAAGGACCTCCCTGTCTGGCCTATGTAAAAACTGGGACACGAACTGCAAATTAGTTTGTAAACTCCAGGGGCGTTGTAAATGTCATCGATTTTGTTGTTTTGTTTAAATTGTTTATTGAGAGTGTTGTGTGTACATCAGGTAAATTAGTTGCTGTAGTCCAGGGTACGTACAATTAGGTCTTAAAGTAATATCTAAAATGAACAATAACTTACAATTTAGAATTCTTCAAAAATCTGTTATGATAGTGTAAATGATTAGTAGTTGCTATGGAAACATTTTTATGTAATTTTTATTGTTAATGACTTTTTTATATTTTTAAAAACTGTTAGTCTCCATTAGTTATCGGGCAAATGTGTTATAAATATAACGGAGTTTCTGTCAACGTGTACAGTCAAACTATACAGGTTAAACTGGGCGGTGTTCTTACAATGCATTTTTGGGGCAACCCTCTGCAACGGACTGGCCTTACGACTCAACGCCTTTTGCTAAGCGCCACCGCCAGCCTTTGCTTCCATTGCTATGTAAAACTTTTGAAACACACCTATGGCCTGAACCCTGTGCAATACTCGCCAGAAAACCAGTAACTGGACTTTATTTAAAACCTAACACGCTGAGATTTAACCCTTTGGGTATCTGATCCCAAAGAATGAGTTCATTTGAAGGCATATTATGACTAACTGACCATTTTGGTTTAGGATTATGTAAGAAATTTGTTTGAAAAAATATAATTACTCTTTTGTTGCAAGTTAGTAAATAATTTCGGTTTTATTAATTTTAAATTTAAGTTATGTTACAGAGTTTGTAAACATTATTATATCTTTAAAAATCTACTTAATTATCTAACATTTCTTTAACCTTCTATATGTATATAAACCTGTTGTATAACTTGTTTAGTAAACAAATAATTCTTATATCACCTATCTTACTTCATTTTCAAAAATGTAGGATATTTGATATTTAGTTTAAGATCAGAATTTATCCTTTCTACGTTCTGTTCAATTTACTTTAATTTTCTCTTATAAGATTTGAAGACATTAACCTTATGAAGTTAATGTTCCTAATATTTAATTGACAAAGAATACTCATATATTTTATTGTATTAACCAACCCTAATAATTTACACAAACACACCTCCCAGCCGCTTACAAGAGAGCCCCAACCACACTCTCAGGAGTGGTGAGCAAACCAATCACCCTCACCTCCATACAATTGTTTATATCGGTCTAATATTATATAATCTTTCCTATGTATAGAGAGATGTAGGATGACCTTAAATGACATTTAATATTGCCTGTATATAGGGAGATGTATGATGACTTCAATTCACATACTAGTATTTGTCCATCTAATTTTAATTTTTGTATCTTTACAAAATATTTTCTCCTATAGGTAAAGGTTTCTCTTCTTTTTTGAGCAATGATAATTCATTAGAAATATACAATCAGCCCATAATAATCTATGAAATTCGCACCACCCAGTCCAGTACAAGATAGCCAAAACGACGCTCTCAAGTGTGATAAGCAACCAGTCATCTTTATCTCCATCTTTTTGTCATTTATATACATGTAATACATTTGATCATTTAAAGCTGAAGGAGTAGATTCAGATAGGAAATTGTAAAATAAAATTAAAATGTCTTTTTTTTTCAATTTATTTTATTAATTCACACTCTTCCTATTCATGATTTGTATACCTTGTTCACATTTACCTTATTCAAAAAATACGATGTTGTTAAAAGAGAAGCCAGTTTAATGTAAATCAGTTCATTCATTCCAAAGGTGCTAGTATTTCCTTACATAAACGTTGTTATTCTATCGTTTGAAGACTTGAAGGCTAGGTTGTGATAGAAACCTAAAGGGTATACTAGTATTCCTTTACATCAAAGTTGTGATTATATATTTCGAGGACTTGAAAACAGGGTTATTTCGAAGACTTCAAGGTCAAGTTTGCTATAGAAATCTAAAGCGTGCTAGTAATAAAATACATTTATTTTCAGAAAATGAGTTAATTTAAATTTTCAGACATTTATATCTATATAAGCTATTTACATAGGCATGTAAAAACGCACTAGACTAAGTATAAAACCATGTTATGAATATACGTTCTTAAACATACATTTTTCTAACTATGAAGTATGTAGTGAAAAACATTCAAACTGATTTACTCCTGAACCACCATACTTATACACAACAGTCTGGTGCAGTTCAGAAATAATCACTAGTCAACACCCACCCTTGGTAGGTTAGCCATTTAGTGGTGTGCTGACCACTAGTGGCTAGAAATCTTCTTGTATTCATCTTCTTCTTAGACTACAGGGTTGAGGTCCAGACATCGGGGTAGGTGGCCTACATACATCCAGTTTTGCTGCTAAATCGTACAGGCTGCTTCTCACGTACACCATTCATTGCAGATGGACTGCCAGGTAGTCGTAGTAAAGTGGTAGTTCTGGAGGCAGCTACTACTACATCTCTAGGTAAGATTCAAGGTATGGGTGAGGTATCAGCTTAGTCCAACTCTTCCCTTTGATTACTAGTGTGTTGCCGTGTCCTGGCCTATTTGTTTACTGCTTGAATAATT
Source organism: Prosapia bicincta (assembly GCA_036971475.1). Lineage (NCBI taxonomy): Eukaryota > Metazoa > Arthropoda > Insecta > Hemiptera > Cercopidae > Prosapia > Prosapia bicincta. The sequence goes on along the minus strand of JBAIZL010000376.1, from coordinate 8,955,830 downwards.
GATGTCTTTGCTGAAGAATGGGACTAAGCGCTAGGTAACTGCTGGAGGGCAGTGCAGTTTTTTAAGAGAACTTCGGACTTTTATTCCCTTCCACACCAACATGACTTGTTACCAACTGCAGGTGAATGGTCCAACCACCTTCTATTAAGTTGCAGAGTCTCAATCGGCATGCAGTTTTGTTTTTGCAATTGTTGTACTTGCTGGTTTTGAGCGCAAATATCAAATTCTAGAACTCTATTAAAAATACAGATTTTTGGTTCTGTTCCATGTTTTCATGCCTATTTGCTGCCTCATGAATTTCAACAAACTCCCTGTCATAAATAGTGAGAGGCGTCTCACGAATATTGTCTAATATTATTCCTTCATAATTTACATAAGCCAATATCTTTTTTAAAATATCATTCTTACTCACCGTTATTGATTTTACCTTCTTCATCATGGTAATCAAAATTCAATGAATTTTGAGTTATTTTCCACTAGTGCTACTCCCTTATATGGATAGGTATTGATGCAGCTATGAAACTTGTTTTCACTATGTTTTCAAACACGCAGGATCATTTTTCGTATTCAATCTGAAATTATTTAGAAAAAGTTATTACACATTGTAATAGTGAGGAAGAACCATATTTTTAAAAGTAAAATATTGTTTTTGAATGTATCACAGTTATTGTTATAAAAAATATATTCCCACATCTTATTAAGTAGATGCATTTATTTTCAGAAAATATGTTACTTTAAATTGTATCAGTCATTTAAATTTATATAAGCAATTTCCATAGGCATGTGAAACTCACTAGACTATGTATAAAAAGTTGTTATGATTATACGTTGTTAAACATACATTTTTCTAACTATGAAGTATGTACTGTAAAACATTCAATCTGATTTACTCCTGAACCACCATACTTATATACAACAGTCTGGTGCAGTTCAGAAATACTTACTAGTCAATGCCCACCCTTGGCAGGTTAGCCGTTTGGTGGTGTGCTGACCAGTAGAGGCTGGAAATCTTCTTATATTCATCCTCTTCTTAGACTACAGGGTTGAATTTCATACATCAGGGTAGGTGGCCTACATACATCCAGTTTTGCTGCTAAATCGTACAGGCATCTTCTCACGTACACCATTCATTGCAGATGGACTGCCAGGTAGTCGGGGTAAAGTGGTAGTTCTGGAGGCAGCTACTACTACATCTCTAGGTAAGATTGAAGGTATGGGTGAAGTATCAGCTTAGTCCAACTCTTCCCTTTGCTTTCTCGTGGGTTGCCGTGTCCTGGCCAAGTGTTTTACTTCTTGAATAATTGATGTCTTTGCTGAAGAATGGGTCTAAGCGCTAGGTAACTGCTGGAGGGCAGTGCAGTTTTTTAAGAGAACTTCGGACTTTTTATTCCCTTCCACACCAACATGACTTGTTACCAACTGCAGGTGAATGGTCCAACCTCCATCTATTAAGTTGCAGAGCCACAAACGGCATGCAGTTTTGTTTTGGCAATTGGTGTACTTGCTGTTTTTGAGGGTTGTCTATTTGCTGCCTCATGAATTTCAACAAACTCCCTGTCAGAAATAGTGAGAGGAGTCTCACGAATAATGTCTAATATTATTCCTTCATAATTTACATAAGCCAATATCTTATTTAAAATATCATTCTTACTCACCGTTATTGATTTTACTTTCTTCATCATGGTAATCAAAATTCAATGAAATTTTAGTTATTTTCCACTAGTGCTACTCCATTATATTGATAGGTATAGATGCAGCTATGAAACTTGTTTTCACTATGTTTTCAAATACGCAGGATCATTTTTTGTATTCAATCTGAAATTGTTTAGATAAAGTTCTGAAACATTGTAATAGTGAGTAAGAACCATATTTTTAAAGTAAAATATTGTTTTTGAATGTATCGCAGTTATTGTTATAAAAAATATATTCCCACATCTTAGCATTTATTTACAGAAAATATGTTATTTAAATTGTATCAGTCATTTACATTTATATAAGCAATTTCCATAGGCATGTGAAAACTCACTAGACTATGTATAAAAAGTTGTTATGATTATACGTTGTTAAACATACATTTTTCTAACTATGAAGTATGTACTATAAAACATTCAATCTGATTTACTCCTGAACTACCATACTTATATACAACAGTCTGGTGCAGTTCAGAAATACTTACTAGTCAATGCCCACCCTGGGCAGGTTAGCCGTTTAGTGGTGTGCTGACCAGTAGAGGCTGGAAATCTTCTTATATTCATCCTCTTCTTAGACTACAGGGTTGAATTTCATACATCAGGGTAGGTGGCCTACATACATCCAGTTTTGCTGCTAAATCGTACAGGCATCTTCTCACGTACACCATTCATTGCAGATGGACTGCCAGGTAGTCGGGGTAAAGTGGTAGTTCTGGAGGCAGCTACTACTACATCTCTAGGTAAGATTCAAGGTATGGGTGAGGTATCAGCTTAGTCCAACTCTTCCCTTTGCTTTCTCGTGGGTTGCCGTGTCCTGGCCAAGTGTTTTACTTCTTGAATAATTGATGTCTTTGCTGAAGAATGGGTCTAAGCGCTAGGTAACTGCTGGAGGGCAGTGCAGTTTTTTAAGAGAACTTCGGACTTTTTATTCCCTTCCACACCAACATGACTTGTTACCAACTGCAGGTGAATGGTCCAACCTCCATCTATTAAGTTGCAGAATTTCAATCGGCATGCAGTTTTGTTTTGGCAATTGGTGTACTTGCTGTTTTTGAGGGTTGTCTATTTGCTGCCTCATGAATTTCAACAAACTCCCTGTCAGAAATAGTGAGAGGAGTCTCACGAATAATGTCTAATATTATTCCTTCATAATTTACATAAGCCAATATCTTATTTAAAATATCATTCTTACTCACCGTTATTGATTTTACTTTCTTCATCATGGTAATCAAAATTCAATGAAATTTTAGTTATTTTCCACTAGTGCTACTCCCTTATATTGATAGGTATAGATGCAGCTATGAAAATTGTTTTCACTATGTTTTCAAACACGCAGGATCATTTTTTGTATTCAATCTGAAATTGTTTAGATAAAGTTCTGAAACATTGTAATAGTGAGTAAGAACCATATTTTTAAAGTAAAATATTGTTTTTGAATGTATCGCAGTTATTGTTATAAAAAATATATTCCCACATCTTAGCATTTATTTACAGAAAATATGTTATTTAAATTGTATCAGTCATTTACATTTATATAAGCAATTTCCATAGGCATGTGAAAACTCACTAGACTATGTATAAAAAGTTGTTATGATTATACGTTGTTAAACATACATTTTTCTAACTATGAAGTATGTACTATAAAACATTCAATCTGATTTACTCCTGAACCACCATACTTACATACAACAATCTGGTGCAGTTCAGAAATACTTACTAGTCAATGCCCACCCTTGGCAGGTTAGACATTTGGTGGTGTGCTGACCAGTAGAGGCTAGAAATCTTCTTTTATTCATCTTCTTCTTAGATTACAGGGTTAAATTCCAGACATCATGGTAGGTGGCCTACATACATCCAGTTTTGCTGCTAAATCATACAGGCTGCTTCTCACATACACCATTCTTTGCAGATGGACTGCCAGGTAGTCGTGGTAAAGTGGTAGTTCTGGAGGCAGCTACTACTACATCTCTAGGTAAGATTCAAGGTATGGGTGAGGTATCAGCTTAGTCCAACTCTTCCCTTTGCTTTCTCGTGTGTTGCAGTGTCCTGGCCAAGTGTTTTACTTCTTGAATAATTGATGTCTTTGCTGAAGAATGGGTCTAATTGCTAGGTAACTGCTGGAGGGCAGTGCTGTTTTTTAAGAGAACTTCGGACTTTTTATTCCCTTCCGCACCAACATGACTTGTTACCAACTGCAAGTGAATGGTCCAACCACCATCTATTAAGTTGCAGAATTTCAATCGGCATGCAGTTTTGTTTTGGCAATTGGTGTACTTGCTGTTTTTGAGCGCAATTATCAAATCCTTGAACTCTATCAAAAATACAGATTTTTGTTTCCGTTCCATATTTTCATGCCTATTTCCTGCCTCATAAATTTCAACAAACTCCCTGTCATAAATAGTGAGAGGCATCTCACGAATAATGTCTAATATTATTCCTTCATAGTTTACATAAGCCAATATCTTATTTAAAATATCATTCTTACTCACCGTTATTGATTTTACTTTCTTCATCATGGCAATCAAAATTCAATGAAATTTGAGTTATTTTCCACTAGTGCTACTCCCTTATATTGATAGGTATAGATGCAGCTATGAAACTTGTTTTCACTATGTTTTCAAACACGCAGGATCATTTTTCGTATTCAATCTGAAATATTTTTAGAAAAAGTTATTACACATTGTAATAGTGAGTAAGAACCATATTTTTAAAAGTAAAATATTGTTTTTGAATGTATCACAGTTATTGTTATAAAAAATATATTCCCACATCTTATTAATTAGATGCATTTATTTTCAGAAAATATGTTAATTTAAATTGTATCAGTCATTTACATTCATATAAGCAATTTCCATAGGCATGTGAAAACTCACTAGACTATGTATAAAAAGTTGTTATGATTATACGTTGTTAAACATACATTTTTCTAACTATGAAGTATGTACTATAAAACATTCAATCTGATTTACTCCTGAACCACCATACTTATATACAACAGTCTGGTGCAGTTCAGAAATACTTACTAGTCAATGCCCACCCTTGGCAGGTTAGACATTTGGTGGTGTGCTGACCAGTAGAGGCTAGAAATCTTCTTTTATTCATCTTCTTCCTAGATTACAGGGTTGAATTCCAGATATCAGGGTAGGTGGCCTACATACATCCAGTTTTGCTGCTAAATCATACAGGCTGCTTCTTACGTACACCATTCTTTGCAGATGGACTGCCTGGTAGTCGTGGTAAAGAAGTAGTTCTGGAGGCAGCTACTACTACGTCTCTAGGTGAGATTCAAGGTATGGGTGAGGTATCAGCTTAGTCCAACTCTTCCCGTTGCTTTCTTGTGTGTTGCCGTGTCCTTGCCAAGTTGTTTACTGCTTGAATAATTGATGTCTTTGCTGAAGAATGGGACTAAGCACCAGGTAACTGCTGGAGGTCAGTGCAGTTTTTTAAGAGAACATCGGACTTTTATTCCCTTCTACACCAACATGACTTGTTACCAACTGCAGGTGAATGGTCCAACCACCTTCTATTAAGTTGCAGAGTCTCAATCGGCATGCAGGTTTTCTTTTTGCAATTGTTATACTTGTTGGTTTTGAGCGCAAATATTAAATTCTAGAACTCTATTAAAAATACAGATTTTTGGTTCTGTTCCATGTTTTCATGCCTATTTGCTGCCTCATGAATTTCAACAAACTCCCTGTCATAAATAGTGAGAGGCGTCTCACGAATATTGTCTAATATTATTCCTTCATAATTTACATAAGCCAATATCTTTTTTAAAATATCATTCTTACTCACCGTTATTGATTTTACTTTCTTCATCATGGTAATCAAAATTCAATGAATTTTGAGTTATTTTCCACTATTGCTACTCCCTTATATTGATAGGTATAGATGCAGCTATGAAACTTGTTTTCACTATGTTTTCAAACACGCAGGATCATTTTTCGTATTCAATCTGAAATAATTTAGAAAAAGTTATTACACATTGTAATAGTGAGGAAGAACCATATTTTTAAAAGTAAAATATTGTTTTTGAATGTATCGCAGTTATTGTTATAAAAAATATATTCCCACATCTTATTAAGTAGATGCATTTATTTTCAGAAAATATGTTACTTTAAATTGTATCAGTCATTTACATTTATATAAGCAATTTCCATAGGCATGTGAAAACTCACTAGACTATGTATAAAAAGTTGTTATGATTATACGTTGTTAAACATACATTTTTCTAACTATGAAGTATGTAAAATTGACCAATCAGGTTCCCTATTTCGGCCAGAGTACGGCTTTGTGACCAAAGCATTGGCGGCAACCTGGAGCAGAATTGTTTAGCACGACCTGAAGAAGGATTTCCAGGACCTCAGGAGATATGGTAGTTACTATGGGAAGAACTGAACACTTGGTAGGATTTTCTGACCATTTTATTGGTCGTGATCCTCTCCAATGGGCTGCATGACCTTGACGTGGTGGAGAGGCTTAATCCGGGCGTGGGGGACGGGTGGAGCGGAGCTGTACGTATGTGGCTCCCTATAAACGGGAAGTCCAGGCATTTGTGTGAGTGCATGAAGGCGGCTCAAAAAAAAGGGGCCAGTCCTAGCACCTGAAGGGTTGTTATCTGCCCGGCTCTCGCCCTGCCCTTCCCTTGCGGGCGGCAACCAAGAAGCACCCCTCATCCAGGTAGGTGGTCTGAGTGGGGACTTACACCCCCGATCTGAAGGTGTTATGCGATCCGTGCCGATGTAGATTCATGGGCCTCAGGTCTTTAACGGAGCCTCAGGGGCACCTGGCGCCACCCCTGAGTACTTAAGTCGCCTTACCGCTGTAAGCAAGGCTCTGCGGCGGCGGACCTTTATTTCCCTAGCTGCTCGTGGGAACACACATGGCAGAGAAAAAAATAAATTTAACTGGTCAGGGCTTAGAACCTACCGACAAATCTGTTCCTATGGAGGTGGCTTCGGCCCCTGTAGAGACAGATGGAAATCCAGCTGCGAAGGCAACAGGAAGAATGAGTGGTGCACAAAGGAGGAAAGCACTCTGGCTTTCCTACCATGAGGAAGCAAAGAAGGCGGAGGCGGAGGGCAGAGAACCACCGCCACCCCCTTTGAGGAAACACCGATCCGGGCAGCGGAAGGGTTTGACGGAGGCTGGGGCTAGAACCCGCCCTGTCGTCCCAGAAGCCAGTGTATCAGGTAGGATTTTAGTACGACAAAAGAGAGAGAGGAAAAGGAAGGAAAGGAGTACTTCTAATCCTACTCCAGAGTCGGAGGTCAAGAGGTCTAGGCCTGCTTGGTCGGGAGGGCCGTCTTTCTCGGCGATCTCCGCCAACCTTCCAAGGGTTCTTGTGACCTTTGGGGATAGTGTAGGCGTGAGGATGGAGATGGCGGCGTTCGACCACCTTAAGGGCACCGTCATGGACCGGATTCTGGACACTCCTAGTGGAGGTTTTGTTCCGCGGTTCAGAGACACTCACCTAAGGGATGTAGTCGCAGCATTTATTTGTGCTGAGGAGGAATTGGCAAAATGGCTGAGAGAAGTGGTACCGTCAGTTAAGCTCGAGGACGGGACTCAGGCAAGGCTAGTACTGCCTGATGAACTGATCAAAAGGGTGAAAGTGACGGTGCTAGTACCACCACCAAAAAGGGAGGCCACTCAGCTGGTCAAGTTCATCGGGATGCAATACCCAGAAATTGACACTTCGAAGTGGAAGATCCTACAGTGCATTGAGCGGGGAACTGCAAGCCTCCTCTGCCTAGGATTGGATGAGGCATCGGCCAGATTATTAAAGGCAAGAGATGGGAAAGCCTTCCTGGGGACTGCAGAGGTCACTTTTAAGTGGAACTCTAAGGACCTGGAAGAGAAGGGCGAGAGAGAGAATCAGGAGAAGGCGTAGGGGTCAGTTGGAGATGGCTGACCCTCGAGCAATGATCCTGCAAATCAACTTGCATCACAGTAAAAGCGCCTCGGTGGTCCTAACCAGGTGCTTAAATGTGAGGCACACATTACCAGCGCTTGCGCTGGTGCAAGAACCGTGGCTGGTCAGGAACCGTATAAGGGGTCTGACTGCAGTTGGGCAAGTGGGGAACATGAGGGGCACAGAGCATGTGTGATAGTCAGAGGACTAGAAGCCACGCTGATTCAAGAATTCTCAACTAAAGACCTTGCGGTGGTTAGAATTCGAGGCAAGGGCGAGGTAAGTGGGAGCAGGGAGTTCATCGTGGCCTCCACTTACTGCGCTACTGCGCCCACAATAGAGAATCGCCCCCTGCAGAATTACGTAAGTTAGTTCGGTACTGCAGGGAGAGGAATATAGGAATCTTAGTGAGCTGTGATGCCAATGCTCATAATGAGGTGTGGGGCAGCACAGACACAAATGAGCGAGGTGAGGAGCTCCTAGCCTTCTTGATTGAAGAAAACCTTGTGGTTTTAAACACAGGTGCCGAGACAACATTTGTCACTTCAAACAGAAGGGAGGTTCTAGATATCACCTTCTGTAATAGACAAATGGTAAGGTGGGTGCATGACTGGCAGGTTTCGGATGAGCCCTCCATGTCTGATCACCGGATAATCACTGCTACAATGAGGGGAGTGGTTCCCCATGTGGTGTGGTTTAGGAACCCGAGAAGGACAAACTGGGAAGGTTTTAAGTCCTTGGTGAGGAGGCGGATGTCTGACTTCCGTGGTAAATATGGTACATCAAACGAACTGGAAAATACTGAGGCCTACATCAGGACTGCAATTTCCACGTCGTTTGAGGAAAATTGCCCTCTCTCGCGGATAAACACTGGGCGTGGTAAGCTTAAGTGGAACAGCGAGTTAGAGGCAAGACGGAAAGAGACTAGAAGGCTCTTTAATAGGGCAAAGAAGAAGAAAACGGCGGAGACCTGGCAGGCATATAAAGACAGCCAGGGTCTCTATAAAAATCTTATTAAAGAGGTTAAACGTGCTTCTTGGGAAAAGTGGTGCTCAGAGACAAGCACACTGAGTGACACTGCTAGACTGTTTAAGGTGTTAGCAGGTGGACCGAGGGAAGAGCTTAAGTTTGTCAAGAAGACTGATGGTAGCTTTACTGACACCCCGGAGGAAACACTGAGTCTGTTTATGAGGAACAGTTTTCCCGATATTAGACCGGTGGGGGACGGTGCTCAAAACCCGACATACTGGGCTAAGGGCAGACTGGAATATTGCTGGGCAGGTGATCTCAGCGCAAAAGGTGAGAGAGGCAATTCTGTCTTTTGAGCCTATTAAAGCGCCTGGATTAGATAACATTACTCCAGCACTACTACAAAATTGCTTGGAGGAAATAATAGGGCCACTGACAGGATTACTCAGAGGCTGTGTTGCCTTGGGTTACACGCCTGGGCAGTGGCTCAAAACGAAGGTTATCTTTATTCCCAAACTGGGGAGGAAAGGTTACACAGAGTTAAAGGACATCAGACCTATCAGCCTCACATCTTTCTTGTTAAAGACATTGGAAAGGCTGGTGGACTACTATTTGAAGGAGGGACCTTTGAAGCAGTATCCGCTTCATCAGGACCAACACGCCTACTGAACCGGTAGGTCAGTGGAGACTGCGCTGTTGTCGGTCGTAGACTTTATTAAGGGTCAGATCAACAACAAGGGAATATGTATTGGGGCTTTTCTTGATGTGGAGGGGGCTTTTAATAGTACCTCTAGACTGGCCATCAAGAGAGCAGCTATGGATCATGGGATTTCTGATGGAATTATAAATTGGATTATGAGTTCCTTGGAAAACCGGATAAGCACTGCATCCTGGATGGGGTGCACGATAAATGGGATGGTCTCGGAGGGCTGCCTGCAGGGTGGAGTGTTATCCCCTTTGCTGTGGAGCCTTGTCGTGGACGGCCTACTAAGGACACTCAGTGGAATGGGTGTCAAGGTGGTAGGATATGCGGATGACATAGCTATCCTTGTTAGGGGACCATTTGAAGAGGTCCTCAAAGACCTGCTTCAAGAGGCACTCAAGGTAACAGAAGCATGGTGCAGGGAGAATGCACTATGCATTCAAGGAGAGAAATCTGTGGCACTCATCTTCACTAGGCGATATAAAACTAAATCTCTGGAGATGATGGAAGTTGGTAATACTAAAATAAGCTACGTTGAGAGTGCTAAATATCTGGGAGTTATTCTGGATAGGAAGCTACTCTGGCGTGAGCATTTGGAGGATAAGTGCAAAAAAGCCATACCTACGTTCTGGCAATGCAGAGGAGCAATAGGCACGAGATGGGGTTTGGGTCCACGTCAAATGAACTGGATTTATTCCGCCATTGTGGTGCCGAGGTTGGTCTTTGCCTCTATCGTCTGGTGGGACAGGGCACAGAAAGAAACAAGTAAAAGAATGCTGGACCGCGCGCAGGGGCTCTTCCATAGAGGCATAACTGCTACAAGGAGAAGCACACCATGTGCGGCCATGAGGGTTATGTTGGGTTTTCCATCCTTGAGTCTTCAAATTAGGATGGAGGCAATGAAAACTGCATACCGGCTAAGCTGTACTGGGCAGTGGAAGACAAGTAGCAAACTTCATAAACAGCTATTTGGGGATTTACTGAAGGAGCTCTGGATAGAACCTCAGGATAAGATACTGTCTCTTAAAAGGGAAAAAGGAAACTACAAAATCCTTATTCCTGCAAGAGAGGCATGGGCGGAGTATAGACCCAGACATGGTGAAATCTGGTTCACCGATGGGTCCAAGATGAAGGAAGGAGTGGGAGCAGGATTTAGTGGACCGAGACACCAAGACAGATTTTGTCATCGCCTGGAGGACTACAACTCTGTCTTCCAGGGGGAGGTGCTCGCGATCAAACTATGTGCTGAGGAAATAATAGGGTCTGGCAGGAGGGGCAAGACCATCTGGATTTGCTCGGACAGTCAGGCAGCTCTGAAGGCTTTAGTAAGGCTAGTACCAGCTCTAGGTTGGTGGCTGAGACTATGGCTTCTTTAGCAGAGCTGAGTAAGCATAATTCACTCAACCTAACCTGGATTCCAGGACATTCTGGCTGGATAGGGAATGAGAGAGCTGACGCCTTAGCAAAACAAGGGTGTATAACCCAAGGACCGTTGCTGAGGGCAGTGGGCATGCCGCTTCGGGAGGGGCGCAAGAGGATCATGGCACATATAGACAGGTTGTGCAGGGAAGAATGGAATGTAACCTTGGGGTGTAACAAATCCAAGGTACTGTGGGGTTACTCAGGAGATGTGTGGGGCAAAGAACTACTCTCCTTAAGTAGACATCAACTCAGAGCTACTGTAGAGCTGGTTGCAGGCCATGTGAATCTGACGGGGTTCCAATACAAAATTGGAAAATCTAGGTCCCCTGTATGCAAGAGATGCGACGAGGACCAAGAGGAAAGCCCAATCCACGTACTCTGTGAGTGTCCTGCTTTGGGAGCTGCAAGGAGAAAGTGGTTTGGCTGGCAGGTATGTACACCAGAGGATATCAGAAGATCTAGCATCAGGTGGGTACTTGATTTCTGCAAAGAGGTAGGTATCCACTAAGCTAGTCCTGTGGTAGGGATGGGAAGAGAGTACAAAGGCTACAGCTAAGTGCTCTACACCGATAAGGTCCCTCCGAGTTTTAGTAATAATAATAATAATACATTTATATAAGCAATTTCCATAGGCATGTGAAAACTCACTAGACTATGTATAAAAAGTTGTTATGATTATACGTTGTTAAACATACATTTTTCTAACTATGAAGTATGTACTGTGAAACATTCAATCTGATTTACTCTTGAACCACCATACTTATATACAACAGTCGGGTGCAGTTCAGAAATACTTACTAGTCAATGCCCACCCTTGGCAGGTTAGCCATTTGGTGGTGTGCTGACCAGTAGAGGCTGGAAATCATATATTCATCCTCTTCTTAGACTACAGGGTTGTATTTCATACATCAGGGTAGGTGGCCTACATACATCCAGTTTTGCTGCTAAATCGTACAGGCATCTTCTCACGTACACCATTCATTGCAGATGGACTGCCAGGTAGTCGTGGTAAAGTGGTAGTTCTGGAGGCAGTTACTACTACATCTCTAGGTCAGATTCAAGGTATGGGTGAGGTATCAGCTTAGTCCAACTCTTCCCTTTGCTTTCTCGTGGGTTGCCGTGTCTTGGCCAAATGTTTTACTTCTTGAATAATTGATGTCTATGCTGAAGAATGGGTCTAAGCGCTAGGTAACTGCTGGAGGGCAGTGCAGTTTTTTAAGTGAACTTCGGACTTTTTATTCCCTTCCACACCAACATGACTTGTTACCAACTGCAGGTGAATGGTCCAACCACCTTCTATTAAGTTGCAGAGTCTTAATCGGCATGCAGTTTTGTTCTGGCAATTTGTGTACTTACTGTTTTTGAGGGCAATTATCAAATCCTGGAACTCTATCAAAAATACAGATTTTTGGTTCTGTTCCATGTTTTCATGTCTATTTGCTGCCTCATGAATTTCAACAAACTCCCTGTCAAAAATAGTGAGAGGCGTCTCACGAATAATGTCTAATATTATTCCTTCATAATTTACATAAGCCAATATCTTATTTAAAATATCATTCTTACTCACCGTTATTGATTTTACTTTCTTCATCATGGTAATCAAAATTCAGTGAAATTTGAGTTATTTTCTACTAGTGCTACTCCATTATATTGATAGGTATAGATGCAGCTATGAAACTTGTTTTCACTATGTTTTCAAACACGCAGGATCATTTTTCGTATTCAATCTGAAATTATTTAGAAAAAGGTATTAATCATTGTAATAGTGAGTAAGAACCATATTTTTAAAGTAAAATATTGTTTTTGAATGTATCACAGTTATTGTTATAAAAAATATATTCCCACATCTTAGCATTTATTTACAGAAAATATGTTATTTAAATTGTATCAGTCATTTACATTTATATAAGCAATTTCCATAGGCATGTGAAAACTCACTAGACTATGTACAAAAAGTTGTTATGATTATACGTTGTTAAACATACATTTTTCTAACTGTGAAGTATGTACTGTAAAACATTCAATCTGATTTATTCCTGAACTACCATACTTATATACAACAGTCTGGTGCAGTTCAGAAATACTTACTAGTCAATGCCCACCCTTGGCAGGTTAGCCATTTGGTGGTGTGCTGACCAGTAAAGGCTAGAAATCTTCTTGTATTAATCTTCTTCTTAGACTACAGGGTTGAATTCCAGACATTATAGTAGGTAGCCTACATACATCCAGTTTTGCTGCTAAATCGTACAGGCTGCTTCTCACATACACCATTCATTGCAGATGGACTACCAGGTAGTCATGGTAAAGTGGTAGTTCTGGAGGTAGCTACTACTACATCTCTAGGTAAGATTCAAGGTATGGGTGAGGTATCAGCCTAGTCCAACTCTTCCCTTTGCTTTCTCGTGTGTTGCTGTGTCCTGGCCAAGTGTTTTACTTCTTGAATAATATATGTCTTTGCTGAAGAATGGTTCTAAGCGCTAGGTAACTGCTGTAGGGCAGTGCAGTATTTTAAGAGAACTTCGGACTTTTTATTCCCTTCCACACCAACATGACTTGTTACCAAGTGCAGGTGAATGGTCCAACCACCTTCTATTAAGTTGCAGAGTCTTAATCGGCATGCAGTTTTGTTCTGGCAATTTGTGTACTTGCTGTTTTTGAGGGCAATTATCAAATCCTGGAACTCTATCAAAAATACAGATTTTTGGTTCTGTTCCATGTTTTCATGCCTATTTGCTGCCTCATGAATTTCAACAAATCCCTGTCATAAATAGTGAGAGGCGTCTCACGAATAATGTCTAATAATATTCCTTCATAATTTACATAAGCCAATATCTTATTTAAAATATCATTCTTACTCACCGTTATAGATTTTACTTTCTACATCATGGCAATCAAAATTCAATGAAATTTGAGTTATTTTCCACTAGTGCTACTCCCTTATATTGATAGGTATAGATGCAGCTATGAAACTTGTTTTCACTATGTTTTCAAACACGCGGGATCATTTTTCGTATTCAATCTGAAATTATTTAGAAAAAGTTATTACACATTGTAATAGTGAGTAAGAACCATATTTTTAAAGTAAAATATTGTTTTTGAATGTATCACAGTTATTGTTATAAAAAATATATTCCCACATCTTAGCATTTATTTACAGAAAATATGTTATTTAAATTGTATCAGTCATTTACATTTATATAAGCAATTTCCATAGGCATGTGAAAACTCACTAGACTATGTACAAAAAGTTGTTATGATTATACGTTTTTAAACATACATTTTTCTAACTATGAAGTATGTACTATAAAACATTCAATCTGATTTACTCCTGAACCACCATACCTATATACAACAGTCTGGTGCAGTTCAGAAATACTTACTAGTCAATGCCCACCCTTGGAAGGTTAGCAATTTGGTGGTGTGCTGACCAGAAGAGGCTAGAAATCTTCTTTTATTCATCTTCTTCTTAGATTACAGGGTTGAATTCCAGACATCGGGGTAGGTGGCCTACATACATCCAGTTTTGCTGCTAAATCGTACATGCTACTTCTCACGTACACCATTCATTGCAGATGGACTGCCAGGTAGTCGTGGTAAAGTGGTAGTTCTGGAGGCAGCTACTACTACATCTCTAGGTAAGATTCAAGGTATGCGTGAGGTATCAGCTTAGTCCAACTCTTCCCTTTGCTTTCTTGTGTGTTGCCGTGTCCTGGCCACGTTGTTTACTGCTTGAATAATTGATGTCTTTGCTGAAGAATGGGACTAAGCGCTAGGTAACTGCTGGAGAGCAGTGCAGTTTTTTAAGAGAGCTTCGGATTTTTTATTCCCTTCCACACCAACATGACTTGTTACAACCTGTAGGTCAATGGTCCAACCACCTTCTATTAAGTTGCAGAGTCTCAATCGGCATACAGTTTTGTTTTGGCAATTGTTGTACTTGCTGTTTTTGAGCGCAAATATCAAATCCTAGAACTCTATCAAAAATACAGATTTTTGGTTCTATTCCATGTTTTCATGCCTATTTGCTGCCTCATGAATTTCAACAAATCCCTGTCATAAATAGTGAGAGGCGTCTCACGAATAATGTCTAATATTATTCCTTCATAATTTACATAAGCCAATATCTTATTTAAAATATCATTCTTACTCACCGTTATTGATTTTACTTTCTTCATCATGGCAATCAAAATTCAATGAAATTTGAGTTATTTTCCACTAGTGCTACTCCATTATATTGATAGGTATAGATGCAGCTATGAAACTTGTTTTGACTATGTATTCAAACACGCAGGATCATTTTTCGTATTCAATCTGAAATTATTTAGAAAAAGTTATTACACATTGTAATAGTGAGTAAGAACCATATTTTTAAAAGTAAAATATTGTTTTTGAATGTTTCGCAGTTAATGTTTAAAAAATATATTCCCACATCTTATTAATTACATGCATTTATTTTCAGACAATATGTTAATTTAAATTGTATCAGTCATTTACATTTATATAAGCAATTTCCATAGGCATGTGAAAACTCACTAGACTATGTACAAAAAGTTGTTACGATTATATGTTGTTAAACATACATTTTTCTAACTATGAAGTATGTACTATAAAACATTCAATCTGATTTACTCCTGAACCACCATACCTATATACAACAGTCTGGTGCAGTTCAGAAATACTTACTAGTCAATGCCCACCCTTGGCAGGTTAGCCATTTGGTGGTGTGCTGACCAGAAGAGACTAGAAATCTTCTTGTATTCATCTTCTTCTTACACTACAGGTTTGAATTCCAGACATCGGGGTAGGTGGCCTACATACATCCAGTTTTGCTGCTAAATCGTACAGGCTGCTTCTCACGTACCCCATTCATTGCAGATGGAATGCCAGGTAGTCGTGGTAAAGTGGTAATTCTGGAGGCAGCTACTACTACATCTCTAGGTAAGATTCAAGGTATGGGTGAGGTATCAGCTTAGTCCAACATTTCCCTTTGCTTTCTCGTGTGTTGCCGTGTATTGTCTAAGTTGTTTACTACTTGAAAAATTGATCTTTGCTGAAGTATGGGTCTAAGCACTAGGTAACTGCTGGAGGGCAGTGCAGTTTTTTAAGAACTTCGGACTTTTCATTCCCTTCCATACCACCAACATGACTTGTTACCAAGTGCAGGTGAATGGTCCAACCACCATCTATTAAGTTGCCGAGTCTTAATCGGCATGCAGTTTTGTTCTGGCAATTTGAGTACTTGCTGTTTTTGAGGGTAATTATCAAATCCTGGAACTCTATCAAAAATACAGATTTTTGGTTCTGTTCCATGTTTTCATGTCTATTTGCTGCCTCATGAATTTCAACAAACTCCCTGTCATAAATAGTGAGAGGCGTCTCACGAATAATGTCTAATATTATTCCTTCATAATTTACATAAGCCAATATCTTATTTAAAATATCATTCTTACTCACCGTTATTGATTTTACTTTCTTCATCATGGCAATCAAAATTCAATGAAATTTGAGTTATTTTCCACTAGTGCTACTCCCTTATATTGATAGGTATAGATGCAGCTATGATACTTGTTTTCACTATGTTTTCAAACACGCAGGATCATTTTTCGTATTCAATCTGAAATTATTTAGAAAAAGTTATTACACATTGTAATAGTGAGTAAGAACCATATTTTTAAAAGTAAAATATTGTTTTTGAATGTATCGCAGTTAATGTTTAAAAAATATATTCCCACATCTTATTAATTACATGCATTTATTTTCAGACAATATGTTAATTTAAATTGTATTTGTTATTTACATTTATATAAGCAATTTCCATAGGCATGTGAAACTCACTAGACTATGTATGAAAAGTTGTTATGAATATACATTGTTAAACTTACATTTTTCTAACTATGAAGTATGTACTGTAAAACATTCAATCTGATTTACTCCTGAACCACCATACTTATATACAACTGTCTGGTGCAGTTCAGAAATACTTACTAGTCAATGCCCACCCTTGGCAGGTTAGCCATTTGGTGGTGTGCTGACCAGTAGAGGCTGGAAATCTTTTTATATTCATCCTCTTCTTAGACTACAGGGTTGTATTTCATACATCAGGGTAGGTGGCCTACATACATCCAGTTTTGCTGCTAAATCGTACAGGCATCTTCTCACGTACACCATTCATTGCAGATGGACTGCCAGGTAGTCGTGGTAAAGTGGTAGTTCTGGAGGCAGCTACTACTACATCTCTAGGTAAGATTCAAGGTATGCGTGAGGTATCAGCTTAGTCCAACTCTTCCCTTTGCTTTCTCGTGTGTTGCCGTGTCCTGGCCAAGATATTTACTGCTTGAATAATTGATGTCTTTGCTGAAGAATGGGTCTAAGAGCTAGGTAACTGCTGGAGGGCAGTGCAATTTTTTAAGAGCACTTCGGACTTTTTATTCCCTTCCACACCAACATGACTTGTTACCAACTGCAGGTCAATGGTCCAACCACCTTCTATTAAGTTGCAGAGTCTCAATCGGCATACAGTTTTGTTTTGGCAATTGTTGTACTTGCTGGTTTTGAGCGCAAATATCAAATCCTAGAACTCTATCAAAAATACAGATTATTGGTTCTGTTCCATATTTTCATGCCTATTTGCTGCCTCATGAATTTCAACAAATCCCTGTCATAATTAGTGAGAGGCGTCTCACGAATAATGTCTAATATTATTCCTTCATAATTTACATAAGCCAATATCTTATTTAAAATATCATTCTTACTCACCGTTATTGATTTTACTTTCTTCATCATGGCAATCAAAATTCAATGAAATTTGAGTTATTTTCCACTAGTGCTACTCCATTATATTGATAGGTATAGATGCAGCTATGAAACTTGTTTTGACTATGTTTTCAAACACGCAGGATCATTTTTCGTATTCAATCTGAAATTATTTAGAAAAAGTTATTACACATTGTAATAGTGAGTAAGAACCATATTTTTAAAAGTAAAATATTGTTTTTGAATGTATCGCAGTTAATGTTTAAAAAATATATTCCCACATCTTATTAATTACATGCATTTATTTTCAGACAATATGTTAATTTAAATTGTATCAGTCATTTACATTTATATAAGCAATTTCCATAGGCATGTGAATACTCACTAGACTATGTACAAAAAGTTGTTATGATTATACGTTGTTAAACATACATTTTTCTAACTATGAAGTATGTACTATAAAACATTCAATCTGATTTACTCCTGAACCACCATACCTATATACAACAGTCTGGTGCAGTTCAGAAATACTTACTAGTCAATGCCCACCCTTGGCAGGTTAGCAATTTGGTGGTGTGCTGACCAGAAGAGACTAGAAATCTTCTTGTATTCATCTTCTTCTTACACTACAGGTTTGAATTCCAGACATCGGGGTAGGTGGCCTACATACATCCAGTTTTGCTGCTAAATCGTACATGCTACTTCTCACGTACCCCATTCAATGCAGATGGAATGCCAGGTAGTCGTGGTAAAGTGGTAATTCTGGAGACAGCTACTACTACATCTCTAGGTAAGATTCAAGGTATGGGTGAGGTATCAGCTTAGTCCAACTTTTCCCTTTGCTTTCTCGTGTGTTGCCATGTCCTGGCTAAGTTGTTTACTACTTGAATAATTGATGTCTTTGCTAAAGTATGGGTCTAAGCGCTAGGTAACTGCTGGAGGGCAGTGCAGTTTTTTATGAACTTCGGACTTTTTATATCCTTCCACACCAACATGACTTGTTACCAACTGCAGGTGAATGGTCCAACCACCATCTATTAAGTTGCCGAGTCTCAATCGGCATGCAGTTTTGTTTTGGCAATTGGTGTACTTGGTGTTTTTGAGCGCAATTATCAAATCCTGGAACTCTATCAAAAATACAGATTTTTGGTTCTGTTCCATGTTTTCATGTCTATTTGCTCCCTCATGAATTTCAACATACTCCCTGTCACAAATAGTGAGAGGCGTCTCACGAATAATGTCTAATATTATTCCTTCATAATTTACATAAGCCAATATCTTATTTAAAATATCATTCTTACTCACCGTTATTGATTTTACTTTCTTCATCATGGCAATCAAAATTCAATAAAATTTGAGTTATTTTCCACTAGTGCTACTCCCTTATATTGATAGGTATAGATGCAGCTATGAAACTTGTTTTCACTATGTTTTCAAACACGCAGGATCATTTTTCGTATTCAATCTGAAATTATTTAGAAAAAGTTATTACACATTGTAATAGTGAGTAAGAACCATATTTTTAAAAGTAAAATATTGTTTTTGAATGTATCGCAGTTAATGTTTAAAAAATATATTCCCACATCTTATTAATTACATGCATTTATTTTCAGACAATATGTTAATTTAAATTGTATTTGTTATTTACATTTATATAAGCAATTTCCATAGGCATGTGAAACTCACTAGACTATGTATGAAAAGTTGTTATGAATATACATTGTTAAACTTACATTTTTCTAACTATGAAGTATGTACTGTAAAACATTCAATCTGATTTACTCCTGAACCACCATACTTGTATACAACTGTCTGGTGCAGTTCAGAAATACTTACTAGTCAATGCCCACCCTTGGCAGGTTAGCCATTTGGTGGTGTGCTGACCAGTAGAGGCTGGAAATCTTCTTATATTCATCCTCTTCTTAGACTACAGGGTTGTATTTCATACATCAGGGTAGGTGGCCTACATACATCCAGTTTTGCTGCTAAATCGTACAGGCATCTTCTCACGTACACCATTCATTGCAGATGGACTGCCAGGTAGTCGTGGTAAAGTGGTAGTTCTGGAGGCAGCTACTACTACATCTCTAGGTAAGATTCAAGGTATGCGTGAGGTATCAGCTTAGTCCAACTCTTCCCTTTGCTTTCTCGTGTGTTGCCGTGTCCTGGCCAAGATGTTTACTGCTTGAATAATTGATGTCTTTGCTGAAGAATGGGTCTAAGAGCTAGGTAACTGCTGGAGGGCAGTGCAGTTTTTTAAGAGCACTTCGGACTTTTTATTCCCTTCCACACCAACATGACTTGTTACCAACTGTAGGTCAATGGTCCAACCACCTTCTATTAAGTTGTAGAGTCTCAATCGGCATACAGTTTTGTTTTGGCAATTGTTGTACTTGCTGGTTTTGAGCGCAAATATCAAATCCTAGAACTCTATCAAAAATACAGATTTTTGGTTCTATTCCATGTTTTCATGCCTATTTGCTGCCTCATGAATTTCAACAAATCCCTGTCATAAATAGTGAGAGGCGTCTCACGAATAATGTCTAATATTATTCCTTCATAATTTACATAAGCCAATATCTTATTTAAAATATCATTCTTACTCACCGTTATTGATTTTACTTTCTTCATCATGGTAATCAAAATTCCTTGAAATTTTAGTTATTTTCCACTAGTGCTACTCCCTTAAATTGATAGGTATAGATGCAGCTATGAAACTTGTTTTCACTATGTTTTCAAACACGCAGGATCATTTTTCGTATTTAATCTGAAATTATTTAGAAAAAGTTATTACACATTGTAATAGTGAGTAAGAACCATATTTTTAAAAGTAAAATATTGTTTTTGAATGTTTCGCAGTTAATGTTTAAAAAATATTTTCCCACATCTTATTAATTACATGCATTTATTTTCAGACAATATGTTAATTTAAATTGTATCAGTCATTTACAATTATATAAGCAATTTCCATAGGCATGTGAAAACTCACTAGACTATGTATAAAAAGTTGTTATGAATATACGTTGTTAAACTTACATTTTTCTAACTATGAAGTATGTACTGTAAAACATTCAATCTGATTTACTCTTGAACCACCATACTTATATACAACAGTCTGGTGCAGTTCAGAAATACTTACTAGTCAATGCCCACCCTTGGCAGGTTAGCCATTTGGTGGTGTGCACACCAGTAGAGGCTGGAAATCTTATATTCATCCTCTTCTTAGACTACAGGGTTGTATTTCATACATCAGGGTAGGTGGCCTACATACATCCAGTTTTGCTGCTAAATCGTACAGGCATATTCTCACGTACACCATTCATTGCAGATGGACTGCCAGGTAGTCGTGGTAAAGTGGTAGTTCTGGAGGCAGCTACTACTACATCTCTAGGTAAGATACAAGGTATGGGTGAGGTATCAGCTTAGTCCAACTCTTCCCTTTGCTTTCTCGTGTGTTGCCGTGTCCTGGCCAAGTTGTTTACTGCTTGAATAATTGATGTCTTTGCTGAAGAATGGGTCTAAGAGCTAGGTAACTGCTGGAGGGCAGTGCAGTTTTTTAAGAGCACTTCGGACTTTTTATTCCCTTCCACACCAACATGCCTTGTTACCAACTGCAGGTCAATGGTCCAACCACCTTCTATTAAGTTGCAGAGTCTCAATCGGCATACAGTTTTGTTTTGACAATTGTTGTACTTGCTGGTTTTGAGCGCAATTATCAAATCCTGGAACTCTATCAAAAATACAGATTTTTGGTTCTGTTCCATGTTTTCATGCCTATTTGCTGCCTCATGAATTTCAACAAATCCCTGTCATAAATAGTGAGAGGCGTCTCACGAATAATGTCTAATAATATTCCTTCATAATTTACATAAGCCAATATCTTATTTAAAATATCATTCTTACTCACCGTTATAGATTTTACTTTCTACATCATGGCAATCAAAATTCAATGAAATTTGAGTTATTTTCCACTAGTGCTACTCCCTTATATTGATAGGTATAGATGCAGCTATGAAACTTGTTTTCACTATGTTTTCAAACACGCGGGATCATTTTTCGTATTCAATCTGAAATTATTTAGAAAAAGTTATTACACATTGTAATAGTGAGTAAGAACCATATTTTTAAAAGTAAAATATTGTTTTTGAATGTATCGCAGTTAATGTTTAAAAAATATATTCCCACATCTTATTAATTACATGCATTTATTTTCAGACAATATGTTAATTTAAATTGTATCAGTCATTTACATTTATATAAGCAATTTCCATAGGCATGTGAAAACTCACTAGACTATGTACAAAAAGTTGTTACGATTATATGTTGTTAAACATACATTTTTCTAACTATGAAGTATGTACTATAAAACATTCAATCTGATTTACTCCTGAACCACCATACTTATATACAACAGTCTGGTGCAGTTCAGAAATACTTACTAGTCAATGCCCACCCTTGGCAGGTTAGCCATTTGGTGGTGTGCTGACCAGTAGAGGCTAGAAATCTTCTTGTATTCATCTTCTTCTTACACTAGAGAGTTGAATTCCAGACATCAGGATAGGTGGCCTACATATATCCAGTTTTACTGCTAAATCGTACAGGCTGCTTCTCACGTACACCATTCATTGCAGATGAACTGCCAGGTAGTCGTGGTAAAGTGGTAGTTCTGGAGGCAGCTACTACTACATCTCTAGGTAAGATTCAAGGTATGGGTGAGGTATCAGCTTAGTCCAACTTTTCCCTTTGCTTTCTCGTGTGTTGCCGTGTCCTGGCTAAGTTGTTTACTACTTGAAAAATTGATGTCTTTGCTGAAGTATGGGTCTAAGCGCTAGGTAACTGCTGGAGGGCAGTGCAGTTTTTTAAGAGCACTTCCGACTTTTTATTCCCTTCCACACCAACATGACTTGTTACCAACTGCAGGTGAATGGTCCAACCGCCATCTATTAAGTTGCAGAGTCTCAATCGGCATGCAGTTTTGTTTTGGCAATTGGTGTACTTGCTGTTTTTGAGCGCAATTATCAAATCCTGGAACTCTATCAAAAATACAGATTTTGGTTCGCTTCCATGTTTTCATGCCAATTTGCTGCCTCATGAATTTCAACAAACTCCCTGTCATAATTAGTGATAGGCGTCTCACGAATAATGTCTAATATTATTCCTTCATAATTTACATAAGCCATTATCTTATTTAAAATATCATTCTTACTCACTGTTATTGATTTTACTTTCTTCATCATGGTAATCAAAATTCAATGAAATTTGAGTTATTTTCCACTAGTGCTACTCCCTTATATGGATAGGTATAGATGCAGCTATGAAACTTGTTTCCACTATGTTTTCAAACACGCAGGTTAATTTTTCGTATTCAGTCTGAAATTATTTAGAAAAAGTTATTACACATTGTAATAGTGAGTAAGAACCATATTTTTAAAAGTAAAATATTGTTTTTGAATGTATCGCAGTTAATGTTATGAAAAATATATTCCCACGTCTTAGCATTTATTTTTAGAAAATATGGTAATTTAAATTGTTTCAGTCATTTACATTTATATAAGCAATCTCCATAGGCATGTGAAAACTCACTAGACTATGTATAAAAAGATGTTATGATTATACGTTGTTAAACATACATTTATGGTATAAAAAATATATTCCCACATCTTATTAATTAGATGCATTTATTTTCAGAAATATGTTATTTAAATTGTATCAGTCATTTACATTTATATAAGCAATTCCCATAGGCATGTGAAAACTCACTAGACTCTATATAAAAAGATGTTATGATTATACGTTGTTAAACATACATTTTTCTAACTATGAAGTATGTACTGTAAAACATTCAATCTAATTTACTCCTGAACCACCATACTTATGTACAACAGTCTGGTGCAGTTCGGAAATACTTACTAGTCAATGCCCACTCTTGGCAGGTTAGCCATTTGGCGATGTGCTGACCAGTAGAGGCTAGAAATCTTCTTGTATTCATCTTCTTCTTAGACTACAGGGTTGAATTCCAGACATCAGATTAGGTGGCCTACCTAAATCCAGTTTTGCTGCAAAATCGTAGGGCTGCTTCTCACGTACACCATTCATTGCAGATGGCCTGCCAGGTAGTCGTGGTAAAGTGATAGTTCTGGAGGCAGCTACTACTACATCTCTAGGTAAGATTCAAGGTATGGGTGAGGTATCAGCTTAGTCCAACTTTTCCCTTTGCTTTCTCATGTGTTGCCGTGTCCTGGCTAAGTTGTTTACTGCTTGAATAATTGATGTCTTTGCTAAAGAATGGGACTAAGCGCTAGGGAACTGCTGGAGAGCATTGCAGTTTTTAAGAGAACTTCGGACTTTTTATTCCCTTCAATACCACCAACATGACTTGTTACCAACTGCAGGTGAATGGTCCAACCACCTTCTATTAAGTTGCAGAGTCTTAATCGGCATGCAGTTTTGTTCTTTCAATTCTTGTACTTGCTGTTTTTGAGCGCACTTATCAAATCCTGGAACTCTATAAGAAATACAGCTTTTTGGTTCTGTTCCATGTTTTCATGCCTATTTGCTGCCTCATGAATTTCAACAAACTCTCTGTCATAAATAGTGAGAGGCGTCTCACGAATAATGTCTAATATTATTCCTTCATAATTTACATAAGCCAATATCTTATTTAAAATATCATTCTTACTCACCGTTATTGATTTTACTTTCTTCATCATGGTAATCAAAATTCAATGAAATTTGAGTTACTTTCCACTAGTGCTGCTCCCTTATATTGATAGGTATAGATGCAGCTATGAAACTTGTTTTCACTATGTTTTCAAACACGCAGGATCATTTTTCGTATTCAATCTGAAATTATTTAGAAAAAGTTATTACACATTGTAATAGTGAGTAAGAACCATATTTTTAAAATTAAAATATTGTTTTTGAATGTATCGCAGTTATTGTTATAAAATATATTCCCACTTCTTAGCATTTATTTTCAGAAAATATGTTACTTTAAATTGTATCATTCATTTACATTTATATAAGCAATTTCCATAGGCATGTGAAAATTCACTAGACTATGTATAATAAGATGTTATGATTATACGTTGTTAAACATACATTTTTCTAACTATGAAGTATATACTGTAAAACATTCAATCTAATTTACTCCTGAACCACCATACTTATGTACAACAGTCTGGTGCAGTACAGAAATACTTACTAGTCAATGCCCACCCTTGGCAGGTTAGCCATTTGGTGGTGTGCTGACCAGTAGAGGCTAGAAATCTTCTTGTATTCATCTTCTTCTTAGACTACAGGGTTGAATTTCATACATCAGGGTAGGTGGCCTACATAAATCCAGTTTTGCTGCTAAATCGTACAGGCTGCTTCTCACGTACCCTATTCATTGCAGATGGAATGCCAGGTAGTCGTGGTAATTCTGGAGGCAGCTACTACTACATCTCTAGGTAAGATTCAAGGTATGGGTGAGGTATCAGCTTAGTCCAACTTTTCCCTTTGCTTTCTCGTGTGTTGCCGTGTCCTGGCTAAGTTGTTTACTACTTGAAAAATTGATGTCTTTGCTGAAGTATGGGTCTAAGCGCTAGGTAACTGCTGGAGGGCAGTGCAGTTTTTTAGGAACTTCGGACTTTTTATTTCCTTCCACACCAACATGACTTGTTACCAAGTGCAGGTGAATGGTCCAACCACCATCTATTAAGTTGCCGAGTCTCAATCGGCATGAAGTTTTGTTTTGGTAATAGGTGTACTTGGTGTTTTTGAGCGCAATTATCAAATCCTGGAACTCTATCAAAAATACAGATATTTGGTTCTGTTCCATGTTTTCATGTCTATTTGCTGCCTCATGAATTTCAACAAACTCCCTGTCAGAAATAGTGAGAGGCATCTCACGAATAATGTCTAATATTATTCCTTCATAATTTACATAAGCCAATATCTTATTTAAAATATCATTCTTACTCATCGTTATTGATTTTACTTTCTTCATCATGGCAATCAAAATTCAATGAAATTTGAGTTATTTTCCACTAGTGCTACTCCATTATATTGATAGGTATAGATGCAGCTATGAAACTTGTTTTCACTATGTTTTCAAACACGCAGGATCATTTTTTGTATTCAATCTGAAATTATTTAGAAAAGGTTATTACACATTGTAATAGTGAGTAAGAAACATATTTTTAAAATTAAAATATTGTTTTTGAATGTATCACAGTTATTGTTATAACAAATATATTCCCACATCTTATTAATTAGATGCATTTATTTTCAGAAAATATGTTACTTTAAATTGTATCAGTCATTTACATTTATATAAGCAATCTCCATAGGCATGTGAAATCTCACTAGACTATGTATAAAAAGTTGTTATGACTATACGTTGTTAAACATACATTTTTCTAACCGTGAAGTATGTACTGTAAAACATTCAATCTGATTTACTCCTGAACCACCATACTTATATACAACAGTCTGGTGCAGTTCAGAAATACTTACTAGTCAATGCCCACCCTTGGCAGGTTAGCCATTTGGTGGTGTGCTGACCAGTAGAGGCTAGAAATCTTCTTGTATTCATCTTCTTCTTAGACTACAGGGTTGAATTCCAGACATCATGGTAGGTAGCCTACATACATCCAGTTTTGCTGCTAAATCGTACAGGCTGCTTCTCACGTACACCATTCATTGCAGATGGACTGCCAGGTAGTCATGGTAAAGTGGTCGTTCTGGAGGCAACTACTACTACATCTCTAGGTAAGATTCAAGGTATGAGTGATGTATCGGCTTAGTCCAATTCTTCCCTTTGCTTTCTCGTGTGTTGCCGTGTCCTGGTCAAGTTGTTTACTACTTGAATAATTGATGTCTTTGCTGAAGAATGGGTCTAAGCGCTAGGTAACTGCTGGAGGGCAGTGTAGTTTTTTAAGAGAATTTCCGACTTTTTATTCCCTTCCACACCAACATGACTTGTTACCAACTGCAGGTGAATGGTCCAACCGCCATCTATTAAGTTGCAGAGTCTCAATCGGCATGCAGTTTTGTTTTGGCAATTGGTGTACTTGCTGTTTTTGAGCACAATTATCAAATCCTGGAACTCTATCAAAAAACAGCTTTTTGGTTCGCTTCCATGTTTTCATGCCAATTTGCTGCCTCGTGAATTTCAACAAACTCCCTGTCATAATTATGTGAGAGGCGTCTCACGAATAATGTCTAATATTATTCCTTCATAATTTACATAAGCCATTATCTTATTTAAAATATCATTCTTACTCACTGTTATTGATTTTACTTTCTTCATCATGGTAATCAAAATTCAATGAATTTGAGTTATTTTCCACTAGTGCTACTCCCTTATATTGATAGGTATAGATGCAGCTATGAAACTTGTTTCCACTATGTTTTCAAACACGCAGGATCATTTTTCGTATTCAATCTGAAATAATTTAGAAAAAGTTATTACACATTGTAATAGTGAGTAAGAACCATATTTTTAAAAGTAAAATATTGTTTTTGAATGTATCGTAGTTAATGTTATGAAAAATATATTCCCACGTCTTAGCATTTATTTTTAGAAAATATGGTAATTTAAATTGTTTCAGTCATTTACATTTATATAAGCAATCTCCATAGGCATGTGAAAACTCACTAGACTATGTATAAAAAGTTGTTATGATTAAACGTTGTTAAACATACATTTTTCTAACTATGAAGTATGTACTATAAAACATTCAATCTGATTTACTCCTGAACCACCATACTTATATACAACAGTCTGGTGCAGTTCAGAAATACTTTCTAGTCAATGCCCACCCTTGGCAGGTTAGCCATTTGGTGGTGTGCTGACCAGTAGAGGCTAGAAATTTTCTTGTATTCATCTTCTTAGACTACAGGGTTTAATTCCAGACATCAAGGTAGGTGGCCTACATAAATCCAGTGTTGCTGCTAAATCGTACAGGCTGCTTCTCATGTACACCATTCATTGCAGATGGCCTGCCAGGTAGTCGTGGTAAAGTGATAGTTCTGGAGGCAGCTACTACTACATCTCTAGGTAAGATTCAAGGTATGGGTGAGGTATCAGCTTAGTCCAACTCTTCCCTTTGCTTTCTCATGTGTTGCCGTGTCCTGGCTAAGTTGTTTACTGCTTGAATAATTGATGTCTTTGCTAAAGAATGGGACTAAGCGCTAGGGAACTGCTGGAGAGCATTGCAGTTTTTAAGAGAACTTCGGACTTTTTATTCCCTTCCATACCACCAACATGACTTGTTACCAACTGCAGGTGAATGGTCCAACCACCTTCTATTAAGTTGCAGGGTCTTAATCGGCATGCAGTTTTGTTATTTCAATTGGTGTACTTGCTGTTTTTGAGCGCACTTATCAAATCCTGGAACTCTATAAAAAATACAGCTTTTTGGTTCTGTTCCATGTTTTCATGCCTATTTGCTGCCTCATGAATTTCAACAAACTCCCTGTCATAAATAGTGAGAGGCGTCTCACGAATAATGTCTAATATTATTCCTTCATAATTTACATAAGCCAATATCTTATTTAAAATATCATTCTTACTCACCGTTATTGATTTTACTTTCTTCATCATGGTAATCAAAATTCAATGAAATTTGAGTTATTTTCCACTAGTGCTACTCTCTTATATTGATAGGTATAGATGCAGCTATGAAACTTGTTTTCACTATGTTTTCAAACACGCAGGATCATTTTTCGTATTCAATCTGAAATTATTTAGAAAAAGTTATTACACATTGTAATAGTGAGTAAGAACCATATTTTTAAAATTAAAATATTGTTTTTGAATGTATCGCAGTTATTGTTATAAAATATATTCCCACTTCTTAGCATTTATTTTCAGAAAATATGTTACTTTAAATTGTATCATTCATTTACATTTATATAAGCAATTTCCATAGGCATGTGAAAATTCACTAGACTATGTATAAAAAGATGTTATGATTATACGTTGTTAAACATACATTTTTCTAACTATGAAGTATATACTGTAAAACATTCAATCTAATTTACTCCTGAACCACCATACTTATGTACAACAGTCTGGTGCAGTTCAGAAATACTTACTAGTCAATGCCCACCCTTGGCAGGTTAGCCATTTGGTGGTGTGCTGACCAGTAGAGGCTAGAAATCTTCTTGTATTCATCTTCTTTTTAGACTACAGGGTTGAATTCCAGACATCAGGGTAGGTGGCCTACATAAATCCAGTTTTGCTGCTAAATCGTACAGGCTGCTTCTCACGTACACCATTCATTGCAAATGGACTGCCAGGTAGTTGTGGTAAAGTGGTAATTCTGGAGGCAGCTACTACTACATCTCTAGGTAATATTCAAGGTATGGGTGAGGTATCAGCTTAGTCCAACTCTTCCCTTTGCTTTCTCGTGTGTTGCCGTGAACTGGCCAAGTTGTTTACTGCTTGAATAATTGATGTCTTTGCTGAAGAATGGGACTAAGCGCTAGGTAACTGCTGGAGAGCATTGCAGTTTTTTAAGACAACTTCGGCCTTTTTATTCCATTCCTCACCAACATGACTTGTTACGAACTGCAGGTGAATGGTCCAACCACCTTCTATTAAGTTGCAGAGTCTTAATCTGCATGCAGTTTTGTTCTGGCAATTTGTGTACTTGCTGTTTTTGAGCGCAATTATCAAATCTTGGAACCCTATCAAAAATACAGCTTTTTGGTTCAGTTCCGTGTTTTCATGCCTATTTGCTGCCTCGTGAATTTAAACAAACTCCCTGTCATAAATAGTGAGAGGCGTCTCACGAATAATGTCTAATATTATTCCTTCATAATTTACATAAGCGAATATCTTATTTAAAATATCATTCTTACTCACCGTTATTGATTTTACTTTCTTTATCATGGTAATCAAAATTCAATGAAATTTGAGTTACTTTCCACTAGTGCTGCTCCCTTATATTGATAGGTATAGATGCAGCTATGAAACTTGTTTTCACTATGTTTTCAAACACGCAGGATCATTTTTCGTATTCAATCTGAAATTATTTAGAAAAAGTTATTACACATTGTAATAGTGAGTAAGAACCATATTTTTAAAAGTAAAATATTGTTTTTGAATGTATCACAGTTATTGTTATTCCCACATCTTATTAATTAGATGCATTTATTCTCAGAAAATATATTATTTTAAATTGTATCAGTCATTTACATTTATATAAGCAATTTCCATAGGCATGTGAAACTCACTAGACTATGTATAAAAAGTTGTTATGATTATACGTTGTTAAACATACATTTTTCTAACTATGAAGTATGTACTATAAAACATTCAATCTGATTTACTCCTGAACCACCATACTCATGTACAACAGTCTGGTGCAGTTCAGAAATACTTACTAGTCAATGCCCACCCTTGGCAGGTTAGCCATTTGGGCGATGTGCTGACCAGTAGAGGCTAGAAATCTTGTTGTATTCATCTTCTTCTTAGACTACAGGGCTGAGGTCCAGACATCGAGGTAGGTGGCCTGCATACATCCTGTTTTGCTGCTACATCGTACAAGCTGCTTCTCACGTACACCATTCGTTGGAGATGAACTGTCAGGTAGTCGTTGTAAAGTGGTAGTTCTGAAGGCAGCTACTAATCCATCTCTAGGTAAGTTCACTGTATTTGTGGATGCACTCTGGTTCTGGATATTTAAAGATTTTTGCCTCTAGCACAGTCTGCCTTAGTTCGATGTCAGATGACAATGTCCATGTCTGGGGAACAAAGTTGCTTGCATCAGTGGCTTTTGCAAAACAAATGTTCCCTGGTTAATCCTATTTAACCAACAGCGATTTGCAATAGGTTCACCGAACAGACATAGGCTACATGAAACTCCTAAAAGTTCAGATTTGATAAGTGTAATATAATGTATTAAAATATGCATACATAAATACACTAAAAAAAAATTAGTATCATTTACATGTATCCAAAAATACATACATAAAAACGTTAAGCAACTCTTAAAAACGATTAAGGTGATTACACATATTACCCTATATTCATGTAAACACATCCAGGTACAGTTCAGAGATGCTGTGCGTGATCTACATAAATTCAAATATACTTAACTGCAATAACTTTCTGTTCTCAAAATCTCCAAATGTCATATACTTCTAAGCCACCATACTCATGTATAACAGTCCAGTGGGCTCAGAAATGATAAGTTTGCTTTATATGTGTACAAATATACATATATAAGACACTCAGCAACCTTTTACAAATCCTAGTCTTATTTACATTTCATTTAATATAGATTGCTTTAAAAGGCTTGTAGTTTTTGTAAAAAAAGGGTAATTATTAAATGTGTATAAATAGAATTCTGTAAGGCTCAGGTACTGTTCAAAAACTAAATACAATACTAAATAATTATTCTATGAGATTCTAACGGTCTAATATTATTCCTTCATAATTTACATGAGCCAATATTTTATTTACAAATACCATTCTTACTCACCATTATTGATTTTAGTTCCCTCATCATGGTAATCAAATTTCATTGACATTTGAATTATCTTCCACTAGTGCTACTCCCATATATTGGTAGGTATTGATCCAGCTATGAAACCTGTTTTCATTATGTTTTCAAACACGCTGGATCATTTTTTATAATCAAACTGAAATTATTTAGAAAAAGTTATCACACATTGTAATAGTGAGTAAGAACATTTTTTAAAAGTAAAATATTGAATTGTGTTGTGTGGGGTGATTAGATGTATTATGTATGACAATATCGGTAGTTGTTGGTTTTCTGTATATTTTGAAATTATATTTGGTGTTATGTTTGGTGATGGTAAGGTGTAGAAAGTTTATTTTATTGTTTTGTTCTGATTCGAGGGTAAATGTGAGGTTTTGGTGATTGGTACTAATGTAATTGTGTAGTTGTTTCATTTGCCGTTTGTTGCCGTTGTATGATATTAAATTGTCATCTACATATCTATGGTAATAAACTATTTTGTGGGTGATTATTGTTCTGTATAATGTATTGTTCTTCGATATTATGTAGGAATATTTCTACTAGGATGTCTGACATGGGAGAACCCATAGGGAGGTCGTCTTCCTGTGTGTAGAATTTGTGTTGGTATGTGAAGTTGTTTTGTGATGTGATGAGTTTGGTGAGTGTGACGATTTCAAGTGTGAGTTTTTATGTGGAGTGTTGTTTGCTGTGAGCATATTTTGTAGTATGTGGAGTGTTTGTTCCATTGGCACATTAGTGTATAGGTTTGTTATGTTGAATGAGGCTATGGTGGAGTTGTGTGGTATGTGGATGTCTTGAATTTTGTGAATGAGGTCTATGTTATTGTGTATGGATGTGTGATTGTGAAAGTTTATGTTGTCTCTGATAAGTTTGTCTATGTATTTCGCTAGCTTACGTGATGGTGCATGAGTGTGACTGATTAGTGGACAGATGGGTCTGTTTTCTTTGTGTATTTTAGGTAAAGCATTTAATGTGGTGGCTTGGGGTTTTATTTGTTTGTAATATTTCTTTTGTTTTCTTTTCATGATTTCAGTGCATTTAATTAGAAAATTTTTAATTTCTGTTTGAAATTATGGTGTGGGGTTTGATCAGAGTTCGGTTATTTTGTTTTCAGTTATGATATTGTTTACTTTCCTGTTGATGTCTTGTTGGTGCATTATTACGATGGAATTACCTTTTTCTGCTTTTAAAAAATTTAGGTTGGGTTTGTCGTGTTTTTGTATAATTTGATTTAAGGGTTGAATGTTCATTATTTATGATAGGTTTATTGTTTAAGGTGTTAATGTTAAGCATTTTATATTTAATGTCTTGTCTAAAATATGCATGGTGTGTGGGGTCTGTGTATTGAATTACTATTTCAGTTTCCAAAAGGATGTTCAACATTTTATTGTGGTTGTATTTTTTGAGGTGTAGGTTATATTTTAGGCTTTTATTTAATAATGTTAGTTCATTTGTACTGAAATTGATTTTTGTGGTGTTGATGGTGAGAGGGTGAAATTGGTGGTCGGTGTAGATAGTGATATTGTTTTGTGTTGCGAGGTTGTATAGCTTTAGATTTTACTTGTCTCTAATGAATTGTAGTTGTTTATGTGTATAGTCATTAGTGTATTGAATTATTTCTTCAAGTTCCGTGTGGTGTAGCATTGTTGTGAGGGTTTGGTGTAATTTATATAGAGTGTGATTAAGTTTGTCCTTCTTAGCGTATAATTGCTTGATGCTGTTTTTTATAAATATTAGCACCGCCTAATCAATATACCAATGCTACAGAAAGATTACGATGAAGAACTTAATACCATAAAATACATCACTCAACAAAATGGCTACCAACACACACTCATAGACAAGATACTCAGGAAAATTAAACATAAACACCATCAAATAGCCACACAGACAAACCACACAAAAAACAACAAATATCCCTCACCTACAACAACAAAAACACACAAAATAGCCTTCACATTCAAAAAACTCCATTACCAAATATCCTACAAAACAACAAACACTTTAAGACAGCACATACAACCTTTTCAAAAAGAAACTGACAAATACAAACTCTCAGGCATTTACAAATTAACTTGTAAAGATTGTCACAGCTGTTACATCGGCTGAACCGGCAGGTCATTCTATACACGCTTCGAAGAACACATTACCCAAAAAAACAAACAAACCATAAATCCAGCTACGCAAAGCACCTAAAAACACCAAACACACACTGACATACACACTAATTTAAATGTTTTACACACATTAAAACAAAGTAAAAAACTAACAACCTTAGAAAAATATAAAAATATACAAGCACTACTCGACAGATAAAGAAAACCTATTAAATGATCACATACATTTAGAAGCCAACATCCTTTTCTATTATATTACACACAAAAAAAACAACCCACCCCATTCCACAGTTATGTAAGCAATTACGTATTCACTTAGTTAAGTATTTTTAAAATTAGTTCAACATAAAAGTTTTACTGTTTCCACAGAAATCAACACTACTCTCATTTAACAAATAAAAGTAATAAACAAATAATTTTACAACACAAACATGCTGAAACCCCAACTCTTAAAGAACAATATTCCACAAACCCATGTTGCTGAAATCCTGGACATCCTTCAAACCATTAAAGAAAATTGCACATTTAACTCCAAATTCAATTTACTTTCGATGGCCTACACATCAGCAGCACTTCCAGTAAAATATGGAGAGTACAGCACACTTAAAACTCAAATAATCCCATCATAATTTCAGTATCTACAGAATACAAACGACACACTGATCCAAATACGTTTTAAAACATCAGATCCAATAAAGCATTCTGCCTTTAGATTTAAGCTTCATATGTTGAAAGAAAAACAATGTCCACTAAAAATGTAAAAAATGAAGTTACAACACGACATCAACAACAAAGATAAACTACAAGCACTATGCATATACAAATTAAACTGTACAAACTGCAACAAATTCTACATTGGGCAAACAGGTTGCAGCTTCCAACAAAGAGTCGAGGAACACACAAAATCACTTAAACAGAACACCAACCTAGCATTCTCCAATTACCTAAAAGAAATAGGAAACAAATACACAGACATTTGCCATAACCTAGAAATCTTACACATCACCAAAAAAGGACCACATCTCAACACACTATAAAATTACGAAATTAAGAAACACAAAATACAAACATATTTAACGAACAAACCCAATACATATTACACATACTCTTTGATACTATCGAAAACCTGCCGTTAAAACCGTCCATACTTAACCTAACAACATCTCCAATCGGAAAATTTAGACACTGAGAAAGATCACCACAGAGCGATCGGAAAAGTTCTGTCACAGAAAGTTTTTTACAAATTTACAAAATAAAATTAAAGTTCGGATAGTTATAAACTAATATAAAAGTGATAAAGTAATTTTAAACATATCATTCTCAAACTGTGTGGAACATTCTTCGGCATTTTAGATAAAAGTTTTTGTTCATACTTACAATGACTTTTAACGAATAAATAAGACATTAATTCTAATTTTTCTTAGAATAAATTAATTCGGTTTTGTAAACAATATTTTAGATAGGACAAAGTTTGCAAAACTAAAGTCAGGATAAAGTTTTTACAGTAACTACGGTTTTTATTCCATTGTCAAGATTAACTTTTGTTAAAAGTTCAATTACAAGTTCATGTTTATATTTGTTGATTCCATCTTCACATGAGCTTCTAGTTTTCACTAAACACTTTGTATATTTACAACCTACTTTGCACATTTGTACTTTTACAAACTTGCGTATAGTAGCACTTACTTATATTCGTTGAGGGCGGCTGTTTTAAAGTGGTTTTGTATTAGTAAATTGCACACCCCAAAAATTTGAGTACTATTTCTATTTTAGGAATATATTTTTCATATTCAGAACACATTTAAATTCATCCAAGTTTAGGCCTACTTATAAACATGTATTCTTCATTTTATTTTTATTATAAACCAATGTAAGGGTTTTTACATTTATGTTATGTTAGGTGTAGAAATTCATTTGATATCATTTGTATTTCCACCCAGCATATACAACACTGACATGTTACAAGTCACGCACTAGCTCCGAAGCAGCTCAGCTGTATTAACAGTCTGTGTACTAAGACTCCCATCCTTGTCAGACTGAGCCGTTTGATGAAATGATGAAAGTTAAACAATAATAATTTTAGTATCTATGTAAATTCAGGTAAACTGGATGTTTTGATGGGGAAAATGGCAAATTTCCTGTAGTTTTCAAGTACAAGAATAGCTTAAAATTTCATTGCCAAGCCTTTATTTTTGCAAGTTTTCCGCACCAAACCACCCCATGTTTTCCCTGCCATTCTGCCCCCCCTGAAGTCTATCCTGGAGCTGCCCTTGTTTGGGACAGCCTGAAGCATCCGCTTTAACCCTATTTAATTTCAGTGAATAATTTCTATGCAGCAAACATCATGATGAGACAAATATGTTCACAAAGAATATTTAGGTCTAGGCAATGGTGCGGTCGGTTTTGTCCATTTTAAAGCTTTATCTTATCTTTGTTCTCTAAGACATTGTTGCAACAAATCTAGGGATATAAATCGAGGAGGAAAACATTGACCATATAGGTCTATCTGGTATATTGACTGCATCATATATTTGGATCGAAAATTAGTAGAAGGTTTTGTGGAAAAATTAGGAAATTAATATGGAAAAACAGAATATATATATACCTGTAGGCTGTACTAGGCAAGATTCTAACAACTGTGAAAAAGAGATCAAGAATACAAATACCTAGGAGTAGCATTGGCTAGAGACAGAAAAAAATAAAAAATTGGCAGTTTTTGTTTTGTATATCTTGAGGTTTTTGTGTTGTACATCTGAGTCTTGTCCGTAATTCATAGTGTTGAATAATGCATTGATTTAGTGTGAAACCCGTCTGCTGAAAAATATCAGTAAGTAGTAGTTTTTTGGCAAGTGATACCAATAGAATATATATTGCCAAATATTTTTCTTAGTGAAAAACCATTTCTTGGGTTGTTATTGTCATTATGTTGCAGAGAACACTCAATTGCAAATCGGCTTTTAATTCATTACTGTAGAACAGAAATAAATAAATATAACAAAAAGGCAGATATTTACATTAGAGAAATGTTGGTTGTAATCACCTTGTTTTCACTTATTAAATCATAAGTAATTTAAAGAACTAAGTGAAAACTATTAATTTAGTTATGCTAAGTTAATACTATTATGTAGCATCTTTTTATACTAAATAGGTACAGGTTAGCTGCTCCATCAATGAAACGATGATTTAGAAACACCACAGGTCAGCAGATTAATAGTTATCACTTAGAAATTACTTATTGAAGGAAATTATAGTGGCTTGCGGCTGTGAAATATGAAGACTCAGAAAAATAAAAAAAGGAACAAAATTCCAACAGAAAACAATTTTTGGTGAAGATAGACTAATGATAGGCTTGAAATTCTAATATAACATAGAAGGTATAAAATTAGGAGAAATATTAATATAGAGACACCACTTACTTATACTGTAAAGAGAAATAGTTCCCCTTGTATAGTTTATCGGAGTAAAGACGGATAGATTGCTACTAAACAATTGCTAATGGATCTATAAGAGATGATAAAAACAAAACTAAAGAAATCATAGCCTACTAATGGGAGACTGATAGAGCTGAGTAATGGAGGTAGCGTTCAAATTGATAAAATAACCAAGAGTCCCTTAACATGGTGTCAATATAGGCATATCCGCATATATATTATTTTATAATAATGATGGTAGAAGGAAAACTTAGAGCAGTTTATAATTTAAAAGTCATTTCTTGTTTATGATATGCTTACAGCAATATGTAATACTAGGGGCTTGTAGGGGCCTTATAGAAACAAATTGTAAACTTTTGTAACTCTTGTAAACTTTGGCAGGTTAGCCATTTGGTGGCATGCTGACCAGTAGAGGCGGGCAATCTTCTTGTATTCATCTTCTTCTTAGTCCACAGGGTTTAGGTCCAGACAATGGGGAAGGTGGCCTGCATACATCCTGAATTGCTGCTACATCGCACAGGCTGCTTCTCACGTACACCGTTCATTGCAGATGGGCTGCCAGGTAGTCGTGGTAAAGTGGTAGGCAGCTACTACTACATCTCTAGGTAAGTTTCAAGGTATGGGTGAGTCTATCAGCTTAGTCCAACTCTTCCCTTTGCTGTCTTGTATGTTGCGTGTCCTGGCCAAGTTGTTTACTGCTTGCTAAATTGAGGTCTTTGCTGAAGAATAGGACTAAGCGCAAGGTAATTACTGGAGAGCAGTGCAGTGTCTTAAGAGAACTTCTGTCTTTTTATTCCCTTCCTCACCAACATGGATTGATATCAGCTGCAGGTGCATGGTTTAACCACCTTCTAATTAGTTGGAGAGTCTCAATCAGCATGCAGTTTTGTTCTGGTAATCTGTGTACTTGCTCTTTTAGAGTGCAATTATCAAATCCTGGCACTCTATTAGAAATAAGAACTCCTCGTCAAAATTCGTGAGAGGTGCATTCCGCCGCCAAGGAACCTTGGAAAACCTTAGATACATCTTCAACGGTGGTATTTTCTGTGATAATTGAATGGTCACTGTATATGTGGATGCACTCTGGTTCTGAATATTTAAAGTTGATCCCCTCTAGCACAGCCTGCATTAGTTCGATTAGATGACAATGTCTAATTTCTAGGGAACAATGTTGCTCGCATTAATGGTCTTCACAAAACAAATGTTCCCTGGTTAACAATAACTGACCAACAGTGATTTGCAATAGATCCACCAAAACAGACATAGGCTACATGCAAACTTCTAAAAGTTCAGAATTGATAAGTGTAATATATTGTATTAAAATATACATACATAAAAACGCTCAGCAACTCTTAAAAACGATGAATGTGAATTACACATAGATCCTTACTCATGTAAGCACACACCCAGGTATAGTTAGGAAATGATGTGTGTGATTTACACATATTCAAATATACCTAGCTCCAATATGTATCTCTTCTAAATATCCTCCAATGAGATATACTTCTAAGCCACCATACTCATTTATAACAGTTCGGTGTATTGAGAAATGATCAGTGTGGATTATATGAATACAAATATACATATATAAAAACACTCAGCAATTCTTACAAACAATCAATTTTATTTACACATGTCCTTATATTCATGTAAACACACCCAATTACAGGTAAGAAAGGGTGAGCGTTATTTACATGTACAGTACAGTATTTGAGATGTATTCAATTATACATATAACTAATAAGTATCTTTTCTAAAAATCCCGCAATGCGATTTACCTCTATGCCACTATACTTATGTGAAACAGTCAGGTGCAGTTTAGAAACTTTAAATGGGATTTATATGTATTCAAATATACATATATAAAAACACTCAGTAACTTTAAAAAATGATGAAACCCAGGTACAGGTAAGAAAGGCTGACTGTGATTTACAAGTGTTCAAATATACATATAACCATTAAGTATCTCATCTAAAAATCCAACAATGTAATTTACTTTTAAGCCACCATTCTCCTGTTAAAAGTCTGGTGGAGATCTGAAATGATGAGTGAGATTTATATGTATCATATATACATATATAAAAACACTCAGCAGTTCTTAAAATACGAAAAAAGGGATTTATGCGTATTCAAATATACATATAGCCATTAAGTATCTCATCTAAAAATTCAATAATGTAATTAACTTTTTAGCCATTTCACTCATGTAAAATAGCCCGGTATAGTTCTGAAATGATGAGTGTGAATAATATGTATCTAAATATACATATACAATATAAAAAGACTCGGTAATTCCTAAAACAAATTCATTATGATTCACTCATAACTCCTTATACTCATGTAAGAACTTCCAGGTACAGTTTTATGAAAGGCTGTGTATGATTTACACGTAATATGTCTTCTAAAATAGCCTAATGGGATTATTCCTATGCCACTAAACTCATTAAAAGATTGTTTTTGTTCAAAAATGATGATTGTGATTCATAATCATTTTAATATACATATATAAGTCACCTCAGGAACTGATAAAAAAAAAAAAAATTAAATATTCATGGACACTCATTTACATTTTAGCAAATCTGAGTGTGATTTATGTTTTGCAAATATACGTATGTAAAATCACTTAGGTACTTTTCAAATTAGCTAATTCACTTTTCTTAAATACACAGATTCAGTTAGTTTAACGTTAGTGCCTTTAACTCAATGCTCATACGTTGGTAAATACACTCTCAACTACCTTTTACAAATCCTAATGGGATTTACATTTTATTAAATAATCATTTTAGTTAAAGAGTTTAGTATTGTTTGAAGAAACGGTGTTTTAATTACATGTATATGGAAAGGTTTCTAAAAGACACAGATAACTAAATACAAAAATCAATAAATATTTCATAAGATTCTAACATCTACCAAACTTCTTCTAAAAATAACGATCTTACTCACCAATAATGTTTTTTCATCATGGTAGTCAAATATCTATGAGTTTTCTTTTATTTTCCATTAGTGCTACACCCATGTCAAACTGGAATGACTCTCTTCAATATAACTATTCTTTGAGCTTAGCTTGTGAGGTTATGTTAAAACAAATAAAAGACATACACAAAACTCACAAATTAATCATTTATTGACTCATACGCATTTCAATGACAAAGTCATCATCATCAGTGAGTGTTGCTACTACAAACTCCAACTTACAACTGAGTTGTAGGTTAGAGTTTGTAATAGCAATACTCACTGATGATGATTAATTTGTCATTGAAATGCGTATGAGTCAATTAAATGATTAATTTGTGAGTTTTGTGTGTCTTTTGTCTGTTTTTCTTTTCACTATGTTTATAATCTTGCTGGATCGATTTTTGTAATCAGTCTGAAATTATTTATAAAGTGTTATTACACAATGTAATAGTGAGTAAGAACTATATTTTTTAAAATAAACTTTGAATAAGACCTAATGCCATTTATTATTACAAAAATTATTTTCCAATATACTATTCAATAAATGCATTTATTAGCATAAATGGTTCAATTTAAAAATACCTTTGTTAAATATAATTTATATATCATTAAGATTTTGTAAAACTAAATAACAAAAATCATCACCAAAATAATATTTTTTATTTTTATCTGATAATATTATCTTTTTTTATTTTTATTATAATATTCAATTATAATATTTTGTATAGGGAAGTGTGTGTGTGAATGTAAAATTACTTTCGCTTCATTCAAAAACACTGTCAGATTTTATTTTCTGCAAATATACATAAGTATAAACATTCTAGCCCCATTCTAAAAGCTAACTATGATTTCTGTCTATGGAATTATACATATGTAAAACACTAACATTCTATTAAAAATCTGATTTTGATTTAAGGTTATGCAAATGTACTTATATAAATCACTTAGTAACTCTTAAAAAAAGCTGAATGTGATTTAATTCTAAGCCATATACTTATGTAAATCACTCAGGTATAGTTCAAACATGATGAATCTAATTTATATGTATTTAAATACACATATATAACCACACTGCATCTTTATACGAAAGATGAATGTCACTTTGATTTCAAGTTTTATACTCAAGTGAAAACAGGGTATAAAACTACAAATCATCTACAGTTTGGTAAATCAGAGTGTGATTTACTCTTACGCATATACGAGTATACAAGTGTTAAAACCCACAGATACTGTTCAATTAAGCTGAGTGTGATTTACTGTTATACACATAAACTGCACTATATTGATGTAAAACACTCAGATATATATCAGTATTGCTGAGTGTAATTTCCTTTTATGCAAATACACTATGTATATATAAATATAACCTCTAAATAACTCTTTGAAAAAATGCCAGTGTGATTTATTGTTAAGCCATTATACTCATGTAAAACACTATTCTATATAGCCAGAGCTATTCTGAATAATTGATAATTTCATGTCTCCTCAAAGCACCAAGGTGGCACAGCAAACGCTAAATACTGATACATTTTTAAAAAATGCAGTCGATCAGAGATAAGCCTAATCACAAATTTGCATAAGATGGTATGAAATTGACTTTCAGTGATTGGAAATAACTGACTTTAATTTACTTTTCAAGTTGTATTAGTTTTTTTTTTGTTTTGTAAATGGAGCTATTATTAATTTCTAAACAGTGAGTTTTTTTAATGGAAATTTTATTTTAAATCATTACAGGATTCGAAATATCCATTCTATATAACAAACTCTTTACCTGAAAATGTCGAATTACCTCTCACTACCAATGGTTCTTGATTATATAACATGTTCTACCTGTTTATTAAAAGAAGTAATTAGGGAATAAAAGTAGTTGAATTTATTTAAATTTTGTTATTCAGTACATGATAAATGTGTTTTGTTATCCATGTTGATAATTTTTATGATGAAACTGAGAAATACTAAGATATGCACCAGAAAACGATATATAGCTGAGTTTTCTTGAAAATTTATTTTAATTATAAGTCCATGCAAGTCAAAACATTACTACATTCCAATGTTAATGTTTGACTTAGAGAGAAGTGAGATTTTATCTCAAGATAACATCGAGAGTCGACTCCAGAGATATAAAGTCTGCATGAAGAATTGTCTAAAGCTTGATGATATATGTGCAAGTAGAAATAGCATCACAGAATAGTCATTAGTCTATCAGAAATCTAGTATTACGAACTTGAACATACTTTTGTAGTACTTGAAGTCCAGATGAGGGGGTTTGCCTCGAGATAAGCTCCAGACAATTGCTTATTTTTTTCTTTTATAAGACATTTGATTGACTTTTGCGCCAATTTATACAATTAATTGTTATTTTGATCAAGTTTGAATTGATATTGTTTAGTTTCAATGTTTGCAATAGTCAACTGACAGGAAAAGGCAGCTAGATCACTAGAGAGTATTATCATATTTATCTATAAGAAATAAGCATATTAACTACAAAGTTTTGCCTATAGGTAATAAAATCATGATTACAAAGGTCAAAAATGTCAACTGTTAAGTAAACTATGTTGAAGTGGGGCTTGTGAACAAGCTGTGAGAACAGAGGACATATAAATTACAATCGATGACTTATGGTTTATGTTGTTAATTAAAATCGCCAAATGAAAATTAATGCCAAAGAATTTGAGAACTGAGTAAAATAGTTCCAGTTATCAAGAATTGATACATTTAAAACGAGAGAAATACAAAGAGAGTTAAAGTAGGCGAGAACCAGCTAAAATTTACATTACTTTAAATTAATTTAACTAAACACATTCTTTTATATGTGTAGCTTAAAATTATTAAATATCTTTATAGAAATATAAGTAATTTCTAAGTAAAAATTCTATTTTGTTGTCCACAATGATCAGTGAAACTTGTACATTTTAACTAGGTAAACAACACAAAAGTTGTACATTTTCCACAGAAATCAACACTACTCTCATTTAACAAATACAAGTACTAAACAAATAATTTTACAACATAAACATCCTGAAATCCCAACTCTTAAAGAACAATATTTCACAAACCCATGTTGTTGAAATCCTGGACATCCTTCAAACCATTAAAGAAAATTGCACCTTTAACTCCAAATTCAATTTACTTTCGATGGCCTACACATCAGCAG
The DNA here is from genome assembly GCA_036971475.1 of Prosapia bicincta. NCBI lineage: Eukaryota > Metazoa > Arthropoda > Insecta > Hemiptera > Cercopidae > Prosapia > Prosapia bicincta. The sequence continues at coordinate 8,913,222 of JBAIZL010000376.1, read as the reverse complement.
CACTTCCAGTAAAATATGGAGAGTACAGCACACTTAAAACTCAAATAATCCCATCATAATTTCAGTATCTACAGAATATAAACAACAAACACACTCATCCACATACATTTTAAAACACCAGATCCAAAAAAGCATTCTGACTTTCGATTTAAGCTTCATATGTTGAAAGAAAAACGATGTCCACTAAAACGTACCTACAAAATGAAGTTACAACACGACATCAACAACAAAGATAAACTACAAGTACTGGGCATATACAAATTAAACTGTACAAACTGCAACAAATTCTACATTGGGCAAACAGGTTGGAGCTTCCAACAAAGAGTCGAGTAACACACAAAATCACTTAAACAGAACAAAAACCTAGCATTCTCCAATTACCTAAAAGAAATAGGACACAAATACACAGACGTTTACCATAACCTAGAAATCTTACACATCACCAAAAAAGGACCACATCTCAACACACTATAAAATTACGAAATTTAAAAAAAACACAAAATACAAACATATTAAACGAACAAACCCAATACATATTACACATACTCTTTGATACTATTGAAAACCTGCCTTTAAAACCGTCCCCACTTAACCTAACAACATCTCCAATCGGAAAATTTGGACACTGAGAAAGATCACCACGGAGCGATCGGAAATGTTCTGTCACAGAAAGTTTTTACAAATTTACAAAATAAAATTAAAGTTCGGATAGTTATAAACTAATATAAAAGTGAAAAAGTAATTTTAAACATATCATTCTCAAACTGTGTGTGGACATTCTTCGGCGTTTTAGATAAAAGTTTTTGTTCGTACTTACAATGACTTTTAACGAATAAGCAAGAGATTAATTCCAATTTTTCTTAGAATAAATTTATTCGGTTTTATAAAAAATATTTTAGATAGAACAAAGTTTGCAAAAGATGTTTACAGTAACTATGGTTTTTATTCCATTGTTAAGTTTAACTTTTGTTAAAAGTTTAATTACAAGTTTATGTTTGTGACTGAAAAACATTTTTCATTATTATTAAATATACATAAAAACCAAGTACTAAATGTTGTAGGCCTGTATAGAAATTATCAACACTCATTGCAATGGCTTCCACAATACCCTACGGCAAGATTTTAACAGATAAAATGTAAAATGAGTTTTTGGAATAGAAGGTTAAAAGTGGTGTTGTATTGGTAAATCGGTAATTTATTTTTCCTAAAAATTGTGTTAGTTGATTTAAATATCATACATTTCTTGTGTGTAAGTTTAGAGTATGTAAATTTGTTTCAATTTATTTTTGAAACTCTTATGTACCTTTTGCGATTTCAAACAATAGGGTGTTAGGAGTATTTCCTTATTTGATAATTCATTTTTACGATTTTAATTTTCATTTTCTTCATTAAGTAATTTGTGTTTATACACAGAGAAATGTTAAAAAATTATAACTAATTTCCAAGAAACTTCATGAGTACCAAAGTTTCTTCTTCTTCAATACATAAATTGTCATTCGTAATTTAAGAAATATATGATTAAATATGTTAAGATGTAAGCATAGATAAGAATTCAAGCAGACCTAATACTTGTATTTAATTGGGAATGGGACGTTTCGCCGCTAGCCCGTTTCCCCACGAGCCAATTTTTTGCTAAATGTTTCTTCCTCAAAATTGGAATACCGTTAGAAGTTAAAAAAAAAAACATTTCAACCTAAAATACTTATAATTTTTCCACGCTTAGTTATAGTTTAGCTTAGCAGTATTACCTGATTGTTATTTCTGTTTTGTATATAAGATCTTTGTCACACATTTCATAAAAAACATTAACCTTTGAGTAAATTAATTCTCCGAATTTAATTATCAAGTACTAATCCGGTGGTTACTTTCGACTGTGGAATCTCATTATTTTATTACTATTCACAACGAAATACTAAGTACTTGCATAACGGTAAATGACCGACAGCGGGTGATTAAGGCTCATTATCGGATAAATACTTTCTTTTGATAAATTGTTTGTTGCCGAATGAAATTTCCCAGAATTTATCCAGATAATGATGAATAATGGACTAAAGACTAAACGAGTAGAAAATTTTGAAAAGATACCATTAATAATTTACCTGGAAGATATTAGCTTTATGCAACTGGTTTATCAATAACTAGGGGTAATTATTTGTTTCTGGTGACCTCAAAATTTTAGTAAGATAGTGGGGATTATAGTTTACCTATAGGCTATAAAGGGATGTATATATAAATAAAACTCATAACTAATTTGCAAACCCTAAAGTGAATACGCATTAGCTTAGTGGTATTAGTAAACAATGGAACGAGTAGTTCTTGAATCTAAGCGTGGTCAGCAGAAGTTTGCTGATGATGGGTTTCTGTACGTATTTGATAGAATGTACAGTGATGGATTAGTGCAGTTTTGGCGATGTGAAAGAAGAAACGAGTGTAAAGCCAGAATTCACGTTGACAATGGCAACGTCACAAAACATATTAATGTTCATGCGCACAGTGCCAATCCAGAAAAAAATGAAGCAGTAGAGCGGATTGTTAATATGAAGAGGAGAGCTGAAGAAACAATGGAATCAACATCGCAAGTAATAAATAGCTGTATCCAGAATATCAGTGAAGCATGCCAAGGAGCTCTTCCTACTACTTCAGCTTTGCGAAAAGAAATAAGAAGGAAAAGAAATGATGTATCATCTGCTCCGCCGAGTCCTATGGCATTGGAAACCTTAGAAATTCCAGAAGAACACAGGAGGTACAGCATCAGAGAAGGTGAGTTCGAACATTTCCTTTTACACGATAGCGGACCAAATGAAGACAGGATTTTACAAAGTAACTTGGCAGCGTTTACAGCGTGTAGCGCATTGTTTGTGGACGGTACTTTCAAAGTCTCTCCGAATCTGTTTTCCCAGCTATACGCTTTTCCGGATTGAAATATGGTAGAGTTCTTCCTATTGTTTACGCCCTTCTTCTCAATAGGAAGAAAACAACATATGATAGACTTTTCCAGCAATTTCGAATACTGATGCCTGATCTACAACCACGCAGCGTAAATTGTGACTTCGAGTTGGCAGCATTTTAAAGTGTATCTGAAAACTTACCTAATACACGCATTCGTAGCTGTTTTTTCCATTTAGCTCAGAACCTTAAAAACATTTATCATCTGGAGGACTTTTAAATTCCTACAATAACGACGCTACTTTTGCGCTTCAAGCCCGAATGATTAGGTGTTTGGCTTTTGTTCCTATGGACGACTTGGAGCAAGCTCTTGAGGAACTAGGAAATACAATGCCAGTAGAACTACAACCCATTCTTGATTGGTTCGAAGATAACTATATTGGGAGAAGAAATCGCCGTGGAAATGGACTTCGCCAACCCACTTTTCCCCATTGAATGTGGAACGTTTACGAGACAACACTTCAAGGTGAAGACAGGACTAATAATCACGCTAGTTATGTGCCGTTGACTTTATCTGGCACATTTTTTTGGCGTTAATCCGATGAATAAACGTTCTACAACGTGGGGTGAGGGTAAAGTGTCGCGCCACTGTTCAGTCAGTTTGTCCTAATTGTTCACTTAGGGCAGTTCTAACAGCGCTACAGTTTTTGTCACAGTTTTTATCAGTATATTTGGTTTTTGGTCCAATCATAATCAAACACTTTTGGTTTTATAAGTTACAAAAAAAACAAAATGTCATGATGTTAATACCCTGGAACACTAGAGCTATTTGTGAGCGCATTTCACTAGTGCCACGTAAAATTGACGTGTTTGAATAAAGAGTTGCTTTTGGTCATTTAAATGAGGTTTTGCCGTGTTTTATTTATCTTCTTTTTCTTCTTTATTTATTTGTCAATGTTTATTTAGTATAAATATTTTTATATATTACATAATACATATTACAAAATATAATTTGAAATGTCTTTATAATTTCACATGATGAATTAGCCACACTCGGGACATTTCTTTAGTTGATGCTCCCCGCAAATTGATTTCCCACATGGGCAGTATGTCGTGGTCATCCTCTTCTTTTTCCAATTGCAAAAGTTGCAATATGTTCGTGATCCTTGCTGCGAATTTACGCCTGTTTGCTGTCTTTCGATACTCAAGACCTTCCTAATTGTTCTCTTCAAATCATTTGAAATATTTGTCTGTTGGAGCCTTCGTCTTTGCCAATTACTACATAATTCGTTATGTAAAGTAAACATAAATTCATTTCTTGAAAGAGCCTTTTTATCATTATTTTTATTAAGCGTGTAGAAGTTGTGTAGGTAAATTATATAAGCATTGATGAAAGAGTTGTTAAAAAAAAAGCACAATGGCCAACGTCTGGTTTTCCTGCCACAGTTTGTAGTCTGACACATTTGATCAAACGCGTCCACACTTCCTTTTGTAGCATTATATGTTAAGATAATTTCAGGCTTCTTGGAGGCATCATTTATAGCTGTGTCTCCATGCATAGTAGATATTAGAATAACAAGTTTGTTGTTCTTGGGCTTATACGACACGGCCGTTACATCTTCGTGAAAAAGAAACATACTGCTCGCTATTCCTCGGTTTTCATATTTTACATCCTTAAACTCTGCTGGAAGCTCTCTCTGGTTTTTTTTAATAGTCCCAACAGTTGTGAGTTTACATTCCTTTAGAAGATGCTTAGCAAGTGGTACACTATTGAACCAGTTGTCTAGAGTGAGTTTTCGGTTCGTTCCTGATATAGTTTTGGCTACAAGTTTTTCTAAAAAGAAATCTGCCACTGGTTTTTTATGTGGGACAGTACTTTTTCCCAAATAAGGTATAGCATTGATCATGAATTTAGTGCTATTGTCACACATCATGACTATTTTTATCCCATATCTGTTGGGTTTGCTTGGAATATACATTCGAAAAGGGCATTTGCCGCTAAATCCGACCAATTGCTCATCTATATGAACTCGCTTTGTAGTTTTTTATACAGCTATCAACTAAGATCTCCCAGATTTCAGATACAGCTGCGAGTTTAATATCCTTTTGTCTTGCGAATCTTGTGGTATTGTCATCAAATCTAAGACAGGCAAGAATAAAAGAAAATCTTCTTTCAGACATTGTTGCTCTGTATTTATCACCAGAATAATTATAATCAAACATTGTTCTAGTAGTCAAATGATTGTCCTTCAATACTGCTGACAGTACTAGAAGTTCAAAAAATGCATCCAGCTCTTCATAAACTAAATCGTTTAGGGATCCATTGTTTTCATTCTTATACAATGCACGTCTTACCTTCATTTCCTCATTAGTGTGAGTCAATATTATTTTACTAATATCCTCATTTATGAAGAGTTTAAAACATCCAACGGAGTTGAAGGCTGCATTACAATTTGCAGTCGGGCCAGGAATGATATGGACGATATTTTTTGCTGAAGTCTTAACAGTTGAAATATTGGCCTTAGTGTTCCAAATAAAATTATCTTTTCCACTGAGTGTATCAACATTTGGCAAAACAATGTACTCCTGAACACACGTGTCAACGTTCATCTTTTCTACTTGCTTCTGCTTGTTTGCTTATGTTTATCTCATCCTGCGTACTAGTTGACCCTTCATTTCTTTTCTCTTGATGGCCGCTAGTGGATGCTTGATTACGGGAAACCTCATGCTCTTTCACCTTTCTCTTCTTCAGTTGATGCACTAGCTCACGTTCTATGTTTCTAATACGGTTTTCTGTAATATGTTCTTCACTTTCATATGTATTGTCGAGCTCTGCCCTATCTGGTAGGTATTCGGGATCAAAATCGCTATCGTACTCATCTTCTCCATCTGACTCCTCTTCAAATTCTAAATTATCTTCATCACTTATCTCTTTCTCCAATATGTCACTTATTTCACAGTCTTTTAAATATTCTTGGACACAAGAATTCTTGGGCGCAAGTTTTAGCACACAAGAAAAAACACGAATAAAAAATAATATAAAGATACCAAAAGTCAACTAAATGTAAGAAAATCAAAAACACCCAAATAAAAAATATTTTAAAGTAGTAATCAGACAACTAAATATAAAAAACTATGTTGATTTCACAAGGGCTACGTAAACATTATGTGTACTCGCTTGACTTGTATCACTAGCGCCACGTCAAATTGACGTCCTAAAATTTTCAATTATTACTAGCGCCACGTAAAATTGACGTACACCTAATAAACAACAGGATATAGACAAGTACCAAAACTCAATAACACTAATTTCACTATGCCGTCTCAAGGCCAACTGACACTAGAAAGCACTGCTAGGAGTTGAGCAGTCTAATTCATGTAGGAGGGTGTGGAGAGAAAAAATGGTAGGGCAATACGTAATATTTACGTACTCTAGCGCTACAGTTTTTGTCACAGTTTTTAGCAGTATATTTGGTTTTTGGTCCAATCATAATCAAACACTTTTGGTTTTATAAGTTACAAAAAAAACAAAATGTCATGATGTTATCCACATTACATTCAGACTATGAAATCGATCACGAAACATGAAATTCATTCAAACCAGAGGTGATTTCGTTCTATAACATATCAAAGGAAAGAGTTGATAGAATGAAGGAGGAATACTCAGTAAAAAGAGAGAGTAACAAACATGGCCAATGACTATATTCAATGGATTATTGAATTTGGCAACAATCAACGCTCAGATCATATATAATGAAAACACTGGGTCAAAAATTGATAGAAGAATATTCATCGTTGAGTTATAGAATTCAATTGCAAGTCTCATCTTTTGAAAAGAGCTTCAATTGAAAATTTGTTGATACCGTTCAAGCAAAGTATGAAAAATATAACTGGTCAGGAATGTTTTATCAGAAATTAAAATTCACGTAAGTTTGTTATCAAATTATGAAACGTTTTTATATATAAAACAAAATATTTTTTTCTATTATAAATTATTGTTTAAAAGTTTATTGATAAAAACACTTCATGGAAATTCAAGAACTAAACTACTTATACAAAATGTAATTGTTTCAAACGGAACTTACACAGAATTTGGTTTCATTCTAGAAAATCTAAGAGGAGAGGCCCCACTGTCAATTAAGGAAGAACCGTTATACGAAACAGAGGGATCATGAATCTAACAGATCAATCCGTCGAGACCATACTAGATCGCAAGTCTCAATTTGCACGATGTGCCAAGAAGGAAATTAAAATGACACCTAGTTTACTAGTCGTCGCGTCGTTACAATTCCTTCATATAAACATTTCCTGTAAATTCGTTTTAAATATTTTCTAACTACTAAAATGTTCTAAACTTTGTAGTTTACATATATTTCTTAACAATTTTGTACCTAAAAATTTAGTTTTATACAAAAACGTTTGCTATATATATATATTGAGTTTGTAAATGTTTGGGGTTTCCATACAGAACGAGAACATTTACGTTACAATACAGGGTGCGACCGAACGCGGGTTAAATACAGCTTCATATTTTTAGCGCTACCTGTTGCAAAATGACCATAAATATATTTTCCCACACATAAGTTTTAGATATCGGGCAAATCTAGGCGCTTAAAAAACTTGGACATCTCAGTAGCACGGCACAGCTTTCGCTAGTTATAGCACACAATCTGGAGAGAAGCCACTGGCTATGCCTCAAGTATAGTGAAACTGCACTTAATAAGTTTAATAAAAACACCAAACGTATGAAAATATTCAGTTAACAGTTCCATCGAAAAGAAACGGCGTTCGATATTCAAACATAATACAGATAGTTCAATTACTATTTTTTCTGGGGATTAATGACAAACAAATAAACGGCGCCAAGTATTCAAACGTAAGACCGAATGTTCCGTTACTAGTTTTCTGGACAAACAAATAGACGGCGCCAGGTATGCAAACGTAATACAGAATCTTGAGTCACTAGTTTTTCTGGGTTATAATGACAAACAAATGGACTGCGCCAGGTATGCAAACGTAATACAGAATAATCCGATACTAGTTTTTCTGGGGATTAAAGACAAACAAATAAACGGCGCCAAGTTTTCAAACGTAATACAGAATGTTCCGTTACTAGTTTTCTGGGGATTAATGACAAACAAATAGACGGCGCCAGGTATGCAAACGTATTACAGAATCTTGAGTCACTAGTTTTCTGGGTTATAATGACAAACAAATAAACGGCGCCAGGTATGCAAATGTAATACAGAATGTTCCGTTACTAGTTTTCTGGGGATTAATGACAAACAAATAGACGGCGCCAGGTATGCAAACGTATTACAGAATAAACCGTTACTAGTTTTTCTGGGGATTAAAGACAAACAAATAAACGGCGCCAGGTATGCAAACGTAATACAGATAATGCTGAGAGCAGTTACCTTCAGAAATATACCAAACAAATACATACAAATATTTAATTGTTACTAACATACTTGTTCAAATTTCAGAATCCAAGATTACAAAAAGATTACTCAAAGGGTCAGTTAGTATTTCAAATCTTTTGTCAATATTTTAACTTTTTTAAGTTGTAAAATTAAAGTAGCTCCACCACTCTACGGTGGTGGAACTAAAACCTGTTTATAAAACATAGGCACTAAATATTCATTTATTCTTGTTTGTGGATTAAAGGCGAGGTTTAGCATTAAAAAAACCGCGAATCTTATTTCAGCTAACTGGAGCTGAATACATAATCACTCGTTTAAAGATATGACCTGTCCTTTTAGAATTTAAAATTTTTTTTTAACCTTATGTTAAACATTAATCGTTTATAATTCCGTCAATATTAAACACACGTCACAGACAACGATTTAGACAAACTTAACTTACATTTTACTGAATGTATTTGTATAAAACTGTATAAACGCGTCTATTTAAATTCTAAAATTCATATTTTCTAGAGAAACTAAAAAACCAATGAAACTTTAGAGACGAACAAAAGATACTGATAAGTTTGAATGCAAGGGGAGGTCAAGGCAAAGCTGACCGTCGACGAGTGAAGTGAACTTTCACCAGTTATTAGTGGAGTCAAAACGAAGAAGTATGTTAAGTTATTTCACTCAATCTAACCTGTTTAACACTTGTTTGGATGGTTATGCTAATGTACTGAAGGACACTTTACTTGTATAGTCACTTTATTGATCAAGACGTTATTTTAATTAATTTAACTCGTGGTAACCTCATTGTTTTATGTCCCTGTTTATTTGATTGATTATATTCTTTACAAAAGCAAATATGTCTAATATATTTTGTATTACAGTACTTGTTTTTAAAAATACATTCGTAGGTGTTAGGTCTTGTAAATATTTGTAACAAAAGTTGTAAAAGTGTATAATGTAAATTTACACTTCAACTAAGCGAAAATAAGTAATGTTTCAAAACAAATTAATAAAGTTTTCGGAAACATTTTCACACTATATTTGAATAAAAGTTTTCTGTTTAAAAAGAGAAAACAATACATATAAAATGATAATATTCGGCGCTGAAAAATGGCCTTACCATTTAAAATATTTATCAGTTAATGAATTTCGTCTCTTCAGCTGTTTTACTTGAAATAGAAAATATCTAGGCCTTTGTTGTGGTCTTTCTCTCCATTGAATCATATCAATCTCATTTGTTCCTTCATGGAGGTTTATTTTGATTTATCGTTTCTTTTGTACGAAACAGATTAATAGCTTCGCCTTGAACTACTATTTGTCTTTTAAGTCTAGAAATAATACATTTAATGTTGTGGGCAATGATCCAAAGATGTTTTAAGTACAATGTCCTGATAATAGGAAGAACGCCATGTACAATTAGCGTTGGAAAATAAAACAAGGACTAGCTATAAACAAATTACAGTATTAAAAGTTTCAGGAAACAAAAGTAATTATTTTGGCAACGGAAGCAATATTGCAAGTAAAGGCTAAGCTATAGGAGAATAATTTTGAAATGAAGCTACCAAAAAAGAATGAATAAACCTGACCAGAATCCAGTTATTACTGATACACAACCAGTAGGCCTATGCACTATAGTAAGTAGCTTGGTTAAATGACTATCACGTGTTCAGTTTAATTTTATTCTCTGAGATGTATCAGGGGCTGCAGATCCTTGTATGTCGAACACGAACCAACCTGTGCCTCTCTTGGACAACCAGAAGGAAGAAATCTTTAAAAATGTATAGCTGAAGTATACATATACATACATACATACATATATATATATATATATATATATATATATGAAAGAATCACAATATTAAATGGCAAAATATAAAGCGAATTTCCTTGCAATTTTCCATTTTCCGCTTTATACAATATATGGTGTTGGACTATGATTTTTGTTTGTTACTATTTATTTTCATTCTTTTTTCCTTTATAATTTACTAAGGTGATAGTTGTCTATAACCTCAGATTCTATCCACCTCTTGTAATGCTTCACTATGGAAAAGAACCCTTTTCTTGAAATTTCATAAATGCAGTTTTTAACTTTGGGAAAGTTAGCACAGTGGTAAAATTGCTAGTTTTCAAACATGTAAATACACAGTTCGAATCCGACCAGGACATCAAATTTTAAATTTAAATTAATAAATAAATATTTGAAAAAAAACTGTAGGCTAATAATATCAATTGTCATCCACTAAATTTATTTTACTAACGATTGAAAATTTGTACAATATATATATATATATATATATATATATATATATATATAAAGAGAGAGTGAGCTAATAGAAAGAATTTAATAACATTTGATCTAGAACTTTCATTGTCACACATTTCTTGGTCAACTACTATAAGTTCAGCTATTACGATGTTAATAAAATACTAAATTAAATTCAGCTAATGTTAACACATTATTTACCATTCATTTACTTATAGGTGGTACTTCGCGTATTAAATTTTAATAACCTCAATTTATCCTAGCGCGATCGCAATCTATATATTTTCTAAAATTGTTAAAAGCTTGGGAAAAGTAATTTCCCTCGTGACAAAATGTGAATATTATAAGGCCAAGAGGCTATTTTATAAGTGTCAACAGGTCATTGTCTGCCGTGACGAGCGAAAATCTGTCCAAAATATTTTCCAGGAGAAATAAGAAAATATTTTTCACAGATATTTAAGCAAACTTATTTCTCTGAAGTGTTTGTAGTTAACAAAGTTAAAGACTTTGTTCGTAACAAATGCAGAAATAATTTAGTATAATTTTCTTCGTCTCAGAACATGTGATATCATTGAATTACTTAATGGTAAAAAATATATTTGGACTAAGATTGAGTTTTGTCAAGTTGTAGCCGATAGACTAATTTATAAAAGTTGAACAATTTGATATTTTACTTCATCTTAAATACCAAATCAATATCAAAGTATATATATTGATTCAGAACAGTTGAATGTCTATCCTTTCTAGTTAAAACCTGATGCACATAGTGATGTGACAGAATGAAGATGGGAAGTGGGAAATTTGTGCATTGATTGCCTTGTGTGGAGCTCACCAAGATGGTTGTACGAAACAGTGGATAAGAACTATAACATATAGTTATATATTTGGATATATGTTTATAAACATATTTAAATACATTTGTGCACAAGGAAACAAAAAGAGTCCTGTCAATCCATATATCTCAAGAGCCACATACTGACAGGGCAGTGAAAGCGGGGCTGGCAGTGGCGGGTTCTATCTAATCCGTCTGTGTTTACGTTCGTGTGGGACGGGACTAAATACAAATGAATACTTTATAGATAGTTTAAAACATGGAGAACTGTATAAAATTATTAAATTATTAAAGAAGAAAACGTATTTTATATATGTATAAGTTATGTGAACGATTTATGTGAACCTTTCATAATAAAATGCGTGCTAGGAAATTTCCTGCTTACGCATATTTTGTATTATATAGGTGGTGAGAACAGATGCAGTGTGTAACTCGCCTCTGTATCGAACAAACGTCTTCCACTCCAATTGAGTGCATATCAATTGAATTGTTTTATTAAGTAATTTATGTAACAGTTTTCTAAAATAATTGTTTAGTAAATTCAATAAAGGTTTATAAAAATAAAAGTCATTTTTAAAAACCTTTTCAGCTTAATGTAACACGTAAGTTATATATATATGTATATATATCCCTCTTACTAACTAGATAACTTTAAATATATGAAACCCAATAAGGTACAATAACAATTATTATTTAAGTACTGATCAAAATAAATTCTCTCTAACAGCCTCTTTTTGAAAGCATATGGCCCTGTGAAGCGTCAGGCTGTAACGATTTTACGTTTTCTTAATATTTTAATAAAGTACTAGGGTCGTGTCAGCAATCATTTTGCAACAACGATAATACTAAAGTACAGCTTTGTTTATCATCGTATGTAGACATAGATACTCTGATAGTATCAGATATCAGTAAGCAGAAATGACAATATAAAATCTTATGGTGTTTTTGTTCGTGATATATATATATATATATATATATATATATATATATATTTGTAGTTTTTAACTCAAACTTAGCCACACACGCCATCAAAAACAAACACACATTACCCACATCAAAAAACGTACACCTAGTAAAAAAGTTTCAAAAAGGCCTCAAAATGACAATCTGGGAACAACTAGAAATTTATAAAAATAACATCATTAACGAACAAATACAAATAAAATCAAAAAACGATAAATTATTAAATCTAATAGACAATATTAACCCCAAAACAAACTTTAAAAACTCCCACAGTGCAGTGAATCTAAAAATAGAATATAAAGGTACACCAAGGTCAACGGGAAATCCACTCAGCTCGCAGTCTACAACAACCCTGTTCAGTATGCCCGAGGATGACGGCACAGCCAGTCATTGAAAGTTAGCTCGCATAAATACCAAGTAAGATTCTTGTTTAAGTACATAAGTGAAAGTGATATATATATATATATATATATATATATATATATATATATATATATATATAGAAAGAAAGAGAGAGAGAGAGATTAATTTTTGTATCTATGAACCATACACATTATTAAACCACTGATCCGACCGCCATGAAACTTTGAGAAATTGTTGGTTACATTCCTGAGAAGTTAAATGGAACCTCCTACAGCCATTTTTGGTACTATTATGTCTACCATCAGTTTTCGTTATTTTTCAACATAGTACGTTCTGTCTACATCGTCATTTGTTTTACTTTTCATTGAACTTATTCCAAACATTTTATTGCTATGCAATGACCAACAATCAATATATTGTCAAAATGTAGGCGAAAATCGAAACTGAACTACTTCTCTACATTCGTTTAAATCAAACGAAGTTGCGTTCAGAATAATATATTCATTTACTTCATGCAATTTTTAATGATGGCTATGCGAATACCAACGAATTGGGGAAAATTGCCATTCTGTCGGTTACCTTTACGGTAAGCCAACGACACTCTCAAAATGCAGTTACACCAAATCTAATTGATCAGAAATACCAGATGTCTACAGTGATCCAGACTTACTTGAAGATGTCTTAAAAACATGATTCATGGTCCATGAGGTAGGGGCCAAGTTGGTCGCGCCCACATCATACTTTAAGCTATACGGTGTCCTCGGTTTAGTGTTAAAAGACCAGCAGTTGATTGAGAATGCAAACCAAACAGAATGTCAGCATTGTCTATACTGGAAAGATAGGCGGAGAGTGGCAGAGATGCCAAGATCTGGCATTGGATAAAGTAAAGTAAAGTAAGTGGCCTATGAGGTATACTTAACAATTCACCATGTATGTCTGATGGGAAATGCACGAAACGATACCCAATAGTTTTAGTAGCCGAAACGTTCACTGGGATTGACGGATACCACTATATCGTCGACGGTCAAATGAACGTGACAGCAAATCCGTTATTTTCGTAGACGTTCAAAGCACACATCAATGTCAAGTATTACAATTGAGTGAAATCGATCAAGTACATTTGCAAACATGTCAGCAAAGGAAGTGATGTGGCAGTTTTTGGTATGGAACAACTGGTTCCATCGATGAAATCAACCAATAAAAACTGGGACGCTACAACATTAGTAATGAAGCTGTATGGTGCAGTTTGTCATTTCCCGTACACGAAAGACATCCAAATTTTGTTCATTTGGGTGTGCATTTTGAAATCTACCAACGTGTGTACTTCACGGCTGAAAATGCACATGCTAGAGCATTGTCACTATCATCAACACCGTTAACTGCATTTTTCTCATTGCGTACAGAAGATATGTTTGCAAAAATGTTACTGTACAATGAGGTGCTAACATATTACACATGGACCAGCACCGTACGAAGAATTGCGGACAAAAGAAAGAACGGTCATGTTGGTGCCACACATCGTAAAAAGCTAGCCAGGTATTCGATCTACTTGAAAACAATACACATTGGGAAACTCCACTCGCCGACTCATCGATTACTATTCCACCACATCAAATACGCACTTTGTGTAATGTGTGTGTGTATAGAGAGAGAGAAAGAGAGACAAGGAGGGGAGAGCCTGCAACAAACCTATATCAATAACAATATTATAGTTGTTATAAATAATTTATTTAAAAATTGGTTTGTTAATCGCGTTTTCGTAAAAACTCGTTTTCATTTTATTCAGGCTTTGTTTAACTTAAGTCTGGGCACCTGCAACCCGTCCAGCCCTCTTGCTAGGCTCTATACTGTTTAAATATTTTTACTAGCTATTTAGTATGCCAAACTCTCATGGCTGTTTGTCCACAAGGCTTTTGCTACCACATGAATCTATTTTTAAAGTGCACGTATGGTATTGATATTAGTTTAAATACTAATACCTGACGCTATTTGGTATACTTACTCTTTATTACGACCTCCTATAAATTACGTGAGTTTTAGGTTGTATCTTTCACGGTTTTGACACACAACCCATGATCTCGAATTCTTTTCCTGCTGTAAATATTCACACATATCCAACAATCTTTTTAATAAGTAAACAAATTGGAAACATGTCTCTCTACGCGGAATATTGTTATTCAAAATTAAATTTCATATGTAGAGTTTTTCATTTTCAGGAAGACATGAATAAAATAAATTCTCATTGTTAGGGAAGCCAATAAGAACCTAAGTCAGTAGGTTAGCGTTACTTACTGGTAATTAATCTTTCTGATCTTATTTTACATATTTATTTTTTAATTATTTTTACTTAAAACCTTTAAAAATTTACAGTCTTATCATTATAGTCCTATGTTTGACTTCGTTTCAAGGCAACATTTAGAGTTAGGATAACAATTTACAAATCCAGGAACAAATACCTAATAATAAACTTAGTTATGCCTATGTTGTCTGATATGAATCACTAATATTTTATAGCCTACTTAATATTGTAATGTGAAACTGTAATATAGATAAAAAGAGATATAATTACATACACAGACTACGGAGTTAGTTGCATTGCTAAAGGGTCGTCCTTGGTAGTTTATTTTGATTTTGGGGCTTTAACAGACATTTTTGAAAGCTAAACGATTGTATTGTTGGAAACTACTTCCATGATGCTTAACTTGGGCAATGTTTCGAGTTTACTCATCTAGAAGAGAAATGAAGTGATTCAAGACTATCTTTCGAAAAAATCGAGAGCTTAGTTTATCATCATTACCTCGTTTAATTTTATGTCTTTATATTGCAAAACGTCTATTTAAATTCAGACATATAAATATGAATTTGTAATTTTAACACATTGATATGAACTTAGTTTTCAAACCCATTTCGAAACATTGATTTTGTTTAATCGAATAATGATAAATAAACTAATTGGAGAAATGATAATTTCTCTGTTCTCTTCTGACTCTCACAACATTTATGCATACCAGCGATGATTGTAATGTTACTTCCTCATGAAATTTACATACCTTTCTCACACATTATTTAATGATTTCCTTGAAAAAGTAATGAGTTTACAATCATCGTCTCTGTCGTTGTGTTTGTTGAGGTTGCCACACTCCTTGTAACACAACTTATACATTCAGAAGGGCGCCTTCTTTTCCTGTTTCTAATACTTAAACGTTAAATTATGGCTTGTTCAAACGAGCTAAACACGAAACACATTCATTATTTCTTCCATATCAGAGCACATCATAACATAAGGAAACCTTCACAAAGGGGTGGAAACTGTTTGAAATATTAAAAACAAAAAATGTACATATTTTAAAATATATATTAATTTTTGTACAGAAATAAACATGTGGTTGATCGCTGACAAATCCATCTCCCGAAATAAATGGAAATGTCAGCCTCACTTATTACATGATATCTGGTTTTTCCAAAATATACAAGTCCTCAGCATTCACTGAACAAAATAAATGGTATTCTCACGTTCTAGTACACTGCACAGGTGACAGAGACGTATGGTAAAATGTGTAACGCTTCCTGTTGCTGGTGAACTACTCTATAGTCAGAATCCTTAAGCCATTAGAGCTACTTGATGTAATTTTGTAGAACATATCTAAACAGTAAAATCATCAATTCGCACTTAAATAAAGGGGTACAATTATGGGGAAAATATGAAAGCTACGGTATAATCTTCTTTATCGCCCATGATTGTATCTGATCTATTTGACAAGAGTTCACTCCATATGGGTATTTAAGACCTTTAGGTCTAATCGTTTCTAATAAAAGGGTCTATGATTGTAGGAATTACAATGAAGCGGATTGTATCATTATATTATATAGGGATAAATATTGTTACATTATCTGTAAATACAATTTAGAAATGATTTACTTTATATTGTATATTTCATTAAAATCTTCCAAAAATATTACAAATAAGAAAATTCAATCCGTTCGAAATTAAGAAAAGTTATTTTGCTCATTCATCGTGGATCTACAAACTTCAACTAGTCAAGTTCAAATAAGAGGGATTCTTCCTGCTCCCTTAATGATAGTAATTCTCCGTTATATTTCACCTATCTATAACCTTTAGGCGTATTGCTAAAATAAGATGATTAGTTTTTGCTGGTAAAGAAGAGCAAACTATCAGAAGGTATTTCTATTATAACGGCAAAATTAGGTAGAAATTGGTACTGAGACATGGGAACTTTAACTTTTAACCTCAACATGGTATTATAAACGTAATTTTCGAACTTACAAAATATTCTAAGTTTTATTCGTCAAGGAAGCCAAAACTTTAATTCTTTAATGAAAAAAATTGAAATATTTATTTTTAGAAAAAGAAACTGCAACCTCATCTCTTTCCTCTGCCGTCAGCTTCTCTTACACATCGTTTACCAGCTCTTTGTATCATTCCACAATCTGCAAAAATAATCATTTCAAAATTGACACCACCCGTTTTCATTGTTGCGATCAAATGCTTCTTGTAATGCAATGTTTTCAGTTAATACTCTGTAATAAAGTTTGTGTAGACCAGACCAGGAAAAAATCGGCCCCAGACGTACAGTAGGCATACATATCTCGCATATATAACATCTTATACCAGAAAAATCAGGTGTAGCTATACATATAATTGACACAACCCATAATTTAAATAATAATAGTTTAGTTAAATGTTGTAAATGATTTGTACTATTGAGAATATTTGTACTGATTTAATTTGTATTTGTATCTGGGTTGAATTTAATTTACTGAAATTAAATCCCAATAAATTTATGAACCTATAGTTTTTAAACCTACCGTTAAGGGAGTTTCCAAGGCCAGTGCCCTAACGAAATTTCTAAATAAAAATAGGCCTGTGTGAAAACCAGGGGCCATAAGAATGTCCTTGTAAATTTTCAGGTATTTATTTCCACTACGTGTTCGATAGAGAAAAATTATATCGGGCGACGCAAAAAGTCATCATGGATACAAAAAAAAAAAAATGAAAACTCTTTCCCAGGGAAATAATTAAAATTTTTATCAAATTAAAGTTGGGTAAAAAATTCATTGTTGAGTACGAAGAAGTACTACGTCCGAGTATCAACGGCGCGCCGTACTACGTATACATTTATTTAAATATAAGCCTATACAATACTATATACCTATATTAAAATATACCTGTAAAGTATCAGGTATACTTTATACGAACAAATCAGGATATTTTATACAACATTACCTAATTAAACGTCTACTTCCGCAAAGTAATACTTCGTCACGTGATCTCTATTATAGCCTTACATCTATGCATTTGGTTAAACGTATAAACTTACAACCAAATCAATCCTGACAGGATACTTTATTGGGATATAAAATTAACCTTCCGTGGCACTAACAGACAATCATTGTTATTATAGCTTCAGAACACATTTTTGATTAATTTAATGTGAATTGTATTGGGGGTTGGGCAATGGGCATTTACACCAGTACTATTAGCACCACGATTGAGGGGGAATTAATTTGTTCAAAAATTGTAAACTTTTGGGGCAGAAAAACTTCTGCTTGTAACATAACATTTGTAAAGTAAACTAACTAAAGTAACTAAGATAAATAACGATCCATTACAATCAGCTGTTTAAATGTGTTTAAAAGTGATTGTTTCAGGTGATTATCAGCTGATTAAATCAAGTTAAGTATTAAGTTGAATATAGAAAATTGAGTATTAAGGTGGTTTTCAAGGCCCGTGGGATAGTGTACTGACAGAATTTCTGAAAAATATTTGCCTGTTTTTTAATTAGTGACCGTAAGAATATCTATGTAAAATCTCAGCTCAACGGGTGAAGTAATTTTTACGTGATTGAGGAAATACACACACACACACACACACACACCATTAGATTTATATATATTAGTATATATATATATATATATATATATATATATATATATATATATATATATAAATGTATCATTAAAAATACAATGAATAATGAAAAAGGGCCTATTCTTATTTCATCTTTGTATATTTTAAATAATTGGGAATGTAGTTCTATTTATGTATAAGTTTTGAGTCGGTGGTGAATTGAATTATAAATCTTCAAAAATAGCTAGCATTCGATTTTAATTTCTGTGGGTTAACAGCTGAGTTGTTTGTATTAATTTCTTTGGACTAGATCAGCTGTTTTATTACATAATTTTTTGTGGATTGTTTGCTTTCATTTCGTGTGAAAAAAAAAACTTCTGAAGTAGATTACTATATAGTTGAAATGTATATAAGGTAATTGTAGTAAACAAAGTTTTATATGTTGTAATTAAGGGGTTTTTATTAATTTAGTTGAACTTTATCGGTCGCGCGCTGGTTTGTAACTTGAATTGTCGCTCATATTGGGAACCGTTAACATTTACAAACTCATTATTTATTGCAAACATTTTCTTTAAAACTGAATTTTTAGGTACAAAAATTTTAAGATATATACAAGTAAAAAATTGTAGAACAATGTAATACTAAGAAAATATTTAAAATTATTATCATGAAATGTTTAGATGAAGGGAATTGAAACGCGCGACGACTATTAAACTAGCCGTCATTTTAATTCCCTTTATTGCACATCATGTGGATTGAAATCTGCGATCTAGTATGCTCTAGACAGATTGAACTGTTACATTAATGAAACCTCTGTTTCGTATAAGGGTTCTTCCTTATTTGACAGTACGCACATCGTTAGCCTCTCTTCCAAGATTTTCTAAAATGAAACCAAAATCTTTGTAGTTCCGTTTCAAACAATTTAGTTTTATATAAGTAGTTTAGTTGTTGAATTTTTACGAAGTGATTTTATCAGTAAATTTTGAAACAATAATTTATACTAGCTAAGTATTTTTTAACGTTTCAAAATTTGATAACAAATTTGTTGTTATTTAGTGCAGTTAGGAACTAAACACGATAAAATATTTAGCTCACAAAAATGGATATGACAATTATTTAACAAAAACACAAACAAATAAATTCATCACCCTCACATATATAAACAAACTCACAAATAAAATAGCACACCAATTCAAAAAAGCAGGATACAATGTAGCTTACAGAACAAAAAATAAAAGCCAAACAGCTATCAGACACAGCATTACAACAATACCAACACATACAATAACCCGGGAGTATACAAACTAAAATGCAACAACTACAATAAGTTCTCTATTGGACAAACAGGCAGATATTTCGCTGAAAGATATAAAGAACACAAATGCGCACTGCACCCTACTATTGAATCCCCCTTC
Organism: Prosapia bicincta; assembly: GCA_036971475.1. NCBI lineage: Eukaryota > Metazoa > Arthropoda > Insecta > Hemiptera > Cercopidae > Prosapia > Prosapia bicincta. Next base: position 8,893,217 of record JBAIZL010000376.1, on the reverse strand, counting down.
GCAAATCACCTCATGTACACTAAACACGCATGCAAAAGTATGGAAAATACATGAGCATCCTCCACACATGCAACAAAGGCCATAAATTAAACACACTAGAACAGTATGAAATATATAGACATAGCAACACACATAAAAATGACATCTTAAATAAACAAAAACGGCACAGATCACATATTCTCTTCGTTCACATCACTTCTAACTTTCAGTCCTCTCAATAATAGTACCGAGGAAGCACAACTGCAGCAATCCTAGCGGCAAAAATACGAAGGTGAAGAAGTCGTAAGACGAAAACGTTTCCTCCAAGTGTATGTTAACAATTTAACAACTTTAGTTAACAAAAAGTCTGGTCGCAAGTAATAGCAAAAGTGTAATAAGTAATTTACAACCCGCTCGTCATGAAAAGCAACAAGATTTCGATATTTCATGTTTTCAGTAAAACTGATTTCATCCGTACAATAGTCATTGACGGTAAAGTTTTTATGAATAAAATATATTCATTAGATATATAAAGACAATGCTTTATAATTCCAAGGTTTCAAAAAACATTTTAAAAAAACACGGTAGGGTTATTCAAAATTGTAAGCAAAAGAAGATTTCTAAAATTAAAAAATCCAAATAGGTAACTGCTAACAGCAAATATAGAAAAAATTAAGACATTTTCCTAACACCTGGTCTTTGAATTCACTCAAAAACTATATCTGGCAATTATATATATTCTAAATTTAAAAATATGTTTTGATAATTGTTTGAATATGATCGAACAAATTCAAAAGAGTGTCCAAATAAGCGGGCAGTTCTTATCTTGACGGCTATATTAGCCTAGACGACGACGTTTTTTGAATTACTTAAAACAACAAATAGGTATACATGTTTTGCAAACAGATTCTCTGAGCTGTGGAAACCATGCATAGTATATTTTATTATTTTTTTCCTATTAAACTAAATTGTTTCTTACTCAGTACGAGATGGCATGAAGAAATCATTTTCGTAGTAATAAACTATCACACAAATAATTTCTTTTTAATAACTTATTCCATTATTAAATAAACATCGAATATGTAAGAAAATTTTAAGGCATAATATTATACAAAAAATTGAAATAAAACATAGTTTTATCGATTATAGTTATTGTCACCAAATATCTATTATTATATGTGTATTTGATCGTTAATGACTGTAACGTATTGTTCACACTTTATCCCTAATCGTATATATATATATATATATATATATATATATATATATATATATATAATGTATAGAACAACATTTTTGTTAATTTACAATTTATTTTAAATGAGCACACACAATTGATTTATGTGTATATATATATATATATATATATATATATATATATATATATATATATATATATATATATATATATAACGCTTTCAACCGTTATCGGTTCTTGAAGCAAATGCTTTTTAAACAAACACAAATTGTAATATGTTAGGTTATATAAAACGAAAAGTAAAAAACTAGACTTGTCAAAATTCAGGGTAGAACATGAATTCAGAAGAAAAGACCCCCATAACAAATGTAATAGAAGAGTATGCAGATATATTTTATATTGATGGAAATGACTTGACTTTCACTAATAAATAAAACATATAATGAGGACTACAGAAGGAATTCCCGTATGTTCTAGAAATTATAGATATCCAGAAATTTACAAACATGGAATTAATAAATAAACAGAAGACATGAGTAAGAAGAAAATCATTCAGCCTTCCCTTTCCCCATGAGACTTTCTGATCTGGATTGTACAAAAAAAAAACAGGACGTTTCTGGGAAAATGAAATTTCGATTAGTGATAGATTTCAGAGGATTAAACTCAAAACAATCGATGATAAGTTTCCCTTACCAAACATAACTGACGTTTTAGAGAAGTTAGAAAGATCTCAGTACTTCACAGCTTTAGCCCTAGCCTCAGGATTTCATCCAAGGCGTAATCCTAGCCAGGATTTCTAAGAGATAGACACAAAAAGCGTAGAAAAAATCATTTTCAACGGAAACGGGCCATTACGAATTTTTAAGAATGCCCTTTGGTCTAAAAAAAGCTCCCCTTCGTTTAAAACAATTATGATAAATGTTCTGAGGGGAATTCAAAACGAAACGTGCCTAGTTTATTTGGACGACATTATAATTTATTCAACGAGCCTTCATGAACATATTATCCTAAGAGAGTCTTAGGGAAGTTTTTGACAGGTTAAAGCCAACCTTAAAGTATAGCTCGGCAAAACAGAATTTCTTAGAAAAGAAGTACCATATTTAGGTCATTTAGTAACGGAAGAAGGAGTCAACCCAAATCCAAAAGAAGTAGAAGCTAAAAAAAACTATCCTATTCCAAAGACAATTAAAGAATTTAACAGTTTTTTTAGGTCCAGTAGGTTATGATAGGAAATTTATAAAGAATTTTGCTGATATAACTAAACCTTTTACCACCAAATGTTTAAAAAAGGGCTGCCAAAATTAACATTGATGAACAAAATAACATAAATTGCTTTAAAACTTGTAAACAAATACTACCTATGAAATGAACCTTTGATGTAATTCCCAGATTTGGAAAAGAATATAATTTTACTTCTGACTCTAGTAGCTTTGTAATTGGAGCCGTACTTGGCCAGACACAAAAGGGTGCAGATTTTATCTATACAGAAGAAAACCTAAAATCTTTTCTGAACACAAACCTTTACAATGACTGTTTTCTATTAAAGAACCAAATTCAAAACTTCTTCTTTGGAGGCTTAAGTTAAAATAATATGACTACGAAACAGTGTGCAAAAAGGGGAAATGAAATCAGAACGCTGACGCATTACTACTTCTATAAGAAATAAATAATATCTGAAAGAATAGCCGTAGCAGCATTGTTTTACTCCGATACAATGTGGTGTGACATTTCTGCATTTCCTGTTTTTAGGTTACAATTATCTAAAAGTAATTTGCAAATGCAAAGCTTAGGAAACTAGTAACTATTGACGATAAACCAACTAATCTCTACATATTAATTAATTAGTAATTCGCATAGACCTTCGTTGCCAAATATTGAAACTGTAAATCGTTCTTCAACTAATTACAAATTAAGATTAATAAGGAAGCACCTGTAGATAAATTTTGCTGTCGATGTTACAAATATCATAGTCGCATGTTTCTACAGAACGATGATCTTCGAATACGTTAAAAATTGTCATGAATTAGGATCTAAAGAATGGTGTTCAAAATCATTACCTGAATTATGTGAGTTAATGAATTACAATCACCTTTAACAACACAGAGTTTCTTTATTGATAATTCCAGGCATTTTATATTATCTTGTTACCCTATAAACTCGCAAAGCGAAAATTAGGAAAATTAGTCTTTCCTTAATGAAAGTCATCGCATTTCTCAGTCCATCTTTCAGCACACAGAAACGCAATAGACTGTATATACTGAATAAGGTTACAATTTAATAAAATAAACAAATACGTCATTTAGTGGCATTTAGTTTCAAGATAACACTAACAGACATCACAGAAAGTAACATAAGCACTTGATGCTTAAAAGTTACTTAAATTTAATTTGTATTTAAAAATATAAAACTTTTTTTATCACAAAAAATATTTGGTAAGACCTAAACAATGGATTCATAGTTATTCGTGTTAATAATTTCCCCTTAAGATGACTACGTTATAATTGAAATATCCATACAAGTTTGTGTAAAAAGGTTTTTGGGTAAGGGTTTTATTTATTTAAAATAAATACCACATAACAGTTTCTCCAAATTTGTATTAGGCCTACACAGTTAAGCTTTGGAATTAAATTCCGTCGTCGTTCAGTTAAATTAACACTAAAACATTCATGAATCATTGCAGAAGTAGTTAAAATTTATGAACTCTGTTATTTTAATATAGCACATAGTCAGTTGTAAGAGTTAAATGCTTTCTCTATATTCTACTTAAGCAAACGTAAATGGCTACACCATAAGGGCCATTCTCAAAACCTTTCAATAAAGTTTAACTTTGAAAAATGACCAACATTTCAGTATTATCGCTAAAATAAAGACGACTTTTTCTTTTTGTTGATAGAATGTATATAGTTGTCAAATAATTATAGAAGTCATATGTTTGGTTTTTAATTTAGTTTTTTCCGTATACTTGCAGAATATTCTATATACCTGTATCTGCAATGGTTAAATATAAGGAAATAAAAAACATTTTTGGTTGGGAAATATGATATAACAACTGTTAATATTTTCATAGTAGGCTGCTATATTGTGGTGCCTTCACAATAACCTTTCTACCCATTATGTCCCATGTGATGTGGATTTATAGGTAAAATATACAACAGATAATCAGGTTTAGGATACAGTAATGTACATGCACCAGCATAACCACCCTGGATAGCCTGTTCAGTGTACTGCAGGATATATAGGCCTCATATTACACAAGGCTAAGTATAAACTAGGCCTGTGATCACTACCTTATGTAATTTTATTAGTGTAATAATTTGTAACAAGGTTTCAATTAAAAGCTAAGCTTCAAATTATTACGTTTCTAATTCACCATTCAAACATTTATCTTTACTATTACTTTATCTTTCTTACTATTGAAAAATAATTAATTCAAATAAATATAAATGATGCTCTTAGCTTTCTCAAAAGGTAATTTTTGGTTGAGAAACTGCCTTCAATTGACGTTTTCAATTGATACATTGTCCCTTAATATTACTATTACTTCAATTTTTGTTTTCTTATTGAAATATGTAGAAATCTAATAAATATATATAAGCATACATATATGCTTTTACAAAATATCTGTAGCAAAATTACTAATTCTCCATTTCGTGACAAATCTCTTAGGAGTCGAAAAAGTAGCAAAAACAAAATAATTAATCATCGAGCAATGTCCAAAGGGAGCGCCTTTCTAAAAACATGTTGAATTATTGAGTAAAAAGTTTTTCCTAAAATTGATGAAAAACTTTCTACAAGCTACAGGTTATTAATTTGTAGTATCTCTAAATATTTTGCTCTAATCCTGTTTAACAAACAAGTGTTACTTTCGGAAACCGGTTTAAACACTGAATTTTTTTCATATATGAATTGGGGACTGCCACAAGGTTTCCTAGTACGTTTTACACAATTTTACCTAAATTATAAGTTCTATAACTCGATGATTAGTATAACATTATCTAAAGGTTTTGCCCATAGTCATGTGCAATATTATCTACAAGGATAGGTATTTTATTATATATAATATTTTATGTAAAACCAAATTTTAAACGGGATTTTTTTTAATATAAAAAAACTACTAACAACAATTAATTTAGAAATTACCAACAATAAAGAATAAACTGTATTTACATTACCATAATTTCATTAAGACACTTTTGCTTGAAATTGTTTTCGATTAGAAGCAAAACTATGATACTAAAGAGTTTTTTGAGACTTTGTAAGTTTACTTTAACATATTTATTTAACTACTATATTATTTTGCACAAATTATGCCCCTAAACATGAATATAATAAAAACATCAACTTAGACATTAACAACGCAAAGCTATCTAACTAGTTCTGTTCCTCATCTCATAAAAAGCTGCCTTGCACAGACATGTGAGTGCCATGTATATATAATTGCCCTATACAAAATGTGATGCCTAGACAACCGTATATTCGACTTACATATCTCTGAAATGAAAACGTTGTGTCCTTCTTTATCACTATGTTACTCAGGAAGACCAAAATTATAAAATGTCGATATTCCCCGGAAAATATATTAAGAATAAGCTATTAACAAATCGCATATTTGATTCTTTACGATACCTACCGTCGCAAGTGTAATTGTCGACAAGCACCAATAAGTCATGACGGGTGAATAGGTATCTACTCTATTATACCATATCCCTCTCCAATTGTCTTCCTCTTTGCTCTTTCTCTGCATACCCATCTCTATCCCTGCCTCGGTTCTACTCTCTCTCTCTCTCTTTATTCCCTCCCTTTCCATCTCTGTCACAATACGATCTGCTGCAGAAGAAAGTCATGGGGGCAGAAGCTATAAATACATACCTAGACTATAACTTTACCAAATCAAATAAAACATATAACATAACAGCACGGTTTTATCTAATAACTAAACGTTAAAAAAACAGTGAAAATTTGAATTTTCAGTATCTCTCTGGCTACCTATTTTTTGTGTCTGTGAGTGTATGTTTAACTATTATTGACGTAAAAATTTTTAAACAATATGCAATCATGCAGAAAGAATAAATATAAATAGAACCCATAAAAACATATTCTAATCTATATAGCGGATATTGTACAACTTCTAAAGTTCTAGTTTTAACTAACCAATGACTCATCTTGTTACAGTCACGTGCTGCTTCGGCGCCAAGAAGAAGGAAAGAGAGGGTAATGTTTTTAATTTTATCTTAATATTAACTATACTATTGTTTGTACTAAAGCATACGTATTCATAGATATAGTTTTAAAGCGTGTGTGAACGGTATATACTCCCTATTTCACTGACTTTCTACGAACAATCAGTTTCTCCTCCCTTTTTTGTTTTCCTAAAACATGTCCAACATTTAGGCCACTTGTTCCAAAATATTTTGTGCCAATCTTAGATTCTTTGAGGTCTCTCTTCCCGTACTTTTATTTGAAGTCGAAAATAAATACATTTAAATAGAATATTAAAACACAAGGCATGCATAATAAAGAGTAATGTAGAATATAAATCAAAATTACCATATGACTTATGAATAAGGTCCAGTAACATTATTAGCAGACTCAGGTCAGTAGTGCTTGAAGCGAAACCCCCTTCCACAGGTTAGAAGCTTGCGCCCCCTGTCAGATGACTACCTAAACTGATGTAGTAACTTAGCATTGGTTACTGTGTCATAGAAATGTTTAACATTTTATTTAGATTTATATGCCTAACTGTAAGTTGTGAATAAGTATCTTTCTTACGTCTATCCTTACAATTGCTAGCCTTAGATTACCTTTATATTTTGGATTTATCTCTAGGGTTTAATCCAGATCACAAAGACAAATATTTCCCCCATCTTCCACTTTCCCTCCTCAATATTACCTTCTTTATCAGTTGACGTTGGATCTATTGGATTCGTCGCCTTGAAATACAATTGCAATAAAATGACTGCTAAAGAATTATACTATTTAAAACATTTGCCTAATTACAACTAATAGGACGTATGTTATTTGTACCAAACATAGGAATGTTTGGCACTTTTTAATTGTATCTCTATTACGACTTTTCGCTTGTTTGTTGTAACTTAAAAGTTTAACCAGGCTTTATTTAATTTTTAAAAAACCAAACATTTCCCTATGTTTATACCCTCTAATTGGAATTTTTTGAAGATGAAAAACACAAATTTACGTGTAATTAATTATTAATTCACTTACAAACTTCTCCAACTCAACCTCTCTTTACCAAGACTGTTTGTCTCCTGGAGTCTTGAATGACTTTTTCTCGATTGAACTTAAAGTTGTCTTTTTACAAAATGTTATGGTTTTTATCCTAACAGTATAGAGTTACTGGGAAACTTAAATTTCATACTAACTAAGGTAAAGCAAGTAGAGCTAGCACCAGTGGAAGAATATCTTGTTTGGTCATCGTGTGTCAAATAGTATTCGAAATTTTCTTTGGTAATTGGTAGCTTTTTACATACATTTCTATTTAAATTCGTGTTGGTAACTGCTGAAACTCTGGTAACCTATTAATCTTCTACTTAACCATTTTTATGTGCATTAGTGAAATAAGGAGGCGAGGCCCTTTGATAGCAAGTGTTTTATTCTGAAGCCAGACGACTGTGTCCTGGAAACAACTGGATCTATTACAGTATGGTATTTTATGACTTGGATAAATGGTTTAGTTTTACAACTAAATACAGGGTAAGAGAGATGGCCACCATGAATATAGTATTTTTAAAACAACCTAACTAAAGGCATTAGTTATTTTAATTTTCTAAGTTCCTTAAAAGGTCGTTTGTCTACTTACTGAAGAGCAAGATAAAATATACTGCATATTAAAAATAACACTGTTAAACCGGTAAAAGCCCAGGATACTCAGGAGAACCTCTTGGTTTAGCTAGTCAACTTTGAGGTGCTGCAGAAAACGTTCCAAACTGTTAGACTTGACCTCTGACAGGTGCAATAGTATAATTGCCGATAACTTAGAAGCACTGGCAAGCGAAATATATGCAATGACAACGCCCAGGAAACTGGAATTCTTTGGCTTCAATCACATTTAAGGAGAGATAGACATTACATAAAGGAAAGGTAGAAGGAACCAGCCGCAGGAGATAGAGGAAATGAAAAGTGAGGAGGTTGAAAAAATATCTATAACTGACAACAATTCCTTCTGAGAAAGGCCTTTATAATAATTTAGACTGTATATGACCTTTCACGCCGATGAATAATCAACTATGAGAACGATAGGTGGTTACATGGAAGATGTTCCCATTTTTCGGATAAGCGGTCTTATGTAGAAAAAAGGAAGTACAAGTAAAGTAATTCACTCAAATTTATAAAAAGGAGTAGTGAAAGCGGGATCTATTTTTAAAATTGTAAGTTATTTTAATCTCCCTCAACTTTATTCAGACTATTGCTTTTAGTTTTTGAATTACTTGTTCTTATTTAATTAATTATGTTTATATTGTAAACATGTTTTTGTATTTAAAAATATTTGTTTAATAAATTATAACAAGTTACCTTTATAGTGTTGGTAGTTTATCAGTGATATATTGTCGTCTATAACCCCTTTACCGAACGCACAGCCTATCCACACCATTAGAAAAGATAAAAGTTAGTTTAAAAGACCTTAACAAAGGTTTTGTAGCTTGAAATGGGATCGAAATGTTTCTAAATATAATAGGCACACGTAATTAATGTATAAATTCAATGTCATATAATATCTAATAATACCTAATATTAAACCAAATGTTTAATATTCCTGATGATGTTGGTACTGTTAACCAACGAAAAGCTTTGAATTGTAAATTCAATTATAATTCTTGTATTTGTATTTTGACTTAGTTCTTTATATATATATATATATATATATATATATATATATATATGTGTGTGTGTGTGTTGCGGCGGGCAGTATTCTCTTGGAATACATACCGCAAAAACATAAAATTTAAAACATAAAGAGTTTAAATTTCTTTTATGTAAAACAAACCAAGCCACCGTAAGAAGGGTTAGAAACTAAAATTTAAGGCCGTTTGCAAGGGGAAGATGGTCAAAATTGACCTAGAGTTACCATCGACATTTCCAGAGATAAAGCAAGACGAGAAAAATCAATAATAAAGAATAATAAAACTTCATCAAAGGCACCCTTAAAGAGTTAAACGGCTAGAACGAAAAAGTGGATAGAATCGATCTGAATTATTGATTTTGCGAGCCGTTAAGAAATAGTATAAAGGAAGTGCGCGCGCCGATCAGGCTACATCGATAAAGATCCCTATTGGTTGTCAACTCGTGGGAACGGACTGCAAGGTGGGAGGATTTCCCTGTGGGAAGAAAGGCCAAGCGTCCTTACGCCCCAGCTAAACCAGGACTCTTGAAGTGTAAGGACGTTGTCGGGCTTAGCTCCGGTAAAACAATGAATAGTAGTTTTGTTACCGTTATTAGTTCAAAAACTATGAGTGGCTAGGGAAAGTTCGTTTCGTTGAGATGTCGTGACGCTGTGTTTCCGAAAATGGGGCTCTTCAAGATCGCGCCGAAAGAGGTTTCCCCATAAAATTCCATCAATAATGTGCGAGCGTCTTAAAATGTGTGTGTTGCAGCCTTACTAGAAAGACAAGGCGATGTGAACAATGGTAACCTAGCAAACAGTTTTAAAAAAGTGATACTAAATTTCTAACAAAATTAAACATAATTTAACTAACTTGATAAACGTTTTAAAAAATTTTCTATTTCTTTTCTGTGTTATAAAATGCCCAGTCAAGAACTGTGTTAAAAAAAGGGCTTAAAGCTAAAAATTTTATTAGTAACTGTTAAAATTTAAAAGAGGTGCAAAAGTCATCGAAGAAAGAAGATGGGAGAGTTTCAAACAAAGGGTTGAGCAAGCAGATCTACATGAGGCATACCAAAAGCACAAAGGGAAGGTGGTTCCAAAGATGGCGGCAACGCGTGGGAAGTCATCCAAGTATACCTGCGTGGGAAAGATGCAACATCCAAGCCGGACCTCCCCGACCCCGCTGGAGAACAAAGGGAGAGACGAAGAAGAGAGGGAGAAATGGGCAAGCCGTGCTTTGTGGTGGATTTCAGGTTAGGTCTATTTTGTCTTCCCTTTGCAAATTAGAAATTTTTAATTTGAAGAATTTTTTCTTAATGGCAAAATGTTATAAAATTTAAATAAATTTTCAAACCATTAACAGTAAACTTTGAATTTTATAAGTAAATGCTGGTGGCTTTGTTTTAAAGGTTGGGGGGGTTCAAGATGGCGATGACATAAAAGTAGAAATTATGTTGCATTTCATGAATGTAAGGGAAATAGAAATTTTAGGTTAGAAATAGTGTAAAGGGTTAAGGGTTTTAAATAAACAAATCAAATAAAGGGATTTAAATTATTTAAAGAGTTAAAATCTTATGAAGGTGTAAGGAAATTAAATAAGAGATGTGTTGTAATAAAATTAAATATAATTTGCTAAAAGTAAATATCCAAGATGGCGGACAAAGGCCATTGTTTACAACAGCTGATTGGAAGGTCATGCTTTAGTTTCATGTACTCCTATAATCGGGAGTGCTTTTTCACATAATTAAATTAAACTGAATTGTTATTTTACCTAGAAGAAGTCATTATGACATTTTTCCATATGAAACAAATTGACATAAATTGTTCTCATTTAAAATAAACAAGGGTTATATCAAATTGAAGCTATTTAATTTAAACTGTTGATTTTATTTAGAAAAGGGTGAAATTATATATGGGTATTTAAATAAATTGAATCAAACCAAGGTATGAGTAAAAGTAAAGGGTTATGATTTTGATATGTGTAGATTTTAAATATTTAAAAAAAGTGCAACAAAAGGGTCAAGTTAAACAAGAGATTTTACAATTGTGAGTGGGGCTAGCTAGTGATATTAAAATAAGTTTTTCTTTTTTGAATTATAAGTATATATTGTTTATTTCATGATTTATATGTGTGTAAAATAATATGTCGGTGATAGGGAAACTTAGAAAGAAAAATGAAATTTTTGCAAATTGGTTTAAAAATAAGTTATATAATATAGGCAAATGGGTTAGTAGCCATTTAGCAAGGGTTACTCAAGATTTATTAAATATCAATTTCCTTCAGAAATTGCATTGATAAATTTTAAATAAATTTCAGTATGTATAATTTTCATGAAGAAAGGGTTAACCAAATGATAACCAAAGGGTTACATATTTTATATTAAAAGGGTTTAACCATGTTTAAATAAGTAGTAAGCAAACCTCAGTATTTATAATTTTCATGAAGAAAGGGTTAACCAAATGAGAACCAAAGGGTTTTTTATTTTATATAAAAAGGGTTAAATAAATTTTAAAATTTGTAAATTTCTTTGTAAATGATCAAGGATCAGTTTAAAAGGGTTTAACTATGTTTCAATAAATATTAATAAATTTCATTATGTGAATTTTCATGCCGAAAGGGTTAATCAAAGAGTAACCAAAGGGTTAAATATTTTCTAGTAAAAGGGTTAAATGAATTTAAATAAATTTGTAGATTTTGTAAATGAGTGAAGATATGTTTAAAAAAGGTTTTAAATAGGTTTCAGTAAACGTTTGAATTAAAATAGGTATTTAAATGTTAAATTCCAATTGGGAAGGTGTTTGAATTTATTCAGCAGATGATTTAACAATTTTTATAAATTATGATTTGTTGTTCAGTAAATATTTTGATAATCTTGTGGGAGATATGGCTATATGTTTTATATATACTTTTTGTTTCAGTATGGGCTTGATAATTGGTTTTTATATAATCTGATATAATTTATGAAATTGTTTTTAGGTTGTTTGGTAAAATTGAGTAAAACTTTACCTGCTAAAACAAATAGAAATTGAATTTTAAAAAGGTCATTTAAAATTGATAAAGATATAGGAAAAATTTTATCATTTACATGGCTATGTAGAACATGGCCATAAATAAAGTAGTGTGTTTAGAAAGTTTAACTAATTGAGCAAAATGTAAAAAGTAGGGAGCTTTCGGAGTGTATTGAAGAGTAAGGCTTTGCTTGAATCCAAAAGGTTAAAGCGAAAATTTGTAAACTGTAACAATTAAATTTTAAGTAAAAATTTAAGTAAACAAAACCAAATATTGACAATTAAAATTGCAAGGTTGAGAACCTGGGATACTGAAATGAAATTAGGACAAGCAGTCAAGGGTTGTTAAAAAGTCACTTAAGGGAAAAAAGAGAATTTTTAATTTGAAGATAAGAACAAGAACTTCAGGTAGGAAAGGGTTATATTTTGACAAGTAAGATTGACCGTTAAGTAGAGCAAAGTTTTACGCTTTTGGTATACTCCGATTGAAAGCAAACTAAAATCGTAAAATCTTAATTTAAATTTTAATGTCAACTAGAATAAGAAGAGCATGGTTTCTTAACTGTGTAAGAACCAACACAAAGGATATTTTTAAATCAAATAAATTGCAGACTGTGCGATGTAAGTTTAAATTTTAAATTTTAAAATAAAAAAATAAATATTTTTTAACTAACTTGCAAACAAACTGAGTATTCTTTTAAACAAGTTTCTTACACTCTCCTACAGCTGATATGGTCATTTTGCCGTTTAGATGTCTTTCAAAAGAACCCATCCCCCGGGATGACTTTCCCGTTAAGGGTAGAATCCGCAGCAAGTTAGGTTTTTTCGTTTTTAAGTCCAGTGACTTGTTCTCTGGCAGATTTTGGCGAGCTTTGCACAGCGTTCGTGGTTTTGGCTGCGAGCGGCTCGTTTCAAAATTCTTGCTCTGCAATGGGCGTTTGGTGGTCGGCCTTGCGCGCGCGTGCTGTTCAACGGTTGGGTTGACGGCGCGGCGTAAGTGGTGGCCCGGTCCGTTGCAGTGTGTGTGTGTGTGTGTGTGTGTGTGTGTGTGTGTGTGTGTGTGTGTGTGTGTGTATAGAATATCAAATATGTTTTCCTGTTAGAATTATTGTTAAGATTAAATAATATACACAATTACAGGAATAATTTATTGAACAATACATTTAAAGCTTTTCGTTGGTTGACATTACCAATATCCTCAGGAACCACAATACTAAGAATTCTTAGTATTGTAGTATTGTATATAATTCTTATATACGTAGATCGTATATATATATATATATATATATATATATATATATATATATAATACGGTCTACGTATATATACAGTAGAACCCCTCAAATCCGAACCCCAGAAATCCAAACCCTCGCGAAATCCGTACATGATTTGATGAATTCAAAATTTTAAAAAAAGTATCTAAAACTTAATGAGGTATGTACTTTAAGGTTGCTACTTGTGTAAAACAAGACCGAGATATGTATATAGTCTTTGTATTTTGTATATTGGAATAGACACTGTAAAAACACGATATAATTCGAAGACCTATACTGTACTACTGTATCACTTCATTAACATAGAATTTATTGACAGTAAAATAAAAATAAAAAATACTTAGAAGCAAGACTTTTAGTGGAAAGGGCTTTAAAATTCAAATCTGTGAATTCGTCTAAATATTCTTTTGCATCAAGATTATCAGCTGATAACTTCTCCCCACTTACCGTTAGTTGTCTACTCCCGTGTCTTCTCTTCCATCTATCCAATCATCTATTGCTAGCAGTTAATTCCAAATTACCGTTCATTATTTTTGTTTAACTGTAATGCCTTTCTTGTATTAATCTTTCCTGCCTCTCTTGTGTAAACTATAAAAATACAGCTTCGTCAATTTTTTCATTCACAGAAACTTTCGATTGATGACGTTGTTCCAAAGACTTTTCATTTGTAGCACTGCAAAACTGTTCAATGTTTGCATAATTCTTTTGCCATTCACTTATTGTAGAATTACCCACACTAAATTCAACAGCCAGCTTTGTCAAACTTTCGTCTTTGTTTAGTCGCATTAACACTTCAAATTTGAAAAAAAAATATTGTAAAAAGGTCTACAGTACAGTATTGATACAGAAATATGTAATGAATGCTCTAATATTGTTCGTTAATATTAAAATCACTTCAGCAAATCAGAACCTTTCTAAATCCAAACAGGCTACAGCGCCAATTAGTTCGGATTTGAAGGGTTCCACTGAAAACAGCATCTGATTTTCTTCCTTTCTGACCATATCTCAAGTAATAAGAGGGTATTTAGTGATCCCCGAGTTTATGCAGCGTTTGTCTTCCGCAACAATGGCTGTTAGTAGGGATATGGGAAAGGCAAAATTAGCATAGGACAGGAACTGAGATGGGTTTCTAGCTTGATGATAGGAGATTATTGGGGTTGGATGGAAGACAAAGTGATGTTATGCTGGGGGACTACGTTAATTTGAATTAGCTGGTGGACTGGCTGACTGTATAGGCCCTGAGAAGCCATGGGTAGTACATACATACTCGGATTGACGAGACCCATATGTATATGACACTTAAGTTTAGGCTCCGAAAAAACATCTTCATTACATTTTTAAGTGAAATCTGTATTAATTGCATGTAATTAAAAATGGTATTTCAAAAACAAAGATAATGACAAGGGAAAAAAATATAAAAGGTACTGAGCTTTTGATTTTTCTACTGAAACATCAATACCTTCAAAGACCTATAAACTACATTAAATCTGTTGTTCCATTTAATAAAAAGAATATGTAATGTTTTGAAAAATGTTTAGTGCAAATATTATGTATTTATCTTGCTTTTGAAACAAGATAAATTATTCTCTAACAAGCCTGTTGTCTATCAAGGTGTATAAAAATGAAATGTTTCAGAATGGGCTTACATAGAATCGAAATATTGTGAATTATATGTTAAACAAATGAACTACTAATAATCGATCTCACGTTTTATCCATAATCCCACTCGAAATATTTATCGAAGATAAAATATTAAAAGTAATATCACAGTGAAAATAAATCGTTATGAATGGCTTATTAATGATTGCAGGTATTAATTTCGTGTAGTTGGAAATAAATTCCAAAAACAAAGACAGTAAAACGTGAAGACAAATGTAAGGAAGAGTACCTGGAACTCAAATTCTTATTCCTTCGCCAAAGAACTGAAATATATCTAGCTTTGTGCGATTTGGCAAAGGTTAAATATATACCAATGTTCTAATGTTTTGTAGTTCCTACTGAAACATCAGAGTCTGTGGAGACCTTTCAACTAAGCAAAATCTAAAGTTTCATTTAATACAAGGAACAGATAAATGTACGAGGAAATATGTTTTTACCCCTGAGTTAGCTTACAGGAGTATTGCCTGTGCATGAGAGTTAACCACCAGGAATATTGTTGTTTATCCCTCGGTTAATCAACAAGAATATTAGGTTTGCTTGAGAATAAACCTTCATGAATGTTGTCTTTACCCGTCAGTTAACCATCAGGAATATTGTTCTTATCCTTGGGTCAACTGAAATATATCCTTTATCCAGAAAGTAACGTTCAGTAATATTGCCTTTACCCCTCAGCTAACCATCAGGAAGATTTTCTTTACCCCTGAATTAACCATCAACAACATTACCTTTATCCCTTAGTTTTCTTTCTGCAATATTGATTTACCAGTGAGTTAACCCTCAGGAATATTGCATTTGCCAAAGAGTTAACCTTCAGGAATATTGCTTCAGGACCATAGTGTTAACTGTCAGGAATATTTTCTATACCCTTGATTTAAGCATCAAGAATATTCCCTTTAAGCTCTCTTCTAATTAGCGGTATTAAAGGCAACTAAAAAATCAACGATGTAAAAATAATAATAAGTGTCGCTTTTTGTTGATAATGAAATATTTTATAGTTCAATATAAATGATTCATATTACAATAAATGATTTTCAATAAATAGTTTTAAATAAAAATAGCTTCTCTTTACATTAAAAAAATTATTTAATCTCTTTCTATTCATTTCTTATTTTTCCGATGCTGTGGACTGTTCACACAAGAGAGATCCATCACCTCTCTCAGTCCATTGGATTTCGACAATACCTGTGCTTTTACTTTAAATTTGCAAGTGCTGATACTACTTCATGTTAATTCTTTTCTGTATGACTTTCGCCCGTTATCGTTACGCTATTATAGGTTCAGCTAGGCATCTATACCGTGCATTATATTTTGATTTCACTTAGTGATGTGGCGAGAGGTGTAAATAATAATATTCATTGAACGTAGGAATTGGATATCTAAACTTGGCTTATCTCTGAGGGGTACCGCCTGCGTTCAGATTGGGTTTTCGGTTTTTCTAGATACTTCAATTAATTTATACTGATACTAAAACAAATTTAAAAACAATTTATTGAAGAAACACTCTTGATTCTATGATATCGCAGATGTCAGTTTATTATGAGCCAGTCCTGCTGCACAAAATCTGGATGGCAGGTGGCATAATGTTCCTTTTGGTTTGGAGTCAGTAGAATTGAGACCTCAAGTAGGTCTCAACGTAGATCTCAACATTATGTCCAAACGTTTTTTAGGAAATAATTTATTCAGTATAAATAAACTTTGCTGTTTATAATATATATAATAATAATAATAATAATAATATCTTGGGTATATTATAATATATATAGGCTATATATATATATATATATATATATATATATATATATATATATATATATATATCTTGATATTTTACGTTGACCATTATTTTTCCGTTGCACTGACTTTATGAAGCTAATATATTACTATTGTAAATACTTTTATCCGTCATTAAGTGCAATAATTTTACCTTGTGTGATGAGGCACCTTTCGGTCATTTGACCATTGTCGAATGATTGTCACACACACACACACACACATATATATATATATATATATATATATATATGTGTGTGTGTGTGTGTGTGTGTATATGTTAATAATTGTACAATTTTCTACGTACATTTACTTACATATTTGGTGGATCAATAATAATAGTATAATTAGGTAACCCATAAATAACCCAAGTGATATGATTTTTTATTTGTTTTAACAAATAAAAGGAGTTTAACTCCTGTTTTAAAGGACTTAAGACAAGGCCTTTATGATAACTATAAAATAACTTAAGGCAATTGTAAACATGCAATTAGATACTGTCATTGTAAATAATAATTGTATGTGGAAATTTAATATCAGAAAACCATTGTAGTTCTTTTTAACATAACCCAACATGAAAATAAGATTTTTTCTATGGAAACTAATGTTAAAAATAACAATTGTTAAAGTTTTTCAAAATCCGTGACAGATTAACAACAGAAAACCCTGGCTAATAAAACCTTATCTTATATTCTTGAATTTTTTAGTCCATTACGTTCGGTGAATCTTATTAATCGCTTGAACAATAGTTAATGACTATCCGAATTTTAAATTTTATAAATTTGTTAAAACTTACTGAGACAGAACATTTTCGATCGCTATGTGCGGATCTTCATCAGTGTGTTCTGCTTGGAGATGTCAGGTCAGGCGGTGACGGCTTCAACGGCAGGTTTTCGATTTTATCAAAGAGTATGTGTGATACTCTTATCTTACACTTCTCAATACTGTGTTGTATTATTTGATGAAACCACAGCACCTATACAGAATGTATACCTTCTGTACAAAATTATTCCCTCGTCATAGTACATTCTGTATGAACAGACATTATCGTGGCAACAGATTCCTGAAGATTGTGGAGTGGCGGAACTTAACACTGGCAGGTGGGCTTATTTAATCGAGCTGATATTCTAGATATTCTAAATTTTATGACGAGTCTTTATGATACTAATGACTTTATAGTTGCACGAACGTTTGACACGCTGATTAGGGGCCAGGTTGAACATGGAACTTAAGTAAATAAAGGAAATTGTTAACATAGTGGAGGGCATTACCTGATTTAAAATATAATTGGCAAATGACAAGAGTAAGAACAATAATAACAAACCCACTTCTAAAAATTATGTACTGAAATATCTAAGAAAGGAACAAATTGCCCATGTCACAACATACAAAGCCTCACTTCTACATAATAAATAAATATGATAATAATCAGAAGTGAGATTAGAAACGTTACGATGAACCGATATTGGGCAGAATGATTGTGAAAATATAGTTGAAAGAATACATTTTTTCAATGTATTCACAGACATATTATTATACACAAAATACGAGAATAAGCAGCCTCTATGGTACCGTCATAGATAAATTAACTTCTCTTATTTAACAAGCAAGTTGAAATTACCGCCTTTCTAATCAATCCCTCGTTAGTTAGCACTAAACATAGCTATAGCACGGCTACAGTTTTTTCCCATTATATATGTTTCCTTCTTGAAATAAAACATTGATGGTTTTATTGTGGAGTCCATTTCTACAAAGTTACATGATTTTAAAAAGATCGCCGACTTTTAAAAGTACACCTTCTGTTAGTTATCATTAAAATCAGTATCGTTGTAACGACATTTTTTACTTTTTTTATGTATTTATTATAAGGAATTATAAATTCAAAAGTTTTAATGTGATATTCCGTTCCTCAACCAAAAAGATTATCTCTGACACTCTGCTTGCTTGAAATAGAGACAAAAAATAAAGCATTGTAGGCTAATATTTGTTAGACGTCTTTACTATAAACGCTATAAAAAACATCAACATTTTTGAACGCATGAATAATGAGATGCTTTATTTATAAAAACAGATACAAACATAAAAAATGTTACAACGTAATACAAAATACATAAGTAATACATAGAAGTTTAGTTAAATAAAAAACAGTACCTGTTTTAATAAAAACAATATGGAAATAAACAATATAATAATCTTATACTATCAAAATACTATACAAATAAAAACAATGTAAATCCTATACTTTGTTTCAACCTAGGTATTTTCTACAAGTTTAGTCCACCACTGAATAGTTCCATGCCTTAGTTTCACATAAAGATGTCAGATGTTTGGTTCCACAACATGTTTTTCCAAGGTTGATGTACTTCTTATGTTAGACTTAGAAGTTTCTGTAAAGGTAGGTGATTTCTTGTAACTGCATATACACATATAGTATATAGAATTAGTGTAAATTTGGTTTAACATTACAAAAATAATTTTAAAACAAAAAATAATAATTTGGTACTATACTTACTTATTTAGTAAATAATTATGTCAAAACATTTTAAAAATCTGAAATTACTTTTTAATTTTTTTATAGTTAGATAACGTCATTGTATATAATACCTAACCGTGTGAATTTAGTATAAAGCCGTTCTAGTTGTTTCCAACGCAGGCTAAAATAAAAATAAGTTAGTTTCTAAGGAACTAATATTAAAATAAATATTTGTGGAGTTATAATGTTCCTAGTGTTAAACCGAAATTAAACAGAGGCAGAAAAACTTGGATATTAGAGCACTTCTTAATTTGTGCTGTACTATAACTTGAACTATATCCTTTTACTGTACCTACCATCTTATAGTATTATTCCTTCGTTATAGTACAAATAATTTTAATTTTGATTTCTAAACTCATGATTTTGAGATGAAAGTGTTACAGAATGAAACCTTAGTGATGCGTTCTATGAACTAGAAGATGAAGGTAAAATTGAATTTATAAAGATTAGAGCTCAGTTATTAGCAATTATGGAGCGAGAATAGGACGGTGTTTAACCATCATGATCATGGCAATATGTTAGAGCATTATTTTTATATGAAAGTTTTACTTAATGAAACCCAAGAAATGAGCCATATAAACTAGAAGATGAAGGTGAAATTGAACTTATAAACAGTAAGTTAAAACTGAATGTTGTGATATAAACAATTGTTTTTATATGTTATTGGAGTACATGTTTTCAATAAATAATTTATATTTGTATTTCTAATAAAAGCATTTCAATATTCCTTTTTTTATAAAGTGAACAAGAACCTATATTGATTTCTATTATTTCATTCCGTATTTTTAACTTTTAATAGACATTTAAACTGTGATGTTGATATTCCTAATATTTTTGACACAGAATATTCATATATATTGCATTGTATAAGCCAACCTTAATAACTCACAAACACACCACCCAGCTGCATACAAGAGAGCCCCAACCACGCTTTCAGGTGGGATGAGCAACCAGCCATCCTCATCTCCATCTTTTTGTCATCTATATACACATAATACGTTCGATCATTTAAAGCCAAAGGAATAGATTAGGATAGGAAGTTGTAAATAGAAAGGGCCTTTGTAGGTTCTCTCAAACTCCTGTTTATGCATTATATTTTTGAGTATTTTTGTCATTCAGAATAAATCATACCGTTTCAGTTTAGAAATAACACTTTTGCTTTTTGGAACTCCTTTCAAGATCAAAATAAGTTTTGGACAAAATGTACAAAATTCAAAAACCTGTTGTTTTTATTTGATAACATGGACAAATATATTTAAGAACGTAAAACACTGTTAAATGAACTGTGTGAGATGGCTTTAGGCAATGTATCCCTGTTTAAAGATTTCAAAAATTGTATTATTTCATAGCGTTTTAAAACTTTGTTCCTAGAACTCAGTGAATATAAAAAATGTAAATCAGAAACGTGAACCTAAATTCTATGATTACAATAAAAATATTGAAAAGAACCCATATTGAGTACAAACTCATCATTCTAGTTTGTAACTTCTTGTGTGCTAGATTGTGTTTTGTAACAAGACCCTCTGATGATGATGACATGGTCATCGAAATGTACATAAGGGTTTAATCTTAAGTAACTTGTTTTATTTGTTATTTTTGATTATTTTTGTGGTATTGGGGTTCTTTTCAATATTTTTATTGTAATATATTGTACCACTGTGCTCTTGATATTGTGTACTAAATTCTATGAAATAATTAAATGAAAAGAATATTCATAATACATACCAGTAGAAAACGTTCAATTTGGTTGTATGTCTTGTGATGTTTATTTAAACGCATATGTATATTTTAATATTCAATGTAACGTTACATACTGAGGAAAAGTAGTAGGTAGTGTATATTTGTGATATTTTGATGATAAATACTTTTTATCTCAATAGTGGTATTTCTCTGTGATTGTATCGCATGGTAATTATTTTTTTTGTCTGTTGAAGTTTAACTTCTCTTACATATCTGTAAAATACCATGTCAAGATAAACTGTCTGTGACAATGATATCTTCTTCCTGAAAGAAAAAGTTTCATACAGGATATTTATATTGTCGGATACAGGTAATTTTGTATTTTGTTTATTATCTATTTCTATATTCCTTTTTTTATAATGACAACAAGTACCTATATTGATATCTATGTAATCGTTCCATATTTTAAACTTTTTTGGTAAACTTTTATCTTGGTAATCTATGTCCTCATAAAACAGACATACAGGGAACAATTTTAAGGCTTCATACAATCAACTCTTTATAATCACTTTAACTTTAAGATTCACCTAACGTAATGAACTACAAAATTCAAGATCTCTTTATAGTTTGAATGAGATTTTATACACTTAAGTGCATTTTTATTTTTAATAATGATACTATTTTTAAAATAAGTAAGTCAAAATTTTGTTTTGCTCTAATAATTTCAATAATTTTCATTATAAATACACTAAAAGCATAACTTTTGGTAGCACCGGCACTGACTCCATAGGGGTTGAGCAATTTAAATTTTTATTTGAGGATGGCTACGATCCAATGTTTCTATAAAAAAGGAATAAATCCCTTTTTTATGTATTGATGTACATAAATATATTAACAACCAAACTGGAAGTGTTGCCCTAACATTCAGATGACTTTATAGCCAGTAAGATGCAAGGCATATCGTGATTTATCACACTTATAATTTTACTTTATTATTCTTTCAACTATTTATAAAACGTCCTTCATTTTTTACTGTTAAATACTCTGATAACAACACCTTAAGGACCCATAAAAATAAAAACCACTGTAAATCATAATTGAACTCCAACAAACTACTTTGTTTAGCAGCAATTTTAAAGATGATGAGATTTGAAATTTTTGTAAATGATGCAATTATTGGCTTAGTGGATAAAGGTTAATAAATAATAATAATGACTTACTTCATATTAATGGTGACATAAAATAACATCTTTCATTTATTAACTTTGTACTGTTAAGTCAATCATTTATTATAAAAATCTTGGGAAATGTAATTATTTAAGTTTAAAATATCTACTGTTATAATTAACACATTATTAAACATATTACAAAAATGAACCTGAAATAAATTATTAATATACTCATTTTCATTTCTGTTAGGAATATTCCTATTTACCGTATTTGAGTACAGTTTTCTGCCATTCCTAACGTTACAATATTCTCCTCTGTTGACATGTTTCGTTAAAGAACAGTACAATTTAAGTTTAGAAAATGGAGTTACTCCAAAACTTGTCAATAGCGGAGAATATTCTAACGTAAGGAATAGCAGAAAACTGTACTCAAATATATAGAGCCTAAAATTATTTATTTAATATTTAAGCTATTTAATAGACATACATGAAAAACATAATATGTTTTACTTCTAACAATTTTCTGTAATAAAACAGTGGTTTAGGAATTAGCATTAAAATGCCTCCCCGATGATTTTCACAAGTCTGCACCTGTTTGGTGGTACCTAGCATATTACTATATACCTTTATTACAATATGACCTAAAAAATCCAGTTGAGATAAATTTCGTTACATAAAAATACAACATGTTAGTTTAGTATGTAAAATAAACCAGTATTTACTTGAAATCCCTTGCCATAACTTAGGTATTTGAATAAACATTTAATTTATAAATTATCAGTATTTCTCAGTTAAAAGGAATGATGAAATTCTCTACAATAGAGTTTTCTCTTATTATTTGTATAAACTACCACAATGTTTGTAGTAATGCCATTTTAATTTGACTTTCAAACCTGATAGGTACAGTGCTTGAGGTTTAACGGTGTCCCTCTTTCTGCTCTAGCATTTGACTACTAGCCTAACTGAAAAAATTATGCAATACATATATCGTCTCTTTCTTAATCATGTCTCTTTCTTTGCAGAAGCAGAGCAAAACATTTAAAGAGCATGTCTACATCAAACTATTACAGTATGATCATTTAGTTAATTTGAGCTATTTACACTTTAAATATGACACTGATGTTTTCTTGTGTTGGGTTTTGACCCCGCACTGCAGCCCAGTCCACCCTAGCAATCTCAAGGTCAGAGACACAGTTAAACTTCACACACTGTACAGACTTGAAAATTTCGATGGAACCATAGTTTGGATTAAATGAAAAGAAATTTTGCAAATTTTTTAATTTTAAATTTTGCCCAAGAATAGATGTGGCTATTCACTTATTTAAGCGACCAACTGTTTCAAATTCGGTAAATAATCATTGTTTGCAATAGATCAGCTTTAGCCTTTGTATTTCATAAGCCACATTTGATAAGGTGTTTCAAATTTTGTGTAATAGTGACAATAAATAAATATCTATCATAGCTGTAAAATTTGAAACTTTTCAGCTATATTTTAATTATTTTTATTGATGTCACTTGGCAAAAACACCACTACTTAGTGATATTTTTCATCAGTGGCATTTCACACTAGATCAGTGCATTGTTTAACGCTATGAGTCACAGAAAAAACGCAAGACATCAACAGAAATAATTTTAAAAAAACCTCAAGATATATAACACAAAGACTGCAAGTTTTATTATTTATTTAATGGTGAACTTATTACTCATGCTATAATCCCTATGGTGTGTGACAGTGCTTGCCTTTTTAGATATTTGTCTCACATGGTAGTTGTTACGTACTTTTCTTTAAATTAAATATTATCTAAAAAAACAGTGTAAATGCTTCAGAGAGGGACTCCTTATCGGCCAACCTTTGTCCCTTACAAGGTTCGGTATGGCCCCAGTTCCTTTCGAAACGTCGGTTAAACGACATCTCTCCCGTCACTCTCGACGTGACGTAGTTTCTTGTGTGTTCCAAGCAAGGCTCGGTTTAGATCAAACATATTTCCCGTTACGCTATACGTGACGTAGATTTTTCTCTCTTTGTTTCTCCCGTCGTGTGGCGAAGGTACTATTGATAAATGATAAGGTAAATGATAAGTGCGGGAAAGGGTGCACCCGAATAGCTGTCCGACAAGTGGTGGTACTTCGCCCAGTGAGGTATGTGCAAAAATGTCAACTTCATTCATTTAATTATTTAAGGTCCTCCGGAAATCAATGTTGCCGTTACATGGCAAAAATATTTAACATTTTTGGTCCTACGGTCCGGATATTTTGAAAAGGTCCTATGTTAAAACATGTCCACATGAGTGACGTACATATTTCCAACCGCACGCAATATCTTGTCCTTGTTACAAGGCTTACCTCACTCAACTTCTTATCTATCAGCTGTGCAAATAGAGTAGATTATAACAAACCCTCTCTGAAAGCATATCTTTATAATTAACTACACTTGTCTATTTGTAAACAATATCATTCTCCAAGATGATTAATGTCAATTCATCTCAATAGAATTCTCGACCTGCCGAATATCAATTACATTTCTAACCAAATGCGTAACTTTGTTACAGGTTACACAGATAACACCCAAGCCTTGAAGGGGCTACAAATTGATATCACGAGTAACAATCCCTTATTGTCAGCGATGATTTTACGCAAGCTGGATTCTACTATACTGAAGAAGCTTGAACAATCACGGGATAACACGTCGACCTGCGGAAATTATCAACTTCCTCTGACAAAAATGTAGTGAACTTGAACATGCGACACTACATTCCTCTTCAACTCTCAACCCTAACTCATTACCTTCAAACTCACTTCAAGTTTCAAAGGGTAAACAGTTAATGTATAAGACTCAGGTTAACCGAAAGGGGACTTCGCTGGTGACTTGTAGCTCTGTCAATGACACAGCGTCTGAGACAAAGCATCCTTTATGTTTTCTGTGTAAAGGAACAGAATATAAAATCTATTCATGCCTTAAGTTTAAAACCAAATCTCCAACAGAGCGTTTGAAGATCGCGAAGTCGTATAGTAGATGTATTTCATGTTGGGCGCTCACAGTGTGAAATATTGTAAATCCAAATCGACTTGTTTTCAATGTAAAAGGAAACATCACACTCTTCTCCATTTCGACAACGATCACCTGCCTCAGCATACACCATTAAAGTCCTTTCTTTTCCAGGACCAAGGTGTAACAGAAGTTGTTCAGTCACCTATTAGTATGACTTCTCAGGCGACTAATCCTGCCTCTCAAAGTACAACTGTGCTCCTGGGCACACTTTTAATAAAACTCTCTTCTCCCACCGGGACGACTAATGTTTTCCGGGCTCTGGTGGACTCAGGAAGCCAATCCTCATTTATTTCAGAGCAAGTAGCTCAACTAATGTGTGTAACTCGAACGAGAAGTAATCACAACATTGTTGGACTTTCTCAAACTCTTACCCGCTCAAGGGGCATGACCTCTTTAGACGTGCACACTCTCGATGGCACAGTAATAGCTGCCAAACATAATTTTCTCATTCTCGACAAAATTTGCGTCGATTTACCTCGTACTCACTTTGACGTTAAAGTACTAAATAAGGTACAATCTTATACGCTTGCCGACCCTACTTTTCATTTGCCAAGTCGCATTGATATTCTTCTGGACGGCGCTCTTTTTCTTTTAATATTGACTCCAACTACGCATTCTCTCGGCTCTAATATGCCGTGCCTGATAGGCACTCACTTTGGATTCATGGTTATGGGAGAAGCTCCATGTCTGCCTACCTGCGAAAGGGAATCTAATGCTAGTATGTCCACCACATTACTCACGGTGAATGACTTGGAACTGCACAATTCTCTGCAAAAATTCTGGCAACATGAAGAAGTGCCCTTCACCTCAAAACCTTCACCACATGACCAAGCATGTGAAGCTCATTATGTCGCTACTCATACACGCGACAGTTCAGGTCGTTACTGTGTCCGACTTCCTTTCAAACAAGATAAATCTCCTCTCGGAACTTCTCGCGGGAACGCGGAAGTACGATTAAAATGTCTCGAACAAAAATCAACTCTAAGCCTCGCTTCAAGCAACTTTATGCAGAATTCATGTTTGACTATTTGACTTCTGGACACATGATACTTGCCCAAAACACTCAGCTCAGTTCATCTCACTACCTTTTACCTCATCATGGGGTTCTAAAGGAATCCAGCACCACTACTCGCCTTCGAACAGTCTTTGATGCCAGTGCAAAAACATCCAACGGTTTCTCTCTCAACGACAACCCGTGGACAGGACAGAAAATGCAGACCAACATTTGTGATCTGTTACTCGCGTTTCGCTATCATAATGTGGTTTTTACTTGCGATATACGTCAGATGTATCGTTAGATCAAAGTCCACCATGATGATCAACCTTATCAGCTGATCCTATGGAGGGACCATGTCGATCAACCTGTTTACACTTATCAATTGACCACAGTAACCTATGGACTTAGTTGTTCACCTTACCTGGCGATAAGAACTCTTCCTCAGCTCGCCTCCGATGAAGGTGCTTCATTCCCTCAGGCTGCCGATGTACTCCGCACACAAACGTTTGTAGACGACATTATTGCGGGTGGTGATTCCATTGATGAGGCCTCTCATTTGAAAACTCAGCTCATTTCTATTTTACTTCGAGGTGGCTTCGAATTGCGGAAATGGACTACTAACACTTATCAACTATTACAGGATCTTCCAGACGAACACCTAGAGACACCCACGTTTCTTCAGGATACCTCACAACCTCATTATATTATTCTCGGACTTCATTGGTCATCCTCTTCGGACCCTTTTACATACCATTTGAATTTTCCTCGAAACTCTAAAACTAAACGCCAAGTGCTCAGCGTTATCGCTCACATTTATGACCCTTGTGGTTTCCTTTCGCCTGTTGTCATGTGGGCGAAATGTTTTATGCAACTCCTCTGGACAAAAGGGTTGGACTGGGATCAATCACTACCACCTGAACTTCTAACTCAGTGGCAAACATTTGCAAAGACTTCTTATTGTTTAAAAAATATTGTAATTCCTCGGGCTTTACGCTTGAGTCACTCGCCTAACATTGAGTTACACGGTTTCTCAGATGCTTCTGAGAGTGGATACGCTGCTGTCATTTACTTAAGATGTCAGATTAGTGACAACTCCGTGGTAATTCGGCAGCTATTATCGAAGACTCGGGTAGCCCCACTGAAAAAACTCACTGTACCTCGCTTGGAGCTAAGTGCTGCTCATTTACTCGCTCAATTAGTGGCGTATATTATATCTCTTTATAACAAAAAAATGGAATTTTCCACTGTTTTTCTATGGTGCGATTCGACAGTAACACTGACATGGATACAAACACCTCCTTATCGACTCAAAACCTTTGTCGCCAATCGGGTAGCGCAGGTTCAAGAATTATTGCCTTCTCTTTATTGGAGGCATGTATCGAGTGAACACAATCCCGCTGACTGCGCGTCACGTGGATCACTTCCTTCAGACCTACCTCAACATAAATTATGGTGGTACGGACCCTCTTGGTTACAACAGTCTCATTATAACTGGCCTATATCTCATTTTGAGCCTGCACAACTCATTGACACAGGGGAATATAAACCTATTTCACCTATATCTCTTCTCTCCACTGTTCACTCAGAATAGGACCTGCTGCGGAAATATTCTAGCTTTAGTCGACTGCAGCGTGTAATGGCGTAATTGTTGCGTTTCGTACACAACTCTCGTCACTTAGGAAGAACTGTTGGACCTCTCACTACGGAGGAGTTGAACTCAGAATCCGAATATTCAAATTACTTCAGGCATCCTCCTTCATCGAAGATTTAAAGGCATTAGGACACACCCCTCCTAACAGGGTATCTTCTAGGCTTCGACGATTAACACCATTTCTCGATAGCGATGGCGCCCTGCGAGTTGGTGGGCGACTCGAAGCAGCACAGATTCGTTATGAGACCCAACATCCGGTGATTTTGCCTAAGAAACACCCTGACGTTGACTCCTTGATTGACCTATATCATCGGAAGTATCTTCATTCTGGAGTTCAACTCACTCAATCACTTCTCGCACAAGAGGTGTGGATATTGTGTGCTCAGAATGTAATCCGTGCACGCATCTTCAAGTCTACTGTGCTTTAAGCACCTACCTAAAAATAAAAATCTTCTTATGGGAAACTTACCTCAACCTCGACTGACTTCTACTCGCCCATTTCTCAACACAGACATTGATTATGGTGGTCCTTTCACTCTGAAAGTACATAATCTACGCTCTATTCGAACCATCAAGGCATACATCTGTGTCTTTGTTTGCCTTGTCACAAAGGCTGTTCACATTGAGGTGGTCACTGATCTCTCGACGGACGCGTTCATCGCAGCATTGACTCGATTTGTGTCTAGACGAGGTCTTTGTCAACACGTCTATTCCAACTGCGGAAAAAACTTTGTGAGAGCTGACAATGCTCTGCGATCTCTACTCAGGACCTCAGGACAAGATCTCGTTTGTGAATTTTCATTTCAACGTGGAGTTAATTTCCACTTCAATCCTCCTGCTGCACCTCATCAAGGAGGGCTATGGGAAAGCGCAATTAAAAGCGCTAAACATCACTTGCGTCGCGTCATAGGTGAACACGTTCTAACTCTCTCCGAATTTATGACTCTGACAACTCAAGTCGAGTTAATCCTCAACTCTCGACCACTCACACCTTTGTCTAACGATCCTTCCGATCTCACTGCTCTGACCCCAGGACACTTTTTAACCCATTCGCTTACAATTTTTTTTTACACCGACTTAACCGTAAATGACTAATTTTTTAGAGCATTTTAAAAGGTTTTTGTTGATGACTTCTTTTCAGTTCATATTTATGTTTCTTATGGAACCTATTGTTATTTTTTTATTCACAATTGCTTTTACTTTCAATATATGCACTAATATTTATAGTAACTTTTCTTTTATAATTTAATAATATGTGAAAAACTAAAATGTTTCAATGAAAAATATTGAATTTTATTTTTTTAATTTCACTTATCCTAAAATAAAAGCATAATTTACCTTTGAAAATACTCCAAGATATTCTTCAGGGTGCAAAGAATATGTTTAAATTACACAAGAGTCAAGTAAGGTTAACTTTTGTGTGGTATGCTTTGAAACATTCTGGTAGGTGAAGCGCGACGAGGCACAGTTCACACTCCCACCGACTGTCACTGCGTTTGCCTTGAGCACTACAAACCTTGCACCTTCTTGAGGGAGTTTGTTTTATTTCATTAGGTGGTATTGGTCTTGGGAAATGTCCCCAAGTTGATGCTTGAAGCCTCAAAGGGATTTCTGACACTGATGTCCGTCCTCTTCGCTTGTATGAAGGAAGTTGCTTGGATTCAAACATCTGTCTTGCAAATCTTTCTTTAAACTCACTAAATCCCATATTTTTCTTAGTAATTTTTTTGAATACAACATAGGAATTAAAAAGGGCAATGTCCATTATATAAACAAATATCTTTTTATAACCTTTAGCATACCTTCTCATGCTGGGGAATGAAGCCAACTGTTGATCTTCTCGATCGATGCCCCCCATGGAGTTGTTATAGTAAAGAACAGGTTCAGGTTTTTTTTTGGGCTCTCCACTAATTCTGTCCCTCTTCCCTGTTGACTTCTTATTACCATTGTTATGAAAGGTAGACAAAATACATACTTGTTTATTGTCTTGCCACCTAAGGGCCATCATGGCATGACCATAAGCTACTTTGAAGTCACCAAGAAGAAATTTGTTAGAGTCTTTGAAGGTCTCTGGCATATTGGCTCTCCATGGATTTACAGTCCCAAATACATTAAATCCATTATTTTTTAATTTGTGGAACAGAAGTGGAGAAGAATACCAGTTGTCTAGGGTAAGTGTATGTCCTTTACCCGCGTAATCCTTCACCATTTCAATTACAATAGACTCACTCACCAACAAATTTTCCTCCTCAGCTGTATCTCCACTCCCTTCTTCTACTCTAACAGGTTTTGTTGCTTCTGCACCAGTGTAAATCTTAAACTTAGAGCAGTAGCCAGTGCTAGATTCACAACATTTATAAAATTTAATTCCAAATCTTGCCCTTTTTTGGGGTTAAATTGAACATAGCCCAACCTTCCTCGGAATTTCATCAAACTTTCGTCAACTGCTATGTTTTCATCAGGTAAGTACAAAAGAGAAAACTTCCTATTCATGTAATCAATTACATATCTTAGTTTCCACAGTTTGTCATTTAGAGGCTTATTTTTATTATCAGTGAGACGAAAGAATTTAGAAAGTAGCAAAAATCGGCGGAATGGCATTGATTTGCCGAAAAACGGAGTCTCTGTAGTGGAATTAGGGGACCAATATGACTGAATATTTCTTTTTCTTACTAGGGACATAAGGACACAAAATGTGTAAAAACAGGACATTTCATCTGGAGTTGTATCAATCCATTCTGAATACAACTTCTTTTCTTCTGGTGAATTATTTTTAGCAAGAAATTCTTTGGCATATTTATTAGTTTCATTGGCAACATGTTGCCAAAAGCCATTGTCAACAAAGGCATTTAAACGTCTATTTCAGAAGGAGATGGTCCTAAGTTCCTCAGTAATATTGCCCTTACACCAGGGCAACCTATGAATGGAGATTTGTGGATATTATTCTCCTCAATATTGCTGGTCCAACGCCAACCTGGTTTTTTCTTTTTTTACTTGGTGGGGCTGTTTGGCTAATGGACTGGTTCTTTGGCCGTTTAGTAGGCTTAGGTGGTTTGAAACTTGGATTTTTTTCTTTAGGCCTACCCCTTGGTTTACCCCTACCTCTAATACTAACTCTAACAGGCCTAGGACAAGAATCAAGAAAACTAGGGTCATCAGCTTCCTCACTAGCAGTAGGTGACAGAGGTGCAATTATTCCATCACGGTTGATTTGATCGAGTAGCTGAATTGGATTGGATATCAGTGAGCTTTCATCATCTGAATTAGATGGTAATACACGCCTATCATGGACATTTATATAAGAAATTACATTATTTATATCTAGCGGAGACTTAGGCCTAACATAACTACAAGAGGGCTGCTCAAGTTGCAACTTATCACTTATTGCAGAACAAGGCAGATTACATTTCTCGTGATGTGGTGAACCTGTTATATTAGAGTCTATTATGATTTTAGTTGATTCATTACTTACATTTTCATATATTTCATATTCAGTGTCCAACTGTCCTATTTCACTTATTTCATTATCACTCTTAAATATTTCATCAAACAAATCACTCTCACTATCACTGTCACATTCTCCAATAATTCTTTCAATTTCACATTCCTTCAACTCCTTCCCACATTCATTAACAAATAAAACATTAAATTCATTCATTTTTAACTTAAAAAGAACACAAATAACAAATAAAATCCAATTCGGTTAGCTTATCGCACACAACTACAACGTCAACAACATTACAGGCAATGTCAGCAGATAGGTCGCCAGATTGAAACGAAATTGTTTAGGGAAGGAATAGTCCAAACAAGATAAAAATACAACCATTGGAAAGCCCAAAGCCTGTAGAATAAGATGCAAATGCGATCTATTGCATTTATTGAGAACTAACACGACACAAACGAGTTATATTGGAGGACGGCGATTCACCGTCGGTTCACTCAGTGGCAAACTGGGCCGCGACGGCGGATCGCCGTCATTGTAAGCGAATGGTGTCGTCTTCCTGAAAGAAAGAGTTTCAAAGCACTTGAGATACAGGTGATAGTTATAATGTGTGATACAGGTAATTTAGTATCTTTTTTATTATCTATTTCAATATTCTTTTATTATAATTTCAACAAGTACCAATATTGATTTCTATTTAATATTTCCAATTTTTTAAACTTTTTATAGTTATTTACTCTGTGAATTAATTGTTCCTCATTTTTTTTTGACAAAGAATACTCATATTTTTTATTGCATATGCCAACCTTTAAAACATTCAACCTGAATAATCTTTCTGATTCACACCACCTAGCCGCATACAAGAGAGCCCCAACCACGCTCTCAGGTGTGATAAGCAACCCGTCTTCCTCATCTCCTTTTCAAATTATTGTTTTTCTGTTGAATACATAGGCAATCAATGCTTTCTAAGTTTAACTTCTGTTACATATCTCTAAAATACCATGTCAGGGTAAACTCTCTGTGACCATGATGACGATTCCGGAAAGAAAATGTTTTGAAAGCATATTTATATTGTTTGATACATTGAATTTTGTATTATGTTTACTATCTATTTCCATATTCCTTTTTTTAAAGGACAACGTGTACCTATATTTATTTCTATTTAATCATTCTATATTTTTACCTTCTTATAGACATTTAGACTGTTAAATTAATGTTCCTAATATTTTTTGACAAAGGATACTCATATGTTTTTATTCTATAAGCCAACCTTAATAACTTTCACAAACACACCTCCCAGCTGCATACAAGAGAGCCCCAACCATGCTCTCAGGAGTGGTGAGCAAACCACAATCACCCTCACCTCCATACAATTTTTTACATTGGTCTACTAATATTGAATCTTGCCTGTATATAGAGAGATGTAGGATGACTTCAAATTACATACAATATTGTGATATACTAGTATTTGTGCTTCTAATTTTTGTATTTTTACAGAATATTTTCTCCAATAGGTAAAGATTTCTCTTCCTTTTTGAGCGATAAAAACTCATAAGAAACATACAAGCAGCCAATAATAATCTTTTAAGTTCTCACTAAACAGCCGCGTGCAAGAGAGCCCCAACCACGCTCTCAGATGTGATAAGCAACCAGTCTTCCTCATCTCCATCTTTTTTTCATCTACATACATGTAATACGTTATAACATTTAAAGCTGAAGGCATAGATTCGGATAGAAAGTTGTAAATAGAAGGTGTATTTGAAGTTTTTCTCATAGTCTTATTTATAGGTTTGTTTTTGAGTATTTGTGTCTTTCAGAATGAATCATATTGTGTTTGTGTTGGAAACATTATTGCTTTAGCCTTTTTGGATCTTCTATCAAGATCATAAGATTTACTGGACGGAATTTACAAAATTCCAAAACGTGGTATTTTTATTTGGAAATATTGTGATATATATTTAAGAATCTAAAAAAACTGTTTATTGATTTGTGTAAGAGAGATTTGGGCAATGTATCATTGTTTAAAAATTTCAGAAAATTTATGCCTCGACAGGCTTTTAACACTTTGTTTCTAGAGTATAGTGAAAATAATAAATGTAAATCAGAAAAGTATTCTTAAATACTATGAAATAATATAATGAAAAGAATATTCATGAAATTATTAATATACTCAACTTCATTTCTCTTAGGAATATTTCTATATGGTTGACAACATTTTTCTGCCATTCCTAACTTTTCAATATTCTCTTCTTCTGACACGTTTAGGATTAACTCTATTAAATGAGGAGTCAACAGAAAAGAATATAGAAAAGTTAGGAATGGCAGAAAAATGTACTCAAACATATAAGGATATTCATATAAATACCAGTAGATAACATTCAATTTTGTTATATGTCTTGTGAAGTTTATTTAAACACTTATATGTAGATTTTAATGGCCAACATATCATTACATACTGATGAAAAGTAGTCGATAGTGTATATTTGGAATATTAGGATGATTAATACTTTCTTATGTCAATAGTGCTATTTCTCTGACATTGTATCAAATGCTAATTATTTTTTTTTCTGTTGAATACATAGTCAATCAATGCTTTTTGAGGTTAACATCTTTTACATATCTGTAAAATTCCACGTCAGGATAAACTCTCTGTGAAAATGATGTTGTCTTCGTGAAAGAAAAAGTTTCAAAATCATATTTATATTGTGACACAGGTAATTTTTTATTTTGCTTATTACCTATTTCTATATATCCATTTTTTATAAGGACCACCAATACCTATAATGATTTCTATTTATTCATTCCATATTTTAAACTTTTTATAGATATTTACCTTGTGAAGTTAATGTTCCTAATGTTTTTTGATACAGAATACTCATACTTTTTTATTCTATAAGCCAACCTTAGTAACTTACCCAAACACGCCTCCCAGCCTCTTACAAGAGAGCTCCAACCACTCTCTCAGGAGTAATACCAAAACTTGGTATTTTTATTTGAAAACATGGATAAATATATTTAAGAACTAACACACCATTGAATGAACTGTGTGAGATGACTTTGGGCAATGTATAACTATTTAAAGATTTCAAAAATTGTATTCCTTCACAGTGTTTTAAAACCTTATTTCGAGAATACAGTGAATATAGAAATGTAAATCAGAAACGTGAACCTAAATTCTATGAAATAATTAAATGAAAAGAATATTCATAATACATACCAGTATAAAACGTTCAGCTTGGTTGTACGTCATGTGATGTCTATTTAAACACGTATATGTATATTTTAATGGTCAACATATTGTTACTTATAACGAAAAATAGTCAGTAGTGTATAATTGTAATATTAGGATGATAAATACTTTTTATGTCAATAGTGCTTTGCAACGCTTTCATGAATTTTGTAAAAAAAATATATTTTGTCAACATTTCAAAATGCCTAGCAACGCCGTTATGAATAATGTGAAAAAAATTTATTTTTTCAACACTTCATAATGCCTAGCAAGGCATTTATTTATTTTGTAAAAAAATATATTTTTTTCAACAATTTAAAATGCCTAGCAACGCTTACATTAATTTTGTAAAAAAAATATATTTTTTCAACATTTCATAATGCCTAGCAACGCTTTCATGAATTTTGTAAACAAAATTAATTTTTTCAACATTTCATAATGATTAGCAACGCTTTCATGAATTTGGTAAACAAAATATATTTTTTCCACATTTCAAAGTGCTTAACCACGCTTTCATGAATTTTGTGAAAAAAAATTATTTTTTTAACATTTCAAAATGCCTAGCAACGCTTTCATAAATTTTGTAGAAAAATATATTA
This sequence comes from Prosapia bicincta, assembly GCA_036971475.1. Taxonomy (NCBI): domain Eukaryota; kingdom Metazoa; phylum Arthropoda; class Insecta; order Hemiptera; family Cercopidae; genus Prosapia; species Prosapia bicincta. Next base: position 8,858,139 of record JBAIZL010000376.1, on the reverse strand, counting down.
TTTCAACATTTAATAATGTCTAGCAACGCTTTCTTGAATTTTGTAAAAAAAATATATTTTTTCAACATTTTAAAATGCCTAGCAACGCTCTCAATAATTTTGTGTATAAAATATATTTTTTCAACATGTCTAAATGCCTAGCAACGCTGTTATAAATAATGTAATAAAAATATATTTTTTCAATATTTCAAAATGCCTAGAAACGCTTTCATGAGTTTTGTAAAAAAAATATATTTTTTCAACATTTCAAAATGCCTAGCAACGCTTCCATGAATTTGGTAAACAAAATATATTTTTTCGACATTTCTAAATGCCTAGCAATGCTGTTATGAATAATGTGAAAAAAATATATTTTTTCAACATTTCAAAATGCCTAGAAACGCTTTCATGAATTTGGTAAAAAAATATATTTTTCCATATTTCAAAATGCCTAGCAACGCTTTCATGAATTTTGAAAAAAAATATATTTTTTCAACATTTCAAAATGCCTAGTAACGCTTTCATGAATTTTGTAAAAAAAATATATTTTTTCAACATTTCAAAATGCCTAGCAACGCTTCCATGAATTTGGTAAACAAAATATATTTTAACAACATTTCATATTGCCTAGCAACGCTTTCACGAATTTTGTAAAAAAAGTATATTTTTTCAACATTTCAAAATGCCTAGCAACGCTTTCATGAACTTTGTAAACAAAATATATTTTTTCAACATTTCAAAATACATAGCAACGCTTTCATGAATTTTGTAAAAAAAATATATTTTTTCAACATTTCAAAATGCCTAGCAACGCTGTTATGTATAATGTGAAAAAAATATATTTTTTCAACACTTCATAATGCCTAGCAAGGCTTTTATTTATTTTGTAAAAAAATATATTTTTTTCAACAATTTAAAATGCCTAGCAACGCTTATATTAATTTTGTGAAAAAAATATATTTTTTTAACATTTCAAAATGCCTAGCAACGCTTTTATGAATTTTGTGAAAAAAATATATTTTTTCAACATTTCAAAATGCCTAGCAACGCTTTCATGAATTTGGCAAACAAAATATATTTCTTCCACATTTCAAAATGCCTAGCAACGCTTTTATGAATATTGTGAAAAAAATTTATTTTTTCAACATATCATAATGCCTAGCAACGCTTTCATGAATTTTGTAAACAAAATAAATTTTTTCAACATTTCATAATGATTAGCAACGCTTTCATGAATTTGGTATACAAAATATATTTTTTTTACATTTCAAAATGCTTAACCACGCTTTCATGAATTTTGTAAAAAAAAATTATTTTTTTAATATTTCAAAATGCCTAGCAACGCTTTCATAAATTTTGTAGAAAAATATATTTTTTCAACATTTAATAATGTCTAGCAACGCTTTCTTGAATTTTGTAAAAAAAATATATTTTTTCAACATTTTAAAATGCCTAGCAACGCTCTCAATAATTTTGTGTACAAAATATATTTTTTCAACATGTCTAAATGCCTAGCAACGCTGTTATAAATAATGTAAAAAAAATATATTTTTTCAACATTTCAAAATGCCTAGCAACGCTTTCATGAATTTGGTAAACAAAATATATTTTTTCGACATTTCTAAATGCCTAGCAATGCTGTTATGAATAATGTGAAAAAAATATATTTTTTCAACATTTCAAATTGCCTAGCAACGCTTTCATGAGTTTTGTAAAAAAAATATATATTTTCAACATTTCAAAATGCCTAGCAACGCTTCCATGAATTTGGTAAACAAAATATATTTTTTCGACCTTTCTAAATGCCTAGCAATGCTATTATGAATAATGTGAAAAAAAATATTTTTTCAACATTTCAAAATGCCTAGAATCGCTTTCATGAATTTTGTAAAAAAAATGTATTTTTTAAAAAATTCAAAATGCGTAGCAACGCTTTCATGAATTTTGTAAAAAAAATATATTTTGTCAACATTTCAAAATGCCTAGCAACGCCGTTATGAATAATGTGAAAAAAATTTATTTTTTCAACACTTCATAATGCCTAGCAAGGCATTAATTTATTTTGTAAAAAAATATATTTTTTTCAACAATTTAAAATGCCTAGCAACGCTTACATTAATTTTGTAAAAAAAATATATTTTTTCAACATTTCATAATGCCTAGCAACGCTTTCATGAATTTTGTAAACAAAATTAATTTTTTCAACATTTCATAATGATTAGCAACGCTTTCATGAATTTGGTAAACAAAATATATTTTTTCCACATTACAAAGTGCTTAACCACGCTTTCATGAATTTTGTGAAAAAAAATTATTTTTTTAACATTTCAAAATGCCTAGCAACGCTTTCATAAATTTTGTAGAAAAATATATTTTTTCAACATTTAATAATGTCTAGCAACGCTTTCTTGAATTTTGTAAAAAAAATATATTTTTTCAACATTTTAAAATGCCTAGCAACGCTCTCAATAATTTTGTGTATAAAATATATTTTTTCAACATGTCTAAATGCCTAGCAACGCTGTTATAAATAATGTAATAAAAATATATTTTTTCAATATTTCAAAATGCCTAGAAACGCTTTCATGAGTTTTGTAAAAAAAATATATTTTTTCAACATTTCAAAATGCCTAGCAACGCTTCCATGAATTTGGTAAACAAAATATATTTTTTCGACATTTCTAAATGCCTAGCAATGCTGTTATGAATAATGTGAAAAAAATATATTTTTTCAACATTTCAAAATGCCTAGAAACGCTTTCATGAATTTGGTAAAAAAATATATTTTTCCATATTTCAAAATGCCTAGCAACGCTTTCATGAATTTTGAAAAAAAATATATTTTTTCAACATTTCAAAATGCCTAGTAACGCTTTCATGAATTTTGTAAAAAAAATATATTTTTTCAACATTTCAAAATGCCTAGCAACGCTTCCATGAATTTGGTAAACAAAATATATTTTAACAACATTTCATATTGCCTAGCAACGCTTTCACGAATTTTGTAAAAAAAGTATATTTTTTCAACATTTCAAAATGCCTAGCAACGCTTTCATGAACTTTGTAAACAAAATATATTTTTTCAACATTTCAAAATACATAGCAACGCTTTCATGAATTTTGTAAAAAAAATATATTTTTTCAACATTTCAAAATGCCTAGCAACGCTGTTATGTATAATGTGAAAAAAATATATTTTTTCAACACTTCATAATGCCTAGCAAGGCTTTTATTTATTTTGTAAAAAAATATATTTTTTTCAACAATTTAAAATGCCTAGCAACGCTTATATTAATTTTGTGAAAAAAATATATTTTTTTAACATTTCAAAATGCCTAGCAACGCTTTTATGAATTTTGTGAAAAAAATATATTTTTTCAACATTTCAAAATGCCTAGCAACGCTTTCATGAATTTGGCAAACAAAATATATTTCTTCCACATTTCAAAATGCCTAGCAACGCTTTTATGAATATTGTGAAAAAAATTTATTTTTTCAACATATCATAATGCCTAGCAACGCTTTCATGAATTTTGTAAACAAAATAAATTTTTTCAACATTTCATAATGATTAGCAACGCTTTCATGAATTTGGTATACAAAATATATTTTTTTTACATTTCAAAATGCTTAACCACGCTTTCATGAATTTTGTAAAAAAAAATTATTTTTTTAACATTTCAAAATGCCTAGCAACGCTTTCATAAATTTTGTAGAAAAATATATTTTTTCAACATTTAATAATGTCTAGCAAAGCTTTCTTGAATTTTGTAAAAAAAATATATTTTTTCAACATTTTAAAATGCCTAGCAACGCTCTCAATAATTTTGTGTACAAAATATATTTTTTCAACATGTCTAAATGCCTAGCAACGCTGTTATAAATAATGTAAAAAAAATATATTTTTTCAACATTTCAAAATGCCTAGCAACGCTTTCATGAATTTGGTAAACAAAATATATTTTTTCGACATTTCTAAATGCCTAGCAATGCTGTTATGAATAATGTGAAAAAAATATATTTTTTCAACATTTCAAATTGCCTAGCAACGCTTTCATGAGTTTTGTAAAAAAAATATATATTTTCAACATTTCAAAATGCCTAGCAACGCTTCCATGAATTTGGTAAACAAAATATATTTTTTCGACCTTTCTAAATGCCTAGCAATGCTATTATGAATAATGTGAAAAAAAATATTTTTTCAACATTTCAAAATGCCTAGAATCGCTTTCATGAATTTTGTAAAAAAAATGTATTTTTTAAAAAATTCAAAATGCGTAGCAACGCTTTCATGAATTTTGTAAAAAAAATATATTTTGTCAACATTTCAAAATGCCTAGCAACGCCGTTATGAATAATGTGAAAAAAATTTATTTTTTCAACACTTCATAATGCCTAGCAAGGCATTAATTTATTTTGTAAAAAAATATATTTTTTTCAACAATTTAAAATGCCTAGCAACGCTTACATTAATTTTGTAAAAAAAATATATTTTTTCAACATTTCATAATGCCTAGCAACGCTTTCATGAATTTTGTAAACAAAATTAATTTTTTCAACATTTCATAATGATTAGCAACGCTTTCATGAATTTGGTAAACAAAATATATTTTTTCCACATTACAAAGTGCTTAACCACGCTTTCATGAATTTTGTGAAAAAAAATTATTTTTTTAACATTTCAAAATGCCTAGCAACGCTTTCATAAATTTTGTAGAAAAATATATTTTTTCAACATTTAATAATGTCTAGCAACGCTTTCTTGAATTTTGTAAAAAAAATATATTTTTTCAACATTTTAAAATGCCTAGCAACGCTCTCAATAATTTTGTGTATAAAATATATTTTTTCAACATGTCTAAATGCCTAGCAACGCTGTTATAAATAATGTAATAAAAATATATTTTTTCAATATTTCAAAATGCCTAGAAACGCTTTCATGAGTTTTGTAAAAAAAATATATTTTTTCAACATTTCAAAATGCCTAGCAACGCTTCCATGAATTTGGTAAACAAAATATATTTTTTCGACATTTCTAAATGCCTAGCAATGCTGTTATGAATAATGTGAAAAAAATATATTTTTTCAACATTTCAAAATGCCTAGAAACGCTTTCATGAATTTGGTAAAAAAATATATTTTTCCATATTTCAAAATGCCTAGCAACGCTTTCATGAATTTTGAAAAAAAATATATTTTTTCAACATTTCAAAATGCCTAGTAACGCTTTCATGAATTTTGTAAAAAAAATATATTTTTTCAACATTTCAAAATGCCTAGCAACGCTTCCATGAATTTGGTAAACAAAATATATTTTAACAACATTTCATATTGCCTAGCAACGCTTTCACGAATTTTGTAAAAAAAGTATATTTTTTCAACATTTCAAAATGCCTAGCAACGCTTTCATGAACTTTGTAAACAAAATATATTTTTTCAACATTTCAAAATACATAGCAACGCTTTCATGAATTTTGTAAAAAAAATATATTTTTTCAACATTTCAAAATGCCTAGCAACGCTGTTATGTATAATGTGAAAAAAATATATTTTTTCAACACTTCATAATGCCTAGCAAGGCTTTTATTTATTTTGTAAAAAAATATATTTTTTTCAACAATTTAAAATGCCTAGCAACGCTTATATTAATTTTGTGAAAAAAATATATTTTTTTAACATTTCAAAATGCCTAGCAACGCTTTTATGAATTTTGTGAAAAAAATATATTTTTTCAACATTTCAAAATGCCTAGCAACGCTTTCATGAATTTGGCAAACAAAATATATTTCTTCCACATTTCAAAATGCCTAGCAACGCTTTTATGAATATTGTGAAAAAAATTTATTTTTTCAACATATCATAATGCCTAGCAACGCTTTCATGAATTTTGTAAACAAAATAAATTTTTTCAACATTTCATAATGATTAGCAACGCTTTCATGAATTTGGTATACAAAATATATTTTTTTTACATTTCAAAATGCTTAACCACGCTTTCATGAATTTTGTAAAAAAAAATTATTTTTTTAACATTTCAAAATGCCTAGCAACGCTTTCATAAATTTTGTAGAAAAATATATTTTTTCAACATTTAATAATGTCTAGCAAAGCTTTCTTGAATTTTGTAAAAAAAATATATTTTTTCAACATTTTAAAATGCCTAGCAACGCTCTCAATAATTTTGTGTACAAAATATATTTTTTCAACATGTCTAAATGCCTAGCAACGCTGTTATAAATAATGTAAAAAAAATATATTTTTTCAACATTTCAAAATGCCTAGCAACGCTTTCATGAATTTGGTAAACAAAATATATTTTTTCGACATTTCTAAATGCCTAGCAATGCTGTTATGAATAATGTGAAAAAAATATATTTTTTCAACATTTCAAATTGCCTAGCAACGCTTTCATGAGTTTTGTAAAAAAAAATATATATTTTCAACATTTCAAAATGCCTAGCAACGCTTCCATGAATTTGGTAAACAAAATATATTTTTTCGACCTTTCTAAATGCCTAGCAATGCTATTATGAATAATGTGAAAAAAAATATTTTTTCAACATTTCAAAATGCCTAGAATCGCTTTCATGAATTTTGTAAAAAAAATGTATTTTTTAAAAAATTCAAAATGCGTAGCAACGCTTTCATGAATTTGGTAAACAATATTTATTTTTTTTGTATTTCAAAATGCCTAGCAACGCTTTCATGAGTTTTGTAAAAAAAATATATTTTTTCAACATTTCAAAATGCCTAGCAACGCTTTCATGAATTTAGTAAAAAAATATATTTTTCCTTATTTCAAAATGCCTAGCAACGCTTTCATGAATTTTGAAAAAAAATATATTTTTTCAACATTTCAAAATGCCTAGCAACGCTTTCATGAATTTTGTAAAAAAAATATCTTTTTTCAACATTTCAAAATGCCTAGCAACGCTTCCATGAATTTGGTAAACAAAATATATTTTAACAACTTTTCATATTGCCTAGCAACGCTCACGAATTTTGTAAAAAAAGTATATTTTTTTCAATATTTCAAAATGCATAGCAACGCCTTCATGAATTTTGTAAAAAAAATATATTTTTTCAATATTTCAAAATGCCTAGCAACGCTGTTATGTATAATGTGAAACAAATATATTTTTTTAACATTTCAAAATGCCTAGCAACGCTTTCATACATTTTTTTAGAAAAATATATTTTTTCAACATTTAAAAACGCCTAGCAACGCTCTCAATAATTTTATGTACAAAATATATTTTTTCAAAATGCCTAGCCATGCTTTCATGAATTTTGTAAACAAAATATATTTTTTCAACATTTCAAAATGCATAGCAACGCTTTCATGAATTTGGTAAACAAAATATATTTTTCCCATATTTCAAAATGCCTAGAAAACTTTCATGAATTGTGTGAAAAAAATATATTTTTTCAACATTTCAAAATGCCTAGCAACGCTTTCATGAATTTTGTAAAAGAAATATATTTTTTCAACATTTCAAAATGCCTAGCAACGCTTCCATGAATTTGGTAAACAAAATATATTTTAACAACATTTCATATTGCCTAGCAACGCTTTCACGAATTTTGTAAAAAAAGTATATTTTTTCAACATTTCAAAATGCCTAGCAACGCTTTCATGAATTTTGTAAACAAAATATATTTTTTCAACATTTCAAAATGCATAGCAACGCTTTCATGAATTTTGTAAAAAAAATATATTTTTTCAACATTTCAAAATGCCTAGCAACGCTGTTATGTATAATGTGAAAAAAATATATTTTTTCAACACTTCATAATGCCTAGCAGGGCTTTTATTTATTTTGTAAAAAAATATATTTTTTTCAACAATTTAAAATGCCTAGCAACGCTTACATTAATTTTGTGAAAAAAATATATTTTTTTAACATTTAAAAATGACTAGCAACGCTTTCATGAATTTGGCAAACAAAATATATTTCTTCCACATTTCAAAATGCCTAGCAACGCTTTTATGAATATTGTGAAAAAAATTTATTTTTTCAACATTTCATAATGCCTAGCAACGCTTTCATGAATTTTGTAAACAAAATTAATTTTTTCAACATTTCATAATGATTAGCAACGCTTTCATGAATTTGGTATACAAAATATATTTTTTTTACATTTAAAAATGCTTAACCACGCTTTCATGAATTTTGTAAAAAAAAATTATTTTTTTAACATTTCAAAATGCCTAGCAACGCTTTCATAAATTTTGTAGAAAAATATATTTTTTCAACATTTAATAATGTCTAGCAACGCTTTCTTGAATTTTGTAAAAAAAATATATTTTTTCAACATTTTAAAATGCCTAGCAACGCTCTCAATAAATTTGTGTATAAAATATATTTTTTCAACATGTCTAAATGCCTAGCAACGCTGTTATAAATAATGTAAAAAAAATATATTTTTTCAACATTTCAAAATGCCTAGAAACGCTTTCATGAATTTTGTAAAAAAAATATATTTTTTCAAAATTTCAAAATGCGTAGCAACGCTTTCATGAATTTGGTAAACAATATTTATTTTTTTTGTATTTCAAAATGCCTAGCAACGCTTTCATGAGTTTTGTAAAAAAAATATATTTTTTCAACATTTCAAAATGCCTAGCAACGCTTTCATGAATTTGGTAAAAAAATATATTTTTCCTTATTTCAAAATGCCTAGCAACGCTTTCATGAATTTTGAAAAAAAATATATTTTTTCAACATTTCAAAATGCCTAGCAACGCTTTCATGAATTTTGTAAAAAAAATATATTTTTTCAACTTTTCAAAATGCCTAGCAACGCTTCCATGAATTTGGTAAACAAAATATATTTTAACAACTTTTCATATTGCCTAGCAACGCTTTCACGAATTTTGTAAAAAAAGTATATTTTTTTCAATATTTCAAAATGCATAGCAACGCCTTCATGAATTTTGTAAAAAAAATATATTTTTTCAATATTTCAAAATGCCTAGCAACGCTGTTATGTATAATGTGAAACAAATATATTTTTTTAACATTTCAAAATGCCTAGCAACGCTTTCATACATTTTTTAGAAAAATATATTTTTTCAACATTTAATAACGCCTAGCAACGCTCTCAATAATTTTGTGTACAAAATATATTTTTTCAAAATGCCTAGCCACGCTTTCATGATTTTTGTATACAAAATATATTTTTTCAACATTTCAAAATGCATAGCAACGCTTTCATGAATTTGGTAAACAAAATATATTTTTCCCATATTTCAAAATGCCTAGAAAACTTTCATGAATTGTGTGAAAAAAATATATTTTTTCAACATTTCTAAATGCCTAGCAACGCTATCATGAATTTAATAAAAAAAATATATTTTTTCAACATTTCAAAATGCCTAGCAATGCTTTCATGAATTTTGTAAACAAAATATATTTTTTCAACATTTCAAAATGCATAGCAACGCTTTCATGAATTTTGTAAAAAAAATATATTTTGTCAACCTTTCTAAATGCCTAGCAACGCTGTTATGAATAATGTGAAAAAAATATATTTTTTCAACATTTCAAAATGCCTAGCAACGGTTTCATGAATATGGTAAACAATATATATTTTTTCAACATTTCAAAATGCGTAACAACGCTATCATGAATTTGGAAAACAAACTTATTTTTCAACATTTCATAATGCCTTGCAACGTTTTCATGAATTTTGTAAAAAAAATATATTTTTTCAACATTTAAAATGCCTAGCAATGCTTTCAATAATTGTGTGAAAAAAATATATTTTTTCAACATTTAAAATTGCCTAGCAACGATGTTATGAATAATGTGAAAAAAATATATTTTTTCAAAGTGCCTAGCAACGCTTTCATGAGTTTTGTAAAAAAAAATATATTTTTTCATCATTTCAAAATGCCTAGCTACGATTCCATGAATTTGGTAAACAAAATATATTTTTTCAACATTTCATATTGCCTAGCAACGCTTTCATAAGTTTTGTAAAAAAAAATATATTTTTTCAACATTTCAACATTCCTAGCAACGCTTCCTTGAATTTGGTAAACAAAATATATTTTTTCAACATTTAATATTGCCTAGCAACGCTTTCACGAATTTTGTAAAAAAAGTATATTTTTTCAACATTTCAAAATGCCTAGCAATGCTTCCATGAATTTGGTAAACAAAAAATTATTTTTTCAACATTTCATATTGCCTAGCAATCTTTCACGAATTTTGTAAAAAAAAGTATATTTTTTCAACATTTGAAAATGCCTAGCCACGCTTTCATGAATTTGGTAAACAAAATATATTTTTCCCATATTTCAAAATGCCTAGCAAAGCTTTCATGAATTGTGTGAAAAAAATATATTTTTTCAACATTTCTAAATGCCTAGCAACGCTATCATGAATTTAATAAAAAAAATATATTTTTTCAACATTTCAAAATGCATAGCAACGCTTTCATGAATTTTGTAAAAAAAATATATTTTTTCAACATTTCGAAATGCCTAGCAACACTGTTATGTATAATGTGAAACAAATTTATTTTTTCAACATTTCATAATGCCTAGCAACGCTTTCATGAATTTTGTAAAAAAAATATATTTTTTCAAAATGCCTAGCAACGCTTCATGAATTTGGTAAACAAAATATATTTTTCCACATTTCAAAATGCCTAGCAACGCTTTTATGAATATTGTGAGAACATTTTATTTTTTCAGCAATTCATATTGCCTAGCAACGCTTTCACGAATTTAGTAAAAAAAAGTATATTTTTTCAACATTTCAAAATGCCTAGCAACGCTTTCATGAATTTTGTAAAAAAAATATATATTTTCAACATTTCAAAATGCATAGCAACGCTTTCATGAATTTTGTAAAAAAAATATATTTTTTCAACATTTTAAAATGCCTAGCAACGCTGTTATGTATAATGTGAAACAAATTTATTTTTTCAACACTTCATATTGCCTAGCTACGCTTTCACGATTTTTGTAAAAAAAAGTATATTTTTTCAACATTTCAAAATGCCTAGCAAGGCTTTCCTGAATTTTGTAATCAAAATATATTTTTTCAACATTTCAAAATGCCTAGCGACTTTTTCATAAATTTTGTAGAAAAATATATTTTTTCAACATTGAAAAACGCCTAGCAACGCTCTCAATAATTTTGTGTAAAAAATATATTTTTTCAAAATGCCTAGCAACACTTTCATGAATTTTGGAAACAATATATATATATTTCTCATTTCAAAATGCCTAGCAACGCTTTTATGAATTTTGAAAAAAAATATGTTTTCAACATTTTAAAATGCCTAGCAACGCTCTCAATAATTTTGTGTATAAAACATATTTTTTCAACATTTCTAAATGCCTAGTAACGCTGTTATGAATAAAGTGAAAAAAATATATTTTTTCAACATTTAAAAACTCCTATCAACGCTTTCATGAATTTTGTAAAAAAAATATATATTCTTTCAACATTTCAAAATGCGTAGCAACGCTTTCATGAATTTTGAAAACAAATTTATTTTTCAACATTTCATAATGCCTTGCAACGCTTTCATGAATTTGGTAAAAAAAATATATATTCTTTCAACATTTCAAAATGCGTAGCAACGCTTTCATGAATTTTGAAAACAAATTTATTTTTCAACATTTCATAATGCCTTGCAACGCTTTCATGAATTTTTTTAAAAAAATATATTTATTTAACATTTAAAATCCCTAGCAATGCTTTCAAAAATTGTGCGAAAAAAATATATTTTTTCAACATTTCAAATTGCCTAGCAACGATGTTATGAATAATGTGAAAAAAATAAATTTTTGCAACATTTCAAAATGCCTAGCAACGCTTTTATGAATTTTGTGAAAAAAATATATTTTTTCAACATTTCAAAATGCCTAGCAACGCTGTTATGTATAATGTGAACCAAATTTAATTTTTCATCATTTCAAATTGCCTAGCAACGATGTTATGAATAATGTGAAAAAAATATATTTTTTCAACATTTCAAAATGCCTAGCAACGCTTTCATGAATATTGTAAAAAAAAATAGATTTTTTCAACATTTTAAAATTCCTAGCAACGCTTTCATGAATTTTGTAAAAAAAATATATTTTTTCAAAATGCCTAGCAACGTTTCATGAATTTGGTAAACAAAATATATTTTTTCCACATTTAAAAATGCCTAGCAACGCTTTCATGAGTTTTGTAAAAAAAATATATTTTTTCAACCTTTCAAAATGCCTAGCAATGCTTTCATGAATTTTGTAAAAAAAATATATTTTTTCAACATTTAAAATGCCTATTAATGCTTTCAATAATTGTGTGAAAAAAATATATTTTTTCAACATTTCAAATTGCCTAGCAACGCTTTTATGAATATTGTGAAAAAAATATATTTTTTCAACATTTCAAAATGCATAGCAACGCTTTCATGAATTTTGTAAAAAAAATATATTTTTTCAACATTTCAAAATGCCTAACAACGCTGTTATGTATAATGTGAAACAAATTTATTTTTTCAACATTTCATATGGCCTAGCAACGCTTTCATGAATTTGGTAAACAATATATATTTTTTTCTCATTTCAAAATGCCTAGCAACGCTTTCATGAGTTTTGTAAAAAAAATATATTTTTTCAACATTTCAAAATGCCTAGCAACGCTTTCATGAATTTGGTAAACAATATATATTTTTTCCACACTTCAAAATGCCTAGCAACGCTTTCATGAATTTGGTAAAAAAAATATATTTTTTCAACATTTCAAAATGCCTAGCAACGCTTTCATGAATTTTGAAAAAAATATATTATTTCAACATTTTAAAATGCCTAGCAACGCCTTCAATTATTGTCTGGAAAAAATGTATTTTTTCAACATTTCAAAATACCTAGCAACGCTATTATGAATAGTGTGAAAAATATATATTTTTTCAAAATTTCAAAATGCCTAGCAACGCTTTCATGAATTTGGTAAACAATATATATTTTTTCCACATTTCGAAATGACTAGCAATGCTTTAATGAATTTGGTAAAAAAAATATTTTTTTTCCACATTTCAAAATGCCTAGCAACGCTTTCATGAATTTTGTGAAAAAATATATTTTTTCAACATTTCTAAATGCCTAACAACGCTTTCATGAATTTTGTAAAAAAAATATATATTTTTTCAACATTTTAAAATGCCTAGCAACGCTCTCAATAATTTTGTTTATAAAATATATTTTTTCAACATTTTTAAATGCATAGCAACGCTGTTATGAATAATGTGAAAAAAATATATTTTTTCAACATATCAAAATTCCTAGCAACGCTTTAATGAATTTTGTAAAAAAAATATATTTTTTCAAAATGCCTAGCAACGCTTCATGAATTTGGTAAATAAAATATATTTCTTCCACAATTAAAATGCCTAGCAACGCTTTCATGAACTGTGTGAAAAAAATATATTTTTCCAACATTTCAAAATGCCTAGAAACGCTTTCATGAATTTTGTAAAACAATATATTTTTTTAAAATTTCAAAATGCCTAGCAACGCTTTCATGAATTTGGTAAACAATATATATATATTTTTTTCATTTCAAAATGCCTAGCAACGCTTTCATGAGTTTTGTAAAAAAAAATATTTTTTCAACATTTCAAAATGCCTAGCAACGCTTTCGTGAATTTGGTAAACAAAATATATTTTTCCACATTTCAAAATGCCTAGCAACGCTTTCATGAATTTTGAAAAAAAATATATTTTTTCAACTTTTCAAAATGCATAGCAAGGCTTTCATGAATTTTGTAAAAAAAATATATTATTTCAACATTTCAAACTGCCTTGCAACGCTGTTATGTATAATGTGAAACAAATTTATTTTTTCAACATTTCATAATGCCTAGCAACGCTTCACGAATTTTGTAAATAAAATATATTTTTCCACATTTCAAAATGCCTAGCAACGCTTTTATGAATATTGTGAAAAAAATTTATTTTTTTAACATTTCATATTGCATTTCATATATTAACATTTCAATATATATATATTTTTTTCATTTCAAAATGCCTAGCAACTCTTTCACGAATTTCGTAAAAACAAGTATATGTTTTCAACATTTCAAAATGCCTTGCCACGCTTTCATGAATTTGGTAAACAAAATATATTTTCCCCATATTTCAAAATGCCTAGCAACGCTTTCATGAATTGTGTGAAAAAAATATGTTTTTTCATTATTTTAAAATGTCTAGCAACGCTCTCAATAATTTTGTGTATAAAATATATTTTTTCAACATTTCTAAATGCCTAGCAACGCTTTCATGAATTGTGTGAAAAAGATATATATTTTTTCAACATTTCAAAATGCCTAGAAACGCTTTCATGGATTTTGTAAAAAAAATATATTTTTTCAAAATTTCAAAATGCCAAGAGTTGCTCTTTCATGAATTTGGTAAACAATATATATTTTTTTCTCATTTCAAAATGCCTAGCAACGCTTTCTTGAGTTTTGTAAAAAAAATATATTTTTTCAACATTTCAAAATGCCTAGCAACGCTTTCATGAATTTGGTGAACAATATATATTTTTTCCACACTTCAAAATGCCTAGCAACGCTTTCATGAATTTTGTAAAAAAGATATATTTTTTGAACATTTCTAAATGCCTAGCAACTCTGTTATGAATAATGTGAAGAAAATATATTTTTCAACATTTCATAATGACTAGAAACGCTTTCATAAATTTAAAAAAAAAAATTTTTTTTTTAAAAATTTCAAAATGCCTTGCTACTCTTTCATGAATTTTGTAAACAATGTATATTTTTTTCTCATTTCAAAATGCCTAGCATCGCTATTAAGAACAGTGTGAAAAATATATAATTTTTCAACATTTCAAAATGCCTAGCAACGCTTTCATGAATTTGGTAAACAATATATATTTTTTCCACATTTCGAAATGACTAGCAATGCTTTAATGAATTTGGTAAAAAAAAATATATTTTTTCCACATTTCAAAATGCCTAGCAACGCTTTCATGAATTTTGTGAAAAATATATTTTTTCAACATTTCTAAATGCCTAGCAACGCTGTTATGAATAATGTGAAAAAAATATATTTTCTCAACATATCAAAATTCCTAGCAACGCTTTAATGAATTTTGTAAAAAAAAAATATTTTTTCAAAATGCCTAGCAACGCTTCATGAATTTGGTAAATAAAATATATTTCTTCCACAATTAAAAATGTCTAGCAACGCTTTCATGAACTGTGTGAGAAAAATATAATTTTTCAACATTTCAAAATGCCTAGAAACGTTTTCATGAATTTGGTAAACAATATATATATATATATTTCTCATTTCAAAATGCCTAGCAACGCTTTCATGAGTTTTGTAAAAAAAATATATTTTGTCAACATTTCAAAATGCCTAGCAACGCTTTCATGAATTTGGTAAACAATATATATTTTTCCACATTTCAAAATGCCTAGCAACGCTTTCATGAATTTTGAAAAAAAT
The DNA here is from genome assembly GCA_036971475.1 of Prosapia bicincta. Classification (NCBI taxonomy): domain Eukaryota; kingdom Metazoa; phylum Arthropoda; class Insecta; order Hemiptera; family Cercopidae; genus Prosapia; species Prosapia bicincta. The sequence goes on along the minus strand of JBAIZL010000376.1, from coordinate 8,842,676 downwards.
ATATTTTTTCAATATTTCAAAATGCCTAGCAACGCTTTCATGAATTTTGTAAAAAAAATATATTTTTTCAACATTTAAAATGCCTAGCAATGCTTTCAATAATTGTGTGAAAAAATATATTTTTTCAACAATTCAAAATGCCTTGCAACGCTGTTATGTATAATGTGAAACAAATTTATTTTTTCAATATTCCATAATGCCTAGCAACGCTTTCATGAATTTTGTAAAAAAAATATATTTTTTCAACATTTAAAATGCCTAGCAATGCTTTCAATAATTGTGTGTAAAAAATATATTTTTTCAACATTTCATATTGCCTAGCAACGCTTTCACGAATTTTGTAAAAAAAGTATATTTTTTCCACATTTCAAAATGCCTAGCAACGCTTCCATGAATTTAAAAAAAAAAATATATATTTTTTCAACATTTTAAAATGCCTAGCAACGCTCTCAATAATTTTGTTTATAAAATATATTTTTTCAACATTTCTAAATGCCTAGCAACGCTGTTATGAATTATGTGAAAAAAATATATTTTTTCAACATATCAAAATTCCTAGCAACGCTTTAATGAATTTTGTAAAAAAAATATATTTTTTCAAAATGCCTAGCAACGCTTCATGAATTTGGTAAATAAAATATATTTCTTCCACAATTAAAAATGCAAAGCAACGCTTTCATGAACTGTGTGAAAAAAATATATTTTTTCAACATTTCAAAATGCCTAGAAACGCTTTCATGAATTTTGTAAAACAATATAATCTTTTAAAATTTCGAAATGACTAGCAACGCTTTCATGAATTTGGTAAACAATATATATATATTTTTTTCATTTCAAAATGCCTAGCAACGCTTTCATGAGTTTTGTAAAAAAAATATATTTTTTCAACATTTCAATATGCCTAGCAACGCTTTCATGAATTTGGTAAACAAAATATATTTTTCCACATTTCAAAATGCCTAGCAACGCTTTTATGAATATTGTGAAAAAAATTTACTTTTTAAACATTTCATATTGCCTAGCAACGCTTTCACGAATTTTGTAAAAAAAGTATATTTTTTCAACATTTCAAAATGCCTAGCAACGCTTTCATGAATTTTGTAAAAAAAATATATTTTTTCAATATTTTAAAATGCCTAGCAACGCCTTCAATTATTGTGTGAAAAAAATGTATTTTTTCAACATTTCAAAATACCTAGCAACGCTGTTATGAATAGTTTGAAAAATATATATTTTTTCAAAATTTCAAAATGCCTAGCAACGCTTTCATGAATTTGATAAACAATATATATTTTTTCCACATTTCAAAATGACTAGCAATGCTTTAATGAATTTGGTAAAAAAAATATATTTTTTCCACATTTCAAAATGCCTAGCAACGCTTTCATGAATTGTGTGAAAAAAAATATATTTTTTCAACATTTCTAATTGCCTAGCAACGCTGTTATGAATAATTTGAAAAAAATATATTTTTACAACATTGCAAAATGCCTAGCAACGCTTTCATGAATTTTAAAAAAACAATATATTTTTTCAACATTTCGAAAAGCGTAGCAACGCTTTCATGAATTTTGAAAACAAATTTATTTTTCAACATTTCATTATGCCTTGCAACGCTTTCATGAATTTTGTAAAAAAAATATATTTTTTCAACATTTCAAAATGCCTAGCAACGCTGTTATGGATAATGTGAAACAAATTTATTTTTTCAACATTTGAAAATGCCTAGCAACGCTGTTATGTGTAATGTGAAACAAATATATTTTTCAACATTTAAAAATGCCTAGCAACGCATTCATGAATTTTGTAAAAAAAATATATTTTTTCAACATCTTAAAATGCCTAGCAACGCAGTTATGAATAATGTGAAAAATATATATTTTTTCAACATTTCAAAATGCCTAGCAACGCTTTCATGAATTTTGTAAAAAAAATATATTTTTTCAACATTTAAAATGCATATTAATGCTTTCAATAATTGTCTTAAAAAAACATATTTTTTCAACATTTCAAATTGCCTAACAACGATGTTATGAATAATGTGAAAAAAATATACTTTTTCAACATTTCAAAATGTCTAGCAACGCTTTCACGAATTTTGTAAAAAAAAGTATATTTTTTCAACATTTCAAAATGACTAGCAACGGTTCCATGAATTTGGTAAACAAAATATATTTTTTCCACATTTCAAAATGCCTAGCAACGCTTTTATAAATATTGTGAAAAAAATTTATTATTTTTTCATTTCATATTGCCTAGCAACGCTTTCACGAATTTTGTAAAAACAAGTATATTTTTTCAACATTTCAAAATGCCTAGCAACGCTCTCATGAATTTTGTAAAAATAACTATATTTTTTCAACATTTCAAAATGCATACCAACGCTTTCATGAATTTTGTAAAAAAAATATATTTTTTCAACATTTCAATATGCCTAGCAACGCTGTTATGTATAATGTGATACAAATTTATTCTTTTACATTTCATAATGCCTAGCAACGCTTTCATGAATTTTGTAAAAAAAATATATTTTTTTACATTTCAAAATGCCTAGCAACGCTTTCATAAATTTGTAGAAAAATATATTTTATCAACATTTAAAAATGCCTAGCAACGCTCTCAATAATTTTGTGTAAAAAATATATTTTTTCAACATTTCAAAATGCCTAGCAACGCTTTCATGAGTTTTGTAAAAAAAAAATATATTTTTTAAACATTTCAAAATGCCTAGCAACGCTTCCATGAATTTGGTAAACAAAATATATTTTTTCAAGATTTCATATTGCCTATCTACGCTTTCACGAAATTTGCAGAAAAAAGTTTATTTTTTCAACATTTCAAAATGCCAAGCAACGCTTTCATGAATTTGGTAAACAATATATATTTTTTCCACATTTCAAAATGACTAGCAATGCTTTAATGAATTTGGTAAAAAAAATATATTTTTTCCACATTTCAAAATGCCTAGCAACGCTTTCATGAATTGTGTGAAAAAAATATATTTTTTCAACATTTCTAAATGCCTAGCAACGCTGTTATGAATAATTTGAAAAAATATATTTTTTCAACATTTCAAAATGCCTAGCAACGCTGTTATGTATAATGTGATACAAATGTATTTTTTCAACATTTCATAATGCCTAGCAACGCTTTCATGAATTTTGTAAAAAAAATATATTTTTTTAACATTTCAAAATGCCTAGCAACGCTTTCATAAATTTGTAGAAAAATATATTTTATCAACATTTAAAAATGCCTAGCAACGCTCTCAATAATTTTGTGTAAAAAATATATTTTTTCAACATTTCTAAATGCCTAGCAACGCTTTCATGAATTTTGAAAAAAAATATATTTTTCAACATTTCAAAATGCCTAGCAACGCTTTCATGAATTTTGTAAAAAAAATATATTTTTTCAACATTTCAAAATGCCTAGCAACGCTTTCATGAATTTTGTAAAAAAAATATATTTTTTCAACATTTCAAAATGCCTAGCAACGCTTTCATGAATTTTGTAAAAAAAATATATTTTTTTAACATTTCAAAATGTCTAGCAACGCTTTCATAAATTTGTAGAAAAATATATTTTATCAACATTTAAAAATGCCTAGCAACGCTCTCAATAATTTTGTGTAAAAAATAAATTTTTTCAACATTTCTAAATGCCTAGCAACGCTTTCATGAATTTTGAAAAAAAATATATTTTTCAACATTTCAAAATGCCTAGCAACGCTTTCATGAGTTTTGTAAAAAAAAATATATTTTTTTAACATTTTAAAATGCCTAGCAACGCTTCCATGAATTTGGTAAACAAAATATATTTTTTCAAGATTTCATATTGCCTATCTACGCTTTCACGAAATTTGCAGAAAAAAGTTTATTTTTTCAACATTTCAAAATGCCTAGCAACGCTTTCATGAATTTTGTAAAAAAAATATATTTTTTCAACATTTCAAAATGCATAGCAACGCTTTCATGAATTGTGTGAAAAAAATATATTTTTTCAACATTTCTAAATGCCTAGTAACGCTTTCATGAATTTTGTAAAAAAAACATATTTTTTCAATATTTTAAAATGCCTAGCAACGCTCTCATTAATTTTGTGTAAAAAAAATATTTTTTCAACATTTCTAAATGCCTAGCAACGCTTTCATGAATTGTGTGAAAAAGATATATATTTTTTCAACTTTTCTAAATGTTTAGCAGCGCTGTTATGAAAAATGTGAAAAAAATATACTTTTTCAACATTTCAAAATGCCTAGCAACGCTTTCATGAATTTTGTGAAAAAAATATATTTTTTCAACATTTCAAAATGCCTAGCAACGCTTTTACGAATTTTGTAAAAAAAGTATATTTTTTCAACATTTCAAAATGACTAGCAACGGTTCCATGAATTTGGTAAACAAAATAGATATTTTTTCCACATTTCAAAATGCCTAGCAACGCTTTTATGAATATTGTGAAAAAAATTTATTTTTTTTTCATTTCATATTGCCTAGCAACGCTTTCACGAATTTTGTAAAAACAAGTATATTTTTTCAACATATCAAAATGCCTAGCGACGCTCTCATGAATTTGGTAAAAAAAATATATTTTTTCAACATTTCAAAATGCATAGCAACGCTTGCATGAATTTTGTAAAAAAAATATATTTTTTCAACATTTCAAAATGCCTAGCAACGCTGTTATGTATAATGTGATACAAATTTATTTTTTCAACATTTCATAATGCCTAGCAACGCTTTCATGAATTTTGTAAAAAAAATATATTTTTTTTAACATTTCAAAATGCCTAGCAACGCTTTCATAAATTTGTAGAAAAATATATTTTATCAACATTTAAAAATGCCTAGCAACGCTCTCAATAATTTTGTGTAAAAAATATATTTTTTCAACATTTCTAAATGCCTAGCAACGCTTTCATGAATTTTGAAAAAAATAATATTTTTCAACATTTCAAAATGCCTAGCAACGCTTTCATGAGTTTTGTAAAAAAAAATATATTTTTTAAACATTTCAAAATGCCTAGCAACGCTTCCATGAATTTGGTAAACAAAATATATTTTTTCAAGATTTCATATTGCCTATCTACGCTTTCACGAAATTTGCAGAAAAAAGTTTATTTTTTCAACATTTCAAAATGCCTAACAACGCTTTCATGAATTTTGTAAAAAAAATATAATTTTTCAACATTTCAAAATCCCTAGCAACGCTTTCATGAATTTTGTAAAAAAAATATATATTTTTAACATTTCAAAATGCCTAGCAACGCTTTCATAAATTTGTAGAAAAATATATTTTATCAACATTTAAAAATGCCTAGCAACGCTCTCAATAATTTTGTGTAAAAAATATATTTTTTCAACATTTCTAAATGCCCAGCAACGCTTTCATGAATTTTGAAAAAAAATATATTTTTCAACATTTTAAAATGGCTAGCAACGCTTTCATGAGTTTTGTAAAAAAAAATATATTTTTTTAACATTTTAAAATGCCTAGCAACGCTTCCATGAATTTGGTAAACAAAATATATTTTTTCAAGATTTCATATTGCCTATCTACGCTTTCACGAAATTTGCAGAAAAAAGTTTATTTTTTCAACATTTCAAAATGCCTAGCAACGCTTTCATGAATTTTGTAAAAAAAATATATTTTTTCAACATTTCAAAATGCATAGCAACGCTTTCATGAATTGTGTGAAAAATATATATTTTTTCAACATTTCTAAATGCCTAGTAACGCTTTCATGAATTTTGTAAAAAAAACATATTTTTTCAATATTTTAAAATGCCTAGCAACGCTCTCATTAATTTTGTGTAAAAAAAATATTTTTTCAACATTTCTAAATGCCTAGCAACGCTTTCATGAATTGTGTGAAAAAGATATATATTTTTTCAACATTTCTAACGGCTTAGCAACGCTGTTATGAAAAATGTGAAAAAAATATACTTTTTCAACATTTCAAAATGCCTAGCAACGCTTTTATGAATTTTGTAAAAAAAATATATTTTTTCAACATTTCAAAATACCTAGCAACGCTTTCACGAATTTTGTAAAAATAGTATATCTTTTCAACATTTCAAAATGACTAGCAACGGTTCCATGAATTTGGTAAACAAAATATATTTTTTCCACATTTCATAATGCCTAGCAACGCTTTTATGAATATTGTGAAAAAAATTTATTTTTTTTTCATTTCATATTGCCTAGCAACGCTTTCACGAATTTTGTAAAAACAAGTATATTTTTTCAACATATCAAAATGCCTAGCGACGCTCTCATGAATTTTGTAAAAAAAACTATATTTTTTCAACATTTCAAAATGCATAGCAACGCTTTCATGAATTTTGTAAAAAAAATATATTTTTTCAACATTTCAAAATGCCTAGCAACGCTGTTATGTATAATGTGATACAAATTTATTTTTTCAACATTTCATAATGCCTAGCAACGCTTTCATGAATTTTGTAAAAAAAATATATTTTTTTAACATTTCAAAATGCCTAGCAACGCTTCCATAAATTTGTAGAAAAATATATTTTATCAACATTTAAAAATGCCTAGCAACGCTCTCAATAATTTTGTGTAAAAAATATATTTTTTCAACATTTCTAAATGCCTAGCAACGCTTTCATGAATTTTGAAAAAAAATATATTTTTCAACATTTCAAAATGCCTAGCAACGCTTTCATGAGTTTTGTAAAAAAAAATATATTTTTTAAACATTTCAAAATGCCTAGCAACGCTTCCATGAATTTGGTAAACAAAATATATTTTTGCAAGATTTCATATTGCCTATCTACGCTTTCACGAAATTTGCAGAAAAAAGTTTATTTTTTCAACATTTCAAAATGCCTAACAACGCTTTCATGAATTTTTAAAAAAAATATATTTTTTCAACATTTCAAAATGCATAGCAACGCTTTCATGAATTTTGTAAAAAAAACATATTTTTTCAATATTTTAAAATGCCTAGCAACGCTCTCAATAATTTTGTGTAAAAAATATATTTTTTAAACATTTCTTAATGCCTAGCAACGCTTTAATGAATTTTGAAAAAAAATATATTTTTCAACATTTCAAAATGCCTAGCAACGCTTTCATGAGTTTTGTAAAAAAAAATATATTTTTTTTAACATTTTAAAATGCCTAGCAACGCTTCCATGAATTTGGTAAACAAAATATATTTTTTCAAGATTTCATCTTGCCTATCTACGCTTTCACGAAATTTGCAGAAAGAAGTTTATTTTTTCAACATTTCAAAATGCCTAGCAACGCTTTCATGAATTTTGTAAAAAAAAATATATTTTTTCAACATTTCTAAATGCCTAGTAACGCTTTCATGAATTTTGTAAAAAAAACATATTTTTTCAATATTTTCAAATGCCTAGCAACGCTCTCATTAATTTTGGGTAAAAAAATATTTTTTCAACATTTCTAAATGCCTAGCAACGCTTTCATGAATTTTTGTGAAAAAAATATATTTTTTCAACATTTCAAAATGCCTAGCAACGCTTCCATGAATTTTGTAAAAAAAATTTATTTTTTCAACATTTCAAAATGCATAGCAACGCTTTCACACAAAAAATACATATTTTTTCAACATTTTAAAATGCCTAGCAACGCTCTCAATAATTTTGTTTATAAAATATATTTTTTCAACATTTCTAAATGCCTAGCAACGCTGTTATGAATAATGTGAAAAAAATATATTTTTTCAACATATCAAAATTCCTAGCAACGCTTTAATGAATTTTGTAAAAAAAATATATTTTTTCAAAATGCCTAGCAACGCTTCATGAATTTGGTAAATCAAATATATTTCTTCCACAATTAAAAATGCCTAGCAACGCTTTCATGAACTGTTTGAAAAAAATATATTTTTTCAACATTTCAAAATGCCTAGAAACGCTTTCATGAATTTTGTAAAACAATATATTTTTTTAAAATTTCAAAATGCCTAGCAACGCTTTCATGAATTTGGTAAACAATATATATATTTTTTCATTTCAAAATGCCTAGCAACGCTTTCATGAGTTTTGTAAAAAAAATATATTTTTTCAAAATTTCAAATAGCCTAGCAACGCTTTCATGAATTTGGTAAACAAAATATATTTTTCCACATTTCAAAATGCCTAGCAATGCTTTTATGAATATTGTGAAAAAAAGTTATTTTTTAAACATTTCATATTGCCTAGCAACGCTTTCACGAATTTTGTAAAAAAAGTATATTTTTTCAACATTTCAAAATGCCTAGCATCGCTTTCATGAATTTTGTAAAAAAAATATATTTTCTCAACATTTTAAAATGCCTAGCAACGCCTTCAATTATTGTGTGAAAAAAATGTATTTTTTCAACATTTCAAAATACCTAGCAACGCTATTATGAATAGTGTGAAAAAAATATATTTTTTCAATATTTATAAATGCCTAGCAACGCTGTTATGAATAATGAGAAAAAAATACATTTTTTCAACATTTCAAAATGCCTAGCAACGCTTTCATGAATTTTGAAAAAACAATATATTTTTTCAACATTTCGAAATGCGTAGCAACGCTTTCATGAATTTTGAAAACAAATTTATTTTTCAACATTTCATAATGCCTTGCAACGCTTTCATGAATTTTGTAAAAAAAATATATTTTTCAACATTTCAAAATGCCTAGCAACGCTGTTATGTATAATGAGAAACAAATTTATTTTTTCAACATTTCAAATTGCCTAGCAACGCTTCCATGAATTTTGTAAAAAAAAATATATTTTTTCAACATTTTAAAATGCCTAGCAACGCTTTCATGAATTTTGTAAAAAAAATATATTTTTTCAACATTTAAAATGCATATTAATGATTTCAATAATTGTCTTAAAAAAATATATTTTTTCAACATTTCAAATTGCCTAACAACGATGTTATGAATAATGTGAAAAAAAATATACTTTTCAACATTTCAAAATGCCTAGCAACGCTTTCACGAATTTTGTAAAAAAAAAATATTTTTTCAACATTTCAAAATGCCTAGCAACGCTCTCATGAATTTTGTAAAGAAATATATTTTTTCAACATTTCAAAATGCATAGCAACGCTTTCATGAATTTTGTAAAAAAAATATATTTTTTCAACATTTCAAAATGCCTAGCATCGCTTTCATGAATTTTGTAAAAAAAATATATTTTCTCAACATTTTAAAATGCCTAGCAACGCCTTCAATTATTGTGTGAAAAAAATGTATTTTTTCAACATTTCAAAATACCTAGCAACGCTATTATGAATAGTGTGAAAAAAATATATTTTTTCAACATTTATAAATGCCTAGCAACGCTGTTATGAATAATGTGAAAAAAATATATTTTTTCAACATTTCAAAATGCCTAGCAACGCTTTCATGAATTTTGAAAAAACAATATATTTTTTCAACATTTCGAAATGCGTAGCAACGCTTTCATGAATTTTGAAAACAAATTTATTTTTCAACATTTCATAATGCCTTCCAACGCTTTCATGAATTTTGTAAAAAAAATATATTTTTCAACATTTCAAAATGCCTAGCAACGCTGTTATGTATAATGTGAAACAAATTTATTTTTTCAACATTTCAAATTGCCTAGCAACGCTTCCATGAATTTTGTAAAAAAAAATATATTTTTTCAACATTTTAAAATGCCTAGCAACGCTTTCATGAATTTTGTAAAAAAAATATATTTTTTCAACATTTAAAATGCATATTAATGATTTCAATAATTGTCTTAAAAAAATATATTTTTTCAACATTTCAAATTGCCTAACAACGATGTTATGAATAATGTGAAAAAAAATATACTTTTCAACATTTCAAAATGCCTAGCAACGCTTTCACGAATTTTGTAAAAAAAAGGATATTTTTTCAACATTTCAAATGCCTAGCAACGCTCTCATGAATTTTGTAAAGAAATATATTTTTTCAACATTTCAAAATGCATAGCAACGCTTTCATGAATTTTGTAAAAAAAATATATTTTTTCAACATTTCAAAATGCCTAGCATCGCTTTCATGAATTTTGTAAAAAAAATATATTTTCTCAACATTTTAAAATGCCTAGCAACGCCTTCAATTATTGTGTGAAAAAAATGTATTTTTTCAACATTTCAAAATACCTAGCAACGCTATTATGAATAGTGTGAAAAAAATATATTTTTTCAACATTTATAAATGCCTAGCAACGCTGTTATGAATAATGTGAAAAAAATATATTTTTTCAACATTTCAAAATGCCTAGCAACGCTTTCATGAATTTTGAAAAAACAATATTTTTTTTCAACATTTCGAAATGCGTAGCAACGCTTTCATGAATTTTGAAAACAAATTTATTTTTCAACATTTCATAATGCCTTCCAACGCTTTCATGAATTTTGTAAAAAAAATATATTTTTCAACATTTCAAAATGCCTAGCAACGCTGTTATGTATAATGTGAAACAAATTTATTTTTTCAACATTTCAAATTGCCTAGCAACGCTTCCATGAATTTTGTAAAAAAAAATATATTTTTTCAACATTTTAAAATGCCTAGCAACGCTTTCATGAATTTTGTAAAAAAAATATATTTTTTCAACATTTAAAATGCATATTAATGATTTCAATAATTGTCTTAAAAAAATATATTTTTTCAACATTTCAAATTGCCTAACAACGATGTTATGAATAATGTGAAAAAAAATATACTTTTCAACATTTCAAAATGCCTAGCAACGCTTTCACGAATTTTGTAAAAAAAAGGATATTTTTTCAACATTTCAAATGCCTAGCAACGCTCTCATGAATTTTGTAAAGAAATATATTTTTTCAACATTTCAAAATGCATAGCAACGCTTTCATGAATTTTGTAAAAAAAATAAATTTTTTCAACATTTCAAAATGCCTAGCATCGCTTTCATGAATTTTGTAAAAAAAATATATTTTCTCAACATTTTAAAATGCCTAGCAACGCCTTCAATTATTGTGTGAAAAAAATGTATTTTTTCAACATTTCAAAATACCTAGCAACGCTATTATGAATAGTGTGAAAAAAATATATTTTTTCAACATTTATAAATGCCTAGCAACGCTGTTATGAATAATGTGAAAAAAATATATTTTTTCAACATTTCAAAATGCCTAGCAACGCTTTCATGAATTTTGAAAAAACAATATTTTTTTTCAACATTTCGAAATGCGTAGCAACGCTTTCATGAATTTTGAAAACAAATTTATTTTTCAACATTTCATAATGCCTTCCAACGCTTTCATGAATTTTGTAAAAAAAATATATTTTTCAACATTTCAAAATGCCTAGCAACGCTGTTATGTATAATGTGAAACAAATTTATTTTTTCAACATTTCAAATTGCCTAGCAACGCTTCCATGAATTTTGTAAAAAAAAATATATTTTTTCAACATTTTAAAATGCCTAGCAACGCTTTCATGAATTTTGTAAAAAAAATATATTTTTTCAACATTTAAAATGCATATTAATGATTTCAATAATTGTCTTAAAAAAATATATTTTTTCAACATTTCAAATTGCCTAACAACGATGTTATGAATAATGTGAAAAAAAATATACTTTTCAACATTTCAAAATGCCTAGCAACGCTTTCACGAATTTTGTAAAAAAAAGGATATTTTTTCAACATTTCAAAATGCCTAGCAACGCTTTCATGAAATTGGTAAACAAATTATATTTTTTCCACATTTCAAAATGCCTAGCAACGCTTTATGAATATTGTGAAAAAAATTTATTTTTTTAACATTTCATATTGCCTGGCAACCCTTTCACGAATTTTGTAAAAACAAGTATATTTTTTCAACATTTCAAAATGCCTAGCAACGCTCTCATGAATTTTGTAAAGAAATATATTTTTTCAACATTTCAAAATGCATAGCAACGCTTTCATGAATTTTGTAAAAAAAATATATTTTTTCAACATTTAAAAATGCCTAGCAACGCTCTCAATAATTTTGTGTAAAAAATATATTTTTTCAAAATGCCTAGCCACGCTTTCATGAATTTGGTAAACAAAATATATTTTTCCCATATTTCAAAATGCCTAGCAACGCTTTCATGAATTGTGTGAAAAAAATATATTTTTTCAACATTTCTAAATGCCTAGTAACGCTTTCATGAATTTTGTAAAAAAAATATATTTTTTCAATATTTTAAAATGCCTAGCAACGCCCTCAATAATTTTGTGAAAAAAATATATTTTTTCAACATTTCAAAATGCCTAACAACGATGTTATGAATAATGTGAAAAAAAATATACTTTTCAACATTTCAAAATGCCTAGCAACGCTTTCACGAATTTTGTAAAAAAAAGGATATTTTTTCAACATTTCAAAATGCCTAGCAACGCTTTCATGAAATTGGTAAACAAATTATATTTTTTCCACATTTCAAAATGCCTAGCAACGCTTTCATGAGTTTTGTAAAAAAAAATATATTTTTTTAACATTTTAAAATGCCTAGCAACGCTTCCATGAATTTGGTAAACAAAATATATTTTTTCAAGATTTCATATTGCCTATCTACGCTTTCACGAAATTTGCAGAAAAAAGTTTATTTTTTCAACATTTCAAAATGCCTAGCAACGCTTTCATGAATTTTGTAAAAAAAATATATTTTTTCAACATTTCAAAATGCATAGCAACGCTTTCATGAATTGTGTGAAAAAAATATATTTTTTCAACATTTCTAAATGCCTAGTAACGCTTTCATGAATTTTGTAAAAAAAACATATTTTTTCAATATTTTAAAATGCCTAGCAACGCTCTCATTAATTTTGTGTAAAAAAAATATTTTTTCAACATTTCTAAATGCCTAGCAACGCTTTCATGAATTGTGTGAAAAAGATATATATTTTTTCAACTTTTCTAAATGTTTAGCAGCGCTGTTATGAAAAATGTGAAAAAAATATACTTTTTCAACATTTCAAAATGCCTAGCAACGCTTTCATGAATTTTGTGAAAAAAATATATTTTTTCAACATTTCAAAATGCCTAGCAACGCTTTTACGAATTTTGTAAAAAAAGTATATTTTTTCAACATTTCAAAATGACTAGCAACGGTTCCATGAATTTGGTAAACAAAATAGATATTTTTTCCACATTTCAAAATGCCTAGCAACGCTTTTATGAATATTGTGAAAAAAATTTATTTTTTTTTCATTTCATATTGCCTAGCAACGCTTTCACGAATTTTGTAAAAACAAGTATATTTTTTCAACATATCAAAATGCCTAGCGACGCTCTCATGAATTTGGTAAAAAAAATATATTTTTTCAACATTTCAAAATGCATAGCAACGCTTGCATGAATTTTGTAAAAAAAATATATTTTTTCAACATTTCAAAATGCCTAGCAACGCTGTTATGTATAATGTGATACAAATTTATTTTTTCAACATTTCATAATGCCTAGCAACGCTTTCATGAATTTTGTAAAAAAAATATATTTTTTTTAACATTTCAAAATGCCTAGCAACGCTTTCATAAATTTGTAGAAAAATATATTTTATCAACATTTAAAAATGCCTAGCAACGCTCTCAATAATTTTGTGTAAAAAATATATTTTTTCAACATTTCTAAATGCCTAGCAACGCTTTCATGAATTTTGAAAAAAATAATATTTTTCAACATTTCAAAATGCCTAGCAACGCTTTCATGAGTTTTGTAAAAAAAAATATATTTTTTAAACATTTCAAAATGCCTAGCAACGCTTCCATGAATTTGGTAAACAAAATATATTTTTTCAAGATTTCATATTGCCTATCTACGCTTTCACGAAATTTGCAGAAAAAAGTTTATTTTTTCAACATTTCAAAATGCCTAACAACGCTTTCATGAATTTTGTAAAAAAAATATAATTTTTCAACATTTCAAAATCCCTAGCAACGCTTTCATGAATTTTGTAAAAAAAATATATATTTTTAACATTTCAAAATGCCTAGCAACGCTTTCATAAATTTGTAGAAAAATATATTTTATCAACATTTAAAAATGCCTAGCAACGCTCTCAATAATTTTGTGTAAAAAATATATTTTTTCAACATTTCTAAATGCCCAGCAACGCTTTCATGAATTTTGAAAAAAAATATATTTTTCAACATTTTAAAATGGCTAGCAACGCTTTCATGAGTTTTGTAAAAAAAAATATATTTTTTTAACATTTTAAAATGCCTAGCAACGCTTCCATGAATTTGGTAAACAAAATATATTTTTTCAAGATTTCATATTGCCTATCTACGCTTTCACGAAATTTGCAGAAAAAAGTTTATTTTTTCAACATTTCAAAATGCCTAGCAACGCTTTCATGAATTTTGTAAAAAAAATATATTTTTTCAACATTTCAAAATGCATAGCAACGCTTTCATGAATTGTGTGAAAAATATATATTTTTTCAACATTTCTAAATGCCTAGTAACGCTTTCATGAATTTTGTAAAAAAAACATATTTTTTCAATATTTTAAAATGCCTAGCAACGCTCTCATTAATTTTGTGTAAAAAAAATATTTTTTCAACATTTCTAAATGCCTAGCAACGCTTTCATGAATTGTGTGAAAAAGATATATATTTTTTCAACATTTCTAACGGCTTAGCAACGCTGTTATGAAAAATGTGAAAAAAATATACTTTTTCAACATTTCAAAATGCCTAGCAACGCTTTTATGAATTTTGTAAAAAAAATATATTTTTTCAACATTTCAAAATGCCTAGCAACGCTTTCACGAATTTTGTAAAAATAGTATATCTTTTCAACATTTCAAAATGACTAGCAACGGTTCCATGAATTTGGTAAACAAAATATATTTTTTCCACATTTCATAATGCCTAGCAACGCTTTTATGAATATTGTGAAAAAAATTTATTTTTTTTTCATTTCATATTGCCTAGCAACGCTTTCACGAATTTTGTAAAAACAAGTATATTTTTTCAACATATCAAAATGCCTAGCGACGCTCTCATGAATTTTGTAAAAAAAACTATATTTTTTCAACATTTCAAAATGCATAGCAACGCTTTCATGAATTTTGTAAAAAAAATATATTTTTTCAACATTTCAAAATGCCTAGCAACGCTGTTATGTATAATGTGATACAAATTTATTTTTTCAACATTTCATAATGCCTAGCAACGCTTTCATGAATTTTGTAAAAAAAATATATTTTTTTAACATTTCAAAATGCCTAGCAACGCTTCCATAAATTTGTAGAAAAATATATTTTATCAACATTTAAAAATGCCTAGCAACGCTCTCAATAATTTTGTGTAAAAAATATATTTTTTCAACATTTCTAAATGCCTAGCAACGCTTTCATGAATTTTGAAAAAAAATATATTTTTCAACATTTCAAAATGCCTAGCAACGCTTTCATGAGTTTTGTAAAAAAAAATATATTTTTTAAACATTTCAAAATGCCTAGCAACGCTTCCATGAATTTGGTAAACAAAATATATTTTTGCAAGATTTCATATTGCCTATCTACGCTTTCACGAAATTTGCAGAAAAAAGTTTATTTTTTCAACATTTCAAAATGCCTAACAACGCTTTCATGAATTTTTAAAAAAAATATATTTTTTCAACATTTCAAAATGCATAGCAACGCTTTCATGAATTTTGTAAAAAAAACATATTTTTTCAATATTTTAAAATGCCTAGCAACGCTCTCAATAATTTTGTGTAAAAAATATATTTTTTAAACATTTCTTAATGCCTAGCAACGCTTTAATGAATTTTGAAAAAAAATATATTTTTCAACATTTCAAAATGCCTAGCAACGCTTTCATGAGTTTTGTAAAAAAAAATATATTTTTTTTAACATTTTAAAATGCCTAGCAACGCTTCCATGAATTTGGTAAACAAAATATATTTTTTCAAGATTTCATCTTGCCTATCTACGCTTTCACGAAATTTGCAGAAAGAAGTTTATTTTTTCAACATTTCAAAATGCCTAGCAACGCTTTCATGAATTTTGTAAAAAAAAATATATTTTTTCAACATTTCTAAATGCCTAGTAACGCTTTCATGAATTTTGTAAAAAAAACATATTTTTTCAATATTTTCAAATGCCTAGCAACGCTCTCATTAATTTTGGGTAAAAAAATATTTTTTCAACATTTCTAAATGCCTAGCAACGCTTTCATGAATTTTTGTGAAAAAAATATATTTTTTCAACATTTCAAAATGCATAGCAACGCTTTCACACAAAAAATACATATTTTTTCAACATTTTAAAATGCCTAGCAACGCTCTCAATAATTTTGTTTATAAAATATATTTTTTCAACATTTCTAAATGCCTAGCAACGCTGTTATGAATAATGTGAAAAAAATATATTTTTTCAACATATCAAAATTCCTAGCAACGCTTTAATGAATTTTGTAAAAAAAATATATTTTTTCAAAATGCCTAGCAACGCTTCATGAATTTGGTAAATCAAATATATTTCTTCCACAATTAAAAATGCCTAGCAACGCTTTCATGAACTGTTTGAAAAAAATATATTTTTTCAACATTTCAAAATGCCTAGAAACGCTTTCATGAATTTTGTAAAACAATATATTTTTTTAAAATTTCAAAATGCCTAGCAACGCTTTCATGAATTTGGTAAACAATATATATATTTTTTCATTTCAAAATGCCTAGCAACGCTTTCATGAGTTTTGTAAAAAAAATATATTTTTTCAAAATTTCAAATAGCCTAGCAACGCTTTCATGAATTTGGTAAACAAAATATATTTTTCCACATTTCAAAATGCCTAGCAATGCTTTTATGAATATTGTGAAAAAAAGTTATTTTTTAAACATTTCATATTGCCTAGCAACGCTTTCACGAATTTTGTAAAAAAAGTATATTTTTTCAACATTTCAAAATGCCTAGCATCGCTTTCATGAATTTTGTAAAAAAAATATATTTTCTCAACATTTTAAAATGCCTAGCAACGCCTTCAATTATTGTGTGAAAAAAATGTATTTTTTCAACATTTCAAAATACCTAGCAACGCTATTATGAATAGTGTGAAAAAAATATATTTTTTCAACATTTATAAATGCCTAGCAACGCTGTTATGAATAATGTGAAAAAAATATATTTTTTCAACATTTCAAAATGCCTAGCAACGCTTTCATGAATTTTGAAAAAACAATATTTTTTTTCAACATTTCGAAATGCGTAGCAACGCTTTCATGAATTTTGAAAACAAATTTATTTTTCAACATTTCATAATGCCTTCCAACGCTTTCATGAATTTTGTAAAAAAAATATATTTTTCAACATTTCAAAATGCCTAGCAACGCTGTTATGTATAATGTGAAACAAATTTATTTTTTCAACATTTCAAATTGCCTAGCAACGCTTCCATGAATTTTGTAAAAAAAAATATATTTTTTCAACATTTTAAAATGCCTAGCAACGCTTTCATGAATTTTGTAAAAAAAATATATTTTTTCAACATTTAAAATGCATATTAATGATTTCAATAATTGTCTTAAAAAAATATATTTTTTCAACATTTCAAATTGCCTAACAACGATGTTATGAATAATGTGAAAAAAAATATACTTTTCAACATTTCAAAATGCCTAGCAACGCTTTCACGAATTTTGTAAAAAAAAGGATATTTTTTCAACATTTCAAATGCCTAGCAACGCTCTCATGAATTTTGTAAAGAAATATATTTTTTCAACATTTCAAAATGCATAGCAACGCTTTCATGAATTTTGTAAAAAAAATATATTTTTTCAACATTTCAAAATGCCTAGCATCGCTTTCATGAATTTTGTAAAAAAAATATATTTTCTCAACATTTTAAAATGCCTAGCAACGCCTTCAATTATTGTGTGAAAAAAATGTATTTTTTCAACATTTCAAAATACCTAGCAACGCTATTATGAATAGTGTGAAAAAAATATATTTTTTCAACATTTATAAATGCCTAGCAACGCTGTTATGAATAATGTGAAAAAAATATATTTTTTCAACATTTCAAAATGCCTAGCAACGCTTTCATGAATTTTGAAAAAACAATATTTTTTTTCAACATTTCGAAATGCGTAGCAACGCTTTCATGAATTTTGAAAACAAATTTATTTTTCAACATTTCATAATGCCTTCCAACGCTTTCATGAATTTTGTAAAAAAAATATATTTTTCAACATTTCAAAATGCCTAGCAACGCTGTTATGTATAATGTGAAACAAATTTATTTTTTCAACATTTCAAATTGCCTAGCAACGCTTCCATGAATTTTGTAAAAAAAAATATATTTTTTCAACATTTTAAAATGCCTAGCAACGCTTTCATGAATTTTGTAAAAAAAATATATTTTTTCAACATTTAAAATGCATATTAATGATTTCAATAATTGTCTTAAAAAAATATATTTTTTCAACATTTCAAATTGCCTAACAACGATGTTATGAATAATGTGAAAAAAAATATACTTTTCAACATTTCAAAATGCCTAGCAACGCTTTCACGAATTTTGTAAAAAAAAGGATATTTTTTCAACATTTCAAAATGCCTAGCAACGCTTTCATGAAATTGGTAAACAAATTATATTTTTTCCACATTTCAAAATGCCTAGCAACGCTTTATGAATATTGTGAAAAAAATTTATTTTTTTAACATTTCATATTGCCTGGCAACCCTTTCACGAATTTTGTAAAAACAAGTATATTTTTTCAACATTTCAAAATGCCTAGCAACGCTCTCATGAATTTTGTAAAGAAATATATTTTTTCAACATTTCAAAATGCATAGCAACGCTTTCATGAATTTTGTAAAAAAAATATATTTTTTCAACATTTAAAAATGCCTAGCAACGCTCTCAATAATTTTGTGTAAAAAATATATTTTTTCAAAATGCCTAGCCACGCTTTCATGAATTTGGTAAACAAAATATATTTTTCCCATATTTCAAAATGCCTAGCAACGCTTTCATGAATTGTGTGAAAAAAATATATTTTTTCAACATTTCTAAATGCCTAGTAACGCTTTCATGAATTTTGTAAAAAAAATATATTTTTTCAATATTTTAAAATGCCTAGCAACGCCCTCAATAATTTTGTGAAAAAAATATATTTTTTCAACATTTCAAAATGCCTAACAACGATGTTATGAATAATGTGAAAAAAAATATACTTTTCAACATTTCAAAATGCCTAGCAACGCTTTCACGAATTTTGTAAAAAAAAGGATATTTTTTCAACATTTCAAAATGCCTAGCAACGCTTTCATGAAATTGGTAAACAAATTATATTTTTTCCACATTTCAAAATGCCTAGCAACGCTTTATGAATATTGTGAAAAAAATTTATTTTTTTAACATTTCATATTGCCTGGCAACCCTTTCACGAATTTGGTAAAAACAAGTATATTTTTTCAACATTTCAAAATGCCTAGCAACGCTCTCATGAATTTTGTAAAGAAATATATTTTTTCAACATTTCAAAATGCATAGCAACGCTTTCATGAATTTTGTAAAAAAAATATATTTTTTCAACATTTCAAAATGCCTAGCAACGCTGTTATGTATAATGTGAAACAAATTTATTTTTTCAACATTTCATAATGCCTAGCAACGCTTTCATGAATTTTGTAAAAAAAATATATTTTTTTAACATTTCAAAATGCCTAGCGACGCTTTCATAAATTTTGTAGAAAAATATATTTTTTCAACATTTAAAAATGCCTAGCAACGCTCTCAATAATTTTGTGTAAAAAATATATTTTTTCAAAATGCCTAGCCACGCTTTCATGAATTTGGTAAACAAAATATATTTTTCCCATATTTCAAAATGCCTAGCAACGCTTTCATGAATTGTGTGAAAAAAATATATTTTTTCAACATTTCTAAATGCCTAGTAACGCTTTCATGAATTTTGTAAAAAAATATATTTTTTCAACATTTCAAAATGCCTAGAAACGCTTTCATAAATTAAAAAAAAAAAATTTCAAAATTTCAAAATGCCTAGCAACTCTTTCATGAATTTTGTAAAAAAAATATATTTTTTCAACATTTTAAAATGCTTAGCAACGCCTTCAATTATTGTGTGAAAAAAATGTATTTTTTCAACACTTCAAAATACCTAGCAACGCTATTAGTAATAGTGTCAAAATATATATTTTTTCAACATTTCAAAATGCCTAGCAACGTTTCATGAATTTGGTAAACAATATATATTTTATTTCATTTCAAAATGCCTAGCAACGCTTTTATGAATTTTGTAAAAAAAATATATTTTTTCAACATTTTAAAATGCTTAGCAACGCCTTCAATTATTGTGTGAAAAAAATGTATTTTTTCAACATTTCAAAATACCTAGCAACGCTATTAGTAATAGTGTGAAAAATATATATTTTTTCAACATTTCAAAATGCCTAGCAACGCTTTCATGAATTTGGTAAACAATATATATCTTTTCCACATTTCAAAATGACTAGCAATGCTTTAATGAATTTGGTAAAAAAAATATATTTTTTCCACATTTCAAAATGCCTAGCAACGCTTTCATGAATTTTGTGAAAAAAATATATTTTTTCAACATTTCAAAATGCCTAGCAACGCTTCCATGAATTTTGTAAAAAAAATTTATTTTTTCAACATTTCAAAATGCATAGCAACGCTGTTATGAATAATGTGAAAAAAATATATTTTTTTTCAACATTTCAAAATCCCTAGCAACGCTTTCATGAATTTGCTAAACAATATATATTTTTCCACGTTTCAAAATGCCTAGCAACGCTTTCATGAATTTTGTGAAAAAATATATTTTTTCAACATTTCTAAATGCCTAGCAACGCTTTCATGAATTTTGTAAAAAAAGTATATATTTTTTCAACATTTTAAAATGCCTAGCAACGCTCTCAATAATTTTATTTATAAAATATATTTTTTCAACATTTCTAAATGCCTATCCCCGCTGTTATGAATAATGTGAAAAAAATATATTTTTTCAACATATCAAAATTCCTAGCAACGCTTTCATGAGTTTGGTAAACAATATATATTTTTTTCTCATTTCAAAATGCCTAGCAACGCTTTTATGAATTTTGTAAAAAAAATATATTTTTTCAACATTTTAAAATGCTTAGCAACGCCTTCAATTATTGTGTGAAAAAAATGTATTTTTTCAACGTTTCAAAATACCTAGCAACGCTATTAGTAATAGTGTGAAAAATATATATTTTTTTAACATTTCAAAATGCCTAGTAATGCTTTAATGAATTTGGTAAAAAAAATATATTTTTTCCACATTTCAAATGCCTAGCAACGCTTTCATGAATTTTGTGAAAAAAATATATTTTTTCAACATTTTTAAATGCCTAGCAACGCTTTCATGAATTTTGTAAAAAAAATATATATTTTTTCAACATTTTAGAATGCCTAGCAACGCTGTTATGAATTTTGTAAAAAAAATATTTTTTTTAAAAATGCCTAGCAACGATTCATGAATTTGGTAAATAAAATATATTTCTTCCACAATTAAAAATGCCTAGCAACGCTTTCATGAACTGTGTGAAAAAAATATATTTTTTTAACATTTCAAAATGCCTAGAAACGCTTTTATGAATTTTGTAAAACAATATATTTTTTTAAAATTTCAAAATGCCTAGCAACGCTTTCATGAATTTGGTAAACAATATATATATATATATATATATATATATATATTATTTTCATTTCAAAATGCCTAGCAACGCTTTCATGAGTTTTGTAAAAAAATATATTTTTTCAACATTTCAAAATGCCTAGCAACGCTTTCATGAATTTGGTAAATAATATATATTTTTCCACATTTCAAAATCCCTAGCAACGTTTTCATGAATTTTGAAAAAAAATATATTTTTTCAACATTTCAAAATGCCTAGCAACGCTTTCCTGAATTTTGAAAAAAAATATATTTTTTCAACATTTAAAATGCCTAGCAAAGCTTTCAATAATTGTGTGAAAAAAATATATTTTTTCAACATTTCAAAATGCCTAGCAACGCTTCCATGAATTTTGTAAAAAAAATTTATTTTTTCAACATTTCAAAATGCATAGCAACGCTGTTATGAATAATGTGAAAAAAATATATTTTTTTTCAACATTTCAAAATCCCTAGCAATGCTTTCATGAATTTGCTAAACAATATATATTTTTCCACGTTTCAAAATGCCTAGCAACGCTTTCATGAATTTTGTGAAAAAATATATTTTTTCAACATTTCTAAATGCCTAGCAACACTTTCATGAAATTTGTAAAAAAAGTATATATTTTTTCAACATTTTAAAATGCCTAGCAACGCTCTCAATAATTTTATTTATAAAATATATTTTTTCAACATTTCTAAATGCCTAGCAACGCTGTTATGAATAATGTGAAAAAAATATATTTTTTCAACATATCAAAATTCCTAGCAACGCTTTCATGAGTTTGGTAAACAATATATATTTTTTTCTCATTTCAAAATGCCTAGCAACGCTTTTATGAATTTTGAAAAAAATATATATTTTTTCAACATTTTAAAATGCTTAGCAACGCCTTCAATTATTGTGTGAAAAAAATGTATTTTTTCAACATTTCAAATACCTAGCAACTCTATTAGTAATAGTGTGAAAAATATATATTTTTTCAACATTTCAAAATGCCTAGCAACGCTTTCATGAATTTGGTAAACAATATATATTTTTTCCACATTTCAAAATGACTAGCAATGCTTTAATGAATTTGGTAAAAAAAATATATTTTTTCCACATTTCAAATGCCTAGCAACGCTTTCATGAATTTTGTGAAAAAAATATATTTTTTCAACATTTTTAAATACCTAGTAACGCTTTCATGAATTTTGTAAAAAAAATATATATTTTTTCAACATTTTAGAATGCCTAGCAACGCTGTTATGAATTTTGTAAAAAAAATATTTTTTTTCAAAATGCCTAGCAACGCTTCATGAATTTGGTAAATAAAATATATTTCTTCCACAATTAAAAATGCCTAGCAACGCTTTCATGAACTGTGTGAAAAAAATATATTTTTTCAACATTTCAAAATGCCTAGAAACGCTTTCATGAATTTTGTAAAACAATATATTTTTTTAAAATTTCAAAATGCCTAGCAACGCTTTCATGAATTTGGTAAACAATATATATATATATATATATATATATATATTTCATTTCAAAATGCCTAGCAACGCTTTCATGAGTTTTGTAAAAAAATACATTTTTTCAACATTTCAAAATGCCTAGCAACGAATTCATGAATTTGGTAAACAATATATATTTTTCCACATTTCAAAATACCTAGCAACGCTTTCATGAATTTTGAAAAAAATATATTTTTTCAACATTTCAAAATGCCTAGCAACGCTTTCCTGAATTTTGAAAAAAAAATATATTTTTTCAACATTTAAAATGCCTAGCAATGCTTTCAATAATTTTTAAAAAAAATATATTTTTTCAACATTTCAAAATGCCTAGCAACGCTTTCATGAATTTTGAAAAAAAATATATTTTTTCAACTTTTCAAAATGCCTTGCAACGCTGTTATGTAGAAAGTGAAACAAATTGATTTTTTCAACATTTCATAATGCCTAGCAACGCTTTCACGAATTTTGTAAAAAAAATATATTTTTTTAACATTTCAAAATGCCTAGCTACGCTTACATAAATTTTGTAGAAAAATATATTTTATCAACATTTAAAAATGCCTAGCAACTCTCTCAATAATTTTGTGTAAACAATAAATATTTTTCCACATTTTAAAATGCCTAGCAACGCTTTCATGAATTTTGAAAAAAATATATTTTTTCAACATTTCAAAATGCCTAGCAACGCTTCCATGAATTTGGTAAACAAAATATATTTTTTTAACATTTCATATTGCCTAGCTACGCTTACATAAATTTTGTAGAAAAATATATTTTTTCAACATTTCAAAATGCCTAGCAACGCTTTCATGAATTTTGAAAAAAAATATATTTTTTCAACTTTTCAAAATGCATAGCAACGCTTTCATGAATTTTGTAAAAAAAATATATTATTTCAACATTTCAAAATGCCTTGCAACGCTGTTATGTATAAAGTGAAACAAATTTATTTTTTCAACATTTCATAATGCCTAGCAACGCTTTCACGAATTTTGTAAAAAAAATATATTTTTTCAACATTTCAAAATGCCTAGCAACGCTTTCCTGAATTTTGTAAAAAAAAATATATTTTTTCAACATTTAAAATGCCTAGCAATGCTTTCAATAATTGTGTGAAAAAAATATATTTTTTCAACATTTCAAAATGCCTAGCAACGCTTTCATGAATTTTGACAAAAAAATATATTTTTTCAACTTTTCAAAATGCATAGCAACGCTTTCATGAGTTTTGTAAAAAAAATATAATATTTCAACATTTCAAAATGCCTTGCAACGCTGTTATGTATAAAGTGAAACAAATTTATTTTTTCAACATTTCATAATGCCTAGCAACGCTTTAACGAATTTTGTAAAAAAAATATATTTTTTTAACATTTCAAAATGCCTAGGTACGCTTACATAAATTTTGTAGAAAAATATATTTTTTCAACATTTAAAAATGCTTAGCAACGCTCTCAATAATTTTGTGTAAACAATATATATTTTTCCACATTTTAAAATGCCTAGCAACGCTTTCATGAATTTTGAAAAAAAAAAATATTTTTTCAACATTTCAAAATGCCTAGCAACGCATTCATGAATTTTGTAAAAAAATATATTTTTTCAACATTTAAAATGCCTAGCAATGCTTTTAATAATTGTGTGAAAAAAATATATTTTTTCAACATTTCAAAATGCCTAGCAACGCTTTCATGAATTTTGACAAAAAAATATATATTTTTTCAACTTTTCAAAATGCATAGCAACGATTTCATGAATTTTGTAAAAAAAATATATTATTTCAACATTTCAAAATGCCTTGCAACGCTGTTATGTATAAAGTGAAACAAATTTATTTTTTCAACATTTCATAATGCCTAGCAACGCTTTAACGAATTTTGTAAAAAAAATATATTTTTTTAACATTTCAAAATGCCGAGGTACGCTTACATAAATTTTGTAGAAAAATATATTTTTTCAACATTTAAAAATGCCTAGCAACGCTCTCAATAATTTTGTGTAAACAATATATATTTTTCCACATTTTAAAATGCCTAGCAACGTTTTCATGAATTTTGAAAAAAAAAAAATATTTTTTCAACATTTCAAAATGCCTAGCAACGCATTCATGAATTTTGTAAAAAAAATATATTTTTTCAACATTTAAAATGCCTAGCAATGCTTTCAATAATTGTGTGAAAAAAATATATTTTTTCAACATTTCAAAATGCCTAGCAACGCTTTCATAAGTTTTGTAAAAAAAAATATATTTTTTCAACATTTCAAAATGCCTAGCAACGCTTTTATGAATATTGTGAAAAAAATTTATTTTTTCATCATTTCATATTGCCTATCTACGCTTTCACGAAATTTGTAGAACAAAGTATATTTTTTCAACATTTCATAATGCCTAGCAACGCTTTCATGAATTTTGTAAAAAAAATATATTTTTTCAACATTTCAAAATGCCTAGAAACGCTTTCATGAATTTTGTAAAAAAAATAAATTTTTTTAAAATTTCAAAATGCCTAGCAACTCTTTCATGAATTTGGTAAAAAATATATATTTTTTTCTCATTTCAAAATGCCTAGCAACGCTTTCATGAGTTTTGTAAAAAAAAATATATTTTTTCAACATTTCAAAATGGCTAGCAACGCTTCCATGAATTTGGTAAACAAAATATATTTTTTTCTCATTTCAAAATGCCTAACAACTCTTTTATGAATTTTGTAAATAAAATATATTTTTTTAACATTTCATATTGCCTAGTAACGCTTTCACGAATTTTGTAAAAAAAGTATATTTTTTCAACATTTCAAAATGCCTAGCAACTCTTTCATGAATTTTGTAAACAATATATATTTTTTTCTCATTTCAAAATGCCTAACAACTCTTTTATGAATTTTGTAAATAAAATATATTTTTTCAACATTTTAAAATGCCTAGCAACGCCTTCAATTATTGTTTGAAAAAATGTATTTTTTCAACATTTCAAAATACCTAGAAACGCTATTATGGATAGTGTGAAAAATATATATTTTTTCAAAATGCCTAGCAACGCTTTCATGAATTTGTTAATCAAGTTCAGATACAGGTTATATAACCTATAATTGATGGCATTTGATGTTAATACGGTTTTTCAAATATTTTAATAATTAAATTATAAAAATTCCAGATTCGAACTGAGAATCTTCATGCTCAAACTCTGCTGCAACTTGGCACTGCGCCAACGTAACAATACCTAAAAATTTATGTTTCAAAGATGTATATGAATTTTTCTCCATTTTAGTTGTAGTCGAAACCTCCATTGTACAACCTTAAACTGCTGCCATGGTTACCACACAATATCATAAATAGTCCTCTAGGGTAGCTAATATAAAATTTTCCTTTGGTAACCTCAGTAGAAATTGTGTTAAATTACTTGTTCAAATGAAATATACATAAATCTTTTTATAGTAAATCAATATCAATATAAAAAGAAGGTATAACTTCTGTTACAGGTGTCTATTTTTTGAAATCTAATAAGATTGTTTTTATGGGAGAATTACTGACTGATAAATTCTTTTCCATCGCAGGAATCGATACAGTTTCTTTATCAGAGAGGTATATAGTGAACGACCTGGAGGTACATAAAAGTTTAACATATTGTATATATTCTTTTTCTCTTTACAATATTTTATGTACAAATCTGAACTAAATAATAATTCTTGATTTGAGTGTAAACAAATGCTTTATAAATAAATACCAATCTCATGTGCTGTTATGTATACAGTTGACAAAACAAGGAATGATCGACAGCAAACGAGACACTATAGGTTGACTCTACCAACAGCAAGTTGGCAAGTTTGGTGTGGCCAGCAGGTGCTGCTCTCTGTAAAACTGTGAGTGTTACTGTTTATTATGACGTCAAGTAGTAAGTTCCTATAGCGGAACGATTCTATCACATTACAACCATGATGACGTATTTAGGTGTTTGCTTTGAAATCCACATTTAAAGGTAATTTTTAAATGTAATGCTAAAATAAAAATGACTTACCGAATTACTCAACTACAGATTTTAGAAATTTACTTTTATTTATTCATAGACACAAATAAATTAGAAAATTAATTTTTATAACTCAATATCAACATAAATCGAATTATTTACAGAGATGAAATCAAAAAAATTAAACACTATATACCCTATTATTTTTAACTTTAAAATCTCTTTTGAATGTAAAACACGTCGACTTTTTGTCTTTTCACCAGTAATTAACTTCCTAACATGCATGTATTATAACTTTAAAACATTCAGTCATGGAATCCACTCAACCGTCAATTTTCCCAACCAATTTCAGTCTATACAACAAATCACTTATATAAGTCCGTGTCCGTGTGCGTGCGCGTGTGTGTGTGTCTGTGTGTGTGTGTGTGTGTGTTTGTGTGTGTTTGTGTGTGTGTGTGTGTGTGTGTGTGTGTATGTATGTGTGTGTGTGTGTGTGTTTTGTGTGTGTGTGTGTGTGTGTGTGTGTTTTGTGTGTGTGTGTGTGTGTGTGTGTGTGTGTGTTTTGTGTGTGTAAGTGTAAGTGAGTATGTGAGCGCGCGGGCGTGTGTGTGTGTGTGTGTGTGTGAGTGTGAGTGTGAGTGTGTGTTTGTGTGTGCGTGCGTGAGTATCTGTTGTGACTGTTGTACATTTGCAGACGATACAGTAGAGAGTTTCAAAACAAACCCCTTCCTTAAACGCTTTTTTGTTTTGGAAGAGTATTAATTACTTACAATTAGGATTGTAAGGAACTTGTATTATAAATCCTGTTTTAACTTTTTTTTATAAATTTCCAGTGTAATATGAATTTTGTTGTGTTTCCTAATTTTATGGTTATTTTACGTTGTTTTTCAGTTTTAATCCCTTGGATACGTATTGTACATGTGAAATATTTGAAATATATTCCATGCCATTTGATATGCTACATATTAGGTCATTTAATATATAGTTTTTAATCTTTATAAAGTACAAAATCTAGTAGAAGCGCAATCTGTTAGTGATTCAATGAACTGCTAAAGACAAAACCCAAATTTATAATTGTTGCTTAGAAACGGACTTTTTTTCAGAACATATTATTAAGTTTTTGTTAACACTCATTGTCTTCCTGTAATTGACGACATGTATGGAAGAAGTGGTATAAATACATTCCTAAGCATGGCGTCTCTGCCAGGAGGATTTCGTTAGGTTAAAAATTTTCAACATTTTTCCGCACTACAAAGCTCTGTCTTTGGGTAAGATTATTTTGTTTTATTTATAACAAAATCCGAATTTTTTGTAATTATTACCTCAATTATCCAAATAATAAGAGCGTTCCGGTTTCGATTCCAGACGCGTATAAATACTTTTTTTTGTCCGCAAATAATGTTATACTATTTCAACTTCAGTACTAAACCTTAGATAGTGGCCCACAATACGGCACATGGTTTTAGAAATTGTATTTATACCGAAACTCTTTTTTGTTAATAAATGCAACGATTGTCCATTATCTTTGCTTCTCTTATAATCATTTATTCTTATATTTTTCTGTTCTCTTCCTTCAACATATTATTATGTTTTTGTTAACACTCATTGTCTTCCTGTAATAGGCGGACGTGTACGGGAGAGTCAAGACCAAAATAAAACTTGTGGTGACGCATCACAAAATATGAAATTTTCAAAAAATACAAAAACACTTTGCTTTAATACAGAAACAAAATTAGTAATTAAAAATTTTTAAATCGAAAATAGCACTATACTACAATATAGCTACATTACAATTCATCCAATTAGAATGGATTTGTTTCTTTTTAAATAATGTTTACTAATACACAAGGTAAACAGATGAAAGTTAAACACTGCCTCCTTGTTTTTGCGACGATGTAGAAACCTATGCACGAATGGAGGACACTCCAATTGTCAATCATTTTACTAATGTTAGCACTAAAAAAGCACATATCGTGTTTAGTTTCTTGATAAGACACTTGGTTTTTGGTAAAAGCAAGATACTAAGTTATTAAAAACTTGTTTTTTGTAAACCAAATGGGTTTTACATTCCTCCTGGGTTTTGGATGTTTACATTCTGAAGGAGGAATGGGAGTTGATTCATACCAAAAAGGAAACATTAAACGTTATTTTTCTTCATTCTAACGCTCAGAGACAAAAGATAACAACAAGTTGTTAAATACGTCTTATTTTATACACTTTCCTAATTTAAAAGTGCCTAATGAACATAATTTTGAGTACAAATCCTGTGTGTTTAGTGTATCAAATTATAGACTTGAAGTAAACAACCAGGTATGAAAAGCAAACTTTAAATGTTTATTTTCATAAACTAAAATTCCACAAAGAATTATTTATTCTGAAGAACTTTTATAAAAGTGGTTTAAGAAATTCATTTTCTGTTAATCTGTCATCAATACATGCCACGTTTAGCCCAGTTAAGGCTCGATATTAATTCAATATTTATTTTCTTTATCATATAGTCAACTAAAAATCTATTTTAGTCCTCAAGAGTATAAAAAAGACATAATCCTCCAGGGGGGAGGGGTATTACATTTCCCCACGCATCTTTAACTCGCCTTTAGGGGTGATTAATTGATTTATTTCTGTAAGAAAATAAAATAAACTTTTATAATCCAAACGACATATAAGATATAATTACTCTTATTGAAATAATTTCATATAAAATATAATTACTCTTATTATAATAATTTTATTTCATATTAATTTTTACGGACAGCTGATGCTTCCCGTTCTCTAGTTACTCATAGCTATAGCTTTGTTTTTTTCCTTTGCGAGCCGTATAATATCGTTATGACATTTGCATATTGTGAAAATTGCTATTATTTGAGCTGTTTAAAATATTTTGAAGTTATATATTTCGTAAATTATTTAATTGGTAATTTTTTAATCGCTCCCCCCAATTATATCTTTAAGGTGGAAAAATTACCTACATTTTTCATATCCTATATCGAGAAAACGCAGGGTTTAGAAGCTACGGAAAATAAATTTTATATTTATGTTCTTTAAAAAAATCATCCTATAGATTTTGAGTGGCAGAAGAAGGATATAATTCGCGCCATAAGAACAAGCAATGGCCGCTGGTGCCTAATCACTGAGGTGGTTACAGATCATAAGACTGTTA
Organism: Prosapia bicincta; assembly: GCA_036971475.1. NCBI lineage: Eukaryota > Metazoa > Arthropoda > Insecta > Hemiptera > Cercopidae > Prosapia > Prosapia bicincta. Next base: position 8,812,402 of record JBAIZL010000376.1, on the reverse strand, counting down.
GTTATTTTAACGCAAAAAATCTTAACCACCAAAACATAAAGGGCTGTTATAGGAAAAATAAATAGATACTGTATAATACTTTGTGATTTATTTTATTGGTAATATATTGGCAATTTTCAATTTTTTTTTTTACATCGGAACTCAAGTCATGGGTTCATTTATTAATAAAACAATCTCAATTCAATCTTATCAGTGATTTACAACAAACTCGGAGCGGAGCGAATAAGCGTCACTTCGGAAGGAGCCAATTATAACCGAACACTCCCGAGGTTGCAGACCACTCGTTACCTAAGGAAGACTTTTTTCAATTAGATATGACGTCACTGGGTGTTAGAGATTACCTCGCAAGACTCTTTGCAACGGTGGCTGCGATTCTGACATTTTTAAAATTATTTATAACCATGCATCATGTTAAATGACAGAAAATTACTAGTAACAATCTACGTATTGATCTTTAGTTTGGAGGTTGCGCAAGTGAATCGTAAGCCGTGCAAATCACTAATTAATATTTTTTAGTAGAGATACCAAACTTCAACTGTGCATAAAGTATCCTTTGTCGGGGCAGAAGAAATAAAAATATAGACAATGTGTTATTTAACTAAATCTTCCATGAATGCGAACTTTGGATACATGTTCAGATACATGTTATATAACCTATAATTGATGGCATTTGATGTTAATACAGTTTTTCAAATATTTTAATATTTAATTTAATATTTTAATTAAATTATAAAAATTCCAGATTCGAACTGAGAATCGTCATGCTCAAACTCTGCTGCAACGTGGCACTGCGTCAACTTAACAATACCTAAAAATATATGTCTTAAAGACGTATATGAATTATTCTCCATTTTAGTTGTAGTCGAAACCTTCATTGTACAACGTTAAACTGCTGCTATGGTTACCACACAACATCATAAATAGTCCTCTAGGGTAGCTAAAATAAAATTTTCCTTTGGTAACCTCAGTAGAAATTGTGTAAAATTACTTGTTCAAATGAAATATACATAAATCTTTTTACAGTAAATCAAGATCAAAATAAAAAGAAGGTATAACTTCCGTTACAGGTCGCTTTTTTGTTTTGGAAGAGTATTAATTACTTACAATTAGGATTGTAAGGAACTTGTATTATAAATCCCGTTTTAACTTTTTTTTATAAATTTCCAGTGTAATATGAATTTTGTTGCGTTACCTAATTTTATGGTTATTTTACGTTGTTTTTCAGTTTTAATCCCTTGGATACGTATTGTACATGTGTAATATTTGAAATATATTCCATGCCATTTGATATGCTACATATTAGGTCATTTAATATATAGTTTTTAATCTTTATAAAGTACAATATCTAGTAGAAGCGCAATCTGTTAGCGATTCAATGAACTACTAAAGACAAAACCCAAATTTATAATTGTTGCTTAGAAACGGACTTTTTTTCAGAACATATTATTAAGTTTTTGTTAACACTCATTGTCTTCCTGTAATTGACGACATGTATGGAAGAAGTGGTATAAATCCATTCCTAAGCATGGCGTCTCTGCCAGGAGGATTTCGTTAGGTTAAAAATTTTCAACATTTTTCCGCACTAGAAAGCTCTGTCTTTGGGTAAGATTATTTTGTTTTATTTATAACAAAATCCGAACTTTTTGTAATTATTACCGCAATTATCCAAGTAATAAGAGCGTTCCGGTTTCGATTCCAGACGCGTATAAATACTTATTTTTGTCCGCAAACAATGTTATACTTTTTCGACTTCAGTACTAAACCTTAGATAGTGTCCCACAATACGGCACATGGTTTTAGAAATTGTATTTATACCGAAACTTTTCTTTGTTAATAAATTCAACGATTGTCCATTATCTTTGCTTCTCTTATAATAATTTATTCTTATATTTTTCTCTTCTCTTCCTTCAACATATTATTATGTTTTTGTTAACACTCATTGTCTTTGTAATTGGCGGACGTGTATGGGAGATGTGCGATATATCCGTCTCTAAGCATGGCGCCTGTGACAGGATGATTTCGTTAGGTTAAAAAGTTTCCACATTTTTCCGCACTACAAAGCTCAGTCTTTGTGTAAAATCCCGAATTTTTGTAATTATTACAGCAATTATCTAAGAAATAAAAGCGTTTTGGTTTCAATTCCAAACATGTATAAATATTTTATTTTATCCGCAAAATAATGTTACATATTTTCGACTATAAAACTAAACCTTAGTTAGTGTTCCACAATACGGCACATGGTTTTAGAAATTGTATTTATACCGTAACCTTTTTTTTTAATAAATTCAACGATTGTCCATTATCTCTGTTTCTCTTATATTCATTTATTCTTACATTTTTCTGTTCCTTTCCTTCAAGAATCTTATGGTATTAATTTGTATAAAAAACCCTCTGGGTTCCATGAGACTCGTATTTCATACACATTATATGGTATTTACTGTACACACACACACACATATATATACGTATGTAAATTTTTTTATATCATTACGTTTTCTTAAAAAGCTTTGAAAAATATACAAATCTAAATTATTCTTGTATTTAAAATTTTTGTAAACACTAACTGTATTAGAAGAAATCGCATCACCATATTTAATACATGTATATAATATTTGATTACATCTACACGTGAGCTACTAGTTCCTACTAAAACACTTGTGAATATTTTAACAAATTACCTATACTAGCACTTCCTAATGTTTGTAAAATATGTAGCATATATTGCAATATAGTAGTACTTATACTATAGTAGTACTGCAAATACTTGTAGGTACAGTAGTTGTGCGTTGTGATACAACAGTGTATATATATATATATATACAAAAGACTTGAACTGACTTCTTCGTAAATATATCGATTCGCCATTTTATAGAACCTGAACCAATTTTCCAGTTTATTGTGTGCATTGTTATGTAAATATCTGTTGAGTGTTTCCAACTGCTTCGTACAACATAAAATGCACGCTAATAGTAATTTGAATAGGTAGCGTCAATCGATATTTATTCTATGCAAACTCTATTTATATATAATTTTATATTATTTTCTAAAATTTTTCAGTTTAATTGTTCAGCTATGTTTTAGAGAAATGTATTTCTTCATAAAATTTCGCAATTGTAAATGGTAATATAAGAAAGAATAAATATTCTTAAACATCGCTCAACGCGACGCTGAAATAATATTATTTTTATAATTTATTTGAAAATAAGTGTTGATTTTATACGCGTTCCGATATTCTAATCCACAGATGCAAATTTTCTAATTTTATATTCGGAATGCAAACAAATTCAACAAATGTTAGGAATGCAAATAAATGCTAGAGCGATCAGGAAAGTAACTACAAACTTCTGAGAAATGTCGCGCTTACAGAAGTAAACGTTTTACATTTTTGCTAATTTTACTTACAACTAGAACTAGTAAAGGTTTTGCATTAGCACCTTTGGTATTTTGGTAAATATATTTGTAACTGATGGAATTCTTAGGTCCAACTTAAGTTGAATTAACTCTACGTTTACCCATACCCGCTGAATGTGGGATTCCTATTTGATCAGATAAGCAACTATCTTCGAACCCTACTTTCCTCTATGTGTTCAGTAACATGGAGTCTGTTATTTTCCTTCCTTGCTTACATCTGTAACTAAGCGTTAAGAAGGGATTTTAGAATTTTTATTTTACAATTCGGAACCCATACTTACACTAGGGAGATTATGTATGGTAAATTCGTTTTACTAGTTATAAGTTACAGAGTAAACACTCATTGCCCGCTTCTCAGTATTAAAGGAAACAAAATATAACTCTTTAAAACTATTAAATACTAAAAAACAACACAATATATCTATATCATTTTAACCTTGGAAATTTTATGCAAACTGATTTATACCGTAAAAACCGGTAATATAACAACCAGAGGAAATGGGAGCACGATCCTTTTAGATTGTTACCACAAACCTTTAAATGAACTAACCTCACCAAATATTGGTAGAATTTTGATAGATTGTTGAAAACTACTATAATAATAGCCTAACTCAACAAAACGTCACTCAAACTAATCTAGAAAAAACAATACCCCCTTGCTTCCACTGTTGAAACTAACTTAACCTAACCTAAATTACATACATGACCTGAAGGGAAAACCGCCAGAAGCAGGCATCAATAGAGCGACGTTTCGAAACGCGTCAGCAGTCTTAAGTTGTTATATTTTGCATTCACTTCATTGAAAATAACATTTTTTTATTAGGATGATCTTATTCCACACTTTGCAACTCTCCTCTTGATCTTATCGTTTCTCTTTAGACCTGCAGCTAGTTTTCTATCTCTAGCCGTGCTCTTCTACGATGAGGCCACATGAAGTTAGATAGTTTCTCTTCCGTAAAGTTACAATGGCATTTTATAGCTGCATTTTGCCCTAAATCTTATGAAATATAAACACACACGAACGCCAACACTCACACACACACACTGCAACGGGCCTTTTTACTTACTATCTCGTCTCAACTATTCTTATTTTTACTTCTTTTATTTATTTACTCCTTACCTACAACTTATTTATTTCCTTCAATAATTCAATCACTACCTTTTTCTATTTCCCCTATTATTCTTCAACCTTCGTCATTCATATTTGTTTATATATTATTCTCCGAGACTCTCTCTTACATGGCAAGTATTAGGACCTACGTTTCCTAATACCTATTTGATCCTGTCCGTTCTCCTATGTCTCCCTAATACTTACCAGTTGCCCTGCAATGGTAGAATGACCTAGGAGGAATTTCGGCCAGTCAACCGAAGCCTGTTACATTCCTGCCTAGATCTCCTAGGAATGTATTCCTAGATTTCGTATGAAAAACCAATTAGCGGAGTATTTCCTTATACTAGCATAATACTCGGGGTGGGGTGTCTGCTATTTGAGGCGTTTGGTACTTGGAAACCTATTGGTAGGAAACTGTGAAATTGCGTGTCATTTAGTTAAATCATAACTAATGACAGCTATTTGGAAAATTAAAATTGTTTTAATTTATATGGTGGTAAAGTATGCACACATTTACAGGCATTAATTATTTATTTAATCTAGCACCTAGACCCCTAACACAACATCATCAAAATAATTAAATTTTATCTTGAATATCTGTAGTAAATTCATATCAATTAAAGTCTATTTGATGATTAATTTGTTAGATAATTTATGTGTTTTAATTGTTTATAAAACTGTGAAATTGCGTGTCATTTAGTTAAATCATAACTAATGACAGCTATTTGGAAAATTAAAATTGTTTTAATTTATATGGTGGTAAAGTATGCACACATTTACAGGCATTAATTATTTATTTAATCTAGCACCTAGACCCCTAACACAACATCATCAAAATAATTAAATTTTATCTTGAATATCTGTAGTAAATTCATATCAATTAAAGTCTATTTGATGATTAATTTGTTAGATAATTTATGTGTTTTAATTGTTTATAAAATTAATATTATTCACTAAAGAATTTAATATTTGCATAAAAATTAAAATAACTCCTTGCCACACCTTGGCTAGATTCTCTTTATAAAACAAATTAAAGTAACATTCTTCCTGCGTTTGCTTAAATTTTTCACAGTGAATTTTATATAATATAAGATTACTTGAAATTATGTTATACATATTTTAGCGTTTAATTTATATTAAACTCCCCCTATTAAATATTTAATTCTTCACTTCTTACTCAATTCCCAAAAAAATCTTACTTACTCATCAATCATAGCATATTATTATATAATTTATAATTATGTTATTATAATAAATAATTCTATTCCACTCTGTATATATTTGCTAAAAAGTTATCATTTTTTAAATGAAAATATATTATGTTATTTTATACTATAAATTTATAAGTATTTACTTGAAATATCATTCTTTATATATCTTCTTATAGGCATAACCTTAATAATTTAAAATAAATTAAATTTCTATAATTTTATATTTGAACAATTTTAAATTAATTTAAGTAAAGCCAAATCTGTTCTAGAAATTGTTTTTTTTTTCAATTTAACAAATTTACTCGAAATTATTCTTTAAGAAGCAAAGTTAAGTATGACTGGATTGGACTAGCCTTTGAAGGAAAACGTCATCTTCAGTCGCATGTTTTTGCCAGCAATTGGATGATGATCCCGCCCGGAATGGTATAGGAATGTTCCATCTCCTCTCCTGTTTTCTTGCGATGAGTCCCTATTCTCCAGTTAGTTGGCTGCATACTCCAAGACGCGCCCAGACCAGCCTCTAGCGAGCTACCTCCGTCTCACATGCGCATGCGGTTAGTATACCTACCGTGAGTGAAGGAAACGAGATTGATTGCCCATGTACCAAGCTCATAAGCTCTTTCCATGGTTAAACAGGAGATAGTGAAATGAAACAGTACTCTAAGTGACGCGCTAAGATCGGGATGAAAAAAACCTGGCAAGAAAGAAACCCTGCCAGGGAAACTCCTGCGTTAGATCATGCAGGAACCATGCAGGCTTGGATCACCTTATGCTAAGGACTAATGAGAGGTATTACCTTGCAAATACCTTGTTAGTGAGTCTATGGCAGGAATGGCATACACCTCTTCTTCTGCTTCCTCCTCGAAACTGAAAAGGCATGCAATCAAATTAGTACTTCCGTTGGGGCTACGCTGCGGCCCTGGAGACGTGTCCCTGCGTCACCTGGAACATAACTGTGAATCAGAATGTATTAGTATGTATATTTTATTTTGGTGGTATGGTGTGAGTAGTAAGTAGGCGGTAAGTGTGTGTCGTGGGTGGGGTCATATCTACCCAGTGAGGAAATGAGTTTGGATGTTGTATGTGCGTGAGCCTGTTTGTAGAAGTTTGTTGCTAAGTGTCGGAGGTGTTGTTTAATGAAACGCACTTTCAAGTCAGTGTGAAGCAGTGTTAATCTTGTACATCTAGGTGCCTTCGTGATTATTCGCAAAGCCTTGGTTTGGAATAACTGGAGTCTGCGTGTGCGTGTGTTACGTGCATGGCCCCAGACGGGTGAGTATACTGCATAACATAGATACGTATATAGTAGTGGCCGCCCGTAGTGAAAGTGGGCTTGTTCTGTTAAGCATAGGATATAGTTATGTTAATCTAATTGTTGCTTTTTTTAACGTGTTGGTAATGTGAGGGTCCCAAGTCAGGCCTCTGTCGAGTATGACTCCCAGTTATTTGACTTGGTTCCCCCAGTGAATGTCCTCGCCTAATAGTTTTAGTGGTGTGTTGTGTTGGTGTGTCCTACGTTTGGAGAGAAGCAAACCCTGGCACTTGGCCACGTTCACTCTACCTCTCCAGTAGCTCAGCCATATTTCTAGTACTGTAAGGTTTTCCTGTAAATATAAGTGTATTAGATGTGGTTGCCATGACTGAGTGGATAGCGCGGTGTCATCTGCAAATATGACCACTTGTGTGTTGAGTGTTGTCGGTATGTCGTTGATGTAGATGTTGAACAATACGGGCCCAATAATTGAGCCCTGATGGATTTCGGGCCATATAGTCCGTAGTGTAGATTGAGCTTGATCTACATCAACCCTAAACTTACGGTTGGACAGGTATGAGCTAACTAGGTGTATGCGCCCGTCTGGAAATCCATAGTGACGTAGTTTCACTAAGAGCCTGTTGTGCCAGACCCGGTCAAAGGCCTTATCAATGTCTAGGAAGACTACCCCAGTCGAGCAGTAATTGTTGTAACTCTTGGTTGCATGCTCCACCACTCTCATCAGCTGATGCGTAGCCGAGTGTTTTGTCCTAAAGCCAAATTGATCTGACCTCAGTATGTTGTGTGTGTGGATATGCTTGTTGATACGTTTGAGTAAAATGTTTTCAAATACCTTGCCCATCGTATTCAACAACCTTATCGGTCTGTATGAATCAGGTTTGCTGTGGTCTTTTTCCGGTTTGGGGAACACCAAGATCTTAGCCTCCTTCTAAGCGTCCGGGAAGTGTTGTGTCCAGAGTATAGCATTATAGATGTTTGACAGATAAATGATCGCTTTGTTGGTGATGGTATCTGGTCCAGGAGCTATCCTGGAGTTTATTTGTGAGATTTCCCCCTTTATCTCTGTGATTTTAGTGTCAGTGTTTCACTCTAATATAGGGCAGTAGGCAAACTGTGCTGTTTCTAAGTCTACTTTAGCTGTAACGGCTGCATCAGCTGGTTGGTCGTTTGGTTGGAACGTGCTCTCAAGCGTGTCAGCAAACAAGTTAACTTTGTAGACCGGATCGCCCACCTGCCCATCCGGGCCGATGAGTAGCGCAGCGCTTCTCGCTTGAAGTGTTTGACCATCGGCCAGATGGGTTTGTCTGTTGTGTTTAAGGTCGCCAATTAAACTTGGAAGCCATCGACTTTGTACTGATTTAGTTCCCGCCTAATTTGCCTCATAAGACGATTAAGTGTTGTGTGTGGAACGCATCTGTTTACCCCGTGTTGCAATGCCCGCCGGATCCTATTTCGCCGGGTGATTAGCGGTAGTATGTGCCTTGGTATGTGTACATTGTGTCTGGGCTGACATTTAACTGGTACTGCGTTAGTAATCGCAGTACGTATTGGCGTCGTAAGGCTACCGACGACTTTGTCTATGTCCAGTGGAGAGTCGACATTTAGGATGGCAGGTAGAGTGCTGTCCAGCTGGGACTGGAATAGCTCCCAGTCAGCCAGTCTGTAGTTCAACACCTTCCTTAGCTCTTTGCGATCAGGATTTGCAGAAAACGCCATTATCACGGGGTAGTGATCTGAATTCAGATCTCTATCGACGTGAAGTTGCGATGATACTAGAAGACCTTTCGCAATAGCTAGATCCATAATGTCTTCCGTGTGGTACGTGCTGTGGTGTGTTGGTTCAGAAGGGGCCAGCAGTATACCTGTTGTGTTTTGTAAGGAGGTTTGCAGTTGCTGGCCTCCTGTGTTTGTAGACTTACAGACCCAGCATGTGTGTTTAGAATTAAGGTCCCTGGCGATCATTACCCTACTTAAGATCTGTAGAAGGACTTCTAAATCGCGAGTGTAATCAACAGAACCCGGGGGTTTGTACGCTGGTACAAGTGTTGTTGTGCTGCCGTTGAGGTCAAGTCTAATAGCTGTTGCTTCAACGCATGTGAGTGCGGGCAAAACAATTCAAAATGTTTAATGCGTTTATCTGTTATTATAGCCGTACCGCTGCGGCTTCTAGTTCTTCTGTCAGTACAGTAAACTTTAAAGTTTGGCATTGAGAATTTATCTTGGGGGTTTAGGTGTGTTTCTGTAATAAACGTAGTTTATAGTTGTTTCTTTGCATATAGCGAAGAAGCTCTAGTTTTTAATATTTAACGCCGTTGGAATTCCATATCAGGACCGGTAACCAATCCATGGTTGACAGAAGAGACGTACTGTATGAAGGAAGTCAGGCATTCTGAGAAGGTTTTGGGAGGTGAGGATAAGGTCTTGACAATGAAACGATCCAGTCCGCCCGTGAAGGTTAGGTTAGGTTAGGCCAGGTCAGAGGTTCTTATCGCCCAGTCTATAGGAGTGAACGAGGTAGGTGTGGTAAGGAGTGGGTTAACGAGTGTTGCAGGAGCCACATGGGGCAATACTTTATTTCGTGGAAAATCATGTAGGAGCGCAGTCTGTTAGTGATTCAATGAAATACTAAAGAAAAAACTCAATTTTATAATTGTTGCCTAGAAACGAACTCTCTTGCAGAGCATATTATTAGGTTTTTGTTAATAACCCTTGTCTTCCTGTAATTGGCGGAAATGTGCCTTTGAAAAGATTTGGTTTTTACCTGTGGTCACGGTCATCCAATCTGTGGATGGACGTTATTAACTTAATATTTCTCTAAAGTTTTAACCTTAATTTCCATTTAGACCTTCACAAACCAATTTAAGGACTTGTATGCTTACAAAATTGCATATATTTAGTGATAGTTTCCCTAGATGTGTAGTTTAAAATGTCTATAAATTATTAAGACATCCCCAGCAATAGATTCGTGGATTTTTAAACCATAATTTCATCATTTAACTTGGATTGTTTGACCTTGTACAGTAGCCATCAATTGTAAATGTTATGGTTTAAGGCACGATATGTAATATTTTGTTTTTTACCTGTGGTCAAAATACTGTTTAGATTGGAAATACGTTATTAAATTAATATTTTTCTAAAGTTTTAACCTTAATTTCTTTTTGGAACTTTTACAAACGAATTTAGGGACTTTTATGTTTAAAAATTGTGATTTAATTTGTGCTAGGTTTCCAAGGGGTGCAGTTTCAAATGTCTATTAATTATTAAGACAACCCTAGAAGGTGTGTAATGGAACGTTAAACCATAGAATCATGATTAAAATCGGATTGTTTGATCTTGTAAATGCTGCCATCTGCTTGACTATATCCAAACTATTTTCCAATGGACGTTGTTGAATGCAGAGGCTATCAATTGTGAATGTTATGATTTAAGGCATGACCTGTAAGATTTTGTTTTTATTTGAAGTCACAAACTGTTAAGATTGAAAATACGCTATTAACCTAAAATTTCTCTAAAGTTATAACCTTAATTCCTTTTTGGACCTTTTACAAACGAATTTAAGGACTTTTATGTTTAAAAATTGTGATTTAATTAGTGCTAGGTTTCCAAGGGGTGCAGTTTCAAATGTCTATAAATTATTAAGACATCCCCAGCAATAGGTTCGTGGATTTTTAAACCATAATTTCATCATTTAACTTGGATTGTTTGACCTTGTACAGTAGCTATCAATTGTAAATGTTATGGTTTAAGGCACGATATGTAATATTTTGTTTTTTACCTGTGGTCAAAATACTGTTTAGATTGGAAATACGTTATTAAATTAATATTTTTCTAAAGTTTTAACCTTAATTTATTTTTGGAACTTTTACAAACGAATTTAGGGACTTTTATGTTTAAAAATTGTGATTTAATTTGTGCTAGGTTTCCAAGGGGTGCAGTTTCAAATGTCTATTAATTATTAAGACAACCCTAGAAGGTGTGTAATGGAACGTTAAACCATAGAATCATGATTAAAATCGGATTGTTTGATCTTGTAAATGCTGCCATCTGCTTGACTATATCCAAACTATTTTCCAATGGACGTTGTTGAATGCAGAGGCTATCAATTGTGAATGTTATGATTTAAGGCATGACCTGTAAGATTTTGTTTTTATTTGAAGTCACAAACTGTTAAGATTGAAAATACGCTATTAACCTAAAATTTCTCTAAAGTTATAACCTTAATTCCTTTTTGGACCTTTTACAAACGAATTTAAGGACTTTTATGTTTAAAAATTGTGATTTAATTAGTGCTAGGTTTCCAAGGGGTGCAGTTTCAAATGTCTATAAATTATTAAGACATCCCCAGCAATAGGTTCGTGGATTTTTAAACCATAATTTCATCATTTAACTTGGATTGTTTGACCTTGTACAGTAGCTATCAATTGTAAATGTTATGGTTTAAGGCACGATATGTAAGATTTTGTTTTTACCTGTGGTCAAAATACTGTTTAGATTGGAAATGCGTTATTAAATTAATATTTTTCTAAAGTTTTAACCTTAATTTCTTTTTGGAACTTTTACAAACGAATTTCGGGACTATTATGTTTAAAAATTGTGATTTAATTAGTGCTAGGTTTCCAAGAGGTGCAGTTTCAAATGTCTATTAATTATTAAGACAACCCTAGAAGGTGTGTAATGGAACGTTAAACCATAGAATCATGATTAAAATCGGATTGTTTGATCTTGTAGGTGCTGCCATCTGCTTGACTATATCCAAACTATTTTCCAATGGACGTTGTTGAATACAGATGCTATCAATTGTGAATGTTATGATTTAAGGCATGACCTGTAAGATTTTGTTTTTATTTGAAGTCACAAACTGTTAAGATTGAAAATACGATATTAACCTAAAATTTCTCTAAAGTTATAAACTTAATTCCTTTTTGGACCTTTTACAAACGAATTTAAGGACTTTTATGTTTAAAAATTGTGATTTAATTAGTGCTAGGTTTCCAAGAGGTGCAGTTTCAAATGTCTATTAATTATTAAGACAACCCTAGAAGGTGTGTAATGGAACGTTAAACCATAGAATCATGATTAAAATCGGATTGTTTGATCTTGTAGGTGCTGCCATCTGCTTGACTATATCCAAACTATTTTCCAATGGACGTTGTTGAATACAGATGCTATCAATTGTGAATGTTATGATTTAAGGCATGACCTGTAAGATTTTGTTTTTATTTGAAGTCACAAACTGTTAAGATTGAAAATACGATATTAACCTAAAATTTCTCTAAAGTTATAAACTTAATTCCTTTTTGGACCTTTTACAAACGAATTTAAGGACTTTTATGTTTAAAAATTGTGATTTAATTAGTGCTAGGTTTCCAAGGGGTGCAGTTTCAAATGTCTATAAATTATTAGGACAACCCTAGAAGGTGTGTAATGGAACGTTAAACCATAGAATCATGATTAAACTCGGATTATTTGAAATTGTAGTTGCTGCCATCTGCTTGACTATATCCAAACAATTTACCGCTGGACGTTGTTGAATGCAGTAGCTATCAATTGTAAATGTTATGATTTAAGGCATGATCTGCAGGATTTTGTTTTTACCTGTGGTCACAAACTGTTAAGATTGGAAATACGTTATTAACTTAATATTTCTCTAAAGTTTTAACCTTAATTCATTTTGGAGTTTTTACAAACGAATTTAAGAGGTTTTATGTGTACAAAGTGTCATATATTTAGTGCTAGGTTCCCCAGAGGTGCAGATTAAAATGTCTATTAATTATTAAGACATCCCTAGAAGTTGTGTGACGGAACGTTAAACCATAGAATCATGATTAAACTCGGATTGTTTGACCTTGTAGGTGCTGCCATCTGCATGACGTTTTCCAAACTATTTACCAATGGACGTTTTTGAATGCAGTAGCTATCAGCTGTAAATGTAATGATTTAAGCCATGATCTGTAACATTTTGTTTTTACCTGTGGTCACAAACTGTTAAGATTAGCAATACGTTATTAACTTAATATTTCTCTAAAGTTCTAACCTTAATTTCGTTTTTGGAACTTTTAGAAACGAATTTAAGGTATTTTAGTTTAAAAAATGTCATATATTTAGTGCTAGGTTCCCAAGAGTTGCAGTTTAAAATGTCTATTAATTATTACGACATCCCAAGAAGGTGTGTAATGGAACGTTAAACCATAGACTCATGATTAAACTCGGATTGTTTGACCTTGTAGGTGCTGCCACCTGCTTGACTATTTGCAAACTATTTAGCAATGGACGTTGTTGAGTGCTGTGTCTACCAACTGTAAATGTTAAGATTTAAGGAATGATCTCTAAGATTTAGTTTCTATTTGAAGTCACAAACTTTTAAGATTGAAAATACGCTATTAACTAAAATTTCTCTAAAGTTTTAACCTTAATTTTTTTGAACTTTTACAAACGAATTTTAGGACTTTTATGTTTAAAAATTGTGATATAATTAGTGCTAGATTTCCAAGGGGTGCAGTTTAAATTGTCTATTAATTATTAAGACAACCCTAGAAGGTGTGTGGTGGAACGTTAAACCATAGAATCATGACTAAACTCGGATTGTTTTACCTTGTAATTGCTGCCATCTGCGTGACATTTTCCAAACTATTTACAATGGGCGTTTTAAAATGCAGTAGCTATCAGCTGTATTTTTTTTTTTTTTTTTTTTTTTTTTTTTTTTTTTTTTACCTTGGGAGCGGGTTTGAATTGCCCGAAGCACTGCTACCTTAAGGTATATTGTACTTACCTCCCTGATCTAGTCAAATAACCCCTTCCCTCTTACCAGGTTTAGGAGTTTCCTGACTAGAGTTTTACCTTCAGCATCCACCAAAGCCGTTCCATCACCAAAGAGGTTGAAGCGCCTCTCAGCAAGTACTCCACATCTGTAAATAATGTGTGTGGCAGTCTCCTGTTCCTGCCCGCACAATCTGCACACTGGTTCATCCTTGTAGATACCCATTTTATGCAAATGTTTCCTTAGTCCACAGTGTCCCGTGAGTAGTCCTGTGGCTATCCTTAATTCCTGCCTAGACAGATAGATGAGACTCTTCTGCAGCCCCAAGGAAGGTCTCCTAAGGGTTAGCTTACTGTGTCTCATCCCTTCGGCCCTGATCCAGTGCTCACAGTGTCTTTCAGCCATCCACCTTCGCACTGTCATCCTGACCATGGATTTGGAAATACCCACCGCAGGTTCCGGTCCAATCAGGGGAGTCGAGGACCCCTCCCTGGCCAGCGCATCTGCGGCTTCATTTCCAAGTATTCCCCTATGCCCTGGCACCCAACCAATCTTGACTTGATTGTGCCTTGCCAGAGCTTGTAGGTTAATTAGGCACTCCCTGACTATGGCCGAGGTGACCACGTGTCCGTTTAGTGCCTTAATTGCTGCCTGACTGTCGGAGAAAATAGCAATCCGGGCCCCATGTGTTTCCCTTCTTGCTATCTCTCCCAGACAGGCATTTATAGCATATACTTCGGCCTGAAAGACAGAGGTATGCCTCCCCAAGGAAAAAGCTTGTTCTACCCTTGGGTTTTTACAATACACCCCCGCTCCAGTGCCGAGGTCCATCTTGGAGCCATCTGTGTACCAGATCTGAGCTCCCGATGTTAATGTCCCCGACCATTCCATCATAGTTTGGTGGACCTGGTCAGGTGCAAACATTCGAGTAATGTGGTCGCTGCCCATTTCCAAGACGGGTTCTTTGACCACACCCTCGATACTCATATGTCCCGAGACATCTGGGAGGTTAGCCCAGTTGCTCGAGTTGCGCAATCTTCATGCCGCTAGCCTCGCCTCTCCCCTAAGGACAAGCTCAAGGGGAGGGAGGTTAAGCATTACTTCCATTGCTGCGCCTGGTGTAGTTGACATCGCTCCCAGTGTGCACAGACAGGCCAATCTCTGGATAGAGCTCAGTTTAGCTCTTGTCTGTGCCTGGTTGGCCTTTGTCCACCACACCAGAGCTCCATAGGTAATCATAGGTCTTATCACCCTCAGATACATCCAGTGCATCATTGATGGCTTCAGTCCCCATTTCTTACCCACCATTCTTCTCACAGTCATCAGTGCCCTTTTGGCCCTGTTAACTGTCCTCTCAAGATGTGGATTCCAGGTGAGTTTCCTGTCCAGAATAACTCCCAGGTACTTCACCTCCCCCACAAACTCAAGGTATTCACCAAACAAGCGGGGCATCCTGGTCGTCAGATCTTTTCGCTGTCTGGTGAAGTTAATGAGAGCAGTCTTTTTTGGATTTACCCTAAGGTTCTCCTTTTTACACCACTCTTCAATCAGTCGTAGAGGATTTCTGATTACCTCAAGGACTGTATCAGGGAATCTGCCCAGGATCAGGACAACTATGTCGTCCGCATATCCTAGACAGAAGTACCCCTGTTCATTCAGGAGTTCAATAAGGTTGTCAACCACTAGGCACCACAACAGAGGAGAGAGAACCCCCCCCTGTGCACAGCCCAGACTTGTCTCCGCCCTTCTGACCTCCCCTGCCACCTCTACAGAAATGCTTCTGTTTGTTAACATGGAACTTATCCAACCACAAGTGGTCACATCCACTCCATGACGTCTTGCACCACTTACCATCGTCTCCACTGAGGGGTTATTGAAAGCCCCTTCAATGTCGAGGAAGGCACCTATGGCACAACCTTTCTTAGCGATCATTTGCTCAATCCTACCAACCACTTGATGGAGAGCTCCCTCGCAAGATTTCCCCGGTTGGTAAGCATACTGGTTCCAATGCAGTGGTTTGATAGCCAAAGCACCCCCCCCTAATATGCCTATCAACCAGTTTTTCAAGTCCCTTGAGAACAAAGGACATGAGTGTGATAGGTCTGTATCCTTTCCCTTCCGATTGGTTACCGGTGGGCTTAGGTATAAAGACCACCTTACTAGATTTCCAGGCTGCCGGCACATGCCCTAGAGCAATGCTTAGCCTGTATAATTTAGTAAGTACCAGCACCAGCATATCCATTCCCTGCTGCAGCAGCACAGGATAGATCCCATCTGGACCTGGAGATTTGTAGGGTTTAAAAGTGCCAACAGCCCATCTTACCCTTTGTGGAGTTACTATCCTCCTTGCCACTTCCCAGTCCTCCCTCTTACCACGTCTTGTGGAGAGTTTGGTAACCGGTTCAGTGTCTGCTCCCCCAAGTTTCCTCAGGGTACTGGAAGGGAAATGTGTCCTGATTAATTCTTCCACAGTTTCCCCTGCCGTTTTTGTTAAATTTCCCAGTGGGGTTCTTAGCATCCCCACCGGGTTAACTGGATCCTTAGAGAGCACTTTATACAGTCGTGCCCCTTCCCGAGTTTCGTCAATCTCATGACAGAACTCCTTCCAGGACTTCCTGCGCGCTTCTCTAATTGCCCTGTTGTATTCGGTTAGTGTTTTTCTATACAGGTCCCACTCCCCGTTCTTTTTTGCTCTATTAAAGAGTCTCCTGGTGGTCTTCCGAAGTTTAGCTAGCTTCTTGTTCCACCATGACGGATCCCCTACTTTCCTCCCCTCACTGAGAGGGCAGTTATCGGTAAAGGATTCTATTATAGCCTCGCCAACCAATGTGGCAGAGTCTTCTAGCTCTCTCCTCCCACCATACTCCAATCCAGCCTCCTCAATCCGAACACCCAGGTCCCTCCTGTAGGAGTCCCAGTCTGTTCTTCTTGGATCCCTGGTTGGGCGAAGCATGGCTGGATTTAGAGAGATATCATACCTAATATGTCTGTGATCAGAAGAAGATGGTTCATCCGACACATGCCAATTTAGTACATACCTAGCCATCTGGTTCGATGCCACCGTAATGTCCAGGACCTCCTTTCTGGCCCTAGTGACAAACGTCGGCTCTTCCCCCTGATTTAAGACTAGTAAGTTCTTAGAGCTAAGATAAGCTAAAAGTTCCTCACCTCTAGTGTTTGTACCTGTACTACCCCACGAAGTGTGATGGGAGTTAGCATCCATCCCCACCAGCAGCTCCTCATCCACAGCCCCGCAGTGCTCGACCAGGCTCCTCAGCTCTTGTGTTGGTAGAGCCCCCGCGCAGTCAAAGGGGAGATATGCCGTGGCCAGGTTCAGCCTCTTCATCCCCCCCTCCGCCCGCAGCTCCACTGACACTGCTAACAAATCCCTGCAACAGAAGTTCGTTAGTACAAAAGCACACAACCCCCTCCTAACCAGGATACACGTCCTGGGAACACCGGAGTCCTTATCATACAACAACTTACCTCCAGATGTCGCCAGCCCGCATATTTTTCCTCCAGAAATCCATGGTTCCTGGATGAGCACCAAGTCCACCTCTCCCCTGTCCAGCATCCTACACACGACAGCACTGGCCGCCCTGCTATGCTGTAGGTTCACTTGGAGGATCTTGATCATTTTTTCCTGCTTACTCTGCAGTTGCCTGGGTTCGCAGAGCAGCCCCAGGACTAGAGAGCACCTTGAACGTGGCCTGTCTCAGCCCCACGTTCACCCTCAGGTTGTTGTTTCGCAGTGCCCTGAGGGAGCCCTCTCCTATGTACAAGATCAGGGTAAGACCTGCATCCTCCCTTTTCCTGGCAATCACCTTCCAAGTATCCTGAACAACCCCAGGGTTCTGGGTTTTGACCACCTTCAGAATCTCTTCCGGCTCCTTGTCATTGTAGGGTTTGGGCACCCACATTGACACCTTTGCGACGCAAAAGATCTCCTTGGGTGGCCCTGCCCTCAACTTTACCCCCTCGCTCAGGGTGAAGCTTGGCAGGACCCGAAGGACCCACTCCAGGCTCTCCCGTGAGGAGCATACGACATTTAGAGCTCCCCTCTCTAAGTATGCTGTCCTAAAACCTCTATCCCCACTCTCCGCCTCAGCGGACAGCAGTTCCGAGAAGAACAGCTCCTCCAGCTCCAACGCCATCTCTTCCGAGAGTTGTCTCTCAGGGTAACTAACTGGGACAATTGCTAGTTTTTGCCTGAGGGTATCGCCGTATGTGCCCGAAGACACTCCAGCGTCCCCCCCTTGTCCCAGTTTCACCTTCTTCATTCCTCCCTTCACTGGAGAGGGGTTGGATGTCTCACTCCTAGGCCTTTTTGACGTGCTGGGGTTTGGCGCTCTAGGTTGCTTTCTTCCCTGTTGCACCTCCCTCCTCACAACATCCAAGCCCTGGACTTTGGCAGACTCAGCTCGGTTTTGGCCTCCCCTCCGTTTTTTCAGAGTTGTTGGCCCTCCCGCTGCTCTCGCCTGTTCTTTTCGGAGCCTCCTTCTGGCCGCTCCACTCATTCGCTTTCTCCGTAAAGAGAGCGTACTCAACTCTGCAGCCACTTCACCGGTTTCTGCAGTCGGCAGCTTGACAGCCGCCCCCGCACCCCCAGTGATGGTTGCCGTTGGCATCTCTGCTACAGACCCACGGTTTGCCAACTCATTGGCTCCCGCCGTCTGTGCAGTCTCAAAATTATCTTTTGTACTTGTCTGGTCCATAAACGTCCCACGAGTATGGGGGAAATAAAAGGTCGACCAGAGCAGAGCCCCCATTGCCCTGGCAAGACAACATACAATGAGGTTTTGTCTGGTTCCTCAAGGGGATCGTTTGGGACTGCATTTTATACCCTGCAGCCATTCATCCTTCGGCACGATGCCTTCCACCTTGGATTGGGTATTCAGTCACTGACCTTGAAGTACACCCCAAGTTCAGGACATTATTAACTGCTCAGATGAACAGCCTGCTTTACTCTCTTTTTTACAACTGTGTCGTTTGGGCAGTTTCCCGCCCCTACTTCACTGTCGCATTGCCCTTGGTTCACCCGGGAGGTGAGAGTAGCATTGTGAGGACTTAATTCCCAACTACCCCAGTCACCCCGGTCAGAGCACTCGGTTATTTCTACCAAGCCCAACCGGTTGACTGACGAGGAGGGATAATTCCTCACCTTTGAACCATAGCCTTGGTCCAGGCCTGCATATTCAGAAACCTTCCGGAATCCTTATTCACAGGTAACCTACATTTCTGTAGGCCGTCCCACTATCCGCCACCTGTGGACCCGCCCGGTTGCTCAGGCCAGCTTGCCGGGATCAGCTGTATTAAGTAAACAATATATTTTTTTCACACAATTATTGAAAGCGTTGCTAAGCATTATAAAATGTTAAAAAAATATATTTTTTTTACAAATTTAATGAAAGCGTTGCTAGGCATTATGAAATGTTGAAAAAATAAATTTTTTTTCACATTATTCATAACAGCGTTGCTAGGCATTTTGAAATGTTGAAATAATATATTTTTATCACACAATTCATGAAAGCGTTGCTAGGAATTTTGAAATGTTAAAAAAATATATTTTTTTTACAAAATTCATGAAAGCGTTGCTGGTATTTTGAAATGTTAAAAAAATATATTTTTTTCACAGAATTATTGAAAGCGTTGCTAGGCATTTTAAAATGTTGAACAATTATATTTTTTTTACAAAATTCATGAAAGCGTTGCTGGCATTTTGAAATGTTGAAAAAATATACTTTTTTTTACAAAATTCGTGAAAGCGTTGCTAGGCATTTTGAAATGTTGAAAAAATATATTTCTTTTACACTATTCATTAAAGTGTTGCTAGGCATTTTGAAAAGTTAAAAAAATATATTTTTTTTACAAATTTCATGAAAGCGTTGCTAGGCTATTTGAAATGTTGAAAATATATATTTTTTTTACAATTTTCGAAAAAGCGTTGCTAGGCAATATGAAATGTTGACAAAATAAATTTTTTTTACATTATTCATAACAGCGTTGCTAGGCATTTTAAAATGTTGAAAAAATATATTTTTTTTACAAATTTCTTGAAAGCGTTGCTAGGCATTATGAAATGTTGAAAAAATAAATTTTCTTCACATTATTCATAACTGCGTTGCTAGGCATTTTGAAATGTTGAAACAATATATTTTTTTCACACAATTATTGAAAGCGTTCCTAGGCATTTAAAAATGTTAAAAAAAATATATTTCTTTTACAAATTTCATGAAAGCGTTGCTAGGCATTATGAAATGTTGAAAAAATAAATGTTTTTCACTCTATTCATAACAGCGTTGCTAGGCATTTTGAAATGTTGAAAATATATTTTTTTCACACAATTCATGAAAGCGTTGCTAGGCATTTTGAAATGTTGAAAAATATATTTTTTTTACAAAATTCATGAAAGCGTTGCTGGCATTTTTAAATGTTAAAAAAATATATTTTTTTCACACAATTATTGAAAGCGTTGATAGGCATTTTGAAATGTTGAAAAAAAATATTTTTTTTTACAAATTTCGAAAGAGCGTTGCTAGGCAATATGAAATGTTGAAAAAATAAATTTGTTTCACAATATTCATAACAGCGTTGCTAGGCAATTTAAAATGTTGAAAAAATATATTTTCTTTACAAAATTCATTAAAGCGTTGCTAGGCATTTTGAAATATTAAAAAAAATTAATTTTGTTTACAAAATTCATGAAAGCGTTGCTAGGCATTACGAAATGTGAAAAAAATAAATGTTTTTCACATTATTCATAACGGCGTTGCTTGGCATTTTGAAATGTTGAAAAAATATATTTTTTTCACACAATTATTGAAAGCGTTGCTAGGCATTTTAAAATGTTGAATAAATATATTTTCTTCACACAATTATTGAAAGCGTTGCTAGGCATTTTAAAATGTTGAAAAAATATATTTTTTTACAAAATTCATGAAAGCGTTGCTAGGCATTTTGAAATGTTGAAAAAATTATTTTCTTTACAAAATTCATTAAAGCGTTGCTAGGCATTTTGAAATATTAAGAAAATTAATTTTGTTTACAAAATTCATGAAAGCGTTGCTAGGCATTATGAAATGTTAAAAAAATAAATGTTTTTCACATTAATTATAACAGCGTTGCTAGGCATTTTGAAATGTAAAAAAAATTAATTTTTCTCACAAAATTCATGAAAGCGTTGCTAGGCATTTTAAAATGTTGTACAAATATATTTTTTTTACAAATTGCGTTGCTAGGCATTATGAAATGTTGAAAAAATAAATTTTTTTCACATTATTCATAACAGCGTTGCTAGGCATTTTGAAATGTTGAAAAAATATTTTTTTTTCACACAATTAAAGAAAGCGTTGCTAGGCATTTTAAAATGTTGAACAAATATATTTTTTTTACAAATTTCATGGAAGCGTTGCTAGACATTATGAAATGTTGAAAAAATAAATTTGTTTCACATTATTCATAACAGCGTTGCTAGGCTTTATCAAATGTTGAAAAAATATATTTTTTTCACAAAATTCATGAAAGCGTTGCTAGGCATTTTGAAATGTAGAAAAAATATATTTTTTTTACAAATTTCGAAAGAGCGTTGCTAGGCAATATGAAATGTTGAAAAAATATATTTTTTTCAAACAATTATTGAAAGCGTTGCTAGGCATTTTAAAATGTTGAAAAAATATATTTTTTTACAAAATTCATGAAAGCGTTGCTAGGCATTTTGAAATATTGAAAAAATATATTGTTTTAACAAAATTCATGAAAGCGTTGCTAGGCATTTTGAAATGTCGAAAAAATTAATTTTGTTTACAAAATTCATGAAAGCGTTGCTAGGCATTATGATATGTAAAAAAAATAAATTTTTTTCACATTATTCATAACAGCGTTGCTAGGCATTTTGAAATGTTGAAAAAATATTTTTTTTTCACACAATTACAGAAAGCGTTGCTAGGCATTTTAAAATGTTGAACAAATATATTTTTTTTACAAATTTCATGGAAGCGTTGCTAGACATTATGAAATGTTGAAAAAATAAATTTGTTTCACATTATTCATAACAGCGTTGCTAGGCTTTATCAAATGTTGAAAAAATATATTTTTTTCACAAAATTCATGAAAGCGTTGCTAGGCATTTTGAAATGTAGAAAAAATATATTTTTTTTACAAATTTCGAAAGAGCGTTGCTAGGCAATATGAAATGTTGAAAAAATATATTTTTTTCAAACAATTATTGAAAGCGTTGCTAGGCATTTTAAAATGTTGAAAAAATATATTTTTTTACAAAATTCATGAAAGCGTTGCTAGGCATTTTGAAATGTTGAAAAAATATATTTTCATTACAAAATTCATGAAAGCGTTGCTAGGCATTATGAAATGTTAAAAAAATAAATGTTTTTCACATTATTCATAACAGCGTTGCTTGGCATTTTGAAATGTTGAAAAAATATATTTTTTTCACACAATTATTGAAAGCGTTGCTAAGCATTTTAAAATGTTGAAAAAATATATTTTTTTTACAAATTTCATGAAAGCGTTGCTAGGCATTATGAAATGTTGAAAAAATAAATGTTTTTCACATTAATTATAACAGCGTTGCTAGGCATTTTGAAATGTAAAAAAAATTAATTTTTCTCACAAAATTCATGAAAGCGTTGCTAGGCATTTTAAAATGTTGTACAAATATATTTTTCTTACAAATTTCATGAAAGCGTTGCTAGGCATTATGAAATGTTGAAAAAATAAATTTTTTTCACATTATTCATAACAGCGTTGCTAGGCAATTTAAAGTGTTAAAAAAATAATTTTTTTTTCACATTATTCATAACCGTAGTGCTAGGCATATTAAAATGTTGAAAAAATATATTTTTTTATAAAATTCATGAAAGCGTTGCTAGGCATTTTGAAATGTTGAAAAAATATATTTTCTTTACAAAATTCATTAAAGCGTTGCTAGGCATTTTGAAATATTAAAAAAATTAATTTTGTTTACAAAATTCATGAAAGCGTTTCTAGGCATTATGAAATGTGCAAAAATAAATTTTTTTCACTTTATTTATAACAACGTTGCTAGGCATTTTGAAATGATGAAAAAATTAATTTTTCTCACAAAATTCATGAAAGCGTTGCTAGGAATATTGAAATGTTGAAAAAATATAATTTTTTTACAAAATTCGTGAAAGCGTTGCTAGGCATTTTAAAATGTTGAAAAAATATATTTTTTTACAAAATTCATGAAAGCGTTGCTAGGCATTTTGAAATGTTGAAAAAATTAATTTTGTTTACAAAATTCATGAAAGCTTTGCTAGGCATTATGAAATGTTAAAAAAATAAATGTTTTTCACATTATTCATAACAGCGTTGCTAGGCAATTTAAAGTGTTGAAAAAATAAATTTTTTTCACATTATTCATAACCGTAGTGCTAGGCATATTAAAATGTTGAAAAAATATATTTTTTTATAAAATTCATGAAAGCGTTGCTAGGCATTTTGAAATGTTGAAAAAATATATTTTCTTTACAAAATTCATTAAAGCGTTGCTAGGCATTTTGAAATATTAAAAAAATTAATTTTGTTTACAAAATTCATGAAAGCGTTGCTAGGCATTATGAAATGTGAAAAAATAAATTTTTTTCACTTTATTTATAACAACGTTGCTAGGCATTTTGAAATGATGAAAAAATTAATTTTTCTCACAAAATTCATGAAAGCGTTGCTAGGAATATTGAAATGTTGAAAAAATATATTTTTTTCACACAATTATTGAAAGCGTTGCTAGGCATTTTGAAATGTTGAAAAAATATATTTGTTTCACAAATTTCGAAAGAGCGTTGCTAGGCAATATGAAATGTTGAAAAAATAAATTTGTTTCACAATATTCATAACAGCGTTGCTAGGCAATTTAAAATGTTGAAAAAATAAATTTTTTTTCACATTATTCATAACAGCAGTGCTAGGCATTTTGAAATGTTGAAAAAATATGTTTTTCTCACACAATTATTGAAAGCGTTGCTAGGCATTTTAAAATGTTGAAAAAATATATTTTTTTACAAAATTCATGAAAGCGTTGCTAGGCATTTTGAAATGTTGAAAAAATATATTTTTTTCACACAATTATTGAAAGCGTTGCTAGGCATTTTGAAATGTTGAAGAAATATATTTTCTTTACAAAATTCATTAAAGCGTTGCTAGGCATTTTGAAATATTAAAAAAATTAATTTTGTTTACAAAATTCATGAAAGCGTTGCTAGGCTTTTTGAAATGTTGAAAAAATATATTTTTTTAACAAAATTCATGAAGGCGTTGCTAGGTATTTTGAAATGTTGAAAAAATATATTTTTTTTACAAATTTCGAAAGATCGTTGCTAGGCATTATGAAATGTTAATAAAATAAATTTTTTTCACAATATTCATAACAGCGTTGCTAGGCATTTTGAAATGTTGAAAAAATATATTTTTTTCACACAATTAATAAAAGCGTTGCTAGGCATTTTTCAAATGTTGAAAAATATACTTTTTTTTACAAATTTCATGAAAGCGTTGCTAGGCATTATGAAATGTTGAAAAAATAAATTTTTTTCACATTATTTATAACAACGTTGCTAGGCATTTTGAAATGTTGAAAAAATTAATTTTTCTCACAAAATTCATGAAAGCGTTGCTAGGCATTTTAAAATGTTGAAAAAATATATTTTTTTACAAAATTCATGAAAGCGTTGCTAGGCATTTTGAAATGTTGAAAAATATAATTTTGTTTTCAAAATTCATGAAAGCTTTGCTAGGCATTATGAAATGTTAAAAAAATAAATGTTTTTCACATTATTCATAACAGCGTTGCTAGGCATTTTGAAATGTTGAAAAAATATATTTTTTTCACACAATTCTTGAAAGCGTTGCTAGGCATTTTGAAATGTCGAAAAAATATATTTTCTTTACAAAATTCATTAAAGCGTTGCTAGGCATTTTGAAATATTAAAAAAATTAATTTTGTTTACAAAATTCATGAAAGCGTTGCTAGGCATTATGAAATGTTAAAAAAATAAATGTTTTTCACATTATTCATAACAGCGTTGCTAGGCTATTTGAAATGTAGAAAAAATATATTTTTTTACAAAATTCATGAAAGCGTTGCTAGGCATTTTGAAATGTTGAAAAAATATATTTTTTTTACAAATTTCGAAAGAGCGTTGCTAGGCAATATGAAATGTTGAAAAAATAAATTTTTTTCACAATATTCATAACAGCGTTGCTAGGCAATTTAAAATGTTGAAAAAATAAATTTTTTCACATTATTCATAACAGCGGGGCTAGGCATTTTGAAATGTGTAAAAAATATATTTTTTCACACAATTATTGAAAGCGTTGCTAGGCATTTTAAAATGTTGAAAAAATATATTTTTTTACAAAATTCATGAAAGCGTTGCTAGGCATTTTGAAATGTTGAAAAAATATATTTTCTTTACAAAATTTGTGAATGCGATGCTAGGCATTTTGAAATGTTGAAAAAATATATTTTTTTCACACAATTAATGAAAGCGTTGCTAGGCATTTTGAAATGTTGAAAAAATATATTTTCTTTACAAAATTCATTAAAGCGTTGCTAGGCATTTTGAAATATTAAAAAAATTAATTTTGTTTACAAAATTCATGAAAGCGTTGCTAGGCATTTTGAAATGTTAAAAAAATATACTTTTTTTTACAAATTTCATGAAAGCGTTGCTAGGCATTTTGAAATATTGAAAATATATATTGTTTTTACAAATTTCATGAAAGCGTTGCTAGGCATTATGAAATGTTGAAAAAATAAATGTTTTTCACATTAATTATAACAGCGTTGCTAGGCATTTTGAAATGTAAAAAAAATTAATTTTTCTCACAAAATTCATGAAAGCGTTGCTAGGCATTTTAAAATGTTGTACAAATATATTTTGTTTACAAAATTCATGAAAGCGTTGCTAGGCATTATGAAATGTAAAAAAAATAAATTTTTTTCACATTATTCATAACAGCGTTGCTAGGCATTTTGAAATGTTGAAAAAATATTTTTTTTTCACACAATTACAGAAAGCGTTGCTAGGCATTTTAAAATGTTGAACAAATATATTTTTTTACAAATTTCATGGAAGCGATGCTAGGCATTATGAAATGTTGAAAAAATAAATTTGTTTCACATTATTCATAACAGCGTTGCTAGGCAATTTAAAGTGTTAAAAAAATAAATTTTTTTTCACATTATTCATAACAGCAGTGCTAGGCATTTTGAAATGTTGAAAAAATATATTTTTTTCACACAATTATTGAAAGCGTTGCTAGGCATTTTAAAATGTTGAAAAAATATATTTTTTTACAAAATTCATGAAAGCGTTGCTAGGCATTTTGAAATGTTGAAAAAATATATTTTTTTCACAAATTTCGAAAGAGCGTTGCTAGGCAATATGAAATGTTGAAAAAATAAATTTTTTTCACATTATTCATAACCGTAGTGTTAGGCATTTTGAAATGTTGAAAAAATATATTTTTTTCACACAATTATTGAAAGCGTTGCTAGGCATTTTAAAATGTTGAAAAAATATATTTTTTTACAAAATTCATGAAAGCGTTGCTAGGCATTTTGAAATGTTGAAAAAATATATTTTCTTTACAAAATTCATTAAAGCATTGCTAGGCATTTTGAAATATTAAAAAAATTAATTTTGTTTACAAAATTCATGAAAGCGTTGCTAGGCATTATGAAATGTGAAAAAATAAATTGTTTTCACATTATTTATAACAACGTTGCTAGGCATTTTGAAATGATGAAAAAATTAATTTTTCTCACAAAATTCATGAAAGCGTTGCTAGAAATATTGAAATGTTGAAAAAATATAATTTTTTTACAAAATTCATGAAAGCGTTGCTAGGCATTTTGAAATGTTAAAAAAATAAATGTTTTTCACATTATTCATAACAGCGTTGCTAGGAATATTGAAATGTTGAAAAAATATATTTTTTTCACAAAATTCATGAAAGCGTTGCTAGGCTTTTTGAAATGTTGAAAAAATATATTTTTTTCACAAAGTTCATGAAAGCGTTGCTAGGCATTTTGAAATGTTGGAAAAATATATTTTTTTTACAAATTTCGAAAGAGCGTTGCTAGGCAATATGAAATGTTGAAAAAATAAATTATTCATAACAACGTTGCTAGGCATTATGAAATGTTAAAAAAATAAATGTTTTTCACATTATTCATAACAGCGTTGCTAGGCATTTTGAAATGTTGAAAAAATATATTTTTTTCACACAATTATTGAAAGCGTTGCTAGGCAATTTAAAATGTTGAACAAATATATTTTTTTTTACAAATTTCATGAAAGCATGGCTAGGCATTATGAAATGTTGAAAAAATAAATTTTTTTCACATTATTCATAACAGCGTTGCTAGGCTTTTTGAAATGTTGAAAAAATATATTTTTTTCACAAAATTCATGAAAGCGTTGCTAGGCATTTTGAAATGTTGAAAAAATATATTTTTTTTACAAATTTCGATAGAGCGTTGCTAGGCAATATGAAATGTTGAAAAAATAAATTATTCATAACAGCGTTGCTAGGCAATTTAAAATGTTGAAAAAATAAATTTTTTTCACATTATTCATAACAACGTTGCTAGGTATTTTGAAATGTTGAAAAAATATATTTTTTTCACACAATTAATAAAAGCGTTGCTAGGCATTTTGAAATGTTAAAAAAATATACTTTTTTATACAAATTTCATGAAAGCGTTGCTAAGCATTACGAAATGTTGAAAAAATAAATTTTTTTCACATTATTCATAACAGCGTTGCTAGGCTATTTGAAATGTAGAAGAAATATATTTTTTTACAAAATTCATGAAAGCGTTGCTAGGCATTTTGAAATGTTTTTAAAAAAATATATTTTCTTTACAAAATTCATGAAAGCGTTGCTAGGCATTTTTAAATATTGAAAAAATATATTGTTTAACAAAATTCATGAAAGCGTTGCTAGGCATTATGAAATGTTAAAAAAATGAATGTTTTTCACATTATTCATAACAGCGTTGCTAGGCATTTTGAAATGTTGAAAAAATATAATTTCTTTACAAAATTCGTGAAAGCGTTGCTAGGCATTTTAAAATGTTGAAAAAATATATTTTTTTACAAAATTCATGAAAGCGTTGCTAGGCATTTTGAAATGTTGAAAAAATTAATTTTGTTTTCAAAATTCATGAAAGCTTTGAAAGGCATTATGAAATGTTAAAAAAATAAATGTTTTTCACATTATTCATAACAGCGTTGCTAGGCATTTTGAAATGTTGAAAAAATATATTTTTTTCACACAATTATTGAAAGCGTTGCAAGGCATTTTGAAATGTTGAAAAAATATATTTTCTTTACAAAATTCATTAAAGCGTTGCTAGGCATTTTGAAATATTAAAAAAATTAATTTTGTTTACAAAATTCATGAAAGCGTTGCTAGGCATTATGAAATGTTAAAAAAATAAATGTTTTTCACATTATTCATAACAGCGTTGCTAGGCATTTTGAAATGTTGAAGAAATATATTTTTCTCACAAAATTAATAAAAGCGTTGCTAGACATTTTGAAATGTTAAAAAAATATACTTTTTTTTACAAATTTCATGAAAGCTTTGCTAGGCATTATGAAATGTTGAAAAAATAAATTTTTTTCACATTATTCATAACAGCGTTGCTAGGCTATTTGAAATGTAGAAAAAATATATTTTTTTACAAAATTCATGAAAGCGTTGCTAGGCATTTTGAAATGTTGAAAAAATATATTTTTTTTACAAATTTCGAAAGAGCGTTGCTAGGCAATATGAAATGTTGAAAAAATAAATTTTTTTTACAATATTCATAACAGCGTTGCTAGGCAATTTAAAATGTTGAAAAAATAAATTTTTTCACATTATTCATAACAGCGGGGCTAGGCATTTTGAAATGTTGAAAAAATATATTTTTTCACACAATTATTGAAAGCGTTGCTAGGCATTTTGAAATGTTGAAGAAGTATATTTTCTTTACAAAATTCATTAAAGCGTTGCTAGGCATTTTGAAATATTAAAAAAATTAATTTTTTTACAAAATTCATGAAAGCGTTGCTGGGCATTATGAAATGTTAAAAAAATAAATGTTTTTCACATTATTCATAACAGCGTTGCTAGGCATTTTGAAATGTTGAAAGAATATATTTTTTTCACACAATTAATAAAAGCGTTGCTAGGCATTTTGAAATGTTAAAAAAATATAATTTTTTTTACAAATTTCATGAAAGCGTTGCTAGGCATTATGAATTGTTGAAAAAATAAATTTTTTTCACATTATTCATAACAGCTATTTGAAATGTAGAAAAAATATATTTTTTTACAAAATTCATGAAAGCGTTGCTAGGCATTTGAAATATTGAAAATATATATTGTTTTAACAAAATTCATGAAAGCGTTGCTAGGCATTTTGAAATATTGAAAATATATATTGTTTTAACAAAATTCATGAAAGCGTTGCTAGGCATTATGAAATGTTAAAAAAATAAATGTTTTTCACATTAATTATAACAGCGTTGCTAGGCATTTTGAAATGTTGAAAAAATATATTTTTTTCACACAATTAATAAAGGCGTTGCTAAGCATTTTGAAATGTTGAAAAAATATACTTTTTTTACAATTTTCATGAAAGCGTTGCTAGGCATTATGAAATATTGAAAAAATAAATTTTTTTCACATTATTTATAACAGCGTTGCTAGGAATATTGTAATGTTAAAAAAAATATTTTTTTCATAAAATTCATGAAAGCGTTGCTAGGCATTTTAAAATGTACAAATATATTTTTTTTACAAATTTCATGAAAGCGTTGCTAGGCATTATGAAATGTTGAAAAAATAAATTTTTTTCACATTATTCATAACAGCGTTGCTAGGCTATTTGAAATGTAGAAAAAATATATTTTTTTACAAAATTCATGAAATCGTTGCTAGGCATTTTGAAATATTGAAAAAATATATTGTTTTAACAAAATTCATGAAAGCGTTGCTAGGCATTTTGAAATGTTGAAAAAATTAGTTTTGTTTACAAAATTCATGAAAGCGTTGCTAGGCAATATGAAATGTTAAAAAAATAAATTATTCATAACAGCGTTGCTAGGCAATTTAAAATGTTGAAAAAATAAATTTTTTTCACATTATTCATAACAGCGTTGCTAGGCATTTTGAAATATTGAAAAAATATTTTTTTTTCACACAATTACAGAAAGCGTTGCTAGGCATTTTAAAATGTTGAACAAATATATTTTTTTTACAAATTTCATGGAAGCGTTGCTAGGCATTATGAAATGTTGAAAAAATAAATTTGTTTCACATTATTCATAACAGCGTTGCTAGGAATATTGAAATGTTGAAAAAATATATTTTTTTCACAAAATTCATGAAAGCGTTGCTAGGCTTTTTGAAATGTTGAAAAAATATATTTTTTTCACAAAATTCATGAAAGCGTTGCTAGGCATTTTGAAATGTTGAAAAAATATATTTTTTTTACAAATTTCGAAAGAGCGTTGCTAGGCAATATGAAATGTAGAAGAAATATATTTTTTTACAAAATTCATGAAAGCGTTGCTAGGCATTTTGAAATGTTTTAAAAAAAATATATTTTCTTTACAAAATTCATGAAAGCGTTGCTAGGCATTTTTAAATATTGAAAAAATATATTGTTTTAACAAAATTCATGAAAGCGTTGCTAGGCATTATGAAATGTTAAAAAAAATAAATGTTTTTCACATTATTCATAACAGCGTTGCTAGGCATTTTGAAATGTTGAAAAAATATATTTTTTTCACACAATTATTGAAAGCGTTGGTAGGCAATTTAAAATGTTGAACAAATATATTTTTTTTACAAATTTCATGAAAGCGTGGCTAGGCATTATGAAATGTTGAAAAAATATATTTTTTTCACAAAATTCATGAAAGCGTTGCTAGGCATTTTGAAATGTTGAAAAAATATATTTTTTTTACAAATTTCGAAAGAGCGTTGCTAGGCAATATGAAATGTTGAAAAAATAAATTATTCATAACAGCGTTGCTAGGCAATTTAAAATGTTGAAAAAATAAATTTTTTTCACATTATTCATAACAACGTTGCTAGGCATTTTGAAATGTTGAAAAAATATATTTTTTTCACACAATTAATAAAAGCGTTGCTAGGCATTTTGAAATGTTAAAAAAATATACTTTTTTTTACAAATTTCATGAAAGCGTTGCTAGGCATTACGAAATGTTGAAAAAATAAATTTTTTTCACATTATTCATAACAGCGTTGCTAGGCTATTTGAAATGTAGAAGAAATATATTTTTTTACAAAATTCATGAAAGCGTTGCTAGGCATTTTGAAATGTTTTTAAAAAAATATATTTTCTTTACAAAATTCATGAAAGCGTTGCTAGGCATTTTTAAATATTGAAAAAATATATTGTTTTAACAAAATTCATGAAAGCGTTGCTAGGCATTATGAAATGTTAAAAAAAATAAATGTTTTTCACATTATTCATAACAGCGTTGCTAGGCATTTTGAAATGTTGAAAAAATATATTTTTTTCACACAATTATTGAAAGCGTTGGTAGGCAATTTAAAATGTTGAACAAATATATTTTTTTTTACAAATTTCATGAAAGCGTGGCTAGGCATTATGAAATGTTGAAAAAATAAATTTTTTTCACATTATTCATAACAGCGTTGCTAGGCTTTTTGAAATGTTGAAAAAATATATTTTTTTCACAAAATTCATGAAAGCGTTGCTAGGCATTTTGAAATGTTGAAAAAATATATTTTTTTTACAAATTTCGTAAGAGCGTTGCTAGGCAATATGAAATGTTGAAAAAATAAATTATTCATAACAGCATTGCTAGGCAATTTAAAATATTGAAAAAATAAATTTTTTTCACATTATTCATAACAACTTTGCTAGGCATTTTGAAATGTTGAAAAAATATATTTTTTTCACACAATTAATAAAAGCGTTGCTAGGCATTTTGAAATGTTAAAAAAATATACTTTTTTTTACAAATTTCATGAAAGCGTTGCTAGGCATTTTGAAATGTTTTAAAAAAAATATATTTTCTTTACAAAATTCATGAAAGCGTTGCTAGGCATTTTTAAATATTGAAAAAATATATTGTTTTAACAAAATTCATGAAAGCGTTGCTAGGCATTATGAAATGTTAAAAAAAATAAATGTTTTTCACATTATTCATAACAGCGTTGCTAGGCAATTTAAAATGTTGAAAAAATAAATTTTTTTCACATTATTCATAACAGCGTTGCTAGGCTATTTGAAATGTAGAAGAAATATATTTTTTTACAAAAGTCATGAAAGCGTTGCTAGGCATTTTGAAATGTTTAAAAAAAAATATATTTTCTTTACAAAATTCATGAAAGCGTTGCTAGGCATTTTTAAATATTGAAAAAATATATTGTTTTAACAAAATTCATGAAAGCGTTGCTAGGCATTATGAAATGTTAAAAAAAATAAATGTTTTTCACATTATTCATAACAGCGTTGCTAGGCATTTTGAAATGTTGAAAAAATATATTTTTTTCACACACTTATTGAAAGCGTTGGTAGGCAATTTAAAATGTTGAACAAATATATTTTTTTTTACAAATTTCATGAAAGCGTGGCTAGGCATTATGAAATGTTGAAAAAATATATTTTTTTCACAAAATTCATGAAAGCGTTGCTAGGCATTTTGAAATGTTGAAAAAATATATTTTTTTTACAAATTTCGAAAGAGCGTTGCTAGGCAATATGAAATGTTGAAAAAATAAATTATTCATAACAGCGTTGCTAGGCAATTTAAAATGTTGAAAAAATAAATTTTTTTCACATTATTCATAACAACGTTGCTAGGCATTTTGAAATGTTGAAAAAATATATTTTTTTCACACAATTAATAAAAGCGTTGCTAGGCATTTTGAAATGTTAAAAAAATATACTTTTTTTTACAAATTTCATGAAAGCGTTGCTAGGCATTACGAAATGTTGAAAAAATAAATTTTTTTCACATTATTCATAACAGCGTTGCTAGGCTATTTGAAATGTAGAAGAAATATATTTTTTTACAAAATTCATGAAAGCGTTGCTACGCATTTTGAAATGTTTTTAAAAAAATATATTTTCTTTACAAAATTCATGAAAGCGTTGCTAGGCATTTTTAAATATTGAAAAAATATATTGTTTTAACAAAATTCATGAAAGCGTTGCTAGGCATTATGAAATGTTAAAAAAATAAATGTTTTTCACATTATTCATAACAGCGTTGCTAGGCATTTTGAAATGTTGAAAAAATATATTTTTTTCACACAATTATTGAAAGCGTTGGTAGGCAATTTAAAATGTTGAACAAATATATTTTTTTTTACAAATTTCATGAAAGCGTGGCTAGGCATTATGAAATGTTGAAAAAATAAATTTTTTTCACATTATTCATAACAGCGTTGCTAGGCTTTTTGAAATGTTGAAAAAATATATTTTTTTCACAAAATTCATGAAAGCGTTGCTAGGCATTTTGAAATGTTGAAAAAATATATTTTTTTTACAAATTTCGTAAGAGCGTTGCTAGGCAATATGAAATGTTGAAAAAATAAATTATTCATAACAGCATTGCTAGGCAATTTAAAATATTGAAAAAATAAATTTTTTTCACATTATTCATAACAACTTTGCTAGGCATTTTGAAATGTTGAAAAAATATATTTTTTTCACACAATTAATAAAAGCGTTGCTAGGCATTTTGAAATGTTAAAAAAATATACTTTTTTTTACAAATTTCATGAAAGCGTTGCTAGGCATTACGAAATGTTGAAAAAATATTTTTTTTTCACATTATTCATAACAGCGTTGCTAGGCTATTTGAAATGTAGAAGAAATATATTTTCTTTACAAAATTCATGAAAGCGTTGCTAGGCATTTTTAAATATTGAAAAAATATATTGTTTTAACAAAATTCATGAAAGCGTTGCTAGGCATTATGAAATGTTAAAAAAATAAATGTTTTTCACATTATTCATAACAGCGTTGCTAGGCATTTTGAAATGTTGAAAAAATATATTTTTTTACACAATTATTGAAAGCGTTGCTAGGCAATTTAAAATGTTGAACAAATATATTTTTTTTTACAAATTTCATGAAAGCGTGGCTAGGCATTATGAAATGTTGAAAAAATAAATTTTTTTCACATTATTCATAACAGCGTTGCTAGGCTATTTGAAATGTACAAAAAATATATTTTTTTACAAAATTCATGAAAGCGTTGTTAGGCATTTTGAAATGTTGAAAAAATCAATTTTGTTTACAAAATTCATGAAAGCGTTGCTAGGCATTATGAAATGTAAAAAAAATAAATTTTTTTCACATTATTCATAACAGCGTTGCTAGGCATTTTTAAATGTTGAAAAAATATTTTTTTTTCACACAATTACAGAAAGCGTTGCTAGGCATTTTAAAATGTTGAACAAATATATTTTTTTTACAAATTTCATGGAAGCGTTGCTAGGCATTATGAAATGTTGAAAAAATAAATTTGTTTCACATTATTCATAACAGCGTTGCTAGGCAATTTAAAGTGTTAAAAAAATAATTTTTTTTTCACATTATTCATAACAGCAGTGCTAGGCATTTTGAAATGTTGAAAAAATATATTTTTTTCACACAATTATTGAAAGCGTTGCTAGGCATTTTAAAATGTTGAAAAAATATATTTTTTTACAAAATTCATGAAAGCGTTGCTAGGCATTTTGAAATGTTGAAAAAATATATTTTTTTCACAAATTTCGAAAGAGCGTTGCTAGGCAATATGAAATGTTGAAAAAATAAATTTTTTTATCATTATTCATAACCGTAGTGCTAGGCATTTTGAAATGTTGAAAAAATATATTTTTTTCACACAATTATTGAAAGCGTTGCTAGGCATTTTAAAATGTTGAAAAAATATATTTTTTTACAAAATTCATGAAAGCGTTGCTAGGCATTTTGAAATGTTGAAAAAATATATTTTCTTTACAAAATTCATTAAAGCATTGCTAGTCATTTTGAAATATTAAAAAAATTATTTTGTTTACAAAATTCATGAAAGCGTTGCTAGGCATTATGAAATGTGAAAAAATAAATTGTTTTCACATTATTTATAACAACGTTGCTAGGCATTTTGAAATGATGAAAAAATTAATTTTTCTCACAAAATTCATGAAAGCGTTGCTAGAAATATTGAAATGTTGAAAAAATATAATTTTTTTACAAAATTCGTGAAAGCGTTGCTAGGCATTTTAAAGTGTTGAAAAAATATATTTTTTTACAAAATTCATGAAAGCGTTGCTAGGCATTTTGAAATGTTTTTAAAAAAATATATTTTCTTTACAAAATTCATGAAAGCGTTGCTAGGCATTTTGAATTGTTTTTAAAAAAATATATTTTCTTTACAAAATTCATGAAAGCGTTGCTAGGCATTTTTAAATATTGAAAAAATATATTGTTTTAACAAAATTCATGAAAGCGTTGCTAGGCATTATGAAATGTTAAAAAAATAAATGTTTTTCACATTATTCATAACAGCGTTGCTAGGCATTTTGAAATGTTGAAAAAATATAATTTCTTTACAAAATTCGTGAAAGCGTTGCTAGGCATTTTAAAATGTTGAAAAAATATATTTTTTTACAAAATTCATGAAAGCGTTGCAAGGCATTTTGAAATGTTGAAAAAATTAATTTTGTTTTCAAAATTCATGAAAGCTTTGAAAGGCATTATGAAATGTTAAAAAAATAAATGTTTTTCACATTATTCATAACAGCGTTGCTAGGCATTTTGAAATGTTGAAAAAATATATTTTTTTCACAAAATTCATGAAAGCGTTGCTAGGCTTTTTGAAATGTTGAAAAAATATATTTTTTTCACAAAGTTCATGAAAGCGTTGCTAGGCATTTTGAAATGTTGAAAAAATATATTTTTTTTACAAAATTCGAAAGAGCGTTGCTAGGCAATATGAAATGTTGAAAAAATAAATTATTCATAACAGCGTTGCTAGGCAATTTAAAATGTTGAAAAAATAAATTTTTTTCACATTATTCATAACAACGTTGCTAGGCATTTTGAAATGTTGAAAAAATATATTTTTTTCACACAATTAATAAAAGCGTTGCTAGGCATTTTGAAATGTTAAAAAAATATACTTTTTTATACAAATTTCATGAAAGCGTTGCTAGGCATTATGAAATGTTGAAAAAATAAATTTTTTTCACATTATTCATAACAGCGTTGCTAGGCTATTTGAAATGTAGAAAAAATATATTTTTTTACAAAATTCATGAAAGCGTTGCTAGGCATTTTGTAATGTTGAAAAAATATATTTTTTTTACAAATTTCGAAAGAGCGTTGCTAGGCAATATGAAATGTTGAAAAAATAAATTTTTTTCACAATATTCATAACAGCGTTGCTAGGCAATTTAAAATGTTGAAAAAATAAATTTTTTCACAATATTCATAACAGCGGGGCTAGGCATTTTGAAATGTTGAAAAAATATATTTTTTCACACAATTATTGAAAGCGTTGCTAGGCATTTTGAAATGTTGAAAAAGTATATTTTCTTTACAAAATTCATTAAAGCGTTGATAGGCATTTTGAAATATTAAAAAAATTAATTTTTTTACAAAATTCATGAAAGCGTTGCTGGGCATTATGAAATGTTAAAAAAATAAATGTTTATCACATTATTCATAACAGCGTTGCTAGGCATTTTGAAATGTTGAAAGAATATATTTTTTTCACACAATTAATAAAAGCGTTGCTAGGCATTATGAATTGTTGAAAAAATAAATTTTTTTCACATTATTCATAACAGCTATTTGAAATGTAGAAAAAATATATTTTTTTACAAAATTCATGAAAGCATTGCTAGGCATTTGAAATATTGAAAATATATATTGTTTTAACAAAATTCATGAAAGCGTTGCTAGGCATTTTGAAATATTGAAAATATATATTGTTTTAACAAAATTCATGAAAGCGTTGCTAGGCATTATGAAATGTTAAAAAAATAAATGTTTTTCACATTAATTATAACAGCGTTGCTAGGCATTTTGAAATGTTGAAAAAATATATTTTTTTCACACAATTAATAAAGGCGTTGCTAAGCATTTTGAAATGTTGAAAAAATATACTTTTTTTACAAATTTCATGAAAGCGTTGCTAGGCATTATGAAATGTTGAAAAAATAAATTTTTTTCACATTATTTATAACAGCGTTGCTAGGAATATTGTAATGTTGAAAAAATATATTTTTTTTACAAATTTCGAAAGAGCGTTGCTAGGCAATATGAAATGTTGAAAAAATAAATTATTCATAACAGCGTTGCTAGGCAATTTAAAATGTTGGAAAAATAAATTTTTTTCACATTATTCATAACAACGTTGCTAGGCATTTTGAAATGTTGAAAAAATATATTTTTTTCACACAATTAATAAAACCGTTGCTAGGCATTTTGAAATGTTAAAAAAATATACTTTTTTTTACAAATTTCATGAAAGCGTTGCTAGGCATTACGAAATGTTGAAAAAATAAATTTTTTTCACATTATTCATAACAGCGTTGCTAGGCATTTTGAAATGTTGAAAAAATATATTTTTTTCACACAATTATTGAAAGCGTTGGTAGGCAATTTAAAATGTTGAACAAATATATTTTTTTTTACAAATTTCATGAAAGCATGGCTAGGCATTATGAAATGTTGAAAAAATAAATTTTTTTCACATTATTCATAACAGCGTTGCTAGGCTTTTTGAAATGTTGAAAAAATATATTTTTTTCACAAAATTCATGAAAGCGTTGCTAGGCATTTTGAAATGTTGAAAAAATATATTTTTTTTACAAATTTCGTAAGAGCGTTGCTAGGCAATATGAAATGTTGAAAAAATAAATTATTCATAACAGCATTGCTAGGCAATTTAAAATATTGAAAAAATAAATTTTTTTCACATTATTCATAACAACTTTGCTAGGCATTTTGAAATGTTGAAAAAATATATTTTTTTCACACAATTAATAAAAGCGTTGCTAGGCATTTTGAAATGTTAAAAAAATATACTTTTTTTTACAAATTTCATGAAAGCGTTGCTAGGCATTACGAAATGTTGAAAAAATATTTTTTTTTCACATTATTCATAACAGCGTTGCTAGGCTATTTGAAATGTAGAAGAAATATATTTTCTTTACAAAATTCATGAAAGCGTTGCTAGGCATTTTTAAATATTGAAAAAATATATTGTTTTAACAAAATTCATGAAAGCGTTGCTAGGCATTATGAAATGTTAAAAAAATAAATGTTTTTCACATTATTCATAACAGCGTTGCTAGGCATTTTGAAATGTTGAAAAAATATATTTTTTTACACAATTATTGAAAGCGTTGCTAGGCAATTTAAAATGTTGAACAAATATATTTTTTTTTACAAATTTCATGAAAGCGTGGCTAGGCATTATGAAATGTTGAAAAAATAAATTTTTTTCACATTATTCATAACAGCGTTGCTAGGCTTTTTGAAATATTGAAAAAATATATTTTTTTCACAAAATTCATGAAAGCGTTGCTAGGCATTTTGAAATGTTGAAAAAATATATTTTTTTTACAAATTTCGAAAGAGCGTTGCTAGGCAATATGAAATGTTGAAAAGATAAATTTTTTTCACATTATTCATAACAGCGTTGCTAGGCAATTTAAAATGTTGAAAAAATATATTTTCTTTACAAAATTCATTAAAGCGTTGCTAGGAATTTTAAAATATTGAAATAATTAATTTTGTTTACAAAATTCATGAAATCGTTGCTAGGCATTATGAAATGTGAAAAAAATAAATGTTTTTCACATTATTCATAACAGCGTTGCTAGGCATTTTGAAATGTTGAAAAAATATAATTTTTCACACAATTAATAAAAGCGTTGCTAGGCATTTTTCAAATGTTGAAAAAACATACTTTTTTTTACAAATTTCATGAAAGCGTTGCTAGGCATTTTGAAATGTTGAAAAAATTAATTTTGTTTACAAAATTGATGAAAGCGTTGCTAGGCAATATGATATGTAAAAAAATAAATTTTTTTCACATTATTCATAACAGCGTTGCTAGGCATTTTGAAATGTTGAAAAAATATTTTTTTTCACACAATTACAGAAAGCGTTGCTAGGCATTTTAATATGTTGAACAAATATATTTTTTTTACAAATTTCATGGAAGCGTTGCTAGGCATTATGAAATGTTGAAAAAATAAATTTGTTTCACATTATTCATAACAGCGTTGCTTGGCATTTTGAAATGTTGAAAAAATATATTTTTTTCACACAATTATTGAAAGCGTTGCTAAGCATTTTAAAATGTTGAAAAAATATATTTTTTTTACAAATTTCATGAAAGCGTTGCTAGGCATAATGAAATGTTGAAAAAATAAATGTTTTTCACATTAATTATAACAGAGTTGCTAGGCATTTTGAAATGTAAAAAAATTAATTTTTCTCACAAAATTCATGTAAGAGTTGCTAGGCATTTTAAAATGTTGTACAAATATATTTTTTTTATAAATTTCATGAAAGCGTTGCTTGGCATTATGAAATGTTGAAAAAATAAATTTTTTTCACATTATTCATAACAGCGTTGCTAGGCTATTTGAAATGTACAAAAAATATATTTTTTTACAAAATTCATGAAAGCGTTGTTAGGCATTTTGAAATGTTGAAAAAATCAATTTTGTTTACAAAATTCATGAAAGCGTTGCTAGGCATTATGAAATGTAAAAAAAATAAATTTTTTTCACATTATTCATAACAGCGTTGCTAGGCATTTTGAAATGTTGAAAAAATATTTTTTTTTCACACAATTACAGAAAGCGTTGCTAGGCATTTTAAAATGTTGAACAAATATATTTTTTTTACAAATTTCATGGAAGCGTTGCTAGGCATTATGAAATGTTGAAAAAATAAATTTGTTTCACATTATTCATAACAGCGTTGCTAGGCAATTTAAAGTGTTAAAAAAATAATTTTTTTTTCACATTATTCATAACAGCAGTGCTAGGCATTTTGAAATGTTGAAAAAATATATTTTTTTCACACAATTATTGAAAGCGTTGCTAGGCATTTTAAAATGTTGAAAAGATATATATTTTTACAAAATTCATGAAAGCGTTGCTAGGCATTTTGAAATGTTGAAAAAATATATTTTTTTCACAAATTTCGAAAGAGCGTTGCTAGGCAATATGAAATGTTGAAAAAATAAATTTTTTTATCATTATTCATAACCGTAGTGCTAGGCATTTTGAAATGTTGAAAAAATATATTTTTTTCACACAATTATTGAAAGCGTTGCTAGGCATTTTAAAATGTTAAAAAAAAATATATTTTTTTACAAAATTCATGAAAGCGTTGCTAGGCATTTTGAAATGTTTTTAAAAAAGTATATTTTCTTTACAAAATTCATGAAAGCGTTGC
The DNA here is from genome assembly GCA_036971475.1 of Prosapia bicincta. Classification (NCBI taxonomy): domain Eukaryota; kingdom Metazoa; phylum Arthropoda; class Insecta; order Hemiptera; family Cercopidae; genus Prosapia; species Prosapia bicincta. The sequence goes on along the minus strand of JBAIZL010000376.1, from coordinate 8,772,121 downwards.
TAGGCATTATGAAATGTTAAAAAAATAAATGTTTTTCACATTATTCATAACAGCGTTGCTAGGAATATTGAAATGTTGAAAAAATATATTTTTTTCACAAAATTCATGAAAGCGTTGCTAGGCTTTTTGAAATGTTGAAAAAATATATTTTTTTCACAAAGTTCATGAAAGCGTTGCTAGGCATTTTGAAATGTTGAAAAAATATATTTTTTTCACACAATTAATAAAAGCGTTGCTAGGCATTTTGAAATGTTAAAAAAATATACTTTTTTATACAAATTTCATGAAAGCGTTGCTAGGCATTACGAAATGTTGAAAAAATAAATTTTTTTCACATTATTCATAACAGCGTTGCTAGGCTATTTGAAATGTAGAAGAAATATATTTTTTTACAAAATTCATGAAAGCGTTGCTAGGCATTTTGAATTGTTTTTAAAAAAATATATTTTCTTTACAAAATTCATGAAAGCGTTGCTAGGCATTTTTAAATATTGAAAAAATATATTGTTTTAACAAAATTCATGAAAGCGTTGCTAGGCATTATGAAATGTTAAAAAAATAAATGTTTTTCACATTATTCATAACAGCGTTGCTAGGCATTTTGAAATGTTGAAAAAATATAATTTCTTTACAAAATTCGTGAAAGCGTTGCTAGGCATTTTAAAATGTTGAAAAAATATATTTTTTTACAAAATTCATGAAAGCGTTGCTAGGCATTTTGAAATGTTGAAAAAATTAATTTTGTTTTCAAAATTCATGAAAGCTTTGAAAGGCATTATGAAATGTTAAAAAAAAAAATGTTTTTCACATTATTCATAACAGCGTTGCTAGGCATTTTGAAATGTTGAAAAAATATATTTTTTTCACACAATTATTGAAAGCGTTGCAAGGCATTTTGAAATGTTGAAAAAATATATTTTCTTTACAAAATTCATTAAAGCGTTGCTAGGCATTTTGAAATATTAAAAAAATTAATTTTGTTTACAAAATTCATGAAAGCGTTGCTAGGCATTTTGAAATGTTGAAAAAATATATTTTTTTTACAAATTTCGAAAGAGCGTTGCTAGGCAATATGAAATGTTGAAAAAATAAATTTTTTTCACAATATTCATAACAGCGTTGCTAGGCAATTTAAAATGTTGAAAAAATAAATTTTTTCACATTATTCATAACAGCAGGGCTAGGCATTTTGAAATGTTGAAAAAATATATTTTTTCACACAATTATTGAAAGCGTTGCTAGGCATTTTGTAATGTTGAAAAAATATATTTTCTTTACAAAATTCATTAAAGCGTTGCTAGGCATTTTGAAATATTAAAAAAATTAATTTTGTTTACAAAATTCATGCAAGCGTTGCTGGCCATTATGAAATGTTAAAAAAATAAATGTTTTTCACATTATTCATAACAGCGTTGCTAGGCATTTTGAAATGTTGAAAAAATATATTTTTTTACAAAATTCATGAAAGCGTTGCAAGGCATTTGAAATATTGAAAATATATATTGTTTTAACAAAATTCATGAAAGCGTTGCTAGGCATTTTGAAATATTGAAAATATATATTGTTTTAACAAAATTCATGAAAGCGTTGCTAGGCATTATGAAATGTTAAAAAAATAAATGTTTTTCACATTAATTATAACAGCGTTGCTAGGCATTTTGAAATGTTGAAAAAATATATTTTTTTCACACAATTAATAAAGGCGTTGCTAGGCATTTTGAAATGTTGAAAAAATATACTTTTTTTACAAATTTCATGAAAGCGTTGCTAGGCATTATGAAATGTTGAAAAAATAAATTTTTTTCACATTATTTATAACAGTGTTGCTAGGAATATTGTAATGTTGAAAAAATATATTTTTTTCACAAAATTCATGAAAGCGTTGCTAGGCATTTTAAAATGTACAAATATATTTTTTTTTACAAATTTCATGAAAGCGTTGCTAGGCATTATGAAATGTTGAAAAAATAAATTTTTTTCACATTATTCATAACAGCGTTGCTAGGCTATTTGAAATGTAGAAAAATATATTTTTTTACAAAATTCATGAAAGCGTTGCTAGGCATTTTGAAATATTGAACAAATATATTGTTTTAACAAAATTCATGAAAGCGTTGCTAGGCATTTTGAAATGTTGAAAAAATTAGTTTTGTTTACAAAATTCATGAAAGCGTTGCTAGGCAATATGAAATGTTAAAAAAATAAATTATTCATAACAGCGTTGCTAGGCAATTTAAAATGTTGAAAAAATAAATTTTTTTCACATTATTCATAACAGCGTTGCTAGGCATTTTGAAATGTTGAAAAAATATTTTTTTTTCACACAATTACAGAAAGCGTTGCTAGGCATTTTAAAATGTTGAACAAATATATTTTTTTTACAAATTTCATTTAAGCGTTGCTAGGCATTATGAAATGTTGAAAAAATAAATTTGTTTCACATTATTCATAACAGCGTTGCTAGGAATATTGAAATGTTGAAAAAATATATTTTTTTCACAAAATTCATGAAAGCTTTGCTAGGCTTTTTGAAATGTTGAAAAAATATATTTTTTTCACAAAATTCATGAAAGCGTTGCTAGGATATTTTGAAATGTTGAAAAAATATATTTTTTTTACAAATTTCGAAAGAGCGTTGCTAGGCAATATGAAATGTTGAAAAAATAAATTATTCATAACAGCGTTGCTAGGCAATTTAAAATGTTGAAAAAATAAATTTTTTTCACATTATTCATAACAACGTTGCTAGGCATTTTGAAATGTTGAAAAAATATATTTTTTTCACACAATTAATAAAAGCGTTGCTAGGCATTTTGAAATGTTAAAAAAATATACTTTTTTTTACAAATTTCATGAAAGCGTTGCTAGGCATTACGAAATGTTGAAAAAATAAATTTTTTTCACATTATTCATAACAGCGTTGCTAGGCTATTTGAAATGTAGAAAAATATATTTTTTTACAAAATTCATGAAAGCGTTGCTAGGCATTTTGAAATATTGAAAAAATATATTGTTTTAACAAAATTCATGAAAGCGTTGCTAGGCATTTTGAAATGTTGAAAAAATTAGTTTTGTTTACAAAATTCATGAAAGCGTTGCTAGACAATATGAAATGTTAAAAAAATAAATTATTCATAACAGCGTTGCTAGGCAATTTAAAATGTTGAAAAAATAAATTTTTTTCACATTATTCATAACAGCGTTGCTAGGCATTTTGAAATGTTGAAAAAATATTTTTTTTTCACACAATTACAGAAAGCGTTGCTAGGCATTTTAAAATGTTGAACAAATATATTTTTTTTACAAATTTCATGGAAGCGTTGCTAGGCATTATGAAATGTTGAAAAAATAAATTTGTTTCACATTATTCATAACAGCGTTGCTAGGAATATTGAAATGTTGAAAAAATATATTTTTTTCACAAAATTCATGAAAGCGTTGCTAGGCTTTTTGAAATGTTGAAAAAATATATTTTTTTCACAAAATTCATGAAAGCGTTGCTAGGATATTTTGAAATGTTGAAAAAATATATTTTTTTTACAAATTTCGAAAGAGCGTTGCTAGGCAATATGAAATGTTGAAAAAATAAATTATTCATAACAGCGTTGCTAGGCAATTTAAAATGTTGAAAAAATAAATTTTTTTCACATTATTCATAACAACGTTGCTAGGCATTTTGAAATGTTGATAAAATATATTTTTTTCACACAATTAATAAAAGCGTTGCTAGGCATTTTGAAATGTTAAAAAAATATACTTTTTTTTACAAATTTCATGAAAGCGTTGCTAGGCATTACGAAATGTTGAAAAAATAAATTTTTTTCACATTATTCATAACAGCGTTGCTAGGCTATTTGAAATGTAGAAGAAATATATTTTCTTTACAAAATTCATGAAAGCGTTGCTAGGCATTTTTAAATATTGAAAAAATATATTGTTTTAACAAAATTCATGAAAGCGTTGCTAGGCATTATGAAATGTCAAAAAAATAAATGTTTTTCACATTATTCATAACAGCGTTGCTAGGCATTTTGAAATGTTGAAAAAATATATTTTTTTCACACAATTATTGAAAGCGTTGCTAGGCAATTTAAAATGTTGAACAAATATATTTTTTTTTACAAATTTCATGAAAGCGTGGCTAGGCATTATGAAATGTTGAAAAAATAAATTTTTTTCACATTATTCATAGGCGTTGCTAGGCTTTTTGAAATGTTGAAAAAATATATTTTTTTCACAAAATTCATGAAAGCGTTGCTAGGCATTTTGAAATGTTGAAAAAATATTTTTTTTTACAAATTTCGAAAGAGCGTTGCTAGGCAATATGAAATGTTGAAATAATAAATTTTTTTCACATTATTCATAACAGCGTTGCTAGGCAATTTAAAATGTTGAAAAAATATATTTTCTTTACAAAATTCATTAAAGCGTTGCTAGGAATTTTAAAATATTGAAATAATTAATTTTGTTTACAAAATTCATGAAATCGTTGCTAGGCATTATGAAATGTGAAAAAAATAAATGTTTTTCACATTATTCATAACAGCGTTGCTAGGCATTTTGAAATGTTGAAAAAATATATTTTTTCACACAATTAATAAAAGCGTTGCTAGGCATTTTTCAAATGTTGAAAAAACATACTTTTTTTTACAAATTTCATGAAAGCGTTGCTAGGCATTATGAAATGTTGAAAAAATAAATTTTTTTCACTTTATTTATAACAACGTTGCTAGGCATTTTGAAATGTTGAAAAAATTTATTTTTCTCACAAAATTCATGAAAGCGTTGCTAGGAATATTGAAATGTTGAAAAAATATAATTTTTTTACAAAATTCGTGAAAGCGTTGCTAGGAATTTTGAAATGTTGAAAAAATTAATTCTAATTACAAAATTCATGAAAGCGTTGCTAGGCATTATGAAAAGGTAAAAAAATAAATGTTTTTCACCTTATTCATAACAGCGTTGCTAGGAATTTTGAAATGTTGAAAAAATATATTTTGTTTCACACAATTATTGAAAGCGTTGCTAGGCATTTTAAAATGTTGATCAAATATATTGTTTTTACAAATTTCATGAAAGCGTTGCTAGGCATTATGAAATGTTGAAAAAATAAATTTTTTTCACATTATTCATAACAGCGTTGCTAGGCTTTTTGAAATGTTGAAAAAATATATTTTTTTCCAAAATTCATGAAAGCGTTGCTAGGCATTTTGAAATGTTGAAAAAATATATTTTTTTTACAAATTTCGAAAGAGCGTTGCTAGGCAATATGAAATGTTGAAAAAATAAATTTTTTTCACAATATTCATAACAGCGTTGCTAGGCAATTTAAAATGTTGAAAAAATAAATTTTTTACACATTATTCATAACAGCGGGGCTAGGCATTTTGAAATGTTGAAAAAATATATTTTTTTCACACAATTAATAAAAGCGTTGCTAGGCATTTTTCAAATGTTGAAAAAATATACTTTTTTTTACAAATTTCATGAAAGCGTTGCTAGGCATTATGAAATGTTGAAAAAATAAATTTTTTTCACATTATTTATAACAACGTTGCTAGGCATTTTGAAATGTTGAAAAAATTAATTTTTCTCACAAAATTCATGAAAGCGTTGCTAGGAATATTGAAATGTGGAAAAAATTCAATTTTTTTACAAAATTCGTGAAAGCGTTGCTAGGCATTTTAAAATGTTGAAAAAATATATTTTTTTACAAAATTCATGAAAGCGTTGCTAGGCATTTTGAAATGTTTTAAAAAAAATATATTTTCTTTACAAAATTCATGAAAGCGTTGCTAGGCATTTTGAAATGTTGAAAAAATATATTTTTTTTACAAATTTCGAAAGAGCGTTGCTAGGCAATATGAAATGTTGAAAAAAAAAATTTTTTTCACATTATTCATAACAACGGGGCTAGGCATTTTGAAATGTTGAAAAAATAAATTTTTTTGACACAATTATTGAAAGCGTTGCTAGGCATTTTAAAATGTTGAAAAAATATATTTTTTTACAAAATTCATGAAAGCGTTGCTAGGCATTTTGAAATGTTGAAAAAATATATTTTCTTTACAAAATTCATTAAAGCGTTGCTAGGCATTTTAAAATATTAAAATAATAAATTTTGTTTACAAAATTCATGAAAGCGTTGCTAGGCATTATGAAATGTGAAAAAAATAAATGTTTCACATTATTCATAACAGCGTTGCTAGGCATTTTGAAATGTTGAAAAAATATATTTTTTTCACACAATTAATAAAAGCGTTGTTAGGCATTTTGAAATGTTGAAAAAATATATTTTTTTTACAAATTTCGAAAGAGCGTTGCTAGGCAATATGAAATGTTGAAAAAATAAATTTTTTTCACAATATTCATAACAGCGTTGCTAGGCAATTTAAAATGTTGAAAAAATAATTTTTTTTCACATTATTCATAACAGCAGTGCTAGGCATTTTGAAATGTTAAAAAAACATATTTTTTTCACACAATTATTGAAAGCGTTGCTAGGCATTTTAAAATGTTGAAAAAATATAATTTTTTACAAAATTCATGAAAGCTTTGCTAGGCATTTTGAAATGTTGAAAAAATATATTTTCTTTACAAAATTCATTAAAGCGTTGCTAGGCATTTTGAAATGTTGAAAAAATATATTTTCTTTACAAAATTAATTACAGCGTTGCTAGGCATTTTGAAATGTTGAAAAAATATATTTTTTTCACAAAATTCATGAAAGCGTTGCTTGGCATTTTGAAATGTTGAAAAAATATATTATTTTTACAAAATTCAAGAAAGCACTGCTAGGCATTTTAAAATGTTGAAAAATATATTTTTTTCTACAAATTTCATGAAAGCGTTGCTAGGTATTATGAAATGTTGAAAAAATAAATTTTTTTCACATTATTCATTACAGCGTTGCTAGGCATTTTGAAATGTTGAAAAAATATATTTTTTTTACAAAATTCATGAAAGCGTTGCTAGGCCTTTTAAAATGTTGAAAAAATATTTTTTTTTACAAAAATCATGAAAGCGTTGCTAGACATTTTGAAATGTTGAAAAATATACTTTTTTTACAAAATTCGTGAAAGCAATGCTAGGCATTTTGAAATGTTGAAAAAATATATTTTGTTTACAAAATTCATGAAAGTTTTGCTAGGCATTTTGAAATGTTACAAAAATATATTTTTTTACAAATTTCATGAAAGCGTTGCTAGGCATTTTAAAATGTTGAAAAATATATTTTTTTACAAAATTCATGAAAGCGTTGCTAGGCATTTTGAAATGTTGAAAAAATATATTTTTTTTACAAAATTCTTGAAAGCGTTGCTAGGCATTATGAAATGTTGAAAATATAAAATTTTTTTCACATTATTCATAACTGCGTTGCTAGGCATTTTAAAATGTTGAAACAATATATTTTTTCACAAAATTCATGAAAGCGTTGCTATTCATTTTGAAATGTTAAAAAAATATATTTTTTTTACAAAATTCATGAAAGCGTTGCTAGGCTTTAAGAAATGTTGAAGAAATATATTTTTTTCACAAATTTCATGAAAGCGTTGCTATGCATTTTAAAATGTTGAAAAAATATATTTTTTTTACAAATTTTTGAAAGCGTTGCTATACATTTTAAAATGTTGAAAAAATATATTTTTTTTTACAAAGTTCATTAAATAGCGTTGCTAGGCATTTCGAAATGTTGAAAAAATAAACTTTTATTTACAAATTTCGAAAAAGCGTTGCTAGGCAATATGAAATGTTGCAAAATAATTTTTTTTACATTATTCATAACAGCATTGCCAGGAATTTTAAAATGTTGAAAAAATATATTTTTTTTACAAAATTCATGAAAGCGTTGCTAGGCATTTTAAAATGTTGAAAAAATATATTTTTTTTACAAAATTCATGAAAGCGTTGCTAGACATTTTAAAATGTTGAAAAATATACTTTTTTTACAAAATTCGTGAAAGCAATGCTAGGCATTTTGAAATGTTGAAAAAATATATTTTGTTTACAAAATTCATGAAAGCGTTGCTAGGCATTTTGAAATGTTACAAAAATATATTTTTTTACAAATTTCATGAAAGCGTTGCTAGGCATTTTAAAATGTTGAAAATTTATTTTTTTACAAAATTCATGAAAGCGTTGCTAGGCAATTTGAAATGTTGAAAAAATATATTTTTTTTACAAAATTCTTGAAAGCGTTGCTAGGCATTATGAAATGTTGAAAATATAAAATTTTTTTCACATTATTCATAACTGCGTTGCTAGGCATTTTAAAATGTTGAAACAATATATTTTTTCACAAAATTCATGAAAGCGTTGCTATTCATTTTGAAATGTTGAAAAAATATATTTTTTTTACAAAATTCATGAAAGCGTTGCTAGGCTTTAAGAAATGTTGAAAAAATATATTTTTTTCACAAATTTCATGAAAGCGTTGCTATGCATTTTAAAATGTTGAAAAAATATATTTTTTTTAAAAATTTTTGAAAGCGTTGGTATGCATTTTAAAATGTTGAAAAAATATATTTTTTTTTACAAAGTTCATTAAAGCGTTGCTAGGCATTTCGAAATGTTGAAAAAATAAACTTTTATTTACAAATTTCGAAAAAGCGTTGCTAGGCAATATGAAATGTTGTAAAATAATTTTTTTTACATTATTCATAACAGCGTTGCTAGGCATTTTAAAATGTTGAAAAAATATATTTTTTTTACAAAATTCTTGAAAGCGTTGCTAGGCATTATGAAATGTTGAAAAAATAAATTTTTTTTCACATTATTCATAAAACCGTTGCTAGGCATTTTGAAATGTGGAAAAAATATATTTTTTTCACAAAATTCATGAAAGCGTTGTTAGGCATTTTGAAATGTTAAATAAATATAATCTTTTCACAAAATTCATGAAGGCGTTGCTATGCATTTTAAAATGTTGAAAACATATATTTTTTTTACAAAATTCATGAAAGCGTTGCTAGGCATTTTAAAATGTTGAAAAAATATATTTTTTTTACAAAATTCTTGAAAGCGTTGCTAGGCATTATGAAATGTTGAAAAATATATTTTTTTCACACAATTATTGCAAGCGTTGCTAGGTATTTTAAAATGTTGAAATAATATATTTTTTTACAAAACTCATAACAGCGTTGATAGGCATTTTGAAATGTTGAAAAAATATATTTGTTTCACAAAATTCATGAAAGCGTTGCTTGGCATTTTGAAATATTGAAAAAATATATTTTTTTTACAAAATTCAAGAAAGCATTGCTAGGCATTTTAAAATGTTGAAAAAATATATTTTTTTACAAATTTTTTGAAAGCGTTGCTAGGCATTATGAAAAGTTGAATAAATAAATTTTTTTCACATTATTCATAACAGCATTGCTAGGCATTTTTAAATATTGAAAACATATATTTTGTTAACAAAATTCATGAAAGCGTTGCTATTCATTTTGAAATGTTGAAAAAATTGATTTTGTTTACAAAATTCATGAAAGCGTTGCTAGGCATTATGAAATGTTAAATAAATAAATTTTTTCACATTATTCATAACAACGTTGCTAGGCATTTTGAAATGTTGAAAAAATATATTTTTTTTACAAAATTCATGAAAGCGTTGCTAGGCATTTTAAAATGTCGAAAAAATATATTTTTTTTTACAAAATTCATGAAAGCGTAGCTAGGCATTTTGAAATGTTGAAAAAATATACTTTTTTTACAAAATTCGTGAAAGCGTTGCTAGGCATTTTGAAATGTTGAAAAAATAAATGTTTTTCACATTATGCATAACAGCGTTGCTAGGAATTTTAAAATGTTGAAAAAATAAATTTTTTTCACAATATTCATAACTGCGTTGTTAGGCATTTTGAAATGTTGGAAAAATATACTTTTTTTACAAAATTCGTGAAAGCGTTGCTAGGCAATTTGAAATGTTGAAAAAAATATATTTTTTTAAAAAAATTCATGAAAGCGTTGATAGGCTTTTGGAAAGGTTGAAAAAATATATTTTTTTCACACAATTATTGCAAGCGTTGCTAGACATTTTAAAATGATGAATAAATATATTTTTACAAAATTCATGAAAGCGTTGCTAGGCTATATGAAATGTTGAAAAAATATTTTATTTTCACAAAATTCCTGAAAGCGTTGCTAGGCATTTTGAAATGTTGAAAAAAATATATTTTTTTTACAAAATTCATGAAAGCGTTGATAGTCATTTTGACATGTTGAAAAAATATATTTTTTTCACACAATTATTGAAAGCGTTGCTAGGCATTTTAAAATGTTGACCAAATAAATTATTTTTACATTATTCATAACAACGTTGTTAGGCATTTTAAAATGTTGAAAAAATATAGTTTTGTACAAAATTCATTAAAGCGTTGCTAGGCATTTTGAAATGTTGAAAACATATATTTTCTTTACAAAATTGATGAAAGCGTTGCTAGGCTATATGTAATGTTGAAAAAAATAAATTTTTTTCACATTATTCATAACAACGTTGCTAAGCATTTTGAAATGACAAAAAATTAATTTTTTTTACAATATTCATAACGGCGTTGCTAGGCATATTAAAATGTTGAAAAAAAATATTTTTTTACAAAATTCGAGAAAGCGTTGCTAGGCATTTTCAAATGTTGAAAAAATATATTTTTTTACAAAATTCATGAAAGCGTTGCTAGGCTATATGAAATGTTGAAAAAATAATTTTTTTTAATAATTAATCATAACAGCGTTGCTAGGCCTTTTGAAATGTTGAAAAAATATTTTATTTTCACAAAATTCATGAAAGCGTTGCTAGGCATTTTGAAATGTTGAAAAAATATAATTTTTTTACAAAATTCACGAAAGCGTTGCTAGGCATGTTGAAATGTTGAAAAAAATATATTTTTTTTACAAAATTCATGAAATCGTTGATAGGCATTTTGAAATGTTGAGAAAATATATTTTTTTCACACAATTATTGACAGCGTTGCTAGGCATTTTAAAATGTTGACAAAATAAATTTTTTTACATTATTCATAACAGCGTTGCTAGGCATTTTAAAATGTTGAAAAAATAATTTTTTTTCTCATTATTCATTACAGCGTTTCTAGGCATTTTAAAATGTTGAAAAAATATATTTGTTTTACAAAATTCTTGAAAGCGTTGCTAGGCGTTTTGAAATGTTGTAAAAATATATTTTTTTCACAAAATTCATGAAAGCCTTGCTAGGCATTTTAAAATGTTGAAAAAATGTATTTTTTTTAAAAATTCTTGAAAGCGTTGCTAGGCATTATGAAATGTTGAAAAAATAAATTTTTTTCACATTATTCATAATAGCGTTGCTAGGCATTTTGAAATGTTGAAAACATATATTTTTTTTTAGAAAATTCATGAAAGCGTTGCTAGGCTATATGTAATGTTGAAAAAATAAATTTTTTCACATTATTCATAACACCGTTGCTAAGCATTTTGAAATGTTGAAAAAATAAATTTTTTTCACAATATTCATAACTGCGTTGCTAGGCATTTTGAAATGTTGAAAAAATATACTTTTTTTACAAAATTCGTGAAAGCGTTGCTAGGCATTTTGAAATGTTAAAAAAAATATATTTTTTTACAAAATTCATGAAAGCGTTGATAGGCATTTTGAAATGTTGAAAAAATATATTTTTTTTATAAAATTCATGAAAGCGTTGCTATGCATTTTGAAATGTTGAAAAAAATATATTTTTTTACAAAATTCTTGAAAGCGTTGCTAGGCATTTTAAATTTTGAAAAAATATATTTTTTTTACAAATTTCGAAAAAGCGTTGCTAGGCAATATGAAATGTTCACAAAATAAATTCTTTTTACATTCTTCATAACAGCGTTGCTAGGCATTTTAAAATGTTGGAAAAATATTTTTTTTTTCACATTATTCATAACAGCGTTGCTAGGCAATTTGAAATGTTGAAAAAATATATTTTTTTACAAAATTCATGAAAGCGTTGCTAGGCTATATGAAATGTTGAAAAAATATATATTTTTTCACAAAATTCATGAAAGCGTTGCTAGGCATTTTGAAATGTTGAAAAAATATATTTTTTTTATAAAATTCATGAAAGCGTTGCTATGCATTTTGAAATGTTGAAAAAAATATATTTTTTTTACAAAATTCATGAAAGCGTTGATAGGCATTTTGAAATGTTGAAAAAATATTTTATTTTCACAAAATTCATGAAAGCGTTGCTAGGCATTTTGAAATGTTGAAAAAATATATATTTTTTTACAAATTTCACGAAAGCGTTGCTATGCATTTTGAAATATTGAAAAAAATATATTTTTTTTACAAAATTAATGAAAGCGTTGATAGGCATTTTTAAATGTTGAAAAAATATATTTTTCTCACACAATTATTTAAAGCGTTGCTAGGCATTTTAAAATGTTGACAAAATTAATTTTTTTTACATTATTCATAACAGCGTTGCTAGGCATTTTAAAATGTTGAAAAAATGTAGTTTTTTTACAAAATTCGTAAAAATAGGCATTTTGAAATGTTGAAAAATTATATTTTTTTTACAAAATTCATGAAAGAGTTGATAGGCATTTTGAAATGTTGAAAAAATATAATTTATACAAAATTTATGAAAGCGTTGCTAGGCATTTTATAATGTTGAAAAATATAGTTTTGTACAAAATTCATGCAAGCGTTGCTAGGCATTTTGAAATGTTGAAAAAATATATTTTCTTTACAAAATTCATGAAAGCGTTGCTAGGCTATATGTAATGTTGAAAAAATAAATTTTTTTCACACTATTCATAACAACGTTGCTAAGCATTTTGAAATGAAAAAAAATTAATTTTTTTTACAATATTCATAACGGCGTTGCTAGGCATATTAAAATGTTGAAAAAAAATACTTTTTTTACAAAATTCGAGAAAGCGTTGCTAGGCATTTTCAAATGTTGAAAAAATATATTTTTTTACAAAATTCATGAAAGCCTTGATAGACATTTTGAAATTTTGAAAAAATATATTTTATTCACACAATTATTGCAAGCGTTGCTAGGCATTTTAAAATGTTGAAAAAATATATTTTTTTACAAAATTCATGAAAGCGTTGCTAGGCTATATGAAATGTTTAAAAATTAATTTTTTTTAATAATTATTCATAACAGCGTTGCTAGGCACTTTGAAATGTTGAAAAAATATTTTGTTTTCACAAAATTCATGAAAGCGTTGCTAGGCATGTTGAAATGTTGAAAAAAATTTATTTTTTTTACAAAATTCATGAAATCGTTGATAGGCACTTTGAAATGTTGAGAAAATATATTTTTTTCACACAATTATTGAAAGCGTTGCTAGGCATTTTAAAATGTTGACAAAATAAATTTTTTTACATTATACATAACAGCGTTGCTAGGCATTTTAAAATGTTGAAAAAATAATTTTTTTTTCACATTATTCATAACAGCGTTGCTAGGCATTTTAAAATGTTGAAAAAATAAAATTTTTTCACATTATTCATAACAGCGTTGCTAGGCATTTTGAAATGTTGAAAAAAATATATTTTTTTCACAAAATTCATGAAAGCGTTGCTAGGCATTTTGAAATGTTGAAAAAATATATTTTTTTCACAAAATTCATGAAAGCGTTGCTATGCATTTAAAAATGTTGAAAAAATATATTTTTTTTACAAATTTCATGAAAGCGTTGCTAGGCATTTTAAAATGTTGAAAAAATGTATTTTTTTTTTTAAATTCTTGAAAGCGTTGCTAGGCATTATGAAATGTTGAAAAAATAAATTTTTTTTCACATTATTCATAATAGCGTTGCTAGGCATTTTGAAATGTTGAAAAAATATATTTTTTTTAGAAAATTCATGAAAGCGTTGCTAGGCTATATGTAATGTTGAAAAATAAATTTTTTCACATTATTCATAACTGCGTTGCTAGGCATTTTGAAATGTTGAAAAAATATACTTTTTTTACAAAATTCGTGAAAGCGTTGCTAGGCATTTTGAAATGTTGAAAACAATATATTTTTTTTACAAAATTCATGAAAGCGTTGATAGGCATTTTGAAATGTTGAAAAAATATATTTTTTTTATAAAATTCATGAAAGCGTTGCTATGCATTTTGAAATGTTGAAAAAAATATATTTTTTTTACAAAATTCTTGAAAGCGTTGCTAGGCATTTTAAAATGTTGAAAAAATATATTTTTTTTACAAATTTCGAAAAAGCGTTGCTAGGCAATATGAAATGTTCACAAAATAAATTCTTTTTACATTCTTCATAACAGCGTTGCTAGGCATTTTAAAATGTTGGAAAATAATTTTTTTTTCACATTATTCATAACAGCGTTGCTAGGCAATTTGAAATGTTGAAAAAATATATTTTTTTACAAAATTCATGAAAGCGTTGCTAGGTTATATAAAATGTTGAAAAAATAAATTTTTTTTATAATTATTCATAACAGCGTTGCTAGGCATTTTGAAATGTTGAAAAAATTATTTATTTTCACAAAATTCATGAAAGCGTTGCTAGGCATTTTGAAATGTTTAAAAAATATATTTTTTTTATAAAATTCATGAAAGCGTTGCTATGCATTTTGAAATGTTGAAAAAAATATATTTTTTTTACAAAATTCATGAAAGCGTTGATAGGCATTTTGAAATGTTGAAAAAATATTTTATTTTCACAAAATTCATGAAAGCGTTGCTAGGCATTTTGAAATGTTGAAAAAATATATATTTTTTTACAAATTTCACGAAAGCTTTGATATGCATTTTGAAATAATGAAAAAAATATATTTTTTTTACAAAAATCATGAAAGCGTTGATATTCATTTTGAAATGTTGAAAAAATATATTTTTTTCACACAATTATTGAAAGCGTTGCTAGGCATTTTAAAATGTTGACAAAATTATTTTTTTTTACATTATTCATAACAGCGTTGCTAGGCATTTTAAAATGTTGAAAAAATATAGTTTTTTTACAAAATTCGTAAAAATAGGCATTTTGAAATGTTGAAAAAATTTAATTTTTACAAAATTCATGAAAGCGTTGCTAGGCATTTTATAATGTTGAAAAAATATGGTTTTGTACAAAATTCATGAAAGCGTTGCTAGGCATTTTGAAATGTTGAAAAAATATATTTTCTTTACAAAATTCATGAAAGCGTTGCTAGGCTATATGTAATGTTGAAAAAATAAATTTTTTTCACATTATTCATAACAACGTTGCTAAGCATTTTGAAATGAAAAAAAATTAATTTTTTTTACAATATTCATAACAGCGTTGCTAGGCATATTAAAAGGTTGAAAAAAATACTTTTTTTACAAAATTCGAGAAAGCGTTGCTAGGCATTTTCAAATGTTGAAAAAATATATTTTTTTACAAAATTCATGAAAGCGTTGATAGACATTTTGAAATTTTTAAAAAATATATTTTTTTCACACAATTATTGCAAGCGTTGCTAGGCATTTTAAAATGTTGAAAAAATATATTTTTTTACAAAATTCATGAAAGCGTTGCTAGGCTATATGAAATGTTTAAAAAATAATTTTTTTAAATAATTATTCATAACAGCGTTGCTAGGCATTTTGAAATGTTGAAAAAATATTTTGTTTGCACAAAATTCATGAAAGCGTTGCTAGGCATGTTAAAAAAAATTTATTTTTTTTACAAAATTCATGAAATCGTTGATAGGCATTTTGAAATGTTGAGAAAATATATTTTTTTCACACAATTATTGAAAGCGTTGCTAGGCATTTTAAAATGTTGACAAAATAAATTTTTTTACATTATACATAACAGCATTTCAAATTTTAAAATGTTGAAAAAATAATTTTTTTTTCACATTATTCATAACAGCGTTGCTAGGCATTTTAAAATGTTGAAAAAATAAATTTTTTTCACATTATTCATAACAGCGTTGCTAGGCATTTTGAAATGTTGAGAAAATATATTTTTTTCACACAATTATTGAAAGCGTTGCTAGGCATTTTAAAATGTTGACAAAATAAATTTTTTTACATTATACATAACAGCGTTGCTAGGCATTTTAAAATGTTGAAAAAATATTTTTTTTTTCACATTATTCATAACAGCATTGCTAGGCATTTTAAAATGTTGAAAAAATAAATTTTTTTCACATTATTCATAACAGCGTTGCTAGGCATTTTGAAATGTTGAAAAAAATATATTTTTTTCACAAAATTCATGAAAGCGTTGCTAGGCATTTTGAAATGTTGAAAAAATATATTTTTTTTACAAAATTCATGAAAGCGTTGCTAGGCATTTTGAAATGTGAAGAAATATACTTTTTTTTACAAAATTCGTGAAAGCGTTGCTAGGCATTTTGAAATGTTGAAAAAATATACATGTTTTTACAAAATTCGTGAAAGCGTTGCTAGGCATTTTAAAAAGTTGAAAAAATATATTTTTTTTACAAATTTCGAAAAAGCTTTGCTAGTCAATATCAAATGTTGACAAAGTAATTTTTTTCACAATATTCATAACAGCGATGGTAGGCATTTTAAAATGTTGAAAAAATAATTTTTTTTCACATTATTCATAACAGCGGTGCTAGGAATTTTGAAATGTTGAAAAAATAAATTTTTTTCACACAATTATTGCAAGCGTTGCTAGGCATTTTAAAATGTTGAAAAAATATATTTTTATTACAAAATTCTTGAAAGCGTTGCTAGGCATTATGAAATGTTAAAAAAATAAATTGTTTTCACATTATTCATAACAACGTTGCTAGGCATTTTGAAATGTTGAAAAAATATATTTTTTTCACAAAATTCATGAAAGCGTTGCTGTGCATTTAAAAATGTTGAAAAAAATATATTTTATTTACAAAATTCATGAAAGCGTTGCTAGGCATTTTAAAATGTTGAAAAAATATACTTTTTTTACAAAAATTCGTAAAAGCGTTGTTAGGCATTTTGAAATGTTTTAAAAAAAATATATTTTTTTTACAAAATTTCATGAAAGCGTTGCTAGGCATTTTGAAAAGTTCAAAAAATATATATTTTTTTTAGAAATTTCATGAAAGCGTTGCTAGGCATTTTGAAATGTTGAACAAATATATTATTTTTACAAAATTCAAGAAAGCACTGCTAGGCATTTTAAAATGTTGAAAAAATATATTTTTTTCTACAAATTTCATGAAAGCGTTGCTAGGTATTATGAAATGTTGAAAAAATAAATTTTTTTCACATTATTCATTACAGCGTTGCTAGGCATTTTGAAATGTTGAAAAAATATATTTTTTTTACAAAATTCATGAAAGCGTTGCTAGGCATTTAGAAATGTTGAGAAAATTAATTTTTTTTACAAAATTCATGAAAGCGTTGCTAGGCATTTTGAAATGTTGAAAAAATATACTTTTTTTTACAAAATTCGTGAAAGCGTTGCTAGGCATTTTGAAATGTTAAAAAAATATATTTTTTTTACAAAATTCATTGAAGCGTTGTTAGGCATTTTGAAAAGTTAAAAAAATATATATTTTTTTTTAGAAATTTCATGAAAGCGTTGCTATGCATTTTGAAATGTTGAAAAAAATACTTTTTTTTTACAAAATTCTTGAAAGCGTTGCTAGGCATTTTAAAATGTTGAAAAAATATATTTTTTTTACAAAATTCATGAAAGCGTTGCTAGGCATTTTGAAATGTTGAAAAATATACTTTTTTTACAAAATTCGTGAAAGCGTTGCTAGGCATTTTGAAATGTTGAAAAAATATATTTTGTTTACAAAATTCATGAAAGCGTTGCTAGGCATTTTGAAATGTTACAAAAATATATTTTTTTACAAATTTCATGAAAGCGTTGCTAGGCATTTTAAAATGATGAAAAATATATTTTTTTACAAAATTCATGAAAGCGTTGCTAGGCATTTTGAAATGTTGAAAAAATATATTTTTTTTACAAAATTCTTGAAAGCGTTGCTAGGCATTATGAAATGTTGAAAAAATAAATTTTTTTTACAAAATTCATGAAAGCGTTGCTAGGCTTTAAGAAATGTTGAAAAAATATATTTTTTTCACAAAATTCATGAAGGCGTTGCTATGCATTTTAAAATGTTGAAAAAATATATTTTTTTTTAAAAAGTTCATGAAAGCGTTGCTAGGCATTTCGAAATGTTGAAAAAATAAATTTTTTTCACATTATTCATAACACCGCTGCTAGGCATTTTGAAATGTTGAAAAAATATATTTTTTTCACAAAATTCATGAAAGCGTTGTTAGGCATTTTGAAATGTTGAATAAATATAATCTTTTCACAAAATTCATGAAGGCGTTGCAATGCATTTTAAAATGTTGAAAAAATATATTTTTTTTACAAAATTCATGAAAGCGTTGCTAGGCATTTTAAAATGTTGAAAAAATATATTTTTTTTACAAAATTCAAGAAAGCGTTGCTAGGCATTATGAAATCTTGAAAAAATAAATTTTTTTCACATTATTCATAACTGCGTTGCTAGGCATTTTGAAATGTTGAAACAATATTTTTTTTCACAAAATTCATGAAAGCGTTGCTAGGCATTTTAAAATTTTGAAAAAATATATTTTTTTTACAAAATTCTTGAAAGCGTTGATAGGCATTATGAAATGTTGAAAAAATATATTTTTTTTACAAAATTCAAGAAAGCATTGCTAGGCATTTTAAAATGTTGAAAAAATATATTTTTTTTACAACTTTTTTGAAAGCGTTGCTAGGAATTATGAAAATTGAATAAATAAATTTTTTTCACATTATTCATAACAGCATTTTTAAATATTGAAAAAATATATTTTGTTAACAAAATTCATGAAAGCGTTGCTAGGCATTTTGAAATGTTGAAAAAATTAATTTTGTTTACAAAATTCATGAAAGCGTTGCTAGGCATTTTGAAATGTTGAAAAAATATACTTTTTTTACAAAATTCATGAAAGCGTTGCTAGGCATTTTGAAATGTTAAATAAATTAAATTTTTTCTCATTATTCATAACAGCGTTGCTAGGCATTTTGAAATGTTGAAAAAATTAATTTTGTTTACAAAATTCATGAAAGCGTTGCTAGGCATTTTGAAATGTTGAAAAAATATACTTTTTTTACAAAATTCGTGAAAGCGTTGCTAGGCATTTTGAAATGTTGAAAAAATATATTTTTTTTTACAAAATTCATGAAAGCGTTGCTAGGCATTTTGAAATGTTAAATAAATAAAATTTTTTCTCATTATTCATAACAGCGTTGCTAGGCATTTTGAAATGTTGGAAAAATATATTTTTTTTACAAAATTCATGAAAGCGTTGCTAGGCATTTTAAAATGTCGAAAAAATATATTTTTTTTACAAAATTCATGAAAGCGTTGCTAGGCATTTTGAAATGTTAAAAAAATATTTTTTTTTTACAAAATTCTTGAAAGCGTTGCTAGGCATTATGAAATGTTGAAAAATTAAATATTTTTCACATTATCCATAACAGCGTTGCTAGGCATTTTAAAATGTTGAAATAATATATTTTATTACAAAACTCATAACAGTGTTGCGAGGCATTATGAAATGTTGAAAAATTAAATTTTTTTCACATTATTCATAACAGCGTTGCTAGGCATTTTAAAATGTTGAAAAAATATATTTTTTTTACAAAATTCATGAAAGCGTTGCTAGGCATTATAAAATGTTGAAAAAATAAATTTTTTTCACATTATTCATAACAGCGTTGCTAGGCATTTTGAAATGTTGAAAAAATATATTTTTTTTACAAAATTCATGAAAGCGTTGCTAGGCATTTTAAAATGTTGACAAAATATATTTTTTTTACAAAATTCATGAAAGCGTTGCTAGGCATTTTGAAATGCTGAAAAATATACTTTTTTTACAAAATTCGTGAAAGCGTTGCTAGGCATTTTGAAATGTTGAAAAAATATATTTTGTTTACAAAATTCATGAAAGCGTCCTAGGCATTTTGAAATGTTACAAAAATATATTTTTTTACAAATTTCATGAAAGCGTTGCTAGGCATTTTAAAATGTTGAAAAATATATTTTTTTACAAAATTCATGAAAGCGTTGCTAGGCATTTTAAAATGTTGAAAAAATATATTTTTTTTACAAAACTCATGAAAGCGTTGTTAGGCATTTTGAAATGTTGAAAAAATATTTTTTTTTCACAAAATTCATGAAGGCGTTGTTATGCATTTTAAAATGTTGAAAAATATATTTTTTTTACAAAATTCATGAAAACGTTTCTAGGCATTTTAAAATGTTAAAAAAATATATTTTTTTTACAAAATTCTTGAAAGCGTTGCTAGGCATTATGAAATGTTGAAAATATAAAATTTTTTTCACAATATTCATAACTGCGTTGCTAGGCATTTTAAAATGTTGAAACAATATATTTTTTCACAAAATTCATGAAAGCGTTGCTAGGCATTTTGAAATGTTGAAAAAATATATTTTTTTCACAAAATTCATGAAAGCGTTGCTAGGCATTTTAAAATGTTGAAAAAATATATTTTTTTTACAAAATTCTTGAAAGCGTTGCTAGGCATTATGAAATGTTGAAAATATAAAATTCTTTTCACATTATTCATAACTGCGTTGCTAGGCATTTTAAAATGTTGATAACAATATATTTTTTCACAAAATTCATGAAAGCGTTGCTAGGCATTTTGAAATGCTGAAAAATAAATTTTTTTTACAAATTTCATGAAAGCGTTGCTAGGCATTTTAAAATGTTAAAAAAATTTATTTTTTCTTACAAAATTCATGAAAGCGTTCTTAGGCATTTTGAAATGTTGAAAAAATATATTTGTTTTACAAAATTCATGAAAGGGTTGCTAGGCATTTTGAAATGTTAAATAAATAAAATTTTTTCTCATTATTCATAACAGCGTTGCTAGGCATTTTGAAATGTTGAAAAAATATATTTTTTTTACAAAATTCATGAAAGCGTTGCTAGGCATTTTGAAATGTTGAAAAAATATACTTTTTTTACAAAATTCGTGAAAGCGTTGCTAGGCATTTTGAAATGTTGAAAAAATATATTTTTTTTTACAAAATTCATTAAAGCGTTGCTAGGCATTTTGAAATGTTAAGTAAATAAATTTTTTTCTCATTATTCATAACAGCGTTGCTAGGCATTTTGAAATGTTGAAAAAATATATTTTTTTTACAAAATTCATGAAAGCGTTGCTAGGCATTTTAAAATGTCAAAAAAATATATTTTTTTTACAAAATTCATGAAAGCGTTGCTAGGCATTTTGAAATGTTGTAAAAATATACTTTTTTTACCTAATTCGTGAAAGCGTCGCTAGGCATTTTGAAATGTTGAAAAAATATATTTTTTTTACAAAATTCATGAAAGCGTTGCTAGGCATTTTAAAATGTTGACATAAATATATTTTTTCACAAGATTTATGAAAGCGTTGCCATGCATTTTAAAATTTTGAAAAAATATATTTTTTTTACAAAATTCTTGAAAGCGTTGCTAGGCATTATGAAATGTTGAAAAATATATTTTTTTCACACAATTATTGCAAGCGTTGCTAGGCATTTTAAAATGTTGAAATAATATATTTTTTTACAAAACTCATAACAGCGTTGCTAGGCATTTTGAAATGTTGAAAAAATATATTTGTTTCACAAAATTCATGAAAGCGTTGCTTGGCATTTTGAAATATTGAAAAAATATATTTTTTTTACAAAATTCAAGAAAGCATTGCTAGGCATTTTAAAATGTTGAAAAAATATATTTTTTTTACAACTTTTTTGAAAGCGTTGCTAGGCATTATGAAAAGTTGAATCAATAAATTTTTTTCACATTATTCATAACAGCATTTTTAAATATTGAAAAAATATATTTTGTTAACAAAATTCATGAAAGCGTTGCTAGGCATTTTGAAATGTTGAAAAAATTAATTTTGTTTACAAAATTCATGAGAGCGTTGCTAGGCATTTTGAAATGTTGAAAAAATATACTTTTTTTTACAAAATTCGTGAAAGCGATGCTAGGCATTTTGAAATGTTAAAAAAATATATTTTTTTTTACAAAATTCATGAAAGCGTTGCTAGGCATTTTGAAATGTTAAATAAATAAAATTTTTTCTCATTATTCATAACAGCATTGCTAGGCATTTTGAAATGTTGAAAAAATTAATTTTGTTTACAAAATTCATGAAAGCGTTGCTAGGCATTTTGAAATGTTGAAAAAATATACTTTTTTTACAAAATTCGTGAAAGCGTTGCTAGGCATTTTGAAATGTTGAAAAAATATATTTTTTTTTACAAAATTCATGAAAGCGTTGCTAGGCATTTTGAAATGTTAAATAAATAAAAAATTTTCTCATTATTTATAACAGCGTTGCTAGGCATTTTGAAATGTTGGAAAAATATATTTTTTTTACAAAATTCATGAAAGCGTTGCTAGGCATTTTAAAATGTCGAAAAAATATATTTTTTTTACAAAATTCATGAAAGCGTTGCTAGGCATTTTGAAATGTTGAAAAAATATACTTTTTTTACAAAATTCGTGAAAGCGTTGCTAGGCATTTTGAAATGTTGAAAAAATATATATTTTTTTTACAAAATTCATGAAAGCGTTGCTAGGCATTTTGAAATGTTAAGTAAATAAATTTTTTTCCCATTATTCATAACAGCGTTGCTAGGCATTTTGAAATGTTGAAAAAATATATTTTTTTTACAAAATTCATGAAAGCGTTGCTAGGCATTTTAAAATGTCAAAAAAATATATTTTTTTTACAAAATTCATGAAAGCGTTGCTATTCATTTTGAAATGTTGAAAAAATATACTTTTTTTACAAAATTCGTGAAAGCGTTGCTAGGCATTTTGAAATGTTGAAAAAATATATATTTTTTTTACAAAATTCATGAAAGCGTTGCTAGGCATTTTGAAATGTTAAGTAAATAAATTTTTTTCCCATTATTCATAACAGCGTTGCTAGGCATTTTGAAATGTTGATAAAATATATTTTTTTTACAAAATTCATGAAAGCGTTGCTAGGCATTTTAAAATGTCAAAAAAATATATTTTTTTTACAAAATTCATGAAAGCGTTGCTAGGCATTTTGAAATGTTGGAAGAATATACTTTTTTTACAAAATTCGTGAAAGCGTTGCTAGGCATTTTGAAATGTTGAAAAAATATATTTTTTTTACAAAATTCATGAAAGCGTTGCTAGGCATTATGAAATGTTGAAAAATTAAATTTTTTTCACATTATTCATAACAGCGTTGCTAGGCATTTTAAAATGTTGAAATAATATATTTTTTTACAAAACTCATAACAGTGTTGCTAGGCATTATGAAATGTAGAAAATTTAAATTTTTTTCACATTATTCATAACAGCGTTTAAAATGTTGAAAAAATATATTTTTTTTACAAAATTCATGAAAGCGTTGTTAGGCATTATAAAATGTTGAAAAAATAAATTTTTTTCACATTATTCATAACAGCGTTGCTAGGCATTTTGAAATGTTGAAAAAATATATTTTTTTTACAAAATTCATGAAAGCGTTGCTAGGCATTTTAAAATGTTGACAAAATATATTTTTTTTACAAAATTCATGAAAGCGTTGCTAGGCATTTTGAAATGTTGAAAAATATACTTTTTTTACAAAATTCGTGAAAGCGTTGCTAGGCATTTTGAAATGTTACAAAAATATATTTTTTTACAAATTTCATGAAAGCGTTGCTAGGCATTTTAAAATGTTGAAAAATATATTTTTTTACAAAATTCATGAAAGCGTTGCTAGGCATTTTGAAATGTCGAAAAAATATACTTTTTTACAAAATTCGTGAAAGCGTTGCTAGGCATTTTGAAATGTTGACAAAATATATTTTTTTTACAAAATTCTTGAAAGCATTGCTAGGCATTATGAAATGTTGAAAATATAAAATTCTTTTCACATTATTCATAACTGCGTTGCTAGGCATTTTAAAATGTTGATAACAATATATATTTTTTCACAAAATTCATGAAAGCGTTGCTAGGCATTTTGAAATGTTAAAAAAATATATTTTTTTCACAAAATTCATGAAAGCGTTGCTATGCATTTTAAAATGTCGAAAAAATATACTTTTTTTACAAAAGTCGAGAAAGCGTTGCTAGGCATTTTGAAATGTCGAAAAAATATATTTGTTTTACAAAATTCATGAAAGGGTTGCTAGGCATTTTGAAATGTTAAATAAATAAAATTTTTTCTCATTATTCATAACAGCGTTGCTAGGCATTTTGAAATGTTGAAAAAATATATTTGTTTTACAAAATTCATGAAAGCGTTGCTAGGCATTTTGAAATGTTGAAAAAATATACTTTTTTTACAAAATTCGTGAAAGCGTTGCTAGGCATTTTGAAATGTTGAAAAAATATATTTTTTTTTACAAAATTCATTAAAGCGTTGCTAGGCATTTTGAAATGTTAAGTAAATAAATTTTTTTCCCATTATTCATAAAAGCGTTGCTAGGCATTTTGAAATGTTGAAAAAATATATTTTTTTTACAAAATTCATGAAAGCGTTGCTAGGCATTTTAAAATGCCAAAAAAATATATTTTTTTTACAAAATTCATGAAAGCGTTGCTAGGCATTTTGAAATGTTGGAAAAATATACTTTTTTTACAAAATTCGTGAAAGCGTTGCTAGGCATTTTGAAATGTTGAAAAAATATATTTTATTTACAAAATTCCTGAAAGCGTTGCTAGGCATTTTGAAATGTTAAAAAAATATTTTTTTTTTACAAATTTCATGAAAGCGTTGCTAGGCATTTTAAAATGTTGACAAAATATATTTTTTTTACAAAATTCATGAAAGCGTTGCTAGGCATTTTGAAATGTTGAAAATATAAAATTTTTTTCACATTATTCATAACTGCGTTGCTAGGCATTTTAAAATGTTGAAACAATATATTTTTTCACAAAATTCATGAAATCGTTGCTAGGCATTTTAAAATGTTGAAAAAAATATATTTTTTTTACAAAATTCTTGAAAGCGTTGCTAGGCATTATGAAATGTTGAAAATATAAAATTCTTTTCACATTATTCATAACTGCGTTGCTAGGCATTTTAAAATGTTGATAATAATATATTTTTTCACAAAATTCATGAAAGCGTTGCTAGGCATTTTGAAATGTTGAAAAAATATATTTTTTTCACAAAATTCATGAAAGCGTTGCTATGCATTTTGAAACGTTGAAAAAATATATTTTTTTTACAAATTTTTGAAAGCGTTGCTAAGCATTATGAAATGCTGAAAAATTTAATTTTTTTCACATTATTCATAACAGCGTTGCTAGGCATTTTGAAATGTTGAAAAAATATATTTTTTTTACAAAATTCATGAAAGCGTTGCTAGGCATTTTAAAATGTCGAAAAAATATACTTTTTTAATAAAAGTCGTGAAAGCGTTGCTAGGCATTTTGAAATGTTAAAAAAATATATTTTTTTTACAAAATTCATGATAGCGTTGCTAGGCATTTTGAAATGTTAAAAAAATAAATTTTTTTTACAAATTTCATGAAAGCGTTCCTAGGCATTTTAAAATGTCGAAAAAATATATTTTTTTTACAAAATTCTTGAAAGCGTTGCTAGGCATTATGAAATGTTGAAAAATATACTTTTTTTACAAAATTCGTGAAAGCGTTGCTAGGCATTTTGAAATGTTGAAAAAATATATTTGGTTTACAAAATTCATGACAGCATTGCTAGGCATTTTGAAATGTTACAAAAATATATTTGTTTACAAATTTCATGAAAGCGTTGCTAGGCATTTTAAAATGTTAAAAAAATTTTTTTTTTTTACAAAATTCATGAAAGCGTTCTTAGGCATTTTGAAATGTTGAAAAAATATATTTGTTTTACAAAATTCATGAAAGGGTTGCTAGGCATTTTGAAATGTTAAAAAAATTTATTTTTTTTTACAAAATTCATGAAAGCGTTGTTAGGCATTTTGGAATGTTGAAAAAATATATTTTTTCACAAAATTCATGAAGGCGTTGCTATGCATTTTAAAATGTTGAAAAATATATTTTTTTTACAAAATTCTTGAAAGCTTTGCTAGGCATTATGAAATGTTGAAAATATAAAATTGTTTTCACATTATTCATAACAGCGTTGCTAGGCATGTTGAAATGTTGAAAAAATATATTTTTTTTTACAAAATTCATGAAAGCGTTTTAAAAAATTCATGAAAGCGTTCTTAGGCATTTTGAAATAAATTTTTTTTACAAATTTCATGAAAGCGTTGCTAGGCATTTTAAAATGTCGAAAAAATATATTTTTTTTACAAAATTCTTGAAAGCGTTGCTAGGCATTATGAAATGTTGAAAAATTAAATTTTTTTCACATTATTCATAACAGCGTTGCTAGGCATTTTAAAATGTTGAAAAAATATATTTTTTTCTACAAATTTCATGAAAGCGTTGCTAGGCATTATAAAATGTTGAAAAAATATACTTTTTTTACAAAATTCTTGAAAGCGTTGCTAGGCATTTTGAAATGTTAAAAAAATATAATTTTTTACAAATTTCATGAAAGCGTTGCTAGGCATTTTAAAATGTTAAAAAAATTTATTTTTTTTTACAAAATTCATGAAAGCGTTCTTAGGCATTTTGAAATGTTGAAAAAATATATTTTTTCACAAAATTCATGAAGGCGTTGCTATGCATTTTAAAATGTTGAAAAATATATTTTTTTTACAAAATTCTTGAAAGCGTTGCTAGGCATTATGAATTGTTGAAAAATAAATTTTTTTCACATTATTCATAACTGCGTTGCTAGGCATTTTAAAATGTTGAAATAATATATTTTTTTACAAAACTCAAAACAGCGTTGCTAGGCATTTTAAAATGTTGAAAAAATAAATTTTTTTCTACAAATTTCATGAAAGCGTTGCTAGGCATTATAAAATGTTGAAAAAATAAATTTTTTTCACATTATTCATAACAGCGTTGCTAGGCATTTTAAAATGTTGAAAAAATATATTTTTTTTACAAAATTCATGAAAGCGTTGCTAGGCATTTTGAAATGTTGAAAAAATATATTTTTTTTTACAAAATTCATTAAAGCGTTGCTAGGCATTTTGAAATGTTAAGTAAATAAATTTTTTTCCCATTATTCATAAAAGCGTTGCTAGGCATTTTGAAATGTTGAAAAAATATATTTTTTTTTACAAAATTCATGAAAGCGTTGCTAGGCATTTTAAAATGTCAAAAAAATATATTTTTTTTACAAAATTCATGAAAGCGTTGCTAGGCATTTTGAAATGTTGGAAAAATATACTTTTTTTACAAAATTCGTGAAAGCGTTGCTAGGCATTTTGAAATGTTGAAAAAATATATTTTATTTACAAAATTCCTGAAAGCGTTGCTAGGCATTTTGAAATGTTAAAAAAATATTTTTTTTTTACAAATTTCATGAAAGCGTTGCTAGGCATTTTAAAATGTTGACAAAATATATTTTTTTTACAAAATTCATGAAAGCGTTGCTA
The DNA here is from genome assembly GCA_036971475.1 of Prosapia bicincta. Classification (NCBI taxonomy): domain Eukaryota; kingdom Metazoa; phylum Arthropoda; class Insecta; order Hemiptera; family Cercopidae; genus Prosapia; species Prosapia bicincta. Next base: position 8,744,667 of record JBAIZL010000376.1, on the reverse strand, counting down.
GGCATTTTGAAATGTTGAAAATATAAAATTTTTTTCACATTATTCATAACTGCGTTGCTAGGCATTTTAAAATGTTGAAACAATATATTTTTTCACAAAATTCATGAAATCGTTGCTAGGCATTTTAAAATGTTGAAAAAAATATATTTTTTTTACAAAATTCTTGAAAGCGTTGCTAGGCATTATGAAATGTTGAAAATATAAAATTCTTTTCACATTATTCATAACTGCGTTGCTAGGCATTTTAAAATGTTGATAATAATATATTTTTTCACAAAATTCATGAAAGCGTTGCTAGGCATTTTGAAATGTTGAAAAAATATATTTTTTTCACAAAATTCATGAAAGCGTTGCTATGCATTTTAAAACGTTGAAAAAATATATTTTTTTTACAAATTTTTGAAAGCGTTGCTAAGCATTATGAAATGCTGAAAAATTTAATTTTTTTCACATTATTCATAACAGCGTTGCTAGGCATTTTGAAATGTTGAAAAAATATATTTTTTTTACAAAATTCATGAAAGCGTTGCTAGGCATTTTAAAATGTCGAAAAAATATACTTTTTTAATAAAAGTCGTGAAAGCGTTGCTAGGCATTTTGAAATGTTAAAAAAATATATTTTTTTTACAAAATTCATGAAAGCGTTGCTAGGCATTTTGAAATGTTAAAAAAATAAATTTTTTTTACAAATTTCATGAAAGCGTTGCTAGGCATTTTAAAATGTCGAAAAAATATATTTTTTTTACAAAATTCTTGAAAGCGTTGCTAGGCATTATGAAATGTTGAAAAATTAAATTTTTTTCACATTATTCATAACAGCGTTGCTAGGCATTTTAAAATGTTGAAAAAATATATTTTTTTTACCAAATTCATGAAAGCGTTGCTAGGCATTTTGAAATGTTGAAAAATATACTTTTTTTACAAAATTCGTGAAAGCGTTGCTAGGCATTTTGAAATGTTGAAAAAATATATTTGGTTTACAAAATTCATGACAGCATTGCTAGGCATTTTGAAATGTTACAAAAATATATTTGTTTACAAATTTCATGAAAGCGTTGCTAGGCATTTTAAAATGTTAAAAAAATTTATTTTTTTTTACAAAAATCATGAAAGCGATCTTAGGCATTTTGAAATGTTGAAAAAATATATTTGTTTTACAAAATTCATGAAAGGGTTGCTAGGCATTTTGAAATGTTAAAAAAATTTATTTTTTTTTACAAAATTCATGAAAGCGTTGTTAGGCATTTTGAAATGTTGAAAAAATATATTTTTTCACAAAATTCATGAAGGCGTTGCTATGCATTTTAAAATGTTGAAAAATATATTTTTTTTACAAAATTCTTGAAAGCTTTGCTAGGCATTATGAAATGTTGAAAATATAAAATTGTTTTCACATTATTCATAACAGCGTTGCTAGGCATGTTGAAATGTTGAAAAAATATATTTTTTTTTACAAAATTCATGAAAGCGTTGCTAGGCATTTTAAAATGTCGAAAAAATATACTTTTTTTACAAAATTCATGATAGCGTTGCTAGGCATTTTGAAATGTTAAAAAAATAAATTTTTTTTACAAATTTCATGAAAGCGTTGCTAGGCATTATAAAATGTTGAAAAAATAAATTTTTTTCACATTATTCATAACAGCGTTGCTAGGCATTTTAAAATGTTGAAAAAATATATTTTTTTTACAAAATTCATGAAAGCGTTGCTAGGCATTTTGAAATGTTGAAAAATATACTTTTTTTACAAAATTCGTGAAAGCGTTGCTAGGCATTTTGAAATGTTGAAAAAATATATTTTGTTTACAAAATTCATGAAAGCGTTGCTAGGCATTTTGAAATGTTACAAAAATATATTTTTTTACAAATTTCATGAAAGCGTTGCTAGGCATTTTAAAATGTTAAAAAAATTTATTTTTTTTTACAAAATTCATGAAAGCGTTGTTAGGCATTTTGAAATGTTGAAAAAATATATTTTTTCACAAAATTCATGAAGGCGTTGCTATGCATTTTAAAATGTTGAAAAATATATTTTTTTTACAAAATTCTTGAAAGCTTTGCTAGGCATTATGAAATGTTGAAAATATAAAATTGTTTTCACATTATTCATAACAGCGTTGCTAGGCATGTTGAAATGTTGAAAAAATATATTTTTTTTTACAAAATTTATGAAAGCGTTGCTAGGCATTTTAAAATGTCGAAAAAATATACTTTTTTTACAAAATTCATGATAGCGTTGCTAGGCATTTTGAAATGTTAAAAAAATAAATTTTTTTTACAAATTTCATGAAAGCGTTGCTAGGCATTTTAAAATGTTGAAAAAATATATTTTTTTCTACCAATTTCATGAAAGCGTTGCTAGGCATTATAAAATGTTGAAAAAATATACTTTTTTTACAAAATTCTTGAAAGCGTTGCTAGGCATTTTGAAATGTTAAAAAAATATATTTTTTTACAAATTTCATGAAAGCTTTGCTAGGCATTTTAAAATGTTAAAAAAATTTATTTTTTTTTACAAAATTCATGAAAGCGTTCTTAGGCATTTTGAAATGTTGAAAAAATATATTTTTTCACAAAATTCATGAAGGCGTTGCTATGCATTTTAAAATGTTGAAAAATATATTTTTTTTACAAAATTCTTGAAAGCGTTGCTAGGCATTATGATTTGTTGAAAAATAAATTTTTTTCACATTATTCATAACTGCGTTGCTAGGCATTTTAAAATGTTGAAATAATATATTTTTTTACAAAACTCAAAACAGCGTTGCTAGGCATTTTGAAATGTTGAAAAAATTAATTTTGTTTACAAAATTCATGAAAGCGTTGCTAGGCTTATGAAATGTTGAAAAAATAAATGTTTTTCACATTATTCATAACAGCGTTGCTAGGCATTTTAAAATGTTGAAAAAATAAATTTTTTTCTACAAATTTCATGAAAGCGTTGCTAGGCATTATAAAATGTTGAAAAAATAAATTTTTTTCACATTATTCATAACAGCGTTGCTAGGCATTTTAAAATGTTGAAAAAATATATTTTTTTTACAAAATTCATGAAAGCGTTGCTAGGCATTTTGAAATGTTGAAAAATATACTTTTTTTACAAAATTCGTGAAAGCGTTGCTAGGCATTTTGAAATGTTGAAAAAATATATTTTGTTTACAAAATTCATGAAAGCGTTGCTAGGCATTTTGAAATGTTACAAAAATATATTTTTTTACAAATTTCATGAAAGCGTTGCTAGGCATTTTAAAATGTTAAAAAAATTTATTTTTTTTTACAAAATTCATGAAAGCGTTGTTAGGCATTTTGAAATGTTGGAAAAATATATTTTTTTCACAAAATTCATGAAGGCGTTGCTATGCATTTTAAAATGTTGAAAAATATATTTTTTTTACAAAATTCATGAAAACGTTGCTAGGCATTTTAAAATGTTGAATAAATATATTTTTTTTACAAAATTCTTGAAAGCGTTGCTAGGCATTATGAAATGTTGAAAATATAAAATTTTTTTCACATTATTCATAACTGCGTTGCTAGGCATTTTAAAATGTGGAAACAATATATTTTTTCACAAAATTCATTAAAACGTGGCTAGGCATTTTGAAATGTTGAAAAAATATATTTTTTTTACAAAATTCATGAAAGCGTTGCTAGGCTTTAAGAAATGTTGAAAAAATATATTTTTTTCACAAAATTCATGAAAGCGTTGCTATGCATTTTAAAATGTTGAAAAAATATATTTTTTTTACAATTTTTTGAAAGCGTTGCTAGGCATTATGATATGTTGAAAAATTAAATTTTTTTCACATTATTCATAACAGCGTTGCTAGGCATTTTAAAATGTTGAAATAATATATTTTTTTACAAAACTCATAACAGCGTTGCTAGGCATTTTGAAATGTTGAAAAAATATATTTTTTTCACAAAATTCATGAAAGCGTTGCTATGCATTTTGAAATGTTGAAAAAATATATATTTTTTTACAAAGTTCATGAAAGCGTTGCTAGGCATTTTTAAATGTTGAAAAAATTAATTTTCTTTACAAAATTCATGAAAGCGTTGCTAGGCATTATGAAATGTTGAAAAAATAAATTTTTTTTCACATTATTCATAACAGCGTTGCTAGGCATTTTGAAATGTTGAAAAAATATATTTTTTTTACAAAATTCATGAAAGGGTTGCTATTCATTTTGAAATGTTAAAAAAATTTATTTTTTTTTACAAAATTCATGAAAGCGTTGTTAGGCATTTTGAAATGTTGAAAAAATATATTTTTTTCACAAAATTCATGAAGGCGTTGCTATGCGTTTTAAAATGTTGAAAAATATATTTTTTTTACAAAATTCATGAAAACGTTGCTAGGCATTTTAAAATGTTGTAAAAATATATTTTTTTTACAAAAATCTTGAAAGCGTTGCTAGGCATTATGAAATGTTGAAAATATAAAAATTTTTTCACATTATTCATAAGTGCGTTGCTAGGCATTTTTAATTGTGGAAACAATATATTTTTTCACAAAATTCATGAAAGCGTTGCTAGGCATTTTGAAATGTTGAAAAAATATATTTTTTTTACAAAATTCATGAAAGCGTTGCTATGCATTTAAAAATGTTGAAAAAATATATTTTTTTTACAAATTTTTGAAAGCGTTGCTAGGCATTATGAAATGTTGAAAAATTAAATTTTTTTCACATTATTCATAACAGCGTTGCTAGGCATTTTGAAATGTTGAAAAAATATATTTTTTTCACACAATTATTGCAAGCGTTGCTAGGCATTTTAAAATGTTGAAATATTATATTTTTTTACAAAACTCATAACAGCGTTGCTAGGCATTTTAAAATGTTGAAAAAATATATTTTTTTCACAAAATTCATGAAAGCGTTGCTTGGTATTTTGAAATGTTGAAAAAATATATTTTTTTCACAAAATTCATGAAAGCGTTGCTATGCATTTTGAAATGTTGAAAAATTATTTTTTTTTTACAAAGTTCATGAAAGCGTTGCTAGGCATTTTTAAATGTTGAAAAAATTAATTTTGTTTACAAAATTCATGAAAGCGTTGCTAGGCATTATGAAATGTTGAAAAAATAAATTTTTTTTTACATTATTCATAACAGCGTTGCTAGGCATTTTGAAATGTTGAAAAAATATAGTTTTTTTACAAAATTCATGAAAGGGTTGCTAGGAATTTTGAAATGTTAAAGAAATTTATTTTTTTTTTACAAAATTCCTGAAAGCGTTGCTAGGCATTATGAAATGTTGAAAATATATAATTTTTTCACATTATTCATAACTGCGTTGCTTGGCATTTTAAAATGTGGAAACAATATATTTTTTCACAAAATTCATGAAAGCGTTGCTAGGCATTTTGAAATGTTGAAAAAATATATTTTTTTTACAAAATTCATGAAAGCGTTGCTAGGCTTTAAGAAATGTTGAAAAATATATTTTCTTCACAAAATTCATGAAAGCATTGCTATGCATTTTAAAATGTTGAAAAAATATATTTTTTTTACAAATTTTCGAAAGCGTTGCTAGGCATTATGAAATGTTGAAAAATTAAATTTTTTTCACATTATTCATAACTGCGTTGCTAGGCATTTTGAAATGTTGAAAAAATATATTTTTTTCACACAATTATTGCAAGCGTTGCTTGGCATTTTAAAATGTTGAAATAATATATTTTTTTACAAAACTCATAACAGCGTTGCTAGGCATTTTGAAATGTTGAAAAAATATATTTTTTCACAAAATTCATGAAAGCGTTGCTTGGCATTTTGAAGTGTCGAAAAAATATTTTTTTTCACAAAATTCATGAAAGCGTTGCTATGCATTTTGAAATGTTGAAAAAATAAATTTTTTTTCACATTATTCATAACAGCGTTGCTAGTCATTTTGAAATGTTGAAAAAATATATTTTTTTTACAAAATTCATGTAAGCGTTGCTAGGCATTTTGAAATGTTGAAAAAATATATTTTTGCACAAAATTCATGAAAGCGTTGCTAGGCATTTTGAAATGTTAAGAAAATATATTTTTTTTACAAATTTCATGAAAGCGTTGCTAGGCATTTTGAAATGTTGAAAAAATATATTTTTTTTTACAAATTTCGAAAAAGCGTTGCTAGGCAATATGAAATGATGAAAAAATAAATTTTTTACACAATATTCATAACAGGTTGCTAGGCATTATAAAATGTTGAAAAAATATATTTTTTTCACACATTTATTGAAACCGTTGCTAGGCATTTAAAAATGTTGAAAAAATATTTTTTTTTACAAAATTCATGAAAGCGTTGCTAGGCTATATGAAATGTTGAAAAAATAAATGTTTTCCACATTATTCATAACAGCGTTGCTAGGCATTTTGAAATGTTGAAAAAATATATTTTTTTCACACAATTATTGAAAGTGTTGTTAGGCATTTTAAAATGTAAAAAAATATATTTTTTTACAAAATTCATGAAAGCGTAGCTAGGCTTTAAGAAATGTTGAAAAAATATATTTTTTTCACAAAATTCATGAAAACGTTGCTATGCATTTTAAAATGTTGAAAAAATATATTTTTTTACAAAATTCTTGAATGCGTTGCTAGACATTATGAAATGTTGAAACATTAAATTTTTTTCACATTATTCATAACAGCGTTGCTAGGCATTTTGAAATGTTGAAAAAATATATTTTTTTCACACAATTATTGCAAGCGTTGCTAGGAATTTTAAAATGTTGTAATAATATATTTTTTTACAAAACTCATAACAGCGTTGCTAGGCATTTTGAAATGTTGAAACAATATATTTTTTCACAAAATTCATGAAAGCATTTCTTGGCATTTTGAAGTGTCGAAAAAATATTTTTTTTTCACAAAATTCATGAAAGCGTTGCTATGCATTTTAAAATGTTGAAAAAATATATTTTTTTTACAAAATGTTTGAAAGCGTTGCTAGGCATTATGAAATGTTGAATAAATAAATTTTTTTCACATTATTCATAACAGCATTGCTTGGCATTTCGAAATATTTAAAAAATATATTTTTTTAACAATATTCATGAAAGCGTTGCTAGGCATTTTGAAATGTTGAAAAAATATATGTTTTTCACATTATTCATAACAGCGTTGCTAGGCATTTTGATATGTTGAAAAAATATATTTTTTTTACAAAATTCATGAAAGCGTTGCTAGCATTTTGAAATGTTAAAAAAATTTATTTTTTTTACAAATTTCATGAAAGCGCTGCTAGGCATTTTGAAATGTTGAAAAAATATATTTTTTTACAAATTTCGAAAAAGCGTTGCTAGGCAATATGAAATGATGAAAAAATAAATTTTTTACACAATATTCATAACAGCGTTGCTAGGCATTATAAAATGTTGAAAAAATATATTTTTTTCACACAATTATTGAAAGCGTTGCTAGGCATTTTGAAATGTTGAAAAAATATTATTTTTTACAAAATTCATGAAAGCGTTGCTAGGCTATATGAAATGTTGAAAAAATAAATGTTTTTCACATTATTCATAACAGCGTTGCTAGGCATTTTGAAATGTTGAAAAAATATATTTTTTTCACACAATTATTGAAAGCGTTGCTAGGCATTTTAAAATGTTGAAAAAATAAATTTTTTTACAACTTTCATGAAAGCGTTGCTAGGCATTATGAAATGTTTAAAAAATAAATTTTTTTTACATTATTCCTAACAGCGTTGCTAGGCATTTTGAAATGTTGAAAAAATATTTTTTTACAAAATTCATGAAATCATTGCTAGGCTAAATGTAATGTTGAAAAAATAAATTTTTTTCACATTATTCATAACAGCGTTGCTAGGCATTTTGAAATGTTGAAAAAATATATTTTTTTTTACAAAATTCATGAAAGCGTTGCTAGGCTATATGAAATGTTGAAAAAATAATTTTTTTTCAAACAATTGTTATTAATGCTTTATAAAATGCTACAATGTAGCCGTTGTTTAGACTTTTGCCATATAATTTTTGATTAAATTAAAAAGCGGAATAAAAAGATAAAACATAATAATTAATTATTTATTTACCACTGTATAAGTAGCTCCAATGAATTGCAATATTGAATGTATTTACTGTAAATTAACAGTGCAAATGTGTAAAATTAAATATATTTAAAATAAATTTTAATGTGTAAATTAAGTGTAATGGTACACACTAAACTACACTATTTTATACTTAAACAATATCAAAAGAAAGAGGGTCCTTTTATAAACAAATATACTAATGTATGATAATTTAAATAAATATTCTATAGATTATTTTAAAATTGTACTTGTTCTTAAAAACATGAAGGTATATGAATTATTGTTATCTTTTGGATAGGGCTATATATAATAATGTAATTGCCCTGTTTATTCAACTGAGAAATATTTGAGTTCATTGGTTATTTTTCTAATATCCTTGTGCGGAGAACTTGTTTTACCTTATTAAGAGTGTAAAAAATTTACTTCAAATACAATACTTACAAGTTCTACAATGCGTTAATTAATTAATTATTATATTTATAGTGTAACCGATAGCAATGAATAATAAATTTCACGAGATTGACTAAACCTAATTGTAGTTATTATGATCGTCGATTCATTCTAATGTTCCATTCAACCAATTTCCAATACATTAACCTGGTTCGATTTAAAGTACTAAATGGTATGAGAACTTCGAATCCATGATAAAACAATGATACATGTTAAGGACTTTGTTACGTAAACATTTAGTAAATGTAGATGCATTTAAAACGTATGTCAGTTTTCCCTTAACATCTTCCCGAGGGATGGGGAAATGGTAGAGTATAACTGTACCACTACAAAGATAAATCAGGAAATGGCAATTAGCGCATATGATGTAATCAGGCATCCTAAGATTTAACACCAATATCTAGTCAGCTTTCAATGTTATAACTTTGCTAGTTGATACTTTGACCACAAATGTGTTTCGGCAAAGAATTTACATGAGTTATGACACAACAAGAGGAAATTAGGAGTGTTCCATCTAATTAGGTGTGTTAATTTGTGAATCCATGTAGTGAAGCGATTTCCCAGTTTTAATAACTTGAGTCTGATTCGAACTCCTGCATGTAAATACCTATTGAACTTCTATAATAGTTTGAAAATCTTTGAAAGGATAATTTTCTGAATACTATGACACTATAACGAAAACCTTGTTCTGTACATTAAAATAATATTTGACATGAAGGATAAAATGCCTCAGTTTCCGTACAGCCTTATATCACATTGTCTTTCAAAGCGTAACTGATATTTGTCTATACATATCCAATTACACAACCACCTTAATCTCTCAATAACCGTATTTCCCAACAGAGGATATTGGTTGAATTGTTGGGTCTACTCTTCACCCAGGGAGTGAAATTTCACCATCCTATGGTGTAAAACCGGAAGGAAGCTCATAAAAGGATGTCATGATTTTGAAAATATATATTTTGGGAACAAAAAGGTTTACAACGAAAGAAAAGGAACTAAATCCAGTTAAAACGAACCCCATTTAAAGTTGAAGTTAAATCCTTCAAAAAAAATTAATCTTTTTAAAAAAAAATTTACGTTTAATTACTACTTGCGCTTACTCATATGTCGTTATTGTAAGATAGAAATTAAGGATATCAATAGACATAGGAATGAGGACAGAAAGGTGGGAAGGCTGAAATAGTATAATAATTAGTATATAATAAATAGTATAAGTAATCAATCTGACCTCACGAAAACTAACGTTTAGCCCGCGAATATTTTGATAATGAAAATAAATTTCCAAAGAAGGCACAAACAGAAGAAAACAATTGTATTCAATTGTTATGGTACAGTTTGTTTCAATATTTCATATTATAGTACATTCTAAACTAGTTGGACTTTCGAAATTAAAAGATATTTTCGTGTATTAGTAAAACTTCTGTCAATACTTGTTTTACCATGCTAATATTTAAATACAAATTGTAGTTTTAAAGATAATATGTATATGTTGGTTACACAACTGTATTGTATAATAGTTGCTTCCTTTAAATAAGGAGTAACAAATACTATACGGAGTAAAACAGGTTAAAGATGCAAAGTACTATGATTTAACGGTTTCGATAAATTGTAATATTTTTCGCAGTATACAGAATAAGTTCAGCATAAATTATTTAATATAAAATTAGTACGTAATGTTGTGTGTATGTGAAAATCTTATAAAGAAATTTATGAAAAAAATACTTTGCAAACAATTATATATTCTTTTTTCTGATTTCACCGTTAATATTTTTGATTACTAATATCTATTTTCAAATATTGAAAAAAATATATTTTATTAATATTTAATTTTCAAGTTCAATATTTGTAACATTTTCATCATATTAGTTCACGTTTTGCAACAGAATGAGCTGAAACTATATATTATTGAAAATCTAACGAATTAATTTAATATTGTCATAATATTAAGAATAAGTGATATTACGTAATGAATTTAACATAGTTAAAAGTAAATTATTTTTGTAAAATTCAAGTAACACCTTTAAGGTTGAATAAATGAGTAATTAGCTTAATAATTGTCTAAAGGTATTAACCGCATTGTTTTTCTAACTCAACTATCATGCTTGAAAATAATAACTTAGAAATGTAATAATACACATATCTGAGTTCTTTTAATTTCATTTAATTCAAATTTAAGCTTAAAGTTTTATTAAGAAAGACATATTACATCCATTAAAAATGTACAAATATAATAACGCCTTTCATACATATACGCCTTTCATACGACTTTTGTCTGAATGAAATGTCAAACCAACAACTAAATGTCACTGCGTGTGTATTGGAGTTTATGTTCCTTTTTTCTGTATTGTTTTCCCAAAGTGGTTGTTTTACTCAAGAAACGACTGTTGTATGTATCAGATGTATAATATTGAAATATTTATCAAATTAAAAAATAAAAGTAATGAAAAAAATATATATTTTAAGGATGTACAAAAGTTTTACAGTAATTTAGAAATTCTACTTAGTTGTCTCCAATGTGAAATGTTTATAATTTCATATCCAATAGTTGGAAATACGCTATAAATAGTTGGTATAATTATGGCAATTTATTTCACATTTTCTCGTAAATTAAAGTGCTGTTTATAAAATCTGAGAAATGTAAGAATGAATTAATTATTGGAAAGAAAATTATCACCTTTCTCTGCACAAATACAAATGCAAAGGAAGTATAAATGATATTAGTACGTAACAAAAAGTTATACAATATACAGAAACGCTGTGTTTAAATGCTATACGGGCCGGCCGTAGATGGTTAAAAATGATTAAAATACTGCTATAATATTGGCTTTTGGTATTGTCAAGTAGAATAATTTTTTTCGGTTCGTTGCCAAATCATTAATCATTTAAACGTGTTTTCAACGAGTTTATTATTATTATATTAATCAAGTTTATTACTGATCTGGAAAAGTCTGGGTTTACCTTATTATTTTTTTTTTTTGTAAATTTTACTGATATTAATAAACGGTATTAATTTATTTGTGTACTAGACTCACACAATTTAAAATGAAGGCCTTGTACTAAACAGTCAAATAATTATATAACATGCATAATTTAATTAAATAGCTGGAGTAATATGTGAAACTTTATTTTATTATTTTGCCCTCAAATACAACTTGAATATTATAGTAAGAGGGCAGTGATAAAAACACAACAGTGTACGATATTTTATATTTGGTAATATACATAATATTTATTAATTCGTTGTTTAGTTTGTGATTGAATAATTTTTAATATTTGGATTGTGATGGATTCTATTTTTAAAACCAATGTAGTAATGTATAAAAGTAGGACTCTGAGTAATAGTAAGTGTAAGTGAGATAAAAGTTTGTGATAACGTTATTCAACCGGCAAATCCAAATAGAAATTTGAGATATCAAATTTGTTCTTGAATGAATTATACCTTACAAACTTCTCAGAAGATATTTGCAACTGATGTTTCTAAATAAAAGAAGTATTTCCGGATGGTTTAATATCATATTAAAGTTCAGAAATATCTGCTTTTTAGCCCTTATCATTTTAAACTAAATTTAAACTACTTAACTAAGTGATTACGTAATTGCTTACTTGGTGACGCTTTTCAAAACGTTCGTTCCTTTTACAGAGTAGAGGGTTAGGTTCGTAAATGGAACGAACGTTTTGAAACGCGTCAGCAAGTAAGCAATTACGTATTCACTTAGTTAAGTAGTTTAAATTTAGTTTATTCAGTGAATTCAAGATGATAACATCAACAAACATCCTTATCATTTATTTAAATTATCTCCAAAGCATTTACAATCTATATTGATCACCCAATAATTACACCAAAGGTTAGGAACAAAGCTTAGCTCTTCAATAGGTTATTTTTTTGAAATATTTCTTTCGATTACAGTTTAAAAGACTGAGCCAAAACAAAATCTGAAAAATGATTACGTATGTAAATATTCCTTTAAGTATATATTACTATTATACAATTATCTATTAACCGCCCTCGATAAATTAGCAACTGTTTTATTCAAACAACCTCTACAGCTTTAAGGCAATGGTTTTATTCTAAATTAATCTCTTTCTATTGTTTGAGTTTTATATATACGGAATCTCTTATCAGTTAATCTAAACATAACCTACTCAATAAGGTATGCCTAATCTACATTAGGAAATATAGTGTTAGATATTAATTTTGAGAAATAAAATTGTTGAACCATATAGGAAATTTTTTCTGTTTTTTTCCTTTATCCTATCCACTACACTCCCCAATCTTCCCACAGTCTATATCGTTGTATACTACGTCCTTAGGCCTATAAGTCTTAGTTTGCTGCCCACTATTGTGTCTCATGTCATGTCATTCCTTAATTGATACTCTCTCTATTTCAACGATTTCTTATTATTCAGCCAACCTACTAAAAACTATATTTATTAATTAAGAATAGGATTTGAAAACATCTTTTTTAAAGGAATTATGAATGGTTATGTTACATAGACAAGACAATAATAAATCCATTACCTATCTATTTAACTGAGAGAAACCTAAGCTCTAAAAGCAATAATTAGATACGTAGTGCTATTCCTAAGCTTAATACAATACCACCCTCGGATGAAGTCGTGACGAGGTATTTGCAAGCATATAGTCCCATATCTGGTGAATGGGTTCATGTCAGTTAACTAACGTAAATAATTTATATGCGCAACCGCAATTATCTATCCTATACCTCTGCCCTTCCTTTGATATTTACATCATATATGAATTTTTTTAGAGTATTCTGAAAATAAAATTATCACTTGAAATCTAAATGTGCTGCTGATACTGAATAGGCTTTCATTTATGTTAAAATAATAATATTTAACATAAAAATGTTAGTTTTATCCTTTCCACCGGTCTCTTGGATAATTCAATCCAATGTATGGTGACGACTGACTACTAGCAGCCAGAATATTTATAAAGAAAAAGCAACACACAAAAATGTTATTGAAACTTAAACTAAAATTATATTTTCCCTCCTAAAACAGGTTTACATAAATTTTTTTTATGTTCATCTTGGATACATTTCTACTATTGAATCAATATGCCGGGCTTAGTCCACTGTTATCTCCCAACTAGGGCTACGAATAAAAATCTAAAATACAAGTAGACAAACATCTCATTAAGTTTTTAATCTAACAATTGCAATCCTTGTTTATTTTTAAACATTTATTTCTCCTAAGCTATTAGTAATACAATATTTTTTTGTATTTAGTTAAAAGAAATAATTCGGTATAAAGACGAATCTAAAACATTTATTTAAACTCTTGAATTTTGTACTCCAATATGTTCGGGGAAACTTAAAATAGCCTATGACTATCCGAAATTTAAATTTTGTAAATTTAACCTGTAGAAGGTCAAATAGTTGTAAAATAATTTGAAAGTGATTAATTAAGTTTTACCGAACGTTATGGACTAAAACAAGAGTTTAACAAAGCAGAACCGGTTCCAGTCCACGAATACAGGACAAATTTACAAAATTTAAAGTTCGGATGGTGTAGAAGCATTTAATTTGTTTAAAAGTCAGAAGAAAAGTTCTTCAGAATCACAAAGTAAATAAATGTAAGATATTCATCGAATGATAAATTAAACGTATTACTTATGTCGTCCCTTAAATGCTTTAATAGTATATAAATACCTTTACAATATTCAATTAAGGATGTAGAAACATATATTAATAATTAACCATGATAATTTAGCCTCAAAATTTTAAAATAAAGGTCTGAGTTTTCAAGGCGTATATTATTTTTATAATTATGTAATCCATACTCGACGATTTATGTTTAGAGTTGGGTATTAGTGTTTTTTTGTTACAAACTGTTAGTTTCCAATCAGAACTATATAAAATATTGTATACACCATTTAAATCAACATTTCAATAAATATTTTTCCAAACCACAATCCTTTTGTTGTACTAAATATATCGTATAATTATTTAGCACTTTGCAAACAAATATTAGTAGGTAATTATTGAGGTAATTAAACATACCTTTGTATGTGTATTTCCAAAGCTGTTTAATAATATATTTTCAAGTGTTCTTCGTTTGCCATAAAGGCTATGTTGGCATAACCTAGCATCAAATTGCCAATTAGATGTAAAACCTATTCCCGTTTCGGTTTAGGGTTTCGCTTGGTACCTTGTCGTAAAATATTTTTCTTACAACAAAAGCAAGTATTAGTAGTATTTTCGACAATATTATCTTGACATTATGTAATTTATTATAAGTAAATTATCTATTCAATGTGTTTTTATTTCTTTTTTTATAATAATTATTTAGAAAATTATAAACACCATGGTTTATCTTTACTACCATTTTATTAGCGAAAATAAACGTCCACGTCAGAGAAACAAAAATAATGATTTATGATTTATAATAAATGTTTATATCGTTAATATGTAGTCTAATACATAAGTAACCTTCATGTAAGTGATAAAGCTATTTCATATTATTAGGTATATTTTAAAGACTTGCATTTAATTCTTTCTGTACAAAGCACATTCATAAAACAACCTTAATTATAGAAAAAACAATTATGTTCGATTAAACATATAATTTACATTACTCAAATTCTCTTAATTTCGTATGGATCATTTCCTTCAAACCATTGGTACAAATTAAAGCTCCTGTTATTGAAAATAATTAGAATTTATGTTATCTAAATCCTTAAGAAAGTGATACATTTCAGTTAAAGTTTAGGCCAATTGCAACCGTCAACGTCCATTGACTAATGGAGAGAAACTTTTAACAAGTATTATTTTATATTTTTGTGAATACTATTTTTTTGCAATTACCAATTATAATTGAGTTGTTTTGTTTCCATTTTAAAGTTTCGAAAATTTATAGGGAAAAAATATGGCATGAATAAAAAAGATAGACTAGACAGTAATCCTCTCTTCAATCTAGTTTGTTCTTCATTGTTGCATCCTTCGTTTATAAAAAGCTTTCAATCATGTACTTTATTAGTAAGAGAGATCCACTTGAAAATATTTTGCACTAATTAGGCCTTAGTATTTATTGTATATTCAAATGAAAATACTATTCTATTGAAGATAAAACATTGTTTTCAGTATATGTTGTACGTTTTTCTTTTCATTAAAAATGGAAAAATATTTCCTCTCTTTCATCCTAATAAATGTTAGTAGTGGAAAAATACAAATAATGATCTCTTTTTTATTCTGAAGTAATAACATCATCTTGTTATATGTATTTACTTTTAAAGTGCAAGTATATATCATAGTGAGAAGTGTTTGTTCTAAAATTATTGGTATATGATTTCCATTTCATGGAAAATAAAATGATCAATGGGAAAATATTACGGAAAGCGCTTAGAAAAACAATAAGGTTTGAGAGCAGAAAAACAGCTCACAAGGCTTTTCCAAACTTTTAATATCAAGAACAGAACTAAAATTATGAGGGGAAATCAAACCAGAATGTCTGAGACTAAATAACTTCAAACAGAAATAAAAACAGTATTAGACTGGCTTCAAACCCCCAGATAAATATATTAATGGCAATGTATTTAAACAGGTCTTTAAGTGGAGTCCCCTCTAGCACGTCACATTAGTTTGGACCGGAGACTTAAGCAGACCTACAACCATGGCAAGACCTTGTATATCGGTGGCTGAGTTGGCGATGATCCTGTATACACGATAAAGCAGCATTAGAGCCAAAGTAATAAGCCCCAGCTTAGATACAAAACTAAACCGTGCACTGCGGCGACCATTGACCAAGCAGGGCTATTCTGACCGATATCTAAGTCTACACGTCTCGTACAAAGGAGGTAAAGTCCGTAGATGTTCTAATCTTAGCGTCACAATCATTGTATGAATTGTTTATTCTTATTATTCAAAATAAAGTTAAATACGTACCTTTTTCAGATGAAAATAAACTCAATTTTGTCACAAATTTAATCTAAATTTGTCGTTTGCTTAGCAAAATTTTAACTATTAATTTTGTATTGTTACATAAATGTAAGCAATTTTCAAGGAAGAAAATAAATGTTACTATTGTAACATATAAATGGTTTTATAAATATTAGTCCTACATACAAGTTTTTTACAGAACATTAATCTTTCATTATATTTATATTCTTTTTCAGTGTATAATAGACAAATTCAAAGTACACACACACACTGCAGCTATTTACCCAAGATGTTCATACTATTAGTTAAATGAAATTTGTAAGTGTCTCTCAAAGGAATAAGCACCTAACTTCAAACTAACATGCCGTTTAAATAGCCTATAGTTAATTATCAATAAGTTTCAAAACAGTAAAAAAAATCAGACAACTAAATTACAGTGCCTACTATAAAAAGCCAGCCACAAGGTCATGTAGCTTTGCTAATTCCAATACCTACAGTCACTACTAGTTTCCTCATTGTAAGCGCATTACTTGGACATTAGGATGACCGCTAGAAGGTATGTGTAACTAATTCGAAGGGGAAAATGTAATGTTTCATTTGTTTGTCTCTAAAAAATAAATGGTTTTTCTGCTATTGAAAGTAGTTGTGCGGATGAACTCTCTATAATTTAAATAACTTCTATTTTGTTATTGAATAAGGGTTACCCATATATATATACATATATATATATATTTATTTATTTAAAAATGGTAAATTCTCTAAAGTAGCGTTTATAGATTGTAGTTTAGACGTTCCAAAGTACCGTTTCAACTCAGTATCACCGAGAACGTTCATTTCTGGTGTTTCCTTCTCTCTCTGGTTCTGTACCGCTGACCAAATTAATTACATTAGTCAAGTGGATCAATTACTAAAAGTGAAAATTAAAATGTTTAATTTCGGTTATTTTAGGGTAATGATTAAACTGCATTTTTAAAAGTTACAATGAGCAAAGTTTGCAATATCTTATTGCTTTTAAAATTTGATTTAAAAATATATTATTTAAAATATTTAAATCAGTAATTAGTTAAATTAGTCGTGCCATTTTGAATGATTTGCAAAAGATTGAAAAAAAGCTTCTACTAAATCACGTTAAGAGGCTAAAATCAGTTCTATAAAGGTTGAAAAACCTTTCAATTTCGTGTATTTCAAACGAAAAAATATTTGGAAAATTTTGATATTTTCGTGCTCAAGGAAAAAAAATAAATGTTCTTTTTCATTGTTGATTCTTCCGTTACTATATTTAATATAGCGTTGATAGCTTGTTGCAGATATATGTCGATATTAGTAGTTTTACATACGATCAATTCCTATGCTATGTCTTGAGGCTTGAGGAATAATTTGCTCTCGTGTTTCCTGGAACGGATGTCTGTCCCATGCATAATGTAGAGGATTATGTAAGTTGTACAGACATTATTCCAATAAAACTTCGATGAATTTACAAATAGGTATATAATAATTAACTGAAACTAATAAACAAATAAATTATTAAAATTTTATTAATGAGACCATTGATATTGAAATATATATTTACCAACATGCGCAAGATAAAATCAACAAATATAGGTCATTGGTAATTATTAAAAATATTAAAAAGATATTTTCTTTTTTAATACTTGCTCTAACTATAAACCTTTTATGAGAAAAAAAGTATTTACTCAATAAGTACTGAAACTACAGTCATTAAATAATTTTTTAAAATTAATGAAATTTATGTAAACTCTTCGGAGTTTTTAATATAGTTATGTATTGTTATTTGCAATATAACTTCCTAAATCTTGAAACTGATTTAAATTTCGTCTTTCCAACACTTAGTTATATACACAAGTTGGCAATTTATCCTCAGATTTTGATTTTCCTTGCTACTGTTATTGAGGTATTATTTTACACAAGAAAATAACAAATATTTGTAAGGAGACATATTTTTAAATTGTTGGTTCAAATTAAATTGTTTAATATGTATTTTTTAAAACTATCAAGTCCTGCTTTCAAAACACGTTTATAACTTTTAAGTTACTTAACCTTTAAAACGTTTAAACATCTCCGTAAATAAGTATAAGCCCTCAGAGTTGTAATAGCGGAGTTTTTCCCTGTGGTTCAAAAAATACGCTGAATAATAATAGTAAAGCAAAGATCGGCATTCAGCCAACTCCGTATAAGAGGCTTTTTATACGAACATTCACACTTTACTCATTTTACACGTTATTATTTAGTTTCTTGTAAAACTACAGAGTGATTCGTAAAACGACACGGAGAATTCGTCCACATGCCATCTCTCGTGTTACTAAGATCTCGTAGTAAATATATCTCGCTCTTTGAATTTTCAATAATAACTTTTACTTTTTCTACGTTAGTAGTGATATATTTTTATAATTGATTATTGATTTGACTTTTGTGGAGGTTTTTCGCTTTTGTGGACTCAAACATATTTTAGTGTCTATTTCTTTTAGAATGGATATACAAGAAGAAGATATAATAAATAAAGTAAAGATAATATTTAGTGTAGAACGAGTAGGAATATTTAGCTACTATTTATGAGGTTCATAGCAGGCTGACCAGTTCATTTGAGAGAAAGTTAATTTTTTATAACAGTTTTGTAAAATAAAATTTAGAAATCGATGTTGATCCTGACGATGGTTCTTGTGTATTGCACGAAATTAGAAGTCATGAAAGAATGTATAGTGATGAACTTGAACAAGAAAAAGATAAAGATCAAGTCCCGGAAGATCTATCTTTATTGAACTACTTTGATAATATACAAGAAATTCCTTTGGCAGAGAGAATAAACATAGCAATCGTTATACGAAAGAATGGAATAATAATGGCCTTTATAAGCAAAGACAAAAATATACTTTGGGACTTACTGTCGCTGCCATTGCAAGCAATGTTTAAAGGCAATGTTTAAATATTTATCTGATTTTTCTGTAGCTAAAGAAGTAGAAAAAAAGTTTTATTCTTACATGTTTAATGTTGGACTATGAAATGTACTTAATTGGCTACGATGTCTATTTTTTGTGGAAATGGAGAAAAGCACCTTGTGCCACTTCTGGCGTTATAAAATCAGTCCCAACTCTGGGGGTTAAATAAATAATATTATTTTTTTTTAAATAATTTATTGGATTTCCTTAGTGAGTTCGTGGTTGTATGGTATATTGCAAGCTATTTCCAAGAATCTTATCGTTTTTAAATTTGAAAAGATGATAACATTGTAAGGAAGATAGTAAATTTACTATAGTTGAGTTTTTTTATTATTTTTATTGAAATTAGACCACCCTATTCATAAATAAATTCAGTCTGTTATACAAGGCGTGCATATAAAATGAAATTATTTTATAAATAAAGTGTTAATGTTTAAAACAAGATGAAAATTAAAGCATATATCTATTTATTTATAAACAGTTCTATTACAGGAAATCAAGCCCATCCACGCGATCCCATAACATTCCTCTACTCTCAGTTCCAGAGGATCATTGTCACTTTACACTATTGCCAAACCTAATCTCATCTATCCCTTCATTATTATTTCCATAACTTGAAGCCGACAGGGTCTACTTCAAGAACACTTTAATTGAAACCATGATCCATTCTGTATTTTCTTCCCCAAGATTTTATTCTCCTACAAAAATCCAACCATTATTTACAATCCTTGGTGGACCTATGTAGAGAATATATATAGTACCGAAGTTTGCATTTAACCTTATAAAAATGTTCATGTAGTTTATTTACAATTTATTATTTGTAATTTGTTTAGTATTTATCTGTTTAAAGGAAAACTGCCTAGCAGTATGTAAAATGAATTCACGTACTGGAAACCTTATTTTTATTCATTTAAAGCTCTTATTTACTTTTTATAATTGAATGTCAAAAGTCCTTTGGATAGAGTTACATAACGCGAAGAGATACATTTTCTTTTCTATCGCTCAGAAATCACACAAATATACGTACATATACACAAATACACAAACATTTAAAATTCATTATTTGTAATTGCAAAAGAGTTTAACAACCAAAGGAATTTTGAGCAGTTAACAATAAAAATTGATTTTTAAATTATAATTGTTTCTACGTAAATACATTACTTAATAGAGATTTACTTACAACTTTTTTAAAATAACTTGCCTATAGTAGCACTTACTTTTTTTTGTTGAGGAGTTACGGTCTGAGTTGACAAAGGGACACATCTCCCGAAACGGCCGTCCTCAACAAAAAAAGTAAGTGCTACTATAGGCAAGTTAAAACATTTTTTAAAAAAAGTTGTAAGTGATTACTAGTAGCTCACGCGAAGATGGAATCTACAAATTTTAGACATTTACTATTCTAAAAAGTTAATTTTAGAAAGACTATGTTGATCAAAAGAAAAAAACGTGTCCACCCTCTACAAACAATAAGGGATTCTCAAAGCGTCCAAACCAGAAATCGATTTTGTCTCAATGTAATTCAGAAAAACAATTTTGATAGCTTTCTACTAATATTAATAATTTGGGTGTCTAAAATAAAAAGGAAGAAATATATTTGGTCAAAAAGAAAACGTCTTTGTGCACAGTGATATGTACGTGCGAAGTTGAAATGGATTCATCATTCCTGCAGGACAAGGTATCCTGCCGACAGTGACTGATGCTTCTCCTGCAATTAATCGTACAGCGTAATTACCTTTCAACTATTAATAATTTAAAAATCCTAAACGTAAATGAAAGTGCCTCTGCACGCAGTGGAAATATATCAAATGAAAAAATATTGTAAATATTTTTATTAGGTTTAGGCCTAATTCGTCTGAAGGAAAATGAAATAATAAAACTTTACCTTAAGTGATTTATTTTACAAAAATGTATATATGTAAAATGTATACAATATAACAACAGTATAGCTAATGCAATGACAATATGGCACTAAACATTATGATATAAATATATAATATGTTTTCTTGTTTAATAATTTAAAACAACCTAGGTTATACAAATACAAGAACATTATGTATTTATATTCAAAGCTTTTCGTTGGTAAACAGTACCAACATCATCAGGAATGAAATATACAATAATCTGTGTGTTATTAATGTATATTTCATTCCTGTAATTATCTAGTTGGTTTAGTATTGTTGCATATATGTAAACTATTTTTAACAAAGACAATTCAAAATAGAACATTCTACTCAAGTCCAGAGAATAACGGATGTGATAAAACGAATCTAAGAAGATAATCAAATTTTCTCAACACTATTTCTAGATGAGTGCCAAGCCTTTGATAGCGTGTGGAAAGAAAGCCTACCTCAAAATAAGGAGTATGTTCCATTGTTAAAATCTTGTACAACAGGCAGAACCATCAGGATTCAAAGTGAATGAAGTAATGTCAGTAGACATCAACTTCACTAAAGGGGTATTGAAAGATACTCCCCTATTAAATGTTACGGAATTATCATCCCTTATGAAAGTTTTGTTAAATATCTAAGTATGTATGTTTAGAATACCGTTTAAACATAATTTATTTAACCATCAATGAAATGGTGATTTTTAAAAAATCTAACATTTTACAACTCTATTGTTACTACAACTTTGCCCTTACTTAAAAATGTCTTCAAACTTGTAGGACCCATCACTGTCTCTCTGTATCTCTGTCTGTCGATCTGTCTCTTTCCCCCTGCCCCTAATGTCTGTCTGTCTTTCTATCTGTTGTCAATCTCTCTCTCTCTCTCTCTCTCTCTCTCTCTCTCTCTCTCTCACTCATCTGTTTTTAATAGCTTTATGTTTGTATCAAATCGTATAGCTGACCAAACATCTTATGTGCAGAAAGAACGGGTATACAAAAAAAATTTTAATAAAATAAAAACTACCTCAGATTTTAACTCAGTATTATCAAATGGTGTACACCAGTTGCGAATCAGTCAATATATCATATTAGTGACTACCACTTTCTTCAGTGGTCTACAGTGAAAAATAAATTGAAAAACGTACGTCATTTGAATTATTGGCAGGTTTAAAGCTGCTATTTTGTTGGCAAATTGTTGTTGGAGTAGGCTGGCTAAGGAGGACAAGACGGCTAGTGTGCGTGTGGTATGAGATGTGTAATTCCTAACTCTCCGGGGTAGGCTGGCCAATGAGGATTAGACAGTTAGTGTGCTTGTGATACGAATAGTGTAAAGCCTAACCCCTAGGTTAGGCAGTCTCAGGAGGACTAGTGCGAGTATGGTACGACATGTGTTAAGCCTGACGCTCCGGAGTAGGTTGGCCCAGGAGGAATATACGGCTAGTGTAAGCGTGGCAAGGAATGTGTGAAGCCTGACCCTCTAGAGTAGGCTTGCCCAGGAGGACTGGACGGCAAGTATGAGTATGGTATAAGATATAGGCCTATAATGCACGACCCTGCGGATTAGGCTGGCCCAGGAGGACTACACTGCTAGTGTGAGAGTGATAAGGAAGTAATATTATATAGTAAAATGCATAAAGTCAGTAATGTGATAAAGAACTGCTACAAAACTGTTTGATTTAGGGTTATAATGGTTTTCTCTTAAGATTTTGCGACCTAGTTGAAAAGTGTTTGTATTTATTATTTAGCCGCATTAACACCATTATTAAATAACCATTATTTTGCCTTGAACAAAGTGGTTTTCTATATAAATTTCATAGCCTCATTGATGATAAAGCCTCATTGTTTCTGTGGTTTACGTGATGTTTGTAGTAGGTAAGTTAATTCGTTGCTTAATTTGTATTGTTGCTATGTTCTACATGTTATAAATCCAATTTCATTACAACAAATTTAATCCGAATGAACTATCCGTTTCATTTTAAATAATTTTTTAATAATGCTATCAGGACCCTGCTACGCTTTGCTGTGGCACATTATTGTTTCTTGGATGAGAAAATATGAACAAAACAACAAGTATACGTTTCATATAAGTATTATTTTGCAATATTACAGAGGCTACAGCAATGCAGACCTAAGGCTATGTCCGTTTTTTGATCAAAACGTTGCCAGAATCAATCTGATGAGACATGTCTCTCATTTTATCCTGGCGCATCCAAGAAGAAGAATTTCCCCTAATTTCTGCATCTATCAATTACATAATGCGATCATAAACGTCTGTGTGCTCGCGTACTATTTTAGAAATGTTTCAATGAACAGTTGGACATTTGACTGGAGGTCACTGGCGATGTAACTCCAGATGGAGCATTCGCAGATCGGGTGAGTCATGACATTCCCAAATAACCACTACCTACGATATGTCTTACGGCGCAGCTTATCACGAGATGATCACACAAAATGTACCTCGTTTAAACTGAATATTTAATTTAGGTAGTATAGTAATCTGTGTGAGATGCGAGTGGATACGTTTGTTTTGGTTATTAAAAAAAGTATTTGGGAACAGGTGATTTTTCACTTGTTGGTGTAATTTGAGTTGGAATGTCGAATATTCTCCTCGTAAGCGCAGATGGTAAGTTTGTTGCTAAAGCTGTTTTATCACGGTCACGGGTTTGTTACTCACGCAAAAAGGACACAAAATTCATCTTTGAAGCTGGTTGCTTCAATTTATTTATTTCTCTTTTATTGGCACTAATAAGAATGAAAGAAGAGTAAAATATAATTTTTATAAAATTTGTTTTCAAGGACAAATTTAAAGAGCACTATAATTTTTTTTCAAGTAATAAGCGCTAATTCTTTGGTTACTTGTTTCTTTTAGATTAGCATACAGTTTCAAAAATAAAGCTAAATGTAACCGATAGATTAGCAGGATACATCAAAAGACCACTGAAAATTACGCTATCTTTATTATTTTTTTTATTGAATGAAGTATATACTCTGTTATATAATTAACATATTAGATTATATATCATCATACAAATATACAAATCTAGACCTAAACTCTCTAAGCACTGTTATTTGGCTACGTTAAACTATAGGCCTATGCCTATTAGGGTTTTCATGCGTAATTCTATGTAGTGTACATTGTAGCTCTATATTTTGAATCCGGTTGCTACAAGACCTTTTGAAACATTGAGTCTTTCAGCGAGATCACTATAAATTAGTGATCGCTACAAGGAATCACTATTATTTAAACATATTTATTCAAACACTACGCCATATAGTAATATCCTTCACTTAGTTAATAGATTTTGTGTAATTGTTTTACACGGTAATGTTATTTGCATACTAGATATAAATTATGCATATTTCATGCAACTATTACTAATTTTTATTTTAAGAGCTCATTCAAAAAAATCGGAGACTTGATCTGAAATCGTACGCTTTAACTTACGAAAATAAAAAGTTAACGTATTGTGCAAAAGAGTATTTTTACATACTTAACAACTTTGGTTAATTATTTGATCCAATCGCAAATCGTGACACATATTTACAGAAATTTAAAGATCACATGGCAAATATGTAAGTGTTATAATGCATCTTCTCCTTCAAATCATTTCAATTATCATATAATGTAGATCATAAGTGATCCAAAAGTAATCATCTATGAAGGCATAAATATTTAACCAATAAAGCATCTTTCATTATACTGACTTGCTCACTCTTTAATTCTGTATTTGCTTAGAAACATTTAAACAATTGTAATAGTATTGTTGGATAAAATTTCAAAAAAACCCCGCTACAAAACCGTAGGAAGTAAAAAAAATATATTTAAATATCTAAAACATAATTAATTCATCGTAAGCTTATTACCTACAAAATGTTGAAGTTGGAGCAGAATTTCGTACTTGGACTAGTATTTAACATGCCAAACTTGACAATCTGTATATACGAACGAAAAATAAGGAACCACTTATTTCTTATTGGACAAGATCTGATATTGCAGGATCTTTTCCGAAAAAAAAAGAGTTAACTCATATAATTTTGATTTCGATAAGCCTCTATGGTTTGCTATGAGTATTCATGGGTAATAAAGCAGTCATAAAGTCGATTTTTACTTAAATGTTTGGAATAGATTTGATGAATTAACAGAAGGCTTCAATAAGCCCCCAACTTCAAAATGTTTGGAGTTATATGCTTATAATTTATTATGTTTTCTTGCCACTAATTATGTCGGCAAGATTCCATATTTTTTTCAGACAAATTGGCGATCCGCATATCCCTCTAATAATATCGATTAGTCTTTGTTCAAGTATTGAGACGCCATTAAACAATACGATAAACATATCATTTCGTCATTCGAATACATTGAGTAATTTACGTCGAAAATTCCCGTGACGAATTTTCCTAAATTCCTACATATTATTTTTATCTTGCAATTATTCTTATTCATTTCCGTTTAAAAACACTTCACTAATCATGCAATACTAAATCTCAGGTAGATATAGAATAATAAAATTTAAGTGATTATATATATATATATAATGAATTTATCTTTTGATTTTTAGGGAAGTTTCCGCCTGAAGATTATTCAATAATATGTCTTTTATGATAAATGAATTAAATCGTATTTTCAGTCATTCATTTCAGTTTATCTCATTCGAGTTATTCCAAGCTATATATCAATATGGATAAACCATCGAAAAAAGCCGCTGTCACGAGGAAAATTCCTTCATTACAATCCGATGTTGCTAGTACCAGTGACTTTCTCAAGCAAGAAACAGAAAAGTCTATTCGTTTTACAAACATGTTTTTAATATTGTTTTAGTATGTGGTAGAATACCACAAAAATAAATGCTGCTATTTTGTGAGACACCACCTCAGGGAAGAATGTGATAGTGTATCACTTTTAAAACAACCGTTTTTCAAGAAATATTTGGGCGCAGTGAATACTTTAGAAATCTCCTCCGGTTTTCAATACCCGTGATTAACTCGGCCCAAGTAGTGAAACTTCACTTTTATCTACCAAACTGAGGGTGACTTTAAACTTTAACTAAGTACAGGATATTGAAAATTAAAACGTGAACTTGAGCAGAAGAGATTGCAGAATAATTCTGCAATCCAAACGACCCGCAACAACCTGGAGACTGACGAACATACTATGGTAGCAAGGGAAAATTGTAAACGAAATGAGTAAATATATTTTTTAAAAAAACCATAATATACTGTACCAGAAGTCATTTTTCTTTTAACGAACAACTATATATGTTTATCTTAACAAACAAATTGATTAACAAACATTATACCCATTTAACCTAATACTACTTAGTGACAAGATTGATTCCTTAATCAATATTACTATTACAACAAAACAAAGGTGGACTCTTGAAGCTTTAGGTTAT
The DNA here is from genome assembly GCA_036971475.1 of Prosapia bicincta. Classification (NCBI taxonomy): domain Eukaryota; kingdom Metazoa; phylum Arthropoda; class Insecta; order Hemiptera; family Cercopidae; genus Prosapia; species Prosapia bicincta. The sequence continues at coordinate 8,718,039 of JBAIZL010000376.1, read as the reverse complement.
TACAATAAAGTTTAAAATGATAGTATTTATTTCTCTTTCTCTGGGGTCGTTATTATGGGTATTTTTCATAAATTAGAATATGGTGAAAAAAACTAGATTATGATTTTATGATAAAGAATTTGAAATGGTTCTAAATTTACTGTTTTTAAAGTTCTGTCGGCTAAATGTAATAAAAAAAAATAAAAAAGTACTTATTGTTTGTCGATTCCTTGGGTCTTGACCGTTGATACTGCTTCGCTGCACTTTCCCATAACTCACCTAATTTTCCTAATTCTTTATTAATTTATTTACGTCGCACTTTTAACTTTTAAATTATAGAAATACAAAAATTACTTTTCCTTTAATTTTAATAACAAAATTTAACCCTAATTCACATTACTGACGCATGGTCCCGCCCCCAATTTATTTGCCTTTTTTTTGACGTTCCTCCTAGACTCCTCAATCACTTCCTTTTTTAACCCCGTGTCATATCTCCCCCTCATGTATTTTCAGTTAATTTGGTTATTCCCATAACCATCTACAAAGACCTTGCCGTAAAAGTACATTATTATTACCCAGGTAATTTGGAAAATCCTCTCTTAAAATAGTTGAACCCTTCTTTTGTTAAATATTTCCCAACCCTTTATGACTACTGCACAATGGTTAACCTGGTCCGTATATTTTAGGAACTATCTTTGTAGTTTGGCTTAATGTTTCTTTCTACTAATTTTCTTTTTGGATATAAGCTGAATTTATTATTTAGCCTCAAACGGTATGTTATAATATATATATTATATATATATATATATATATATATATATATATATATATATATATATATATATAAGATATATATATATATATATATATATATATATATATATATATAAGATATATATATATATATATATATATATATATATATATATATATATATATATATACATATATATATATATATATATATATATATATATATATATATATATATATATATATATAGAGAGAGAGAGAGAGAGAGAGAGAGAGAATTTTAGAATATAGTATATAAGAATTTATTTTCTGTACCTACTTACCTGTATCTTCTCTATTTGTTAAATTAATACTGTATGTTATAAAGTATTCTTTACTAAACTATGATGCTATTAGCTACATTCTATAAAATGACCGATATATTAGGTTTCATAGCGTATCAATATTCCGGGCGATAAGGATAGTCTTAAAGGATATAAGACGAAAATAACTTCAAAATCAAAAAATGTTTTTTACCGACAGTTATTTTGTAAAAGAAGTCACTATATTATACAACATTTAAATATAGTTACAATGTAGGCCTATCTTATTGTTATAGATTCGGTTAAAATATGATGAAATGTTATCCTAAATTAGACAACTTGTTGACAGTAGACTTAATTCCCTCTATTTCGATACAACAATTTGCATTGTTGCAAGGAACAAGGTGAACATACAAATGACTTGTAACCATGTAGAGGATTGCTTCACGCATTTCTTAACAATATTGAAAAAGCTAATTAATACTCAATGGATACTTTGTTAGCTATATTGTGGTGCAGTATAACTATTTGCGCTGTCTTATAAAAACCGTACAAAATTGCATCTCGGTTAACTAAGAATTACAGTTTAATGCCAACCGATAACGTTTTACATGCTAAAGAAACGTATGGTCAGGTCTGCCACCGCAGTACCTTGATCATAGCAGAATTTAAAGACCTGGAGCAAGATGTGATGCGTTAAATACAGTAATAGAAGATTTAGTCCCTGATTTTCATTCGGAAGCGAAATTCACATTTTGGCCTACAGATACGAATAATTTATTAGGGCATCACTGAGAAAACGAAAGGGTTATTTTTGGCCAAACGATTACGTATATGATCCTACCTTATTCTTTGTCTCTGAAATAACTTTATTTTCTGATATTAGATTAGTAGTCTAATAGAGCAAGAACCTTCATAATATTTTTTTACCCATCATATTATAATGCGTTTTCACGAATCCAGGCATAATCGACATTTATGCTCCGTTACTCGACTACATCAAATTGTAGGCCTACTATAATTTTCTTTTAAAATGTATGAAATGTATTTTCATTCAATATAATTTAAATTCGGTTACCACAGGCGTTTAGCCACATTCTTTATTTCAATGAGTTCACTATGTATTAGTCTTTTACCAAGTAATTGAAGTTATTTAAACAAAATACTTCATCTTACTGCTGCCAATAGATCCATCCGTCAATAGTCAGTATATGATGCAGTGGCTCTATATAAAGAAAATTATTAGGAACATTCCGATTCCAGTAAAAGCTGTGCCATTTGGAATTTTTTCATTTGCAGAGATCATTCCGCCCCAATGAAGTGTGTCAACTCTCTAGATGAAAATTGAATAAATAGAGATAGGTGAAAGTGAATGAGACATTTTCAGGAAATGAATTTAAATATGAATTGCGTGAATTTACATTTTTATTGTTCTACATATAAGCATATATTGTAATTTTTTTCAATTCATATTTCACATTGAGATAATGAGCAAAAATCAATTTTGTTAAAAAATGATATTTTTTCATATCTTTATCTAATTTTTCGTAACGTTATGACATTTCAAAGGATGCATATAAAAGTAAGTAGATACACCTATTGATTTTACAAGTTATTCCAAATATTTAAGAGCCTCGAAAAAACTTCCGTGTGCCACCTTTTGCACTATAATAAATTTTACCCATGAAAGGTTAAAGTGGAGAAACGTCAACCACCGCCTGACTCACTTTAAAAAAAGCAGTAACTGTTCATAGCAAACAGTTAACCTGGTGATTATATTAAAAATTTGATTAATAAAATAATAAATAAAATGTCGTTAGGAACCGGGTGGTTACAATGTAGAAAGAATATTAGTCGGGATTGTGGCGCCTCTTATGTGAGCAGGACAAAGAGACATGTGTTGATTTATTTAAGCATATTTAAATTAACAGGTTTTGAGAACATAAAAGCAATAGTAAGGGTAAACTATCTACCTTTCAGCTTTTCCTTGAGAACATCAAAATATTTGACATAAATTCAATTTTAAAAAATATATAAAACTTTATAATAATACGTCATATAGGAGAAAGAAGATTTATTTCGAAAACGTATCAACAAATAACAAAATGGTATTAACATCAAAAACGAAGTTGATAAATTATATAACACGTATACATATCTGTATTATAGCTTTAAAACATAATAGAAATAGGGTTTTCTATATATGATTCCAGATATATATTTTAAATAATTTTTGTTCGTTTTTTTTATGTTTTTGGATTTATTCAGTCACTTTTGTGTTGTATCATAACGTTCTGTATTGTAAAATTAAGTTTATCGATATTGTATAGGGTTATGTTAATGAAAAATCAAAATCGCCTATCAATTCTTTTATATTGGAAACAGTAATTCTATAACACTTGTTTTTTTAGACTAGGATATAGTAATATGAAGCTAAACGTAGTCGATATAAAAAAAAATTACTGCAACAATTACGGGAAAAGATTCTATTCTCTCTTTGTCATTTAATAAAGTGCATTTTCGGTTATTTAATTATAGCATGAGATTATTTAAACAATCATTTTTCCATTACCGCTTTTTCACGTAAATTTCATCTTATGCAAATTTGAGAAACTAGACAAAATGTTTTTAGGGAGAACAAAGGCCATGATAAGCCCTCGAGTATATCCCGACCTGAGAAGTCGAAAATATCGGTTCAAGCCATAGCTTCAAATCCCAATAAAAAGCACAAGCCCAGCTACAGAAATTACCTGCCTAGTGCGGCGATCATTGACCAAGCAGGGGTAGTCTGACAAATATATAAAGTTACAAGCTCGTACAAACGAGATAAAGCCTATCAAAATAGGTCTATCAAAATCAAGCCACACTCATTTTGTATCTATTTTCGACTTATTATTTAAGATACGTAAAAGTTTTAAATACGTACAATTTTGAGAAGCTCCTCGCATTGAACTTTGTTTTACACGGTTAACATTTAAATTTGGGTATTTGCGTAGCAACGGAACAACAATTGGCCCAATATTCTGGCATCAATATATAAATGAAAAAATGTGTATATGTAAAAAGTTATAACTTTCGTAGTAGTTTTAAATGATTTATTTAAATATTAGGTATGTATAAATTCACATGCTGCAACGGACCAGCCTAATGACTCAACGCCCAATACCCTTTAACCAGGCGTCGACGCCATCCCTTTATCGTCTCATGCTAGGTAAAAATTTTGAAACTAGCCGGTCCTGCCTACGGCCAGAACCTTGTGCAATGCTCGCCAAAATCTGACAGAGAACCATTCATTGAACTTTATGTAAAAACCTAACTCGCTGAGATTTAACCCTTTCGATATCCGTTCCCGGAAAATGAGTTCATTTGAAGGCGTACTATGACTGACCATTTTGGTTTAGGATTGTGTAAGAAATTTGTTTAAATAAATATAATCACTGTTATGTTGCAGGTTAGTAAAAAACTTCGGTTTTTATTTATTATAAATTTAATAGATATTACAGCACAGATTGTAATTATTTTTATATTCCTAAAGCTCTACTTAATCATCTAACAATTCTTTAACCTGTAATATCTGTATATATCTAAATAGACCTGTTTAATAACTTATTTAGTAAACAAAAAATGTTAATATCACCTTCTTCTTATCTTATTTCTTTTTCAAAAATTTAGGATATTTTATATTTATTTTAAGATCAAATTTTTTTCCTTTCTAGGCTAATAATTTAAATTCACAAAATTTATTTTAAAATTTTTTCTTCAATTTAAAATATTTTTTATAAAATCACAAAATGTACTTTAAATTTCTCTACGGGATTTTAATTTATGTTCCATACTGCATTTCGATTTATTTATTATATCAATCTTTAATTGTATATAAATTCATTAACAGCATAAATATTAATTTAAAATTTCAATTTTAAATGCTATATAGTCAATACATTAGCTATACTGTAGTTATATTATATATACATTTTTATAAAATAAATATTTTAAAGGTGGAGTATTTATCATTTTTTTTTCCTAAACCAATTAAACTTATTGACAAAATTAAACTCATTTGTTGTATTTTACTTACTAAAAGTGTTAAAAAGTAAAATGGCAATTTCAATTTGGATTAGGATTTTGAATTAAATACTAGTTGAAGAGTAAATACTCTGAGCAATTAATTTGAGGATAAGTTCAGTTCCAAAACATCAGTCACAGTCGGCAATAAACCTCGTCGTGCAAGAATGATAAATTCATTCCATACTCGCACGTACAAATCCCTGGGCACAAAGACGTTTTTATTTCCACACAAGATGTTTCTTCCTGTTTCTCTTAGACAAGCAATATATTATTATTAGTCGAAAGCTGTCAAAACACATTTTCTGAACTAAGAGGAGCCAAAACCGATACATGTTTTGAAAATGCTTTATTGCTTGTAGAGGGTGGATATGCACCTTTTCTCGTGAACATGATGGGCATTCCAAAATAAAATATTAGCAGTAGTTAATCTTTATTGAAATGTAATTAAGTAGAACAATTATAGTATGAGAATCATTTGATTATTTCAACTACTAAATATTCTTTTGGGTTTTATATTCTTTTAGCATACATAAAAAAAGACATTTTGAATGAGTATATTTATGTGTATATGTGTGTATATCTGTGACGTGTGAGTGATAGTAAAAAGACGATTTTGCTCTTTGCGTTATCTAGCTCTATACACAATAATTTTGCTATTCAAATGTAAGAAGTGAATATCACCATTGAATAAGTAAAATTGTTAATTTGCAGTGTATACATTAATTTTACATATTCCTATACGGTCCTTGTAAAAACAGATAAATAATGTAAGCCATTTGCAATTACAAATTTTAATTCAACTACGTGAATATATTTTGATGTGTATAGGCAATCAGTCGGTTCTATATATATTCTAACAAACGTATTTAAAATATTACTTTTTTCCTTCAGGTTATATATTTATTTATCTTACCTTCTATGGTCCCACCTTCAGGTTTCTAAGTAATTAACACTAATAGCAAATTTAACATCACTTGCACTTATTATTGACATTTAATTATTACAAAATATAAAAATTACCTGAATACTATTTAGTGACAAGATTGATTGCCTAACTAACATTACAATTACTAAAAAGGTGGACACTTCAAGCTTTAGGTTTTTATTAAAATAAAATTTAATAATTACAGTGTTAATTACTCTTCCTTCTGGGCCGTTATTTTGGATCCCGTTGCTATGGAAAAAACCAGATTATTATTTTATAATTATGAATTTAAAATTGCTCTGAATTTATTAAGTTTATAAAGATCTGTTGGCTAATTTTATTGTAAGGAGAAAGTACTTAATGTTTGTTGAGTTTCTGGAATCTTGACCATTGATAGCTGCTTCACTGTACTTTTCACATAACTAACTTACTTTCCTCATTATTTACTAATTCATATAGTCGCAATTTTTAATTTTACACATTAAAAAACTTACAATTCCCTTTATTCTATTATCAAAATTTACCCCTTATTGCCATTGCGGACACTTTATATATTACGTCTGTCCTCTTCTAAAGTTCATCAAATACTCTCCACCGATCACTTCCTCTTTAAACCTCGCATAATCTCCCCCCCTCTTTACGTAATTTATTTAATATGGTTATCCCACACCATTTTACAAGGATCTTTACTATTGTTCTTTTCTGAACAAAACAATTTATTCTGTAGCCTAATACGTTTATGTCATATTATATATATATATATATATATATATATATATATATATATATATATATATATATATATATATATAAAGAACTAAGTCAAAATACAAATACAAGAATTATAATTGAATTTACAATTCAAAGCTTTTCGTTGGCTAACAGTATCAACATTATGATGATGTTGGTACTGTTAGCCAACGAAAAGCTTTGAATTGTAAATTCAATTATAATTCTTGTATTTGTATTTTGACTTGGTTCTTTATTAATACACAAGAATACATATTGCTATATATATATATATATATATATATATATATATATCCCATATATATGTTATTGCAAGGATTGTAAATACAGAATGGATTATGGTAGAAACATATAGCCCAAGGAGAAAATCCAGAACGGATCACGCTATGAATTGAAGTGTGCTTGAAGTAGATCTTATAAGGGGCATAAAAGTTATGGAAATATTATTGAATGGATAGATGGGATTAGGTTTGGCACTAAGGAGAAGTGACATTGAACCTCTGAAACTGAGAATAGAGGAAAGTTATGAGATCGCGTGAATAGGCTCGATTACCTCTATTAGATCTGTATATATATATATATACTGTAATTTGGCTCTTGTTTCAAACAATATCACTTTAGACATAAACTAATTTGATTTTATATTGCAAAACTTGTTTTTAAGACTAGATTTATTTATGTACAGGATGGTATAATTTATAAAATAATTAAAACTAAACTTATAGCAATTTAAGTATCATTCTTAAAACATTAACATCTTTTCAAGTTTAAAAACTATAAGGCTCTTGTAAGTAGCTTGCATTATACCGTAAAACCATTCATTTACTACGGAAATCCGACGATTGAGTTTTTAAAATTAATGTTATTCATTCAACCCCCAGAGTTGGCACTGTTCTTATAACGGGAGAGGTGGCTGAATGTGTTTTCCTCTAGGTCCACAAAAAATATAGAACGTAGCAAACTAAGTAGATTCCATGGTTTTATATTTAACATATAAGCATAAAATGCTTTTTTTATCCTAAAAAAACTAATGTAAATAAAAAAAAACATTAAAAAATTGTCTCTAAACCTTGCTTGAGATGGCAGCGGTTTGAAGCCGTAAAGTGTATTTTGGTCTTTATTTATGTAGGGCTTTCTTCCATTCTTTTATGTAATGATTGCAGTATTAATTCGCACTGGCAAAGGAATTTCTTCTATATCATCAAAGTAGCTCAGTAAAAACAGATGTTTCGGGACTTGATCTTTATCTTCTTGGTATTCGACTACCTCCTGATCCTCTATTTCATGACTCCTAATACCTTGCAATATACAAAAATCATCGTCATGGGCAACATCGATATCTGAGTTTTCTTATACACTACTGTTATCAAAAATTAACCGTCTCTCAAGTGAAGTGGTTGACCTATGAACATCAATCTCGTTTGTTTCCACACTAAATAGTACCCTATTTATTCTTTCTTCTTCTTTAATATCCATGTTAAAATAAATAGACACTAAAATATTTTTGAACCTACACGAAAAGTAAATCAATAATCAATTACTATTGACATGACAAAACTAAAATTAAAAATAACGAAATTCAAAGACCGAGTGGTGGCACACGGATATTTACTCCGAGATCCTAATAACACGAGAGGTGGCACGTGAACGAATTCTCCGTCTCGTTTTACGAATTACTCTCTAGTTTTACAAGAAAATAAATAACAATGTGTAAAATGAGTAAGGTATTACAGTTCATGGAAAAGGCCTATTAAATTATAGGGGGTTTTGTGAACGCCGATCTTGCGTTACTAATATTATTATACACAATTTTAGAAGCACGTAGAAAAGCTCCACTATTCCAACTCTGACAGGTTATTACTTATTTACAATGATGTGTAAGTGTACTAAAGGTATAGTAACTGGAAAGGTTTAATAGTTTTCTGAAAACTAAACTTTGATAGTTTTTAAAAATATGTTTTTAAGAATTTACTTTTATACCAACTATTTAAAATATATCACCTTACAAATATTTGTGTTGTTTTCTTGAGTAAAATAATAGCCTATAAATAGTAGCAAAGAAAACCAAAGTGTAACTAAAATCTAAGGTTTAATTGCCAACTTGTATTTATGAGCAAGTGTTGGAAAGACGATATTTAGATCAGTTTAAAGATTAAGAAATTTATATTGTAATTTGCAATCCATATGTATGTTAACCATTCAGAGGCGTTTTCATAAATACTTTATTTTAGGCATTGAAATTATTAAAAGGCTTTGTAGTTTCAGTAATGGAGTAAATACTTTCTTTTTGATAAAAATTTTATAGGTAGGGTAAGATTTAAAAAAGAGAATAGCTTTTCAATATTTTTAATAATAACCAATAGGCTATATTTGTTGATTTTTTTTTTTACATGTTGGTAAATTTATATATCATCGTTATTAATGGTTTCATTATTATTATTATTGTTTCAATACCTAACTGGTAATTAGATTTAGTTATTTATTATATACTTATTTGTAAATTCGTCGATGTTTTATTTCCATAATGTCTATTGTAACTGCTGCACAATGGTGTTGGTAAGTTCCCCGAAGTTCACTTGGCCTCACAACTTCCGTAATCCTCTACATTATGCATGGAACAGACACCCGTTCCAAGAAACATGCGACTAAACTATTCAAAAACCACAAGATATGGTTTAGGAATAGATCGACTCTAGAACTACTACTTCCGACACATGTTCACTACTTTATAATTACTCTATAATAAATGTAAAAACGGAAAAAACCAACAATGGAAGAGAACAATAAATGTTGTCTTCTTTCAACCCGAAAATACCTATATTTCTCAATCCTTTTTTTGTTTAAAATACAGGAAATTGAGTGATTTTCAACAATTATGAAACTGGTTTTTAAATCTATAAAATTATTTGCTAGAAAAAGTTTTCAATCTTTTAAAAATCATTATTATGTTACGAATATTTCAATTAATTACTAATTTTGTTAATATTTTTATATAAAATATTTTTTAGACTAGATTTTAAATGTAATAAGGTTTTGTCAAATTTGCGCATAGTGACTTTGGAAAATGCAATTTAACCATACTTCTAAAATATACCGAAATAAACATATTATTTTCACTTTTAAATCCAGGCTAATGTGAAATTTACTTTAAATTTGGTTATCGATAAAGATCCAGAGAAGGAGGGAAACTCCCGAAATGGATGTTCTCAGTTATAGTGAGTTTAGATGCTACCTGGGAATGTCTAAACTACGCAGAAACTACAAAGCCTAATCTAGAGAATTTACATTATATATATATATATATATATATATATATATATATATATATATATATATAAAGGCCTATGGGTAATCCAAATTTAATAAGGAAATTGCAATTTTAGCTATTTCCAAAAGGATTTCCATAGTAAAAAAACTATACATATTTATATTTGTTGATTCCTTCTTCACGTGAGCTACTAGTTATCACTAAACACTTGTAAATGTTTATAAATTGCCTATAGTAGCACTTATATTTGTTGAGGACGGCCGTTTCGGGAGATGTCTCACATTGTCAACTCAGACCGTAACTCAGTAGGCCGGTCTGGTTGTTACGCTCTGAGTTGACAATGAGGGACACATCTCCCGAAACGGCCGTCTTCAACAAATATAAGTAAGTGCTACTATAGGCAAGTTTATAGACATTTACAAGTGTATATATATATATTTATTTCCTTTTATTCTTGGAATAACGTACACTTACCTTCTAGTGGCCATCATATT